>OY997266.1:633264414-633864414 GCA_963921465.1 Triticum timopheevii | reverse complement strand
TTGGATATACTCCTCCCTCCGTAAAGAAACATAGGAGCCTATGTACTATGTGGAATGGTTGGTAGTAGAGATTTTACTCCTTTGGATAGACCTTTCACGATCCTCTTAGCAGTTATTTGCAAGGCCAACAATAAGTGCCTCCTTACCCTTCTTACGTACACATGTGCAAGCCAGCAACTGCTGATGAAATATTAAAACATGCAAGGAGGCACTACCAGATGTACGTGCCAGTTCATCTTAGCTAGATACCAGGGGCAATCCATGCTCCAATCTTACCAGGGGCAATCCATGCTCCAATCTTGCACCTTGCCGAGGTCTGCTTCTTCTACGCCGCTCTAGTGCGAGGTTTGCATCTTGCAGCTTGGCAAACAATGCTCGCCATGCTGCTCATGTACCTGTACCTTAGAGAGGTCTGCATTGTCTTAGTTCGAACAGTATCACAAAACCATTTGAAGATATGTGAAAGTATTTTTCTCACAAAGAAAGTGAGGGCCCTTAAGAACTGCAGATAGGGTGTGTCTCGTACATCCTTGCTGGCATGGATATAAAGCTAACTTGTTCTGTAGTTAAGTTCATAGACATGATCGTGTGAGCTAGTTCTAGCAATGATACAAAAATATTGCAGAATATGAACACACGCTTGTGGTTTGTGGTGAACTATAACTATAGCTACGTAGTAAACTGGAAGATAAATCTACTTATTTAAAATTTGATTCAAAGTCTCAATTAATCAGGTCTCCAAATCAAGAAATATTTCCCTTTGTAATTGCAATTACTAATTTCTGATTGATTTGAACGTATGGTCAAATTAGTTAATAATCATATATATACATGGAAAACATTTTGGTAGTACAATAGTTACAGATGTTTTTCCTAAGCATGGCTGTAACCTGCAGCTGCTAGCTCTGTTATATACGGTGGGGCAAAAGGGTTGTGCGACCATTAGAAAGTAAACAACCGGCATTGTATTGGTAATATTGGGCTACCGACACACTGCTGTACTGGCTGCAGATGGTGCCACCAAATCTTACAGAAGAGTTGCGTTCATATGAGCATTATTGGTGTGATTATCGTTCTTGGAAGACGCACAACACAATCACACAAATCTTAGCTCAGAAAAATAGTTTAGAAGCAAAAATGTAACTTACTTGCACTAAATATATATCAATATGTTCTGAGCATAAAACCATCTGCACCTCAAGTAAATGACAATTAGCTTCCATGGCACCTCCTTTCTTAATCTGAAAAGAATGTATATTCTAAGAAAATATGTGTGTTTCTTTAATATAACAGAACTGCTACGCTGCTTCCCATGGATCCCACATATTACTGAACAATAGTAGATGCATACTCCCTCCGGTCCTTTTTACTCTGCACATTGGATTTGCCGAAAGTCAAACTTAGCTAAGTTTGACCAAATTTATATTAGAAATTATTAGCATCTATAATATCTAATAAATATAATATGAAAATATATTCCAAGTTGAATCTAATGATGTTGGTGTTGTTATGTAAATGTCAATAACTTTTTATATAAACTTGGTCAAAGTTGGATGAGATAGACTTCAACAAACCTAATATGCAGAGTAAAAAGGACCGGAGGGAGTACCTTGTAAAGATTATTCTGTATCTTGCTAGGTACAGCACCATAAGAAAAAGTAATTCTCTAGGTCAGGTCATCTATCTATCTATCTATCTATCTATACCTCTATACCTATACTAATTACAGACTTCGTAAAATTCCCACATTAATTAGAAAATTAGAGCCGTTAATCTCTGGTGGGATCAAAATTATTACGGCGTAGATTAACCCATCTAATTTTTTCTCACGTGTCCCTCTCTCACATATCTCTAAAATAAATACTATCTTCATGTATCCCTCTCAAACTCTCACGTCTCTCTAGAAAAAAAAAGGCCCAACTTCCCTAATCTCCCACGTATCTCCCCAGCTCCATCATATTGTTAATTAGGATGACCCTCTTTTAGTCAAAGAAAATTTATAACCAATAGATATTTTCAGTAAGTTACCGACGTATGCCATCAAAGATACGTCCCTTCTTTATCGCTAACCTAATCACTTTTACTTGCACGCATGACTCGCAGGATATCGGCTCCCAGCCGCCGCCGACAAAAACATCACGCCAGCAATCGTCTTTGTTGCCGAGGAGGACACAGGCACTTGGAGGACGTGGTGTAGCGGGAGGCAAGTGTTCCAGTGCCCCAACGATAGCGAGGAACAGTGCCAAGCTGCGGTTGACCTCTCACGGCAAATCGGGAAGGCCATGCGGACATGGGACGATGCGGGGAGTGAGTTCGCGGCTGAAGCAGATAGTCGCTGAGTACGAGGTAAAGCTTACATCGCCACCATGCAGAACCTCACCCATGCTCTCCCCCTTTAGCAAGCTGGTCCGAGACATCCATGCATGGCACGGATAGGCAGACGTGCCCAACCATCCAGCATTGCTGTGTTAATATGTGGTATGTTTGTTTGTTTTCATCCTTAATTGCTTCGAATCATATAATCAACTAATTAGCAAAGTAGGCATAGTGAATTAGGGATAGGATAGATATGTACAGAAGGCTTCAGATTTTCTCAGCGGAATAGAGACGAACCCTAGACGCTGCTATGTGTTTTCGCTGAAGCGCCAGGCAGGAGACCGCGCCCCCGCAGTCTGAGGTACTGCTGGTCGTGGCTGCTGTTCACGTGGCGTCCATGTTCTGGATTATGATGATAGTAAGTATGCTCTGACGCTCCTCTGTATTTTCTCTTTTAAGTTCTCTCCTCGGCTAGAAAGTGCTTTAACCGAAGTCAGCAGATCAAGGTTTGCTGCATGTTGGACGTTGGAATGTGGCCGTCCACATCGTTACGTCATCACTCGATGGAATTCGAAGTGTCGAGCAGACTCATCGGAAGGCGAGATTAAGTATTGTCCGGATGGTCCTCTGCACGCCAGGTTATATCCTTTGTATTTGGGATAATTAGATTTATGCCCCTAGTTGTGTCCTACTCGTCTGTTTTACCCCTAATTCCCAAAATTCATCGGTTCTATCCAAGTCACTTTGCTCCTCTTATGCTTTTGCCCTTTGACCGTCAGTTTGAAAACTTCATAACTAATTCATACTAAATCAGAAAAATGCAAATAAGATACCAAAATGTTCAGAAAAACATCACCTATATGTCAGTGTCATTTGCATACATGAAAAAAGTGTTGGAAAGTGCACATCCGAGTTTTAGCTCTTTTGATACCACCATGAATAATAAACTCTAATAAATTCAAAAAAAAAATAAAAAAATACGGTGCAAAAGAACGACAAATGTTATAAGTATTTGCCAAGTTTCTTTAGGGAACGACATTCGTGGAAGTCGTGGCGAAAAAATAATTTATTTTGGACTGCGGACTGTATTTTTTGCCTCGGCACCGACGAATGTTTCTCCCTGATGAAACTTGGCAGGCACTTAAAACATTTGTCATTCTTTGCCACCAATTTTTTTTTAATTTTTTTGAAATTTTTTAGATTTTACTATTCATGGTGGTATCATAAGAGCTAAACCTCGGATGGGCACTTTCCAACACTTTTTCATGAATGCAAATAACACTGAAATATAGGTGATGTTTTTCTGAACATTTTTGTATCTTATTTGAATTTTTCTGATTTAGTATGAATTAGTTATGAAGTTTTCAAACTGATGGTCAAACGGTCAAAGGGCAAAAGCATAAGAGGAGCAAAGTGATTTGGACAGAACCGGTGACTTTTGGGAATTAGGGGTAAAACAGATGAGTGGGACACAACTAGGGGCATAAATCCAATTATCCCAATGTATTTAGATGAACCCATGTATCCTACATGTTCAGAATTTTAGAAGCAACCTGTAATTTTGTCATGTTGGTTCGTTTTCAACTAAGGTTACTTACAAGCTTAATAAGAAAAAAATATTTCTTTTTGTTTGCAGCCTTTGCGTAATGGGAATTTTGTCATAAATCTATTGCTTTCTATAGGATAGACACATGGCATGTTCATAAAAAAGAAGTTTCCTCTATTGGGTGCATGTATTCCTGTCACATCTCAGGCATATGTTGTATACAACTCCATGTATGTATAATGCTTTTTTTGTTTATCCTTGCACATAGTTTTTCAGTGTAATCATCAGAAGATCTATTAAGATGTACATGAAGTCATGCACCAAACGAAAAACCACCCAAAATAGTGGCCTTTATGTTTTGTATATACAAATTATACTTTTTGAGGTAAATGTCAGATTGGACTATATATATAAAATGAGACCACTAGATCATGTATATGAAAGAGTGATGATGCGTATTAGTTCATTTTCTTGATGTTAACCCAACACAACAATGATTACAAAGACGCCTAACTGGTGACTTATCTATGCCTGCCTCATGTCAAGTTGAACTGGCTAAAGGACATAATGAACTAGGAACATATGCATGAATGAATGACCCACGGTTGGTAGGATGACACTTCTGTAGGCATCTTGCCATTTAATAAAATTAAGAGTAAACCATAAATGCCAGGTATATATATCTACAGCGTACAAATTAGTTTCTTTTACCACTTATGTTAAAAGTATCGATCATTGCAGAAACAAAATGTCAAACAATATTTCAGGGTAGGGAATCATGATTCCTCTCATAAGTTTGGTAAGAAATATTTCTCAGTGCAGGTGGATCACGATTCCTCTCAAGGTTTAGGTTAGTATAGTTGCTGCCTAATATTAGTAAGAATGCCCCAATTCCGTCAAATATTCAATATATTTTAAACTAAGCAAACATTCAATTTTTAGTCCATGATATATATATATATATATATATATATATATATATATATATATATATATATATATATATATATATGCCTGTATTCTTTTTTCATATGTTTATGTGCTTATTTAACATGCGATGGACATGAAAAGTTCTATACTGCAAAAGCAACGATCAAGCGAGCTAATATATGAGATAACTGGTACTAAATATAATGCGGCAAATATAACAAACAAGTAGTAAAAAAGAGAGAAATCACTTCTACTGTCCAAAATTTGAAGAAGAACCTCAGAAGACATATCCAAGATAAATTTGATAATATCCCATTAGTCAGGCAGAAATTTATCCTGCACTAACCACATGGCCGATTTTATTATTAGTTACAAACTTAAGCCAGAGATATGTAATCTTACTGCAATGACGACTTGCACCATGTTCGAGGCAGAAGCAAAAAGAAAATGGAGGGAGCACGGTTGGTAGGCTTCACAGTTTTGTAGGTGTCTTGCCATTGAATAAAACACAGAATAAAACAAAAAGCCCAGGCATATGTATCTACGGCATACAAAAAAGCTTCTTTTACTAGTTATGTCAACAATATGTATCATGGAAGACACAAATGTCAAACAATATTTCATGGTAGTGAATATTGATTGCTCTCATGAGTTTGGTTATAAATATTTCTTTTTTCATATGTTTATGTGCTTATTTAACATCCGATGGACATGAAAAGTTCTATACTGCAAAAGCAACGATCAAGCGAGTTAATATATGAGATAACTGGTACTAAATATAATGCGGAAAATATAACAAACAAGTAGTACAAAAGATAGAAATCACTTCTACTGTCCAAAATGTGAAGAAGAACCTCAGAAGACATATCCAAGATAAATTTGATAATATCCCATTAGTTAGGCAGAAATTTATCCTGCACTAACCACATGGCCGATTTTATTATTAGTTACAAACTTAAGCCAGAGATATGTAATCTTACTGCAATGACGACTTGCACCATGTTCGAGGCAGAAGCAAAAAGAAAATGGAGGGAGCACGGTTGGTAGGCTTCACAGTTTTGTAGGTGTCTTGCCATTGAATAAAACAAAGAATAAAACAAAAAGCCCAGGCATATGTATCTACGGCATACAAAAAAAGCTTCTTTTACTAGTTATGTCAACAATATGTATCATGGAAGACACAAATGTCAAACAATATTTCATGGTAGTGAATATTGATTGCTCTCATGAGTTTGGTTATAAATATTTCTTAGTGCTATTCGACAAAGATTACTTTCATGGATTCAGTGGGTATGGTTTCTGTCTAATATTAGTAAGAACGTCCAGTTGCATTTAATATCCAATATATTTTAAGTAAGAGAAAATACTTATTTTTTTGTCCTTGATATATATTCTTCCGTATTCTTTTTTCATATGTTTAGGTGCTAATTTAACCTGCGATGGATATCAAAAGTTCTATTCTGCAGAAGCAACGATTAAGCGAATTGATATATGAGGTAAGTGGTACTTCATATAATGCCGCAAATATAATAGAAAAACAATACAAAAGAACGGAATCACTTCTGCCGTCCAAAATGTGAAAAAGAACCTGAGAAGACATGTCCAAGGTAAATTTGCTAATATCTCATGTTTAGGTAGAAAATTATGTTGCACTATAACCACATGTCCTATTTTATGGCTTAGGTACAAACTCAAGCTAGAGATACGTGATCTTAGTGAAAAGATGACTTGCACCATGTTTGAGGCAGAAACACACAAACAAAATGATTAATCAATCTGCATAATTCTCGTTACATAGGGATGATTGTGATATACTTAACGAGTAAGTTGTGTGCACAAAAACCACACATGAAGGTAACAAATTAACTAGGCGTTATACACAAAACAAGGCTGCACTTCTTGATGAGCATTAGCAAAGCCCGTTAGAAGAAAGACAATATTTGAGGGCATTTATTTGATTATCTACTTTATATTATGATAAAGTAATATGTAGTATAATTTACCTACTAGCTAACATAGAAGATATAGATACTTATCCAATTAGCATCCCATGTTCCTGCATATCAATCAGTTTTTTCAAATATATATGTCGTCAACTTTTCTAAACTACGTTTCCATCACGACAATGTTATATATATATATCTTTACCTAATAATAAAGCAAATTGGGTTTCGTTCGTCCGTCATGGCATTTTACATAAAAGTCCCTGTCTTTTCTTGAAATCAACCCGCCGTCCGGATTTAAGTCATACCCGAACCGTTATTTTACATTTTTCAAAACCCCCTGATGTTTTAGGTAATTCATCCGCGCGAATCATATTTAAGTCAAACAAATGCTTTTTAAAATCATCCATATCTTTTAAACCGTAACTCCGATTTGAACATGTTATATATGAAATTTGATTAGAAAAATATTTAGAATATGAATATGAGATTATTTTTACCTGTTAAATATTTTTAAATATTATTTTGGAATATATTTGAGTTAAACCAAATGATTTTCTAAATTATCTGTACCTTTTAAACCGTAACTTCGATTTTAACATATTATATATGAAATTTTACTAGAAAAATGTGTGGAATCTAAATATGATGTTAATTTTACCTGTTAAATATTTTTAAAATATTGTTATGGAAGAAAACTTATAATTTATAGCGCAAGATCCGTTTTTTTCATACCGGCGGCGATCCAGATTGCAAATAAACACCCCACTATAATCATACAGGGAAAAGAAAACATCGATAACTACACATGCATACCTCTGAAAAATGTCTCAGGGAAAAACAACAGATTTATCACCGCGAGAGTGAGAGAAAGCGAGAGAGAGAGAGGGGGGAGAGAGGGAGAGGGAGAAGAGAGGGAGAGAGAACGCCTTAGGATTAACCATGTTCAACACACATTTTTTTGTTGTTTTGTATGAACACCGAGGCCATCGTTGGCGAGGATGAGACGGAGGATAAGCGGCAACATAAATATGATGCCTCGCAAAAATAAAGGAGATGGACCTATTGTGGTCTTGAATGATGTTGTTGAGTTAAGAGCGTGTGTTATGTTTTCTCTCCCGTTGCAACGCACAGGCTCTTTACGCGTATCTTTTTTGGATTAAATATGTCACACATATCTAACGGTTATATAATTATAATTTTAGAAGACCCACCAGATCGAGGGCCAGTATTTTCTAATTAACGTAGAATTTTCTAGCTTAATTCCCTTCCCTCTAATTAACCCATCAATCACTTTTTATATATAAATAGATAGATTGCATTCCATCAATTACACTATCAAATTGATAAAAAACGATGAGGGCTGTGATCTGGAAATATAGAGTCGAGATGTATCAACCTTAGTTAATTTGGATGGCAGACTATGAGATATAGGTGAACATAGATACATAAATACAAGAATTAAATTTGCTAAACAGAGGGCTCCCGTGCGTTCCCAGTGCTGGGCGCCATTGCTCCCGTCAAGCGACATGTGTCCCTGGGTTTCAACATAGTTTTCTCCTGGTTTTGTAGTGGTTTTTTCTCTGGACCGATCTGGTCGGTAGATATTTTCTTACGCTCCCGACCTATCCCGCATTCTCTAGAAAACTCCCAATTGTCGGTCGCCCACATCCTCTCCCTTCCTCCTCCCACCTTCACACGTCCTTCACTTTCCTCTCAATTTTCCCCCCTTCGTTGCAGATAGGGCAAAGGAGCCACTCCGCTACACTTGCAGGCCGGAAGATCAGGCGCGGCTTCCCGTCGATTAGTCGTTATTCCCATCCTCCTCCTCCTCCTCCAACAACAACACAACCTCCCATCTTCCTATTCCCCTTCCCATGCGCAGCCTCCCCCAGCCCTCTCGCGTGGCCGCCATCACAAGAGGCCCGAGCACGCCTCATCTGCCTCCCACACGCAGCATGGATGCGCACAGGACCAGCCACGCCACACGGCAACCTCTCCATCTTTTTACCTCTCTTCCCTCCTCCCCCTTTACCCTTAAGCCCGAGCTCGCGCATGAGCTCCACTTCTGCACCACCGGAGCTCTGCGTAGTAAGCCGGCGACGGCTCAAGATGCTGGTGGCAAGGCTGAAGCAGGAGGCAACCACGACATTACTGATGACGACCATCGCCCTGGGCGCTCCTGCTCTGGGTGGTGTCGTTGCATGCTCCGCTATAGCAGCTGTTCCTGGTGGAGGACGGCATGATGTACCTGGTGAGGACGGGGGAAACTGATATATTCAGAAACTTTATCTGTTAGTTGCATCACAAATCAATGTAATAGCTAACTCACGCAATTCTAATACACATCATATATCCGGGTATTATAAATATGCTAGCAAAAAAATATAGGAAATTATCTTTACACCTATGCAACTGTATCACATGAGTTTCATATTCCCTGTGCAGCCACAAATTAAATAGCGATAAAAGAAACAGAGGAGTAGCTTGATAAGGAGCTGAAAGAAATCAGGTTCAGAGTATTTATTATTTAGTTTGACAACCCACATGGAACAACTTAGAAACGGCCGTACTTTATTTTGTTGATAAATCAAATAGCTGCTGATTAGTAACTTCAACCCAACCTTTTTGGGCTTTCTATTTGGCAGGTCAATATCATTGCAAGAAAAGATTTTTCAGCAGAAGCTGAAACCTAAAGCAGTGCTAGGTTTGTTATATTTTTGGAATTGGCTTGAAAAACAAGAGGTGAGAAAGAAGTGATCACCGAATGTCAGCCGGTCTGCAAATGTATCGACCTGTTGTAACATCATTGGCAATAGAGGGGAGAAGATAAGTAGTGTATATATTTTTCATAAAAATTAATTATGTTGGGCAGTATGCTGGTTTGTAATTGGTATTATTCAGTTATTTTTTTTGTAATTCCCTATCGAACATGTAGAAAAAATTTATGTCATAATGCTAGGTTCCAGTTTACACACCGTGATGATATAGTTTATTTATTGTTATTAGAAAATACAATATGTGCTATGCATAGGTTTGCTTCCTATGTGTCGTTGTATTCACAGAATGGACAATTGATTGCGAATATTTTAATGTTCCTTCAATTCAAATTTTGAATGTCCCACGCTGCAATGTTTAATTGTTTACCAGTGTAAATTTATATTTGAAGTCAACTCCCAATGATAGGATAGTTGGTGTTGTTTCTATTCCTTTCTTGTTTTTGTTTGCGTTTGATATACATGGCCAATAGCTCTCTGTTGAAAGGTTGGTGGTCCATCTTCCTGGCATCAACAAAGTTATCTTGCATGAGGAATTCTGATTCGACAGGGTGATTCAATATTCAATGTACATAAAACAATACTAACTGAATGGTTTATAGCTAATCAAGAACACGAAGGTGCTAGTTATTTAACATATTAAATTTTCCTTCTGAATGGACATGGGACTATTCTGATCGTATGATGCCTTGTGTTTATGATGCTGATCATGTTTTAAGATGCCTTGCATGGTTTCAACATTCCATTTGTACATCCATGTGTCTAGTAATAGTGGGACTATTTTTCTGTCAAGACATAAAAGTACTAAATGTTAAAACAGGTCTGTTTGGTTTGTACCTGTCTTTATTTGCTGTTTTAGGGTGGTCTGTAGAGATGTTGTATGTTACATTCTTCTTCTAATATACATCTTTATGGTCAGGGTTGTATTGCATGGCTTAAATGTTTAGATAGAGGTACTCTTTTATATGAGCTCTACTTGCTGCTTGAACCTTGTAGTATGCTCTTAACTTGTACCCCTCCATCCCAAAATAAGTGTTGCTGACTTAATACAACTTGTTACTAAAATTGCACTAAGTCGCAACATTTATTCTGGAACGGATGGAGTATAATGCTTAGATGAATTGTAATATCCTAAACATGCGATGCTTACACAGTAAACCCTTGACTAGTAAATATGTGAAGGTTCACTAATCGCAAAAGTTTTTGAGACAACATCTTATGATTATGAATTTCAGGAAACATCAAGTTGCATTTTAGCAAAGATTTTCATTTCTGATGTCTGTATTGTTAGAATATACTTGAAGAGCTATTCCAATTATAGTGTCGCGGTTCACAAATTCAAAATCTGTTTGTCATTCTGACCACCAGGTGAAGCTGAAACAATTTCTTGCAGGGTCAGAAGCCTCTCTCTCTCTCTATCTATCTATCTATCTCTCTCTCTATGAGATGGTCCGGCAATTGAGCCGTTGTCGATTGTGGTTCCAGCCATCAAGCTGATATAAGTGTTTGGATATGTGGTTCTGGTGTTCCGGTCAGCACAATTGCATGCATTTGGTAGTGGCCCATGTTGTCAATCGGGGACGGTCTCTTTCCTTAACATAGCAATCTATTAACAAGTTCACAAAATAAATGGTGATCCATGCATTTTTGTGGACATTGATATGATGTGCAGAACTAGTTCATTTGGCATGCATTTCAGACTGTTGGATGACGCCTAGTTATCCACCTGGAGTTACTATCGTCCACTCACTACTAGGGAAAAGCCTGTACACAGGATCTTACCAGCAGCGAGTTTTAAAACAAGGCGCTGCTGCAATTTATCAGTAGCGCGTTCCACCACAACGCGCTGCTGAAATAAAAGTAGCAGTAGCGTGCCCCCAGTAAGCCACGCTACTGCTACTATTCCCACGACCCCGCCGCGAAGCTAGTTATAGCAGCATCACGTTAATTAGAAGGGCAATACTGCTAGGCACTTTAGCAGTAGCGCATTTACCTATACCGTGCTACTGCTAAAACTAGCTACCTCCCACCACCCACGCTCTCCTCTATCCTATCCACACACTCACACTCACACTCACTCGACCTCCCCCTCAACCCCCCACGCCGGTCCTCCCCCGCCGGCCGCCGTCGCCTACTACTCCTCCCTCTGTGCCATCGTCACCTCCTCCTCCTCGTTGGACTCGGTACCGCCCTCCTCCTCCGTCCTCCCTCGACTCGCCGCGCCGGCCGGCCCCTCCTCGCTCCGCCCTTCCTCCTCCGTCCTACTCTCTCCTCCCTCCTCCAGTCGCCCCTCCTTCTCCCTCCTCCCTCCTCCATCCACAACCCCTCCTCCCTACTACATTTTGATTTAGTAGGCTAGTTCATATGCAACATTTTGATTTAGTTCATATGATTTGGTTGATTTAGTAGGCTAGTTGATTTAGAACATTTTGATTTTGTTGATTTAGTAGGCAGATTGATCTAGTAGGCTAGTTGATTTAGTTGATTTAGAACATTTTGATTTTGTTGATTTAGTAGGCAGGTTGATCTAGTAGGCTAGTTGATTTTAGAACATTTTGATTTTGTTGATTTAGTAGGCAAGTTGATCTAGTATGCTAGTTGATTTTGTTGATTTATAGAACATTTTGATGTAGTTGATTTAGTAGGCAAGTTGATTTAACAGGCTAGTTGATTTAGTTGATTTATAGAACATTATGATTTAGTTGATTTAGTATGCTAGTTAATAGCTCTGAAGATAGCTCTGAAGATTTGGCACTCTGCATATTGCTTTAGGAAAATGGCGCCACCACCACCACCACCATGTCGATTATGCAAGTCAAGGTGCCAGCAGCCTTGCAACTGGCAAGATGTTCGGCATCTACTTCCAGTCGAGTTTTCATCATGCGGCGGTTAGAAATTATATGAAATGTAACAACTATTTTATTTTTAGTGTTGGGATTACTACAGTGTGTCATTTTGTTCTTTTACACAGATCGTCCCATGCAATGTAAGGTTGAAATTCAACAAGATGACAGGAGACACTATGACATTTGAGGCTCCTAGGGGGCGTACACTATGGAGGTCGAGAAAGGACAAAATATTTCACAGATTAGAGGAGATGGATGTGCTTGTTTCCTCGCCCGCATGCGTCTTACTAGTGGTGAGTTGATCAGCTTCTCCTTCAGAGCAGAAAGACCCAAGCTGGTTGTCATTTATATCAACCTGGTCGAAGATGATGAAGATGACGAAGATGATGAAGATAATGAGGACCCACTTGATGAAGATGATGAGGACCCACTTCAAGAAGCCATCGTAGCTCAAATAATGAGGCTGAGCGAGGAGGAGGTGTGCAACCTATGGGATTCCGCCACGTGCTGACTTTGTCGGGGTGCCATTCGTGACCCTCCTGACAAGTACCATGGTCGATCGACATGATATGGTATGTTATACTTACAAATGCAAATTATCCGATGATATGCTTAGTGTAGAGTCCAATGATATGGTATGTTGTGTGGAATCTAGTCGATGATATGCTTTAGTGTAGAGTTCGACCACATGCTTATTAGTGTAGAATCTAAGGAACTATTAATAGTGTAGATAATCCATATATACTTATTTGCAAGAGTATGTGCGAGGCTATTTATTCACTGATATGTTTTTATTATTGAGAAATTGGCAAAGAGCCTATCTGTGAGTTATGGTATCGAGCCTGATGAAGAAGGCTCAGCTGGACTATGCCTTACCACAAGTGGCTCCATCACAACCTGTACTTACCGCGTGGACACGGACGGTCGTACACACTTAAACTCGGTTGGGTGGAAGAAATTCCTCGATGGCAAGAATCTTCGTGTTGGACAGGCCATCCTAATTACTATCAGGAACACCAACTGCCCAGGCTTGAGGATGATGATCGTCTTCGATATCATCTAGAACTACATATGTATGTGTGGCTATATCATCTAGATCTACATATGATGATTGTCGCCGATATCATCTAGAACTACATATGATGATTGTCGTCGATATCATCTAGAACTACATATGATGATCGTCGTCGATATGACCTTGTACTGCTTGAGTATGCATGTTGACTATACATGAAATTGTTACCTAGTACTCCCTTCATTCGAAATTATTTGTCGTGGTTTGAACTAAAACCACGACAGAGTAATTTTGGAACGGAGGGAGTACTAGTATATGGTAGTACCTAGTATAGGAAATTGCATTTTATTGAAACCGAAACAAAACGGGGTAGGAAGCGGGGGGGAATGATGAAAGATATAGCAGTAGCGAGGGGCTAGGAAAACGCTACAACTAACTAATAGTAGCGTGTTCGCAAAAAGCGCTGCTAATATACTCAACAGTAGTAGCGCGGGTGCAGACCGTGCTACTACTAACAGTTAGCTATAGCGCCGTAGTAGTAGGACGGCTGCCCGCGCTGCTGAAAGCCTCAAAACCCGTGCTACTAGTAGGGTTTTCCCTAGTAGTGACTTGTTCCTTCACATGTCGTATTCCAGTTTTATATAGGTTTTGTTGCATCCTTTGTTCTTTGGCTCAAATGTTTTGTTGTTAGTAGTGTCCAAAGCAATGTGTGAAGTGGATAGAATAGTTTTCACGGGGCATTTTTCATGATCTTTCATTGTGGTGAATTGGATTAAAAGAGTGATCTTTGCTTTGTATAAATTATTTCCCTATAAGAACAGAATCTCGTGCTCTTTGAGATCATCAAGAAGATGAATTCGTTAGAATCTTGGAAGGCCGATAACAAGCCTACGACTTCATCACCATCATCACTAAGGAAGGAAACTTGAGTACACGGGTATGGGCACTACCCTTGGCTTGTTCCAAACTTGGAGAGGTGCCTGTCGGCGTTCTGGATACGAGGGTACCTAGAGTTGCCTGTCTGCGGCCCACGGCGTGGCTTCAACAGTGGCCTAGTACGGCCCTGCTTCAGCATCAACAACTCAAGACCCTCGCGAGGGGTCAAGCCTCGCAAGGCGGACAACACCAAGACCTCCAAGGGGATGGCCTCCCCAGGCTGGCTCCCGAGGAGCGGAGATTTCTATGCAAGGTGCACCTCGCGAGGCTCAGCTGACGTGAGCCATGACGACCAAGGCCAGGTGGGCTCCAGGCGGGCGCCAGGGCATGAAGTGTACCCGTTTCCCCTTTGGTGCAAGGGAGGCAAGCAGCTGGCGCAGAGTCCCGAGGAATCAACCAAAGGTTTCCATTCTGGTGGAACAAGACCAAGACCGTCAGGATGGAGGTCATCGCCGAGACCACCGCAGCGTCACGACCAGAGGCTTTTGTAGGCGATGACCACTTTAGTCAGGATAAGACGTACTTGTTGTCTCCATTCAAATTTGGCTGTTGTGGGATCCCTTCCCGCCTACATTTGGGAAGAGGACCAAGGCCACTATAAATAAGACCTAGCCACCACCATAGAGGGGGATCGGGATCCATCGAATCCATTCCACCCTTACTACCTCACCAGCTCACCCGAGCTCAAAGAACAGGCATCTTGAGGTTGTTCACCACTGTACAAGTTCTTCCTCAGCCCCTCGAGGCCTATCCACCACAAAGCAGGAGTAGGGTTTTACACCGCAAGGTGGCCCGAACCTGGGTAAACTGATGTGTTGCTCTTTCCCTTCAAGCTCGACGCGATATGCTGTGAGGTTCATGAGTTGGCAGGCTGGGTAGGTTGAGATCTCCGCACGCACCCCCAGAGTTCGAACCTCTCAAGGGTTTGCGGAACCCGAAATCTGACATTTGGCGCGCCAGGTCGGGGTGCATCGGAGTATCTCTTCCGTCGATCGATCTGCCGCCACCATGACCGACACCCCGAGAGCCCGTGTTGAGCACTAGGTTGTCCCGTCCACTCCCACATCGCCTGCCAATGAGAAAGATCTCGACTCCGCGCTGCTCGTGGCTCATGCTCCGCCCGGTGTCACCGGTCGCGGGAGGTGCGGACCGCCCCCCCTCGCGTCGCGCCGCAACCGCGGCACCGTGCAGTCTTCGAGCTACGCCACAGCCACAACACCACACACTCGCCGGGAGCAGACGAACATGCAAGCGGCAGTCATCATGGCTCGACAGCTGCTGAGGTGCAGGCTGGCGGAGAGCGGCCCTGATACCCTGCTGGAATGGGTCGCCGAGTTGCTGGTTGCCGCATGCAAGGGTGTGGCACTGTTCTGCTCCTTACCCACGTCGCAAGCTATGGCGGCGGCGCGCGCTCACCCTTGCTACGCCCGCGCGCCCCCTGCTGGGGCCCCGGAAGAGCCCCTCGGCGCCAGCCTACCCCACGCCGCAGCCCGCTCTACTTCAACCATGCCTCCCTGGGGCAGGGCGAACCCGAGCGGTCTCCCCTGGGGTTGCGCCGGTGCACCAGCCCTCAGCCATCAGGACATGATATTGGGCACCGGGGGCAGCAGCGCAAGGCAACTGGGCAGCGACTCAGGCGCGGCCAGCCCGGAAGCCTACGTGCCCATTGCAATCGACCTAAGGTACACATCAAGAAAGGGCCCCAGCCAATCCCCCACGCCAGGCTCAGCCTTGGAAGTACATGAGGCCGAGGCTCACTGTGAGCAACTGCAGGCCCCACCAACGCCTTCGACGACAACAGCCACTGGGTACAACCAATACCCCAGGAGCACAGTTGCACTAACCATGGTTCAAAGGTGAACCAAGCCGCAGCCACCGCCAGGGCCCCCAGGGTGGCGGCCCATCCTCAAGAGGATGAAGGGCCTTGGGAGCGGCGTGGGGGGGAGCCCGGGGCCAGGGCCTCCCCCGTGCTGCGCGGAGCAAGGCGCTGCTCGGAGGTAGGCCCCTCGGGGGAAGGCGCCGGCGAGCCCTTCCCCCCGGCGGAGGGCCTACGGCCGCCGAGGGCGCCGCCAGCGTCCTCCTTGCCCCTTGGTCTTGTCCTGGTTTTCGTCCGCCCCAATGGTGGTCGGGGGTGGCGCAGGGCGGGGTCCTCGTCGGGCGACATGAATCAAGGCTCCGACCTGTGAAGGTCTCCGCTCGTGACACTCTCACGTAATAATGAGTGTGGTTGTATACGCCCCGGAGTCTCCTAAGTGTCGCCTTGGGGCCTCACACGGGCTCCAACCAACGTCCAAGTGGAAGCACCATTCTCCGCGCTGACCGTCGACACTGTCCCCCAATGACTATGCCCACGCCCAATGGAAGCACTTAGCTCCGCGCTGGTGAGAAGACCAGAAGACTAGCATGGCGCCAGATGCGGCTGTTTGCTTTTTTTTCTATCTCAGTTTTTGCGTTTCTTTCACCGATTTCCCTCATTTTTTATGTTTCTTTCAGCGGTTTTTATCGATTTTACTTTTCTTTTCTTTCTTTTAAAATGTTTCTACTTTTTTCAATAAGTGATGTAATTTTTTATATAAAAAGTAAGCTTTAAACAAATACTAGATGTACTTTTTTTCAAATACATGTTTTCGAACTTATTTTTGAATAAGTGTTAAAAAAAATTACAGGCTAAACATGTATTCAATGTCACGACATTTTTTTGAACTAGAAGAATATTGTTTTACATTGTATAAACATTTAAAATTATTTATATTTAAAGTCTCACGATCATCATTTTAATGATACAATTTTTCTTAATCACAGGACTAGTGTTTTAAATTTTTCAAACATTTAGAAAAATTTCAAAAACATTTTATGTAAAATGCATGCACAATTTTTGATGCCATCAAATATATTGAAACATTGCACTAACGCTTCTTTGACACTGCATAAACATTTTAAATATAAAAATTTATATCTAGAATATTTCAGAATATACGTGAGAGTAGAAAAGGGAAAACTGAAACAACCAATAATCAAAATGACGCGAACGTCACACGCATCTACTTTTCTTGGGCCGGCCCATTTAATACAACACGCATTACACAAGTAATAGTGTTCCCCCTTCCCCTGGGCGCTCCCCTAAAACCCTCATTATGGACTCAATTTCACCTATCAGAAAAAAATTCTGAGAAAAATTCCGATCTATTCATCAAACATTATAGTAGTATAAAGAACATCAGAAGTAATTGGAATTACATCCAAGTCTATAGACCACAAAGCCAGGACAATAAGCACTAAAAGGAACCAAAGGCATGCCGCCGTCATCACCCCTTCCTCAACGGAGACGAGCAAATCTTGTTGTAGTAGCCAGATAGGAATTTGTCGCGTTAAGGCCCCAATGGACCAGCATAGCAGAAAGACAATCGTCAATAATGAAGAGAAGCGTAGATTGGAAGGACCCAATCTATAGACACACGAATGCTGATGAAGGATGACCGGATCCAAGCAGATCAACCAAAGACAAACGCCAATTAAATCGTGCGAGATTCACTAGAGAGACGCACATCCATGCACCCTCCGTCAACGATAGAGGCACCATCGGGACGGAGACTAGGCGGAGAGAACCTTATTTCATCTTTAGAAAACCACCGCCATCTCATATTCCTAGGCAGGACACAACCTCTAAATAGACTAGAAAAGACATCTGAAAACGGAGGAGGAGCCCTCCTGCAGGAACGGGCCATTATCTATTGCGCCTCCATGGCCCTAAGGCCACGGGAGGCGAGGCAGATCCGTTGGAATCGGTAGAAGGCGGCTGGAAAACCCTCGTCTACTTGGAGCGCAATTATGAGGAAAACGTTTTGGTCCTGTTGATAGTCACTGATCTGATGTTAGAGATACATCTATCAATCTATAGAATATTAAGGTCCTACCATTTTTCTTAACAAAAAAGAACAGAGAACATGTTTCGGTACCATTAAATTGACATCCACTTTGCGGTCAAACCTGTGGTTGGATTGATAGAGGGACAGGGTATCCCAGCCCTTCAGGGTTCATGTCTTGGTGCTCGCATTATTTCTGAATTTATTTCAGAATTTCCAGCGATGCGCTTTCAGTGGGAGGAGATGTTCCTGTCGACGACATAATGCGCCTACCGTGACTTCGTAAATGTAAAGATGATATGCCCGCTCAGTCTCTCGAAAGTGCTCATAGGGGTAGGGTGTCCGTATGTGCGTTCATACGGATGAGCGTATGCGCGTATGTATGAGCGTTTCCGTCTGTACTGTATTCAAAAACAAACTTGACAAACACTTTCTTTTTTCTCGTGCGCACATGGTTTAGACAACTTTGCAAACTTGAATTATTTTTTCTGAAGTTTAGTCAAATACAATGGAATAGGAATGCAGTCCCATTTGCTGTATAGTATATATGGAATGATATACGTACGCAGTATGCATGTGAACACTAGGCGATTTCATTTTTGGAAAGTAATAGTGCAGTACGTGTATGCAGTACGCAAGCGAACACTAGTCTTTTTCATTTTTGGAAAGTAATAGCGCCGGGCATGCCTTGACGATGGGTCCTAACAGCTAGCTGTTCTCAACGTTCGTTTGGTTTCAAGTTCTTCCAAAAATGTCACCCAGCGAACGCATCAAACCTTGTACGTATTCACACAACGTTTGAAACTTCTGCAAGACGCGCCAAGAATATGTATATATATAGCCACCATCCAATCCATCCAGACGCAAGCACACAAAAAGCATAGAATTGTAGCCCGCAGCTCTGCCTCCCACAAAAAGAAATACCTCGTCCATCCACCACCCACCTGAAACTAGTCATGGCGGACCTGGTGTTCTGGAAAAACCTCCCATATGATATCACGAGGAAGATCAGTGAATCCTTCCTCGCAACGGACGATATCGACCACTATGTCGCCTTCCGGGCCGTCTGCGGCAACTGGCGCCGAGCCACAGACTCCACCGCAGATGCCACAGCTCCCAAATTCATGCCCAGCAAGTGGATCATGCTGGAGCACTCCATCCACGACAATGACCGGGTGACCTTCTTCAACCTTAGCACAGGCCGCCGCCTCCGCAAGAAAATCCCCACGGAGGTCCGCAGCCGGAGGTACTTTTTCGTCGGCGTCACGAAAGGCGGACTCTTCGTGCTAGGGGCAGAGAGCGCAGCCATACCAAACTCGGGTGCTCAACCCTTTCACGGGCGCCATGGCATGCTTCAAGGTGCATATACCCATGGAACAAGTGAGCTCTGTCGTCGTGCCAACGTCTCCAATGATGGTGTTCATCTCATACCTACTAAATGATTGTGTGAGCTGGGCTGATCAGACAAGCGAGGAATGGCACCCCGCTTTGGGTTTTGGAGAAGGGGAGTTCAGGAATGGGAATTGGGGCTTTGGCGATGGTCACAAGAACTTGACATCCTTTGCCGGCGGCATGTATATCACAAATAAGTATGGATCCATCATATCAACAATCACTGACGTGTACAATGAAGGTAACCAATGGAAACGCTCCGCGGGGACAATCTCCATGTTCACCACCATTGTCGGCCCAAATTTTGAGCTAGCCCATGGGAGCAATAACTTCTATCTCGTGGAATCTGAGGGGGAGCTTCTTCTGGTGATGGATGGGCGCGTTTGTAATGGCATGCCGGTGGTCTACAAGGTGGACACCGTGAACAAGGTGCTCGTGCCGGTCAGAAGCATCGGTAGCCGCGCGCTGTTTGTCAGCTCGCGCAGGTGCCTCTCCATCGACACCACGAAGTCCAACAAGTTCCACTCCATCGAATCTGGCACAATCTACTACGCGGATCGCTCCGTGGTTAGAGCTTATGATCAAGGGAGTCTCGCTGGCAGTGGATGGGAAGAGGAGCCAAAGTATGTATTTGAATCTGCAACAAATCCTTTCTCTAAAATGGCCGAGCTGTTGGTGAATTACTGCACTACTATCGAGTACTCGGAACTGCAGATGCTGCCGCCTTACGGTGAGGAGGGCTACACTTACTATGAGTATGGCGACCCATCAGACTAATCCACCAAGTGATCTGCGGGTATCATACAAATGAGAAGAGAAGATCTAATGCACCAACTTGTTGTTTTTATACTCAAAACTGCATGCATCTACCTTTTATGTTTGATGGTGTTGCTAAGTTATTTTCTGGCCAGTCCGTGGAATTACTTTCTCTAGCTTTGTGAGGAGTTCTATAAGTTTGTAATCGCCTTCTTTGTTTTCCTCAAACATTATTGGGTTGTTTTTGGTTATTTCATTTTCATCTACATAAAACATATTCACTGGTACGTGCAAAAGTAAGAAGTGGACGCATGACTATCAAAGGCTATTGCTACCAGTTCCACCGGTGAGTCATATATTTAATATAGTCCACCTTACCTAGAGATAATGTGCCTTTACCGTAGACCATGATTACTTACACTTCAATGGTAGCGAGTTAGATAGATCTGAGGAATGATCAATCATATGGGCGGGAGAAGATACTTAATTCAGCAATGAAGTTAAAGTTTCTTTAATCAAACTAGCAGAGTGGCCCGCCCGATGTGCGGGCTAGAATTTTATAATTTTGATTGGGATAACACATTGTGTGAGGATGTCATCTTTAGTTTTCTCCAAATTCACAGAAATTGAAAATAAAATATGTTTCTCTATAGGTTCACATTTTGGGTAGGAAATAATGCATATGTGTATAACCACAACTATTATTATTAAGCTACTTTCTAAGAATAATGATTATTATTTATAGCATTCATGTAAGTACCAAGATATACATATGTACATCTACACGTCATATTGGATCGCTGGATAGAAATAAACTTTAGTCCACGAGCTAGCTGATAGTTTTCATGTGATGTTAGACATATATATGGATGTTAACAATCTAGTTCACAATAGCTTTATTGTCCGGTCCATTTATCTAATGGAAAAATGTTGTTAGAATTCTTCATGAAGTAAATACTAATGAATTCACCCTTGGCAACACGGAAAAATGTCAACTTCACTATGAGTTTGGGCACCCATGGATATCTAACCCTATAAGGGTAAGTGTAAGATTTTCTTAACCATGAGTATCTCCGTTAATATTGTGGCATGTGAGTCATTGGATATACTCCTCCCTCCGTAAAGAAACATAGGAGCCTATGTACTATGTGGAATGGTTGGTAGTAGAGATTTAACTCCTTTGGATAGACCTTTCACGATCCTCTTAGCAGTTATTTGCAAGGCCAACAATAAGTGCCTCCTTACCCTTCTTACGTACACATGTGCAAGCCAGCAACTGCTAATGAAATATTATAACATGCAAGGAGGCACTACCAGATGTACGTGCCAGTTTATCTTAGCTAGATACCAGGGGCAATCCATGCTCCAATCTTGCACCTTGCCGCGGTCTCCTTCTTCTACGCCGCTCAAGTGCGAGGTTTGCATCTTGCAGCTTGGCAAACAATGCTCGCCATGCTGCTCATGTACCTGTACCTTAGAGAGGTCTGCATTGTCTTAGTTCGAACAGTATCACAAAACCATTTGAAGATATGTGAAAGTATTTTTCTCACAAAGAAAGTGAGGGCCCTTAAGAACTGCAGATAGGGTGTGTCAGGTACATCCTTGCTGGCATGGATATAAAGCTAACTTGTTCTGTAGTTAAGTTCATAGACATGATCGTGTGAGCTAGTTCTAGCAATGATACAAAAATATTGCAGAATATGAACACACGCTTGTGGTTTGTGGTGAACTATAACTATAGCTACGTAGTAAACTGGAAGATAAATCTACTTATTTAAAATTTGATTCAAAGTCTCAATTAATCAGGTTTCCAAATCAAGAAATATTTCCCTTTGTAATTGCAATTACTAATTTCTGATTGATTTGAACGTATGGTAAAATTAGTTAATAATCATATATATACATGGAAAACATTTTGGTAGTACAATAGTTACAGATGTTTTTCCTAAGCATGGCTGTAACCTGCAGCTGCTAGCTCTGTTATATACGGTGGGGCAAAAGGGTTGTACGACCATTAGAAAGTAAACAACCGGCATTGTATTGGTAATATTGGGCTGCCGACACACTGCTGTACTGGCTGCAGATGGCGCCACCAAATCTTACAGAAGAGTTGCGTTCCTATGAGCATTATTGGTGTGATTATCGTTCTTGGAAGACGCACAACACAATCACACAAATCTTAGCTCAGAAACTTTAAATAGTTTAGAAACAAAAGTGTAACTTACTTGCACTAAATATATATCAATATGTTCTGAGCATAAAACCATCTGCACCTCAAGTAAATGAGAATTAGCTTCCATGGCACCTCCTTTCTTAATCTGAAAAGAATGTATAATCTAAGAAAATATGTGTGTTTCTTTAATATAACAGAACTGCTACGCTGCTTCCCATGGATCCCACATAGTACTGAACAATAGTAGATGCATACCTTGTAAAGATTATTCTGTATCTTGCTAGGTACAGCACCATAAGAAAAAGTAATTCTGTAGGTCAGGTCATCTATCTATCTATCTATCTATCTATTATACCTATACTAATTACAGACTTCGTAAAAATTCTCACATTAATTAGAAAATTAGAGCCGTTAATCTCTGGTGGGACCAAAATTATTACGGTGTAGATTAACCCATCTAATTTTCCATCTCTAATGTATCTGTAAAAAAAAGGTCTCACGTATCTCTCCCCCAATGAGTCAACCATCTCAATCTTTTTTTTTTTTGAATCAAAACTTCACGTATCTTTCTTCCAATCTCTCACGTATTTCTCTGGAAAAAGACTCTCACGTGTCCCTCTCTCACATATCTCTAAAATAAATACTATCTTCATGTATCCCTCTCAAACTCTCACGTCTCTCTAGAAAAAAGGCCCAACTTCCCTAATCTCCCACGTATCTCCCCAGCTCCATCATATTGTTAATTAGTCTGACCCTCTTTTAGTCAAAGAAAATTTATAACCAATAGATATGTTCAGTAAGTTACCGACGTATGCCATCAAAGATACGTCCCTTCTTTATCCCTAACCTAATCACTTTTACTTGCACGCCTGACTCGCAGGATATCGGCTCCCAGCCGCCGCCGACAAAAACATCACGCCAGCAATCGTCTTTGTTGCCGAGGAGGACACGGGCACTTGGAGGACGTGTGTAGCAGGAGGCAAGTGTTCCAGTGCCCCAACGACAGCGAGGACCAGTGCCAAGCTGCGGTTGACCTCTCACTGTGAAACTAGAGATTGAGAGATTGGAACGGCACAACCCAAAGTGTGGCCTCGGGGTGTTTATATACTTGTGCACTAGGGCACAACCGGCTAGTCCGGGATATACAAGATTGTTACAAAGTCGTTACAGAAGATAAGGAGTACGAGGAGATAAGAGATACTAACGAACTCAATACTACCGAACTCCTGTACAACATGTAACGTGTTTAACATCCCCCCTCAATCCAAGCTTCGTGCTAGAAGATTGAGATTGTGTCTGTTTGAGACAAACGCCGCTTCTGCTAATGGCGTCGTGAAGATATCGGCAGTCTGTTCCTTGGAGGAGATGAACCGTACGTCAAGTGCTTTAGCCGCAACCCTTTCACGCACAAAGTGAAAGTCCACCTCTATATGTTTTGTTCTGGCATGAAATACTGGATTGGCTGACAAGTACGTAGCTCCCAAATTATCACACCACAAAACTGGAGGTCGCGACATGAAGACACCAAGCTCACCAAGGACAGACTGTATCCAGATTACTTCAGCTGTTCCATTTGCTAAAGCCTTGTACTCAGACTCAGTACTTGAACGTGAAACGGTGGCTTGCTTCCTTGAGCTCCAAGACACAAGATTTGGCCCAAGAAATACTGCAAAGCCACCTGTGGATCTGCGGTCATCACTACATCCAGCCCAATCCGCATCCGAGAAACAATTTAGCAATAGAGAGGGTGACTTCCGTATGGAAAGACCCATATCACGTGTGTGTTTCAAATACCTCAGAATGCGTTTAGCAGCCAAAAATGAACTGTGGTTGGTGTGTGCAAGAATTGACAAACTCGATTAACGGCAAACGAGATATCCGGTCACGTAAGTGTTAAGTATTGGAGTGCCCCAACCAGACTTCGATACTTGGTGATATCATCCTGTCCAAGAGGTGATCCACTGTCCTTACTAAGTTTTTCACTTGAGGACATGGGAGTGGTTGATATCTTGCAGTTTTCCATGTTGGCACGCTGAAGTATATCGCCAATATATTTCTGTTGGGACAGAACAATACCCCCTGGCGATGACGTCACTTGAACTCCAAGAAAATAATGCAAGGGACCAAGATCCTTGAGAGCAAAAGAGACTTGGAGAGCCGCCAGCAACTTGGTGGTGGCAGTCGGAGAAGAGCTTGCCACAATGATATCATCAACATACACCAACATGAAGATAGTGACACTTCCACGATTGAACACAAACAGTGATGTATCAGCCTTAGAGGCGATAAAACCAAGTTGTTGGAGTCGAGAGCTTAACCGAGAGTACCACAGACGAGGAGCTTGTTTGAGACCGTAAAGGGCCTTGTTGAGCTTGCACAAATAACGAGGCACAATAGGATCCTCATAACCAGGAGGTTGCCGCATGTAAACATCCTCCTGAAGAATGCCAAGGAGGAATGCATTTTGAACATCCAACTGTCGCAGACACCAACCACGTGAAACAACAATGGAGAGAACAAGACGTACAGTAACAGGTTTTACCACTGGACTGAAAGTGTCATCGTAGTTCAACCCATACCTTTGCTTGAATCCCTTAGCAACAAGACGAGCCTTGAGACGATCAACAGAACCATCAGACTTGTGCTTGATCTTGTAAACCCACTTGCAGTCAATAACATTAACATGCGGTGGGGGAGGGACTAGAGTCCATGTACCATTTTGACGAAGAGCATCAAGTTCAGTCTGCATGGCCGCACGCCACTCTGGGGACCGAAAGGCTTCACGATGATTTGCAGGTTCACGGTGAACAAGAAACACACGCTTGGACGGATCATAGGTGATCGTGCCATCGGTGCGATGCTTGACAAGGCGTGTGTGATCACGAGTCCGGGTGACCATCACATGAGATGTAGGTGCAGCGGATCCAGGAGCCACAGAGGATCCGAGGGAGGTGCATGCAGATGCGGCAGCAGTCGCCGCCACCTGGGATTCAGTGCTGGGCTCCAAATCAGTTTCGGCGTGCGTGCCAGCAGCAGTGACAGACCGCGTCTCGCCAGGCCGATTCGCGCCAGACCGCACCACGCCAGGCGACCCCGCGCCAGAGTCCTGATCGGGTGATCCCGCGGGCGCCACGTGGACCGGGGACCCACCCATGTCGGGCATAGCAGGAGACAGCCGGGAGGCGGGTCCCACCACGGGCGAGGGAAGGCGCGCCCCACGCACAGGCGAGTCGGGGGTGGTGGGAACCGGCCCACCTGGGGCCGACAGGTGGGCGCGCGGGGATGGCGACCCGTCGCTGTCGATCGGCTCCGTTGCTGGCGCTGCGCAATCATTGGCAGGCGCGTGATCCGAGGGCGAATCCACACCAGGATCCGTGCCAGAATCTGCGTGGGATCCCGGGATGGCGGAGGACGGGATTTTCTGCGCCGGAGGAGGACCTGCATCCACGTTAGCATCCAAAACAGATGTGCCATATTTCATGTGGTCATGCGGGAATAAAAGAATGGCATGTTCGGAAACACGGGGTGGAATGGGTGAGCTCTGTTTATGAGCAAAGGGAAAAACTTTCTCGTCAAACACAACATCACGTGAGATGTAGATGCGAGAAGTGGGCACATGGAAACATTTGTACCCTTTGTGTCGGATGCTATATCCTACAAACACGCATTGTTGTGACCGAAAAGCGAGTTTATGAGTGTTGTAGGGACGTAGGTTAGGCCAACATGCACATCCAAAAGTTCGAAGAGAAACATAGTCGGGTTTTTGTTGAAATAGTTTTTCCATAGGGCTAAGGTTACCAATAACACGACTAGGAAGGCGATTTATGTGATAGCACGCAGAGAGGTTGGCCTCATCCCAAAACCGGAGAGGCATAGACGCATTGGATAAAAGTGAAAGCCCCATGTCAATGATATGGCGGTGTTTTCTTTCAGCGGAACCGTTCTGTTGATGCGTGTGTGGACAAGAAACATGATGAGCAATGCCAAGTTAGCGAAAAAATGTGTTGCTAAGTTTTTCGTATTCCCCGCCCCAGTCAGACTGGACACATAAAATTTTACGTGATAAGAGGCGTTCAACATGTGCAAGGAAATCCCAAAAACGTCAAACACATCACATTTTCGTTTGAGGAGATAAATCCAAACAAATTTGCTATAATCATCAATGAACGAAACATAATATTGGAACCCACTAGATGAGGTTTTAGCAGGTCCCCACACATCTGAAAACACTAATTCCAAAGGAAAAGAAGACACACTCGAGGATCTAGGAAAGGGGAGCTGATGTGCTTTGCCTTGCTGACATGCATGGCACACATTGGTCAAAGACCGACTCGACGATGCTAATTTATTGGACGCCAAAATATGCTGGACAACTTGAGACGCCGGGTGGCCAAACCGAGCATGCTAGTCTTCTGCGGAGAGCCGAACGGAGGACAAGGCACGGGACTGCATTGGCCGAATGGGGTAGAGCCCGTTTTCACATCTGCCTTGAAGAAGTACCCTCTTGGTGGTTAAATCCTTCATGAGAAAATGAGCAGGATAGTATTTTAGATAGGCATGATTATCAACAGCAGGACGATTGACAGAAAGTAGGTTTTTATCAGCGTTGGGAACATGAATTATATTGCGAAGTTGAAGATTAGCAGAGGGTGTGGGAAGGATCGCATGACCACGATGAGCTATGTGCAAACCTGAGCCATCAGCCGTGTGGATGCGGTCTCGTCCAGGGTACTTCTCCCTTATGGTGAGGCGGTCCAGATCAGAGGTGATGTGGTCGGTGGCGCTCGTGTCCGTGAACCACGCAGGGTCACCGAGGATGGAAGGAGGTGAGGCAGCAGCGAGACCCGCCATCTTGGAGTGTTGTGGCTGAAAAGCATGATTGTAGCGTTGAGCACACTCCCACGCATAGTGGCCAGGGCCACGGCAGAGTTGGCAAATGACGCGGGTGTCATTGCCACCCCCGTAGTCACCGCGGTCACCACCACCATGGTTGCCACCGTAGTCACCTTGCGGGCGATTGCCACCGCGATCACCGTGGTTGCCACCACGGTTATTGTTGTTGTAGTCACCGCAATCGCCCTGGTTACCGCGGCCCTTGCCACGGTAGTTGCCTTTGCCGCCGCGATTGTTGTTGTTGGTGCCGGACTTGTCGCGGGCGACGTAGTTGACAGAAGATCCGCCAGCGTGGAGGTGAAGACGCGCAGCGTGGTACTCCCGACGACGCTCGAAGGAGAGAGCGTGCGAGTTGAGCTCCCCAAGGGTCATCTCATCAATCCGAGTGGTAACGGCGGTGATGAGGGGCTCGTAGTCGCTCTCGAGCCCGGTGATGACGGCGGTGATGATGTCTTCGTCGCGCATGGGACGACCGGCCGCCGCTAGCTGATCGGCATAGGAGCGAATCTTGGCGAAGTAATCTACCATGGAGAGATTGCCCTTGCGGAAATTTGCCATGTCCAGTTTGATCTGAACGACACTAGCGCGGCAATTAGCGGAGTACATCTCCTCAAGGTGTGACCAGACGGCACGTGAGGTGTCGAAGCGAATGACCTGCATGAGCACGTCATCGGTGAGAGAGGCGAGGAGATAGCTGAGCACGATCTGGTCCTGCCGGTACCAGACGGCATAGTCAGGATTGACGGCGCGTTCCCCCTTTGTCATCAGGTGGAAGGAGCCGAGAAGGTGTAGGGGAGGTGCCATCGACATGGCCGGTGGCGTTGGTGATGCGAAGAGGAGGAAGGATCTGGGCTTTCCAGAGAAGGTAGTTGGAGGTGGTGAGTTTTGCCGTAATGAGGCTAGCAGATGGAGGAGGCACAGCGGAGGTGGCGGGAGCCGAGAGAGACGCCGGCAGGGTGAGCGAGGGCATGGCAGAGTTGGTCATGGCGCCAGCAGAAGGAGAACCCATCGAGCTATGAAGCGAGAGGGCCTGATACCATGTGAAACTAGAGATTGAGAGATTGGAACGGCACAACCCAAAGGGTGGCCTCGGGGTGTTTATATACTTGTGCACTAGGGCACAACCGGGTAGTCCGGGATATACAAGATTGTTACAAAGTCGTTACAGAAAATAAGGAGTACGAGGAGATAAGAGATACTAACAAACTCAATACTACCGAACTCCTGTACAACATCTAACGTGTTTAACACTCACGGCAGATCGGGAAGGCCATGCGGACATGGGACGATGCGGGGAGTGAGTTCGCGGCTGAAGCAGACAGTCGCTGAGTTCGAGGTAAAGCTTACATCGCCACCATGCAGAACCTCACCCGTGCTCTCCCCCTTTAGCAAGCTGGTCCGAGACGTCCATGCATGGCACGGATAGGCAGACGTGCCCAAGCATCCAGCATTGCTGTGTTAATATGTGGTATGTTTGTTTGTTTTCATTCTTGATTGCTTCGAATCAGATAATCAATTAATTAGCAAAGTAGGCATAGTGAATTAGGGATAGGAGAGATATGTACAGAAGGCTTCAGATTTTCTCAGCGGAATAGAGACGAACCCTAGACGCTGCTATGTGTTTTGGCTGAAGCGCCAAGCAGGAGACCGCGCCCCCGCCCCCGCAGTCTGAGGTACTGCTGGTTGGTAGGATGAATGAATGACCCACGGTTGGTAGGATGACACTTCTGTAGGCATCTTGCCATTTAATAAAATTAAGAGTAAACCATAAATGCCAGGTATATATATCTATAGCATACAAATTAGTTTCTTTTACCACTTATGTTAAAAGTATCTATCATTGCAGAAACAAATGTCAAACAATATTTCAGGATAGGGAATCATCATTCCTCTCATAAGTTTGTTTAGAAATATTTCTCAGTGCAGGTGGATCACGATTCCTCTCAAGGTTTAGGTTAGTATAGTTGCTGCCTAATATTAGTAAGAATGCCCCAATTCCGTCAAATATTCAATATATTTTAAACTAAGCAAACATTGAATTTTTAGTCCATGATATATATAGACGTGCTAAACTCAACGTGCGCGCATTATGAGCTAGCCTACGCTCCGGCCGCCCATCGACCCAACCGGTGTACGCTCTAATTATCCTAAGCGCGCAGAGAATCTACCGTAACGACCTTATGACCAACTGCGTGTGCACACGACTTAAGCAGGCCTGCGTTCCTCCATTGAAAAACGCTAGTAACGAGTTACTATCACCTTGCTACATATATAGTCCTGGTTTTACTAGGTTTACCATGGGCCTCGTTAGTAATTATTTTTTCATTACCATCGACTCCTTCGTACTGCAGTAATTCTTTACTACCTTCACGCCTCATTGGTAATTATTTTTTCATTACCATCTATTACCATGTACTCAATCATAGTGTAGTAATTTGTTTACTACTTGTGCGCCTCGTTGGTAATTATTTTTTCATTACCGCCTATTACCATCCATTCCATTGGTAATTTGTTACTACTTGTTAGCAAGCTTTTACTAGGTTTACACACAAATCATCTACGAATCATTGCCTTGTAAACAATCTTCAACCGTTACCATCCCCACCATCTCGTTACTGCCAATAAATAACGACTGCAGTGCGTCCATTACGGTCTCTTGAATCACGTCCATTACCATCTCTACATCCCCGTTGCTGCCAATAATTAGTGACAGCAGAATTGCGGTACGCGGGGCGTCTTGCCAATGAATAAAATAAAGAATAAAACAAAAAGCCCAGGCATATGTATCTATGTCAACAATATGTATCATGGAAGACACAAATGTCAAACAATATTTCATGGTAGTGAATCTTCATTGCTCTCATGAGTTTGGTTATAAATATTTCTTAGTGCACTACAAGGATTCTGGTCTATTGCAACAAAATTTATTGCTACAACTAAGGTTTGTTGCAATAAAACGCAATATTACCACAAATTCTCCGGTTGTGGTAATAGGCCGCACATATTGCCATAACTTAGTTTGGCCACGATAAATACTAAATTTGTTGCAATAGAGGCCTCATATTGCAACGAAGTGTGTCGGCGTTGCAAACGGGTAGCGGTATTGCGACAAAAAATTTCCGTTGCACGAGGGCAGTCATTTTGTTGTAATAGAGATTACGTATTTCAACAGAATAACTATTTGTGGCAATATTCAGAAAGATATTGCAACGTGAGCGTGACGTTGCATTAGTGGCACATATTGTTGCAAAAAAATGGCTACCTATTGCAACAAACTGCATCAGCGTTGCAATATGGTAGCAATATTGCGACAAACAAATTTCGTTGCGCGAGGCGGTCATTTTGTTGTAATAGAGACTAGGTATTTCAATAGAATAACTATTTGTGGTAATATTCGGAATATATTGCAACACAGGTGTGACTTTGCATTAGTTACAAGTTAAATAGTGGGAAAATATAGTATTTGAGTTTATAGAAATTAAGTTATGATTTTTGCAATCTTTTAGGAGTAATTAAATATTTTTAATCGTACAATTTGAATTAACCAAAACAGTGGAAAAGTTTATAAATGGATAGAACACACTTTCTTGATAGGAATACATATTTAATTTGTTAATTTTGGATTTGAAATACGCAAGTTGTTGCCATTTTAAAACTACGGTGTTTTCTGCACAAGACATGGACCTGCCAGATGGAACTCGAAAATAGAGGGTCCCTGGTGTGAAAATTGCCAGATCCAGATCTGGAGCTAAATCTGACCGAGGACTTTTTTAGCCGCAGCCACTGACCTGCGGGCCCGGGGACTCGCTGGGGCTGACAGGCGTGGGTGACATCCACGGCGACCTCCAGGGGCGATGACAAGTGGGGCCGGCCTGCGCGCAGTAAACCCAAAAAAATTATAGGCTTTCGCTTGGGCAGGAATTCGAACACCCATCCACCATGTTGCAGATCAAGGTTCAGACCACTGGGCTGTGCATGTATTTGTCAAATTTTACTTGTATTCTTATAGCAAATTAAAGAATAGGTTGTTTTTGACAAATATGTGATATGCCAATAAGTAAATCTCAAAACTAAATTAGTTTGGTTGATAATTTACATAGTTGAATCTCTATGCTTTTTGTTTAAGAAAAAGCGACGTGATTATGTTGGACCTACTCTGGCGCGATGGACCCTGACATGTACGTCATACTGTCCAGACTAGTGGGACTTGCCTTGCTGACAACGGGGCCACGCACCGAATGGCCATTAAAACAACAAAATTCTAGCGCGGTGGACCCTGGCATTTAGACAAGTTGGACTTGCCTTGCTGACAACTGGGCCACGCACCGAATGGCCATTAAAGCAGAAAAAACAAATAATTTTGTACTTCGAACACGAGACCTGCCTGTATCCACTAGCTTGTTAAACCACCACACCAATACCAACTTACTGCTGCTCAAACGTGTCTGACCTACTTAACGTGAGGCGCCGAGTGGGCTTGGGGATCTCATTTCCCAGCGCGGCATTTTCGGCTGGCACATGCCGGATTGGACAACCCCCTTTTTATTTCGTTTTTTTCACAATAATTCTGGATTTCAAAAAGTTCTTAATATAAATAAATTCCAAGTCCAAAAAAGTGTACAAGAATTCAAAAATGTACATGGTTTCGTTTGAGTAATCATAAAAAATGTTCATGATTTTTACAACAAATCGCTTATTAAATAAATCTTCACGATCTGAGAATACAATTTGGGATTTTTTTCAAGATTTCGAAAATAGTTCGCATATCCAACAAATGTTCATGAATTCGGACAAAATGTCATTGAATTCAAAAAAAGTCATGAATTTCTCAAATATGTTCACAAAATTCTAAATTGTTCACAAATTTTGAAAATTGGTCCGAAATTCTAGAAAAACATATCGCTTTTAAAAAATCACTGATTCCAAAAATGTTCATGAGTTCGAAGAGTGTTCATTTCTGAGAGCACTTTTTTAAAGATATTTGCAGTATTTCAAGATTGTTATTTTTCCTGGAAGGTCACATATAATGACACAATGTTGAAGGTTTTCTCTCTCTCTCTCTCTCTCTCTCTCTCTCTCTCTCTCTCTCTCTATATATATATATATATATATATATATATATATATATATATATATATATATATATATATATATATATATATATATATATATATATATATGTCGTATGTCATTTTCAAAATGGCGGGCATGACCGTTCATAATTAGGTATGGAATCTTGTGAAAATTTTGTCGAACCTCTAATTCGTGTACCTTGAAATGGTTTTTGAAAAAATAAATAGCAAACTATGACGCAAGTGTAGTTCAAATTTGACTCAGATCTTATTGGATTGGCGAAAATATTATCTTTTTGATAAGTGGATCGAAAGCATTTGACATACAAAAATTTGGTCGATTGTACATAAAATATGGTCTAATAGTTTTGAAAAAATGAAGCGGTGCCATTTTGCAACCAATATTTGGTAGGTTCTTCACCAAAGACCTATTTTTGGCAATCTGAAAATAGAAAAATGATTTTTTTGCAAAGAATATAGAAACTCCCAAAACTAACATTGTTTGTCATCCTAATATACAAAAATGTGCACAATATTGGGTCACCTGAACAAATTGCCGGGAAGGAATTTTTTTTATGGAGACGGGAATTAAGTTTCTTTTCCTTTTATAGTAGTTTCTTTTCTAGGAATCAGCCGGCTGATCTTAGGAAAAGATGATGTGGATATAATTATCATAGATACGCCTACAAATATTATGCGACATATTTTTCAGGTGATTTCTAGTAATAAGTGTTTGATTCTTTGTTTTACTAGTGGATACAAATATACTACACATTTTATTGTTGTATGCAGAGTTAAAGAAGATTTGTATCCGCCACGTATGAAGACGTGTGTCTGCAGATTCATACAAATGTGTGTGCATGTGCATGCATTAGCACTATCAATGAGTCACGGTCATTGTCAAGAAGGTGGGACCATGTTGCATGCAAATCCATGTGAACGTCTAGGAAGTTCTGGCTGCGATGCAAGGCATGCAACGACCTGGCGTACAATCCTTCGTCCAAGAAACATCAACTAACAGGCGGGTCCCAGCATGAGCCAATTTTTGGTGCTGCTTGCGTGAGCCTCACGGCCTGGTCCAGTACATCGTGCGCCGCCAGAATCCGATCGCCGGCCGCCTGGTCGAGCGTGTCTCGGCACTTAATAAATATAGTTAGTCTACGTAGGGTTTAGATTGGGGTTTTATTTAGAGAAGTTTAGCTATTGCTACTTTTATTTGTCTTCGCTCGTAGCGGCTAGTGCGATCGTCAAGTCATCCTATCGGAACCCCATCTTGTGAGATTAATCCCATCTAGCATATCCGCAATTTTGAGATTGCTTGGCTATTATTTTCTTGCATGTTCTTCGATTTGCTTGCAGGAAAAATCCTTCATGGATAGGTCGATCGCGCCGTTGGCTCGGTCGATAACGCCGTGGAGTTGGTTCAGCGATTGTCGTGGATATCAGTCGTGTACGGTTCTCCCTGTACGGTTGGTAGCCGGATCGTGAGGGTCAAGTCCCACCCAAAATCGTAGTTATCTCCCTCTCATTGAAACATCGGGTCCGCAGTTCACATCAAAAGATCAGCCGCCTAGCCAGCCGTTGATTAGCGTTGATTTTGACCACACGATTCCTGGACCACGCCATCGCTTTTCATCCGGTGGCCGGGCGATGCTCCGTTGCAGCTCCCGCGAGGTTTCGCCGGCCGGCGATGCTCCATAACAACAACAAAGATGCTCCGTTGTAGCACTCGCGAGGTTTCGGAGGCCGGTGATGCGCCATTGCAGCACCTGCAAGGTTTGGGTGACCCGACGATACTTCCATCGCAGCACCGATGATGCTTCATTGCAGCTTCGGTGGCCCGACGAAGCTCCATTGTAGCACCCCGGCTCGCTGCGTGGTGGTCATGCGTGCCCGGCGGCAGTGGTCATGAGTCATAGCGGCAGCTCGGGCGATCCGGCGAAGCTCCATGGCAGCACCTCGGCTCATTGCGCGGTGGTCATGCGTGCCCGGGTGGCGGTGGCCATGGGTCGTAGCGGCCGGCAGCCCGACGAAACTCTATGGAAGCACCTCGGCTCTTTGCGTGGTGGTCATGTGTGCCCGGCGGCGGTGGCCATGGGTCGTAGCAGCCGGCGGCCCGGCGAAACTTCATTGCAGCACCCTATCTCGCTTGGTGGTGGTCATGCCATTGTAGCACCCCGTCTCACTGTGTGGTGGTCATGTGTGCCCGTCGGTGGTGGCCTTGGGTCATAGCGGCGGCGGTCCAAAGGGTGCAGTAGAGACAACAACTTGCTGTAGCAAAATGGGGGAGTGCGCAGAGCCGAAGAGAGATGAGACGAGATGGAGGCGACGCTCTGGGAGAGGAAGGAGAGATGAGACGAGACGACAAAGACACGTTAGAAGGCAGACGTATGGATCAGAGCATAAAGGAGATGAAGAGACACGCCAGGATACGTGACAGCCGAACGAGCCGGCTGATTTCTTCCTAGAAATCAGCCGGTTGATTCTTACAGTTTTCCTTTCTTTGAAGGAAAAAAATAAAGAAATAATAAGAAAGGAAAAAGTGTGAGGTAAAGTCTTTTTTTTAGACAAGTGTTAGGTGAGGTCAGACTCACATCTTGGCGCCCAGAGTTTTGTGTAAGCCCGCGAACGATTTCGTTAGGTTTTCAATCTGATAGCCCGCGAATCTACTACCACTATAAAAGAAAGAGAGGGGCAGATCCAAACAATCCCACCCATCCATCATCAAAATCTAATGGCCCTTAATCATTCTGTGTTTAACGCTACCAACCACGCAACAAGCCACAATCGATCGCTAATCGCCCCGCATTAAGAAAACCGGTCGCCCGCACGACCTCCACCTTCTCCTCCCGCACGACCTCCTCCTCCTCCCGCGCCGTTCGCCTCCCGCAGCCTCGCGCCGAGCCACGGGAAGCCGCGCCCTTCACCGCTGCCTCGCGCCATCGGAGCCACGGGAAGCCGCCGCAGGTCGCCGGGAGCCCGCCCCCGCCGCGCCGTTCGCCGCCTCCCCAGCCGCGGGAGCCCGCCCCCGCCGCGGGTTGCCGCCTCCCCAGCCACGGGAGCACGCCCCCGCCACGGGAGCCGTCCCGCCGCGGGTCGTCGCCTCCCCAGCCACCGAAGCCGCCCCGCGCCCTTCGCCGCCTCCTGCAGCCGCCGTCGGTCGCCGCGCCCGTCGCCCCGGGAGCCGCCCCATCGGAGCCGCCGCCCGTCGCGCGCCGGGGGAGCCCCGCCGCAGGTCGCCGCCCTTCGCCGGGGGAGAGCCGGAGCCGCCGCCCTCGCGCGCCGGGGGAGAGCCGTCGCAGGTCGCCGCCCTTCGCCGGGGGAGAGCCGGAGCGGCCGCCCTTGCGCGCCGGGGGAGAGCCGTCGCAGGTCGCCGCCCTTCGCCGTGGGAGAGCTGGTGCCGCTGCCCTTGGCTGCGGGAGTCGTCGGCAAGTCGCAGCCTATCGCGCGCCGTGGGAGAGGCGCCCCAGGTCGCCGCCCTTCGCCACGGGAGAGCCGGAGCCGCGGAGCCGCCGTCCGTCGTGCGCCGGGGGAGAGCCAGGTTTCCTCATCTGCTGCCGCAGGTACGGCGACGCCTCGCTCCCCCGCGCAACACCGTCCTCAGGTTTGTTTTTTTTATCGTATTTCCTTAGTGATGTGCTCCTTCGACTTTTGTTCCAGTACTCAAATTGATTTAACCAAGAGTATGTCCTGAATCACCGTTTTAGATTCTGAAAATTATTGCCATCTACCCGTGGTTCTGAACTTCATTTGTAATTTTTCAGTGATGCACATCTTTACTGTCAAGTTTATAGTCATCAAGCAGTCCTTAATTTTAAGATGATATCAACATTTATATTCTTAATTACAGGGTGTCAAGAATTTCATCACACCCATTGCTTTCCCTCCGAGGTAGTTGCCGCCTGGAGCCATGCACAAGTGTCATCACCTGCATCTCCTCTGTGTGTTCCCGTCTCTCCATGACGCATGTGGATGCAGTCATCACATCTGTGAGTATGTAATTCATCAACTGATAGCTTTTCTCCCTGATGTGACTTAGATCTCTCTACCTTGCTTCAAATTTAATTTGATTGTGACTCTTTGATTGAATGTCAAATAAATATCAACTTTATATCTGATCGATTCATGGAAGTGCAAGCTGAAATATATTCTGAATATTCTGAATATTACTTGCAAGTTATATTCTAACACAGTATCTTTGGTTTAACAACTTGCAAGTGCTTCTTTTCTCCCTGCTGTGACTTGGATCTTTCTCCTTGCTTCAAATTTAATTTGATTGCGAATGTTTGATTTAATATCAAATAAAGATCAACTTTATCCCTGACAGATTCATGGAAGTGCAAGCTGAAATATATTCTGAATATTCTGATTATTACTTGCAACTTATATTCTAACACACTATCTTTTGTTTAACAACCTGCAGGTGTTTCTTGTAGTGATGTTAACCCCATAAAAAGGACTCGCAGGTGGACATCTGCTATAAATAACTAGGTACTTCTTTCTCATTATCAAAGCCAAAGGCTCAGTGAAACTATCCAATGGATGGACTGGTTATTTAACACTGAATCATCAGAACTTTATTCTATTCTTTTATCCTCTTCCACCCACTAAAACATCTGCATTGCATGCTTCTTACTTCTCTGAGTGCTTAAATATAAATAAGAAAACCCAGTTCTCTATGGGCATGAATAATCTTTCAATTCAAACATAAAAATCAAAATGTGGTTCCAGTTCCGGGAGGTATGGCGTGGTTTCTTTGCTGGCATGTGCATGTGTTGTTTGTCCGTTGCCGGTGGATTGCACAGTGGCGGTGCCGGGAGCCAGGGGTCATCAGAAAAGAGACATGCTGACGTCACTCAGAACGAGCCTTGCTTGGCATTGACTGAATCCTCCACAAATTATTTGATGGCAATTGAGCCTTGCTTGGCATGTGCTTGGCATCGAATGAATCATATAGTGGCTAGCTTGTATCCCGGCCAACCTCTTCATCTAGATTTAGAAGCTAACTCACTTCAAAAGGAGGCCTGGATTACCTTATATTCAGTATTGATCACACAGACCAGATTTTTTTAAGATGGAGAAGTCTGACAATTGAAAACCTATCCGAGAATCATGCTTGTTTGTGTGCTGCAATTTGCACCTAGAGAGGTTCAGACGTCTGGCCAGTTAGGCACTGTCTATTCATCTGAACCTTCTATTTGTCTGAACCCGACAAAAGCTTGCTATATACTCCCTCTGTTCCGAAATAATTGTCTTTCTAGCCATCTCAAATGGAATACAACATACGGATGTTTGTAGACATGTTTTAGAGTGTAGATTCACTCATTTTGCTCCGTATGTAGTCATTTGTTGAAATCTCTAGAAAGACAATTATTTCGGAATGGAGGGAGTAGATTGGTAGAAATAAAATAAAATTCATAAGTCACTTTAGTTTTCACTGACGCAGCTAGGGCCAGCCCCCCCTATAAAAAGAGACAGCCTCAACAGTGGACGGGGTGGCGGGGCAGTCACCAAGCCACCATACAGTAACTGCTAGGTATACTTCTGGAACGAATTCTTTGTCGTAGTCATCAGGACGCGGGATGGCATTGTCGGGATACACGCTCACCAAGGTCTCCTGCCATATAGGCCCGTGAGAGATCGAGGGCGTCTTGCTCTGCAGCATCATGACCACAATGGTGCCTTGGTTTTGAAAATACAATTTGAATGTCATCACAACATTTAGTACACATTTTTTTCAATAGTTGTTTTATTTTTTATACCGTGTGAATCTCCCTTGGTCAACGCTTGAGACGTGTGTTACACATGATTAATTTTTCACAACTTATTGTTGTTGCTGTTGCCCACGAGGTACTTGAAAAAATTCTCGACATGTGGCGCTCTTCAATGACATGTTCTCTTTTGAAGAGCAAGCAGACAGGGCATGAGAGCGCTATGATCCTACAAATTCTTGACCGCTTCTATACCCGTGTATTTGTTTTATCTGTTATTTTTGACTTATTTTATTATCTTGAGTACTACATAAGAGGTGTCTTTGAAGAGCTTAAGAACGATTTATGGGTTGGAGCACACAAATACTATACTGAAAAGGGACAGACAGCCAACCAGGTATGCAGTTATACGCCTTTTGTTCCATGTGGTTATCAAAGTAATTGATGCCATTTATTACCGTAATCTTATCACATGATATATTCTTAACAAAGTATTTGATGCCATTTATTACCTTAATCCTATAATAAGACAGTCTTATTTTCTGGTCATGGAATGAGAGCTTCCACAGCTTATCCACGATGTCTTGCAAGCCTTGCAATTTTTATTGACATGTTTTATAAATGGTTGGAATTTTTACTGATATATTCTAAAGATATTCGGATTGCACTCTTGCTGCCTCTTGATTTTATATGTTTAGAGTAATGCCCACCCATCATGTTAAATTTCTCTGGTGCTAAATCAATCCCAAATAAATGTTACCAATGTGTAAAAAAATAATCTGATTATGTTCTTTTAAGTTTCTTCTGAATATGATTGTTATACCCATTTCTAGATCATTGACACTCTGCCGTATTACATGTACAGTGGTAGACTTTCCTTTTTGATTGACAGAAGTATAAGCATGTAGAGGAACTGGTGGTCCACCTTGCTGCTACAAATGGACAGCCTGATTTTATCCATGTGTTGGACTAGATGATATTTGATGATTTGAGCCTTACACCGGTAGGGTTTCCACAACACTAGGTATGATCTAAACAAATGGCTGAAAATATTTCTTGGAGCATTTGTTTCAAACAAATTTGTTGAAAGATATTTCAAATATTTTAGTGCATGTGATATATTTTAGATAGTACGCTTTAATGTGGTGTGGTACAGTTTGCCTTTTATTTGAACTTCAAACACTTCTAAAATATATGCAAGATAATTTTCCTTTCAGCTGGCAAATGGGTTAAATTCATGTACACATCAGCACTCGGTATCTCTGTGTTCTTGACATACAAAAACTATATGTGTGGGAACTCTTGAAGTAAAATATCATATTGTCTGCTCGATTGTTATTGTAGTATGGCCACTAGCTGGTAGCATGGCCACGAGTAACAACCTCTTTGACACGGCCACACGATTCAGCCGGCGTCACGCTTATCTCCTAATTACTCGATCCACATCTAAGCCACTATCGGCTATACAGCACGTCCTGCACAGTTACTATCAGTTTAAGTTTTGAACTGTAGGGGCGTGAGACTTCAGCATGCTCTGTACATAAGCTGGGTGTTGAGGGGCAGAACTAAAGGTGGATTCAGGAGCAGTTATCCCCTCCTTGTTTTCACTAGAACAACATATTACGCTGTGAAAGCAAGATCATGCTGTACAGGCGTGCAGCTGTGAGAAATACAGCGGATGGCTCCGTCTGAGTTCTCTGGCCCTCCTCTGCAATTATGGGGTGGGGTGCATACTCCGCAGATGATGATGGTTCAGCAGAGGCAGGCTTGCTCTGTATTACATAACTGTGTTTTGTCGGTCAAGTGTCATTACAATGAAGGAGGCAGAGGCTTCAGAATCATCTGCGGAGTATGCGATAGCAGGCCGGTGCAATGAAAGGGTCTATATAGACGAACGTAGTGGCCCAGATCATAAGCGTACATCAGAGCCAGCCTACCAATGCGGATGGCATCGGTTTTATTACTCCACAGATGTGGGTCATCGGCCATGAAAAAAGATGGGATAACAAATGTTATGGATACAAGATGACAGCATAAACTTTGCAATTTTGTGATTTGTGATCCGGAAGATCTTTGCCATGCGGAGGTCCAGTGATTCTGGCTGTATGCACTGGAGTTTAATCCATGTATTTGAACTAATTAGATATCTATCTATGTGAATTTGGAGATACATAAGTGTTTGAGATGATTTCAGAGTGCCATTACCGGCCCCGTAGGTCCATCGTAATTCGATTGTTCTGATTTGTATTCCTTTTTTTACTTAACGAAGATGTATTTTCACTATGAAGTTCAATAATTAATAACCATTAGGTGTGTTCCGCAATGCAATACACAATGAATTGGATTCTCCTTGGCATGAGGCGACATGCCTTTGAATTACCAAGTTTTATTTGGTTGTTTGTTTCATGTGTTAATTCTGTAATTGTACCAATGTCCATTCATATGAAAATGCAGGGTACTACAATGATGAACGTATGATTTTCATAGTTCCATAAAATTAATAAAATATAGGACATTGAAATGTAGGGGTTGAGGTTTACAAGTCTGCTGGAGTTAAAAAATATTTAGGTGAGGATCTTTATATGTGAGTCCCTATACATAGATTGATGGGAGATATTTTAGGGGACATGTTAAGTTTCTCTGACTCCGGTTCATGATTCCTCGGAAATCCTCCCAACCATAACCGTTTAAGGTAAACAACATATTTTGTTACCATTTTAGTTATTTTTTATCAAGTTTTCTTTAGTGAAAGCAACTTCATCATAGAACCGAGTTCTGCTTCGAGAACTGCCATGATGGCCACACGTCAAGAGTACATGTTCGACCGCGACAAACCCCCAAGCGTGTGTCCCCGTACCTGATGATGGGAAGAGGATAAGTAGAACACATATTAGTCATTAGGGGGCGCAAGGATTTTGTTTTTCCCATTGCAACACACGAGCATATTTACTCGATTAAACATATAAAGAATTCAGAAGACATCTTTTATATTTGAGAGACGTGCATTGCACGTGCACGCTTACTAGTAATAATAAATCAAGAAGACCCAGGCCGTGAACGCGAAATCCCACCCACCCACCCACCCTGAGCTAATCTCTCGCTCGTCTCTCCCTCTTCCCCGCACCACTCCTCGCCGCCGCCACCACCTACGGCGCCCGATCCCGTCTGACTCCGGCGTCCTCTGGCGGCACCCAGCACACCACCGTGCCCCCCTCCCAACGCGCCTTCCTCCCATTGGACCAGATCCGCCGCACGCGTCCTCCAGCGGCCAAGCGCGACCCTGCCCAGCAGCTAGGGTTTGGCCCAGCACATCGCCGGGCATGGAGCCTCCTCCCGCTGTCTCCTTCTACAACTTCTCTTCTTCTCCTCTTGATGTGTGCGTGTATTGTGTCAATGAAAAGAATTCAAGGCCATTGCCGGAGAGAGAGGAGCTGCTCCTAGTATAGGACGCCATGGAAGGTTGTCCTTGTTCTGTTCTTTTAATTTTTTTTGTGTTTCTCTTCCCGATCTAGACATGTTGAAGGCTCTGTTTTTTTGCAGGTGCTGCTCTGATGAGGAGAAACTGCTGCTGCAGGACGTCCTCCTCCCCTCCTCCCCTCCTACCCCCACCTAGGGCTCTCGGAGGAGGCGAAGCAATGGGATAGCCACGTCATGAAGGGCTGCAAGGGAGATATGTCCATCGATTGCCTTATGTTTTTCTTTGATCGTAGATCGTTTTCCTACGATGCTGACGACAGAATCCCATAATGTATGTCCATTGCCAATCTATGGATCGTACAAAGAAGATTGACTAATAGCTTAGATGTGTCTGCAGAGACATAAAAAAACATGGTGATAGAAGGATTTGTACGGGTAAGATGCAAACAATGCTGGCCTATATTAGCATGCAGTTTTTTTGTTGGTTCTTATAATTTATCTGTTTCCCAACATATATCCCTGATTCTTTTCATCAATTTAGCAGCGAATCACGTCATCCGATTGACTCATATTGCAACAGGGAAAGGCAGATATGCCATGGTCTTTGCCTCCATGTGCCATTGGCCTTTGTGTGTTTCTTTTTTTTGGGGAGAAAACGAGATTGAGATGTAGACTATGAACATCGCAGACTGATAATTTAATTGGCCTTCTGCTCAGATTTTACAAAATTGGATAATGAAGTGCAATATAGGACCCTCGGCTATGGAATAATTACTCTTTTATATCTCACCGTCCAGCCTCTGATTCGAGGTAAAAATGGTGCATCGCCTCTCCGTACAAGGTGTCAATTTTAGCATCTATTTATCCCGCCAAATCGCATGTGCGAAGCTTTTCTTGATGCGTAGTTCTGTACCATAGCCTAAGAATCAGAGGTTGATCTATATATGTGATTATTGTTGTCAAGCGATTTGTTTTGTCACAACCACTTTGCTCTGCACGGTGTTCATGTGTTGGACGCTTGGAGCCCCAGTTAGCCGGTGGCCTCACTGATTTAAGGTGACGCGTGTGTTAAATAAAACTGATGTTGGAGTAACTGAGCTCAAAATATGAACACTGTTATGCTTTCTAAGTTTAACAAAACTCTGTCAGTAAAACTGCTAGGCCTAGGTTGACCTTATTTTTTTTGAATGCTAGGTTGACCTTATTTGCACAATATGCAAAAACAAAAATTTATCAGGACAACTATTATAACATATATGAGACATCTCATTTGTTATGGTTTCCTGTCTTTCACACAAGATAAATGTTATTTGAGCTAATTTCTATGTGCAGGTATGAGGATGTAGGTACGAAGGAGCAGCTCGGCAGTTACTTACAAAAAGGTATTAAGTTTTGCCTACAAATATGCAGTATCATGAATACGTGGGTTCACTGAACTTCGGATTTACATATAACCGCACTTCCACTTCTCCCTCTTCTAATTCTCATGTGGTAATTTGTTTGATATTGTTAGGCTTGGGCACTCTCATAAATGGCTCCATTTTTGTTTACCTTCTACTGATCTGTAACAAAGATGATTTCTCTGTTGCCATTGAGGTAAATGACCATTCATAATCGTACGTGCGATTTCTACACATTTTTATATGTTCAAAACTGAACATTATCTACAAAGGTGATGCCATGAATTATATGGTACACGGCAGAACAAATCAGTGGTCAATAATCACAACTTCTGTATCTTTTACAAGCATGGGTCCATGTTATATTGTTTGTAGTGCACTTACATGTTATGTTGGACTCATTAACTAGAACTATTTCTTTTTATTTCTTGATTGCAGGATACAAAGATCTAGCTCGATTGGACTTTAGATCATGGACAATTTAGTCTTGGCCCTTAATTAGGATGGCTAAATTACATTTGAGTATCATTTGATGGATATTTGCTATGAGAATTATGAATTTTATGAATCTACATATTATATGTATATTTTTTAATATTGTAATTGAATGCCTGTATTTTTTTTACCGTTGCAATAGGCTATTACCACAACCCACTTTTGGTTGCCACATGTTAGCACCACGAAAAGTATAAATTGTCGCAATAGTTTCTTGCAACAAACATTTCACCCGTTGTGATACCTATTTATCACCACCAAAACTAGTATGTTGCAATTTCCTGTAAAGACGACCAGAATATTTGTTGCCATAAGCTAATGCCACAAGCGTAGCGGTTCACGGCAAAATGCCTAATACCATGAAAACAAGAATTGTTGTCATAGTTTATTGCCACAATTGACTATTGCCACAAAAGAGTATGCGCCACAAAATGAGCGTCGTTGGCATAGGTTGTTGCCACAAATGTCTATCGCCACGAGCTATCAGTCGCCATGATTTATTACATGTTGCATTAAAGATATCTCCACAAAGCAAATTGTAGCATCAGGTGAGTGTTGCCACGGGAAAACATGTGGCAACCTCCCACATGGTTGTTGCTATAGCAGACTTTATTGCCACAATTGCCTTTTTGTGGCAATAACCTATTGTCATGTGTCCAGTCGCAACGGCTGCCAACGAATGTTGTTTCGTGGCAATAGGTACCTATCGCCACAAATCGACATGTATTGCGACGACCAATTTTGTTGCAATAGACCCGGATCCTTGTAGTGGTGCTAATCGACCAAGATTATTTTCATGGATTCAGTGGGTATGGTTTCTGTCTAATATTAGTAAGAACGTCCAGTTGCATTTAATATCCAATATATTTTAAGTAAGAGCAAATACTTATTTTTTTGTCCTTGATATATATTCTCCCGTATTCTTTTTTCATATGTTTAGGTGCTAATTTAACCTGCGATGGATATCAAAAGTTCTATTCTGCAGAAGCAACGATTAAGCGAATTGATATACGAGATAAGTGGTACTTCATATAATATGGCAAATATAATAGAAAAACAGTACAAAAGAAGGGAATCACTTCTGCCGTCCAAAATGTGAAAAAGAATCTGAGAAGACATGTCCAAGGTAAATTTGCTAATATCTCATTGTTTAGGTAGAAAATTATGGTGCACTATAACCACATGTCCTATTTTATGGCTTAGGTACAAACTCACGCTAGAGATACGTGATCTTAGTGAAAAGATGACTTGCACCATGTTTGAGGCAGAAACACACAAACAAAATGATTAATCAATCTGCATAATTCTCGATACATAGGGATGATTGTGATATACTTAACGAGTAAGTTGTGTGCACAAAAACCACACATGAAGGTAACAAATTAACTAGGCGTTATACACAGAACAAGGCTGCACTTCTTGATGAGCATTAGCAAAGCCCGTTAGAAGAAAGACAATATTTGAGGGCATTTATTTGATTATCTACTTTATATTATTATAAAGTAATATGTAGTATAATTTACCTCCTAGCTAACATAGAAGATACAGATACTTATCCAATTAGCATCCCATGTTCCTGCATATCAATCAGTTTTTTCAAATATATATGTCGTCAACTTTTCTAAACTACGTTTCCACAAACTCAAAGTAAGTCAATATATAACAAATTACAATCGCTACAACATTGTCCCTTTGAGTAGGAAAAGTGTGTTTGATAAAACAAGAAATAAACAACATCAATTAACTAGCCCGTGCGAATGCCCGGGTTGACGACTAGTTGTTCTGAATTCTGAAGTTTGTATTCAGCTTCTTATCACTTTCATATAATGATTTGAAATAGACTCTGAAGTATATTTCTTGCTATATTTGTCAAAAATAAGGACTAAGGGATAGTTACAGTCTTCAATTCTCACCTCTGTTAGAGTTGCGATGGAACCCACCAACAGATTTACGTAGAGATCCCGACTATCAACATCCTTACCGTGTGCAGATTGATGGATGGTCGCAAGTATACGGGGAGGCGGAGAGGCAGACGGCCACCAAACAAATTTGCATCCTTTAACAAGAAATCTGCATCTTTGGTTGTAATTAAGCCGCCGGCGTGTGTAGCAGAGGAAGCATTAAGGCATGGAGTGAGCAATCATTAGGGCGCGGAGAAGGAGCGATTGGAACAACGTTGGGACGTCCGACTGGTACCTGAGTTAAGATCCGGCTGCGACCGTGGCGGCGCTCATCCTCATTCCATCCATGGGTCCTTGTACCTCTCCTTCCTCTGCTGTTTTAACATCCTTATGAAGGCTGTCAAGCCCGACTTCCAAGTAGCGGCGGCACTCATCCTGCATGTCGCCGCTCTCTAGTGGCCTAGAGGTCGTCGTATGGCAGGCATAGGAGGAATCCGTGAGCGTCAGCGAGTCGGCGAGGGGATCATCACGTTCGTTGGAAACTCAATCATGCCTCCCTCGCCGGACCAAAAGATTTTAGATGCAATTCTCTAGATGATGGGCTGGGCTAATATCCAGTTACTTTGGCTATAGGGAAAGACACCCTTCCGTACCTTTAAAAAGATACTTTGAGTTCTCGTGAGAGAGACCAGGTATGACACGTGAGCACGCAAAAAAAAAAAAAACTGAGGATGGCTCGACTCATGATCCATCACGGGACAATGCTAGATATATGTTGCACGTACATCACCGGACAATGCTAGATATATGTTACACGTATCTTTTTTTGGAGGTATGACACGTTAGCACACAGAAAAAAAAACTAAGGATGGCACGACTCATGATCCATCACGACAATGTTATATATAGGTAAAATAGATGGGGCGGGTATCTAATACACGTATTTTTGTTTTCTAACTATCTAATACCTACCAACGAAATTATGGACATATGTAGGTATGTATATATTCAATACTTTATTTTTAAACTATTACATTTATTTGTTTCCTAATTATCTAAAATGGGTATCGTATACTTACTAACGAAAGTATATACATACACGGGTATGCATATACCCAAGAATTTGTTATTTGAGTAATTGCATTTTATTTTTGTTTCCTAATTATCCAATACGGGTATCCAATACCCACTTACGAAAATATTGTAATACCCGGTCGACGTATATACCTCAAGTCGAAATACCCAATGTATCTGCACACTTATATACCCGGTTGTGTGAAAAAATCTGGAAAATATTGTATATACTTAGTCGACGCATGTAAGTAAAGAATCCGGCTACGTGACTTATGGGTATCTAATATATGTCCAACATATTTCGAGCACAAAACGTACATAAGATATTTTGGATCATGTACGTATATGCCTAGTGATTTATTTAAGGTACTAGAACTCGGTGAAAAATAAAGCAGATCACATATAAGAAATAGAGAAGGGCTAACTATAACAGATCAAAAAAGGACCTCCATTATATGCAAAAAGATGCACATACGATGAGACATGCGTGGAATTAAAACATGAGCCATTTATTACTGATTTTCTCTATCCTATCTAATGTGGGCAGGTATTAAGTGTCCATATCAAGCAATAATTCTTTCCTAATGAGATTTACCCATCAATGGTAATACTAGTTACACATGCACAGATCTTAGCGTCATCCAACGATTTCTAAGCGAGGTGCCCAGGCACCTAGGTGTCCCAAACTGACGTCCTATATATATATATATAATGCGTATCTTTTTTGGATTAAATATGTCACACATATCTAACGGTTATATAATTATAATTTTAGAAGACCCACCAGATCGAGGGCCAGTATTTTCTAATTAACGTATAATTTTCTAGCTTAATTCCCTTCCCTCTAATTAACCCATCAATCACTTTTTATATACAAATAGATAGATTGCAATCCATCAATTACACTATCAAATTGATAAAAAACGACGAGGGCTGTGATCTGGAAATATAGAGTCAAGATGTATCAACCTTAGTTAATTTGGATGGTAGACTATGAGATATAGGTGAACATAGATACATAAATACAGGAATTAAATTTGCTAAACAGAGGGCTCCCGTGCGTTCCCAGCGCTGGGCACCATTGCTCCCGTCAAGCGACATGTGTCCCTGGGTTTCAACATAGTTTTCTCCTGGTTTTGTAGTGGTTTTTTCTCTGGACCGATCTGGTCGGTAGATATTTTCTTCCGCTCCCGACCTATCCCGCATTCTCTAGAAAACTCCCAATTGCCGGTCGCCCACATCCTCTCCCTTCCTCCTCCCACCTTCACACGTCCTTCACTTTCCTCTCAATTTCCCCCCTTCATTGCAGATAGGGCAAAGGAGCCACTCCGCTACACTTGCATGCCGGAAGATCAGGCGCGGCTTCCCGGCGATTAGTCGTTATTCCCCTCCTCCTTCTCCTCCTCCAACAACAACACAACCTCCCATCTTCCTATTCCCCTTCCCATGCGCAGCCTCCCCCAGCCCTCACGCGTGGCCGCCATCACGAGAGGCTCGAGCACGCCTGATCTGCCTCCCGCACGCACCATGGATGCGCACAGGACCAGCCACACCGCACCGGCTGCCTCTCCATCTTTTTTCCTCTCTTCCCTCCTCCCCCTTTACTCTTACGCCCGAGCTTGCGCATGAGCTCCACTTCAGCACCACCGGAGCTCTGCGTTGTAAGCCGGCGGCGGCTCGGGATGCTGGTGGCAAGGCTGAAGTAGGAGGCAACCGCGACATTACTGATGACGACCATCGACCTGGGCGCCCCTGCTCTGGGTGGTGTCGTTGCATGCTCCGCTATAGCAGCTGTTCCTGGTGGAGGACAGCATGATGTACCTGGTGAGGACGGGGGAAACTAATGTATTCAGAAACTTTATCTGTTAGTTGCATCACAAATCAATGTAATAGCTAACTGACGCATTTCTAATACACATCATATATCCAGGTATTATAAATATGCTAGCAAAAAAAATACAGGACATTTACACCTATGCAACTGTCTCACATGAGTTTCATATTCCCAATGCAGCCACAAATTAAATAGCGATAAAAGAATCAGAGCAGTAACTTGATAAGGAGCTGAAAGAAATCAGGTTCAGAGTATTTATTATTTAGTTTGACAACCCACGTGGAACAACTTAGAAACGGCCGTACTTTATTTTGTTGATAAATCAAATAGCTGCTAATTAGTAACTTCAACCCAACCTTTTTGGGCTTTCTATTTGCCAGGGCAATATCATTGCAAGAAAAGATTTTTCAGCAGAAGCTGAAACCTAAAGCAGTGCAAGGTTTGATATATTTTTGGAATTGGCTCGAAGAACAAGAGGTGAGAAAGAAGTGATCACCGAATGTCAGCCGGTCTTCAAATGTATCGACCTGTTGTAACATCATTGGCACTAGAGGGGAGAAGAGAAGTAGTGTATATATTTTTCATAAAAATTAATTATATTGGGCAGTATGCTGGTCCGTAATTGGTATTATTCAGATTTTTTTTGTAATTCCCTATTGAACATGCAGAAAGTTTGTCATAATGCTAGGTTCCAGTTTACACACCGTGATGATATAGTTTATTTATTGTTATTAGAAAATACAATATTCGCAATGCATAGCTCTGCTTCCTATGTGTCGTTGTATTCACAAAATGGACAATTGATTGCTAATATTTTAATGTTCCTTCAATTCAAATCTTGTATGTCCCACGCTGCAATGTTTAATTGTTTACCAGTGTAAATTTATATTTGAAGTCAACTCCCAATGATAGGATAGTTGGTGTTGTTTCTATTCCTTTCTTGTTTTTGTTTGCGTTTGATATACATGGCCAATAGCTCTCTGTTGAAAGGTTGGTGGTCCATCTTCCTGGCATCAACAAAGTTATCTTGCATGAGGAATTCTGATTCGACAGGGTGATTCAATATTCAATGTACATAAAACAATGCTCACTGAATGGTTCATAGCTAATCAAGAACACGAAGGTGTTAGTTATTTAACATATTAAATTTTCCTTCCGAATGGACATGGGACTATTCTGATCGTATGATGCCTTGTGTTTATGATGCTCATCATGTTTTAGGATGCCTTGCATGGTTTCAACATTCCATTTGTACATCCATGTGTCTAGTGATAGTGGGACTATTTTTCTGTCAAGACATAAAAGTACTAAATGTTAGAACAGGACTGTTTGGTTTGTACCTGTCTGTATTTGCTGCTGTAGGGTGGTCTGTAGAGATGTTGTATGTTACATTCTTCTTCTAATATACATCTTTATGGTCAGGGTTGTATTGCATGGCTTAAATGTTTAGATAGAGGTACTCTTTTATATGAGCTCTCACTACTAGGGAAAAGCCTAGCAGCCGCGCGGGTTTTGGCCCTCTCAGTAGCGCGGGTACCGGCGCTACTAATAAGGCGCTACAGCTAACGTATAGCAGTAGCGCCTGTTGACCCACGCTACTGCTACACATGAATAGCTGCAGCGCTCTTTAGAAAAGGGCGCTACTGATATTATCTGCAGCGCTGTTTACAGGGAAGCGCTACTGGTAAGGCGGCGCTACTGCTAAATTCCCCCCCCCCCTCGCTACTACTAGTTTTATTAGTTTTTTTCCTGCATATTTGTTTTTTATTTGTTTTGTATTTGAATAGGCTTTATACAATAATCTTTAGCATATCATCCACATACAAATGTAATCATAGCATATACATACAATTAGTCTCATCAAATCATGTCATCATCATAATCATCATCCAACACAAAGTGGTCTCTCATCATCAATCTCGAAAATAGTGATACAAGTCTCGATTACTTGCAAATACATCGTCATCCATCTAAACAATGATATACGCGAGAATAGCTATCACTTTGAGTACATGAGTTCGTATCCCTCTCTCGCATTAGCGTGAACCTAAACTAACTACTGCGTGTCGCTCGGAAACCGAAAACCGGTACATCTGGGCCTGACACTCCGGCCACTTGTCGTATATATACTCCTGGCGTAGCACTTCTTCACCATCTATGATCTATGCACCTGCATCGTCACATGAGTCGATGATATGCAACATATATAGTTGAGCAACAGAAAGAGACAGACTTGGCAAAAATAGAAACAACATATCATAAGCATAAATAACAAAGTTCATCGTACCCAAAATGCCCTAACTAGAGTGATTTTCGCTAGTCGAGGAGGAGGACGGTTTAATTACATCACAAATAAAGTTTCACCATGCATAACTCAAAGTTTTGTCATAAAAGAAAGTATGGACTAAACGGACACATTGTCATATATCGACAATCACTACATCATGTCATGCCATCCATCCATGTCAGGGAGATAGTCATCGAGCTTAGTGAAAGGCTTCATGTCGAGACGCTGAGAGGCTATCCATGTTCGGACGTCTTCCCGCGACATTTGTCCTTCTGCATGGAACATCCCTGTTTTTCCGACGACCTCATTCATGATGATTTGGGCAAGTTCGCGCTGGATGTTATAGAACTCAGCTCGAAGTCGATGATCCTCGATATCTCCTGTGTCCTTTGCCCATTGCAGAATATGGGCATCGCCAGATCTAGGTGACATGTGAAGGTTCTGGTGATCCCGTCTGTACTCCAGCATGTGGTGTAGGACATAGAATCCATCATTAAGAGAATCGTTCGGTTGCTGGATGCAGCAGAAGTCGGTCTTATGGCTGAAGGCGGCCCTGCCTCACCTTCTCTTCTTGTCCCTAACCTCTCCACCCCTTGCTTGGTAGTAAAACATAGCACTGTCGAGAACATCTTTGATGTGTGTGTAATCCTTTTTGTGAATGTTCTTCGACGAGTCCAAGTAAAGAGCGTGGGAGAATCGGGGGTAGAGGATGATGAGGACGGCGCGCCCGCCGCTGCGCAAAATAAGTACACCTCAAATTAATTAGCCTCCACCGTGCAAATGAATTATTGAAATCGAAGGAAGGATAGCAGCGCGGATGACTTACACGGGATGATAAGGCACGAGAATCACCTCCCTGTCCTTATTGGCGAGCATGAAACTGACGATGTAATCCCTCGCGTATTCACGCTGCTCTACACAGACTCCCAAGAAGCCCTCGTGCATGTAGTACGGGTCAGCGACACAGATATGACGTATCTGCTCAACCCCAATGATGTAGTTCATGTGCAAGGCATAAAGGCGGACAAACGTAAAATCCAGCTTCTTCACGTGAAACATGTCGAATATGTAACCGAATCGGAGGAAGAACTTATCCGCGGGGAAGCTGTCGACGTACGACATTTGCCGCGGTACGTTAACCACGTAGAGTGGGTATCCTGGATCTTTCGAGGCGATGAGGCCTTTCTCTACCCGCAGCACATCGTCATGAAGTCTCCTTAGATCGCCGAATCTGGCCCGTAGCGTTGTTTCAGGTAGGATTGGTTGACCGGGGATATGCCATTTATCCGCATCGGGGATATCTACACGGTCCTGAAGACGAGGCTGCTGAGGCGGCTGGATCATAGAATCAGCTTTTTTGCCTTTCCTCGCTCTCTTCCTAGACTTCTTTACTACCGGAATGTCGTCAATAATACGTTGAGACGGTAATTCAGGCACCGACTCATGACGCTCAAACCCTGAGGAGGCGCCAGTATAGACATACTGTTCAGCGCCATCGTCATCCTCATCCTCATCCATGGCGACGTCATCAGTGACTAATGGAGCCACCTGCTTACCCCGTCCGCTATCACCCAACCCGACACCCGATGCTAATTGGGTAGGTGGGGTGTTGATGTTCATACCTTGCTGAGGCTGCGTGCTCGTGGGTGTGCTCCCGGCCGCTAATATGGTGCACGGGGTTTCGTCGGCCTGCAAAGAAAAGTCTACGACGTGAGACATCCGAAAGGCAACGAAAACGGGAGATTATACATTTATATTGAAGGGGGCCGGTGTGACAGATACCGTGAGGGCGTCGAGCTCAGCCAAAGAGGAGGCACCACCGAGCACGTCCGGTGCGGCAGCCGGTGCGGGAGCAGGTACGGGAGCAGGTGCGGGAGCAGGTGCTCACAAGAAGTCAGCAAGGGGAAAGTCCTCTGGATTTTTTTATGGATTTTGCCTTGTCCAAGTGAAAACGCCCGTCACCAAGTTAGTTGATATATCTGCAATCGCCTGTTTTGCGGCAGCTACCGCTGTTGCGACTGTCTGAGATGATTTCTTCTGAACCGCAATCTCAACCTTCTTGTCGATGTTTGTAGGGGAACGAAGTAATTTCAAAAAATTTCCTACGCACACGCAAGATCATGGTGATGGCATAGCAACGAGAGGGGAGAGTGTTGTCTACGTACCCTCGTAGACCGTTAAGCGGAAGCGTTATCACAATGCGGTTGATGTAGTCGTACGTCTTCACGAATCGACTGATCCAAGCACCGAATGTACGGCACCTCCGTGTTCAGCACACGTCCAGCTCGATGATGTCCCCCGGGCTCCAATCCAGCGAAGCGTCGGGGATGAGTTCCGTCAGCACGACGGCGTGGTGACGATGATGATGTTCTACCGACGTAGGGCTTCGCCTAAACTCCGCGACGATATGACCGAGGTGGAATATGGTGGAGGGGGGCATCGCACACTGCTAAGGAACGATCCGTAGATCAACTTGTGTGTCTCTTGGGTGCCCCCCGCCCCCGTATATAAAGGAGCCAGGGGGGAGGAGGCGGCCGGCCAAGGAGGGCGCGCCAAGGGGGGAGTCCTACTCCCACCGGGAGTAGGACTCCCTTCTTTCCAAGTTGGAGTAGGAGAAGGGGGGAAGGAGGAGGAAGAGGGGAAGGAAAGGGGGGGCGCCGCCCCTCTTCCCTTGTCCTATTCGGACTAGGAAGGGGAGGGGCGCGCGGCCCCCTCTGCCTCCTTCTCTCTTCTCCCTCGATGCCCATGTAGGCCCAATAACCCCCCGGGGGGTTCCGGTAACCTCCCGGTACTCCGGTAAAATGCCGATTTCACCCGGAACGATTCCGATGTCCAAATAAAGGCTTCCAATATATCGATCTTTATGTCTCGACCATTTTGAGACTCCTCGTCATGTCCGTGATCACATCCGGGACTCCAAACAACCTTCGGTACATCAAAACTTATAAACTCATAATAAAACTGTCATCGTAACGTTAAGCGTGCGGACCCTACGGGTTCAAGAACTATGTAGACATGACCTAGAACTATTCTCGGTCAATAACCAATAGCGGAACCTAGATGTTCATATTGGTTCCTACATATTCTACGAAGATCTTTATCGGTCAAACCGCATAACAACATACGTTGTTCCCTTTGTCATCGGTATGTTACTTGCCCGAGATTCGATCGTTGGTATCCAATACCTAGTTCAATCTCGTTACCGGAAAGTCTCTTTACTCGTTCTGTAATACATCATTTCATAACTAACTCATTAGTTACAATGCTTGCAAGGCTTAGTGATGAGTATTACCGAGAGGGCCCAGAGATACCTCTCCGACAATCGGAGTGACAAAACCTAATCTCGAATTATGCCAACTCAACATGTACCTTTGGAGACACCTGTAGAGCACCTTTATAATCACCCAGTTACGTTGTGACGTTTGGTAGCACACAAAGTGTTCCTCCGGTAAACGGGAGTTGCACAATCTCATAGTTGCAGGAACTTTGTATAAGTCATGAAGAAAGCAATAGCAACATACTAAACGATCAAGTGCTAAGCTAACGGAATGGGTCAAGTCAATCACATCATTCTCCTAATGATGTGATCCCATTAATCAAATGACAACACATGCCTATGGTTAGGAAACATAATCATCTTTGATCAATGAGCTAGTGAAGTAGAGGCATACTAGTGACACTATGTTTGTCTATGTATTCACACATGTATCATGTTTCCGGTTAATACAATTCTAGCATGAATAATAAACATTTATCATGATATGAGGAAATAAATAATAACTTTATTATTGCCTCTAGGGCATATTTCCTTCAATGTTTTCTTCAGTTAACCTCCGTCTTTCCTTTCTCTCCTCCGTGGTCTCATGGTAGTACTTCTTCCACGTGGCGCCGTCTCCGACACCGTGCACGCGTCCATACAACGGTCGAGTATCCACCGATTGTTGTTTCAATATGTTCAACGCCCGGTTGAATGGAGTGTCCCACTTGGGCCTCGCTAATGCCTCAGACGGCGAGTCGCTTTCGGCCGCAATCCGGTGCTGCTCTCTCTGCAAAAGGCAGAAGGATCGTTTACAAATATGACTAACGTGTGCAGTCGAATTGATCAGAAACTAAAATTACCAGCAGTCTCATGAACTCCGTAATGACCGGTGTTGTCTCGTAAACCTTCTTCACTGGGTCCCAATGGTGTCGGGCCCTCAGGACGTCATGCTCTTGCGAGACGGTGAAATCCGCCAAGCGGTCTGGGATGCCCAGACTCGCGGCTTCCGCGTCCTCCTTGGCCCATTTGGACCTCTTTCCGCCGTAACCATGGCTTCCGAGGTCATGGCTCCCAATGTTCCTCTTTTGAAGCCCCTTCATGTACTTAGACTTTTTTTTGGCAGCTTCGGCCTCGCAAGCCTCCTTGAATATTTGAAACTGCTCTTCCGTGATTATCGGATTATCCTTTACAATCTCGGAGTAGGGTTCCCCGTCGTTGATCTTTGCTTTCACTCGATTTTTCCAGGCGGCCAACGCGTCGCTAAACTTGGTCATGGCGTGTTTGTTTATCTTCTTCATCGCCGGGTCCTCGTCTGGATCTTCATAATCCTTCTCATTCCGGCCCGGGAACAAGAATATCTGGTGAAACTTCTTTAGGAGGGAGCTCCTCATATTTTCTATCTTCTGTAGTTTCTCATCGTTGATGGTGGCGGTTGTCCGTATGATGCAGCCTATTTGATTGTCGTAGCAGCGGCATGCTTCCTCGGGCGCCTTTGTCTCAAAATTGCCGTCGTCCACCTCCACGACCACCAGTCTAGTAGTCCTTAGTTTGTTAGGAACCCGTTACCTCTTTGCTTTCGGTTCTACACCGGCTCCGCTCCCCGAGGAAGCACCGGTCTCAGCGCCGGTCTCGATGCCAGTCTGAATCTCAGCGCCGGTCTTAGTCTCAGCACCGGTCTGCGTGTTGGTCTCAGTCCCCGATGCCACCGGTGGGCCCAGCAACAACATCTGTTGATCGTCGGTAAGGCTAAAAAATTCGTCTGCCGCCCGGTAGACGTCGTCGCAATGACCAGAACCCTGTCCTTCATCGTTGCTAGCCATGTTTCCTATGATTAAATCTAGTCAATTAATTCTAGACCTAATAAAATGAATAATGACATAAAAAAGGACTATTGTTTTGCAGGAATGTTGACTCCTTCCTGGTGCGGCAAATCCCGGGCACTTGATATGTCCTAGTTTGTAGCACAAGTCATGCCGAAATTCATGAAATTTTTTGGCATGACCTTTGCTAAAAAGTGGACAAATCGAGAACCTGAAACTTGCCGGAACAGAAATGAATCAACATTCCGGTAAAACATAGGCCACTCAGCATCATTCCCTGGAAACAACAAAGCCACTTGGGCACAATCGAACAACTTCAATGAAAAGATATAACATGAGCAAACACTATTGAGGAATTTGCATATAACATGGCCACTTCAATGAAAAGATATAATCAACAATAATTGAATATGCAAATGAACATCAATGACATATATCATATAAAAACAATCTTGTTTTTTGTTTACATAGCAACAATTAGTTTGACCAAGTTTTTGAAAAGAAAAACAATTCTGTTTTTTGTTTATAGCTAAATGCCATAGCTACTGTTTTTATTTATAGCTAAATACTTTTGTTTTTTGTCTAAAGCTAAAAGTCTAGGAACTACATTTTCTCTAACCCTTTTGACCTCACCAAAATTTCCAGCAAGACCTTAGTACCTACACCCAATTTCTTCAAAAATATTCAGGTCCATAGTCCAAATAATTCAAATTTCATTTGAATGAAATTTGGAACAAATTCAGGTCCGTAGTCAAAATATTTTTTTATAGCTAAGTGTTTTTTGTTTATACCCTCTGTTAATTTAAATCTAAATGCTACTATTATTTATATACCCTCTATTAGTTTAAAGCTAAATGAAATTACTGTTTAGAAATTTTCATAAAAATTGCCCTAGCTAATTTCCTAAAAAAAATTGCTAATCATTTTTCCTGAATGCTATAAAATGCCTACTGCCCTAAAAAAATCTAGGGTTCATATGAACACCTAGGGTTCATATGAACATCAACACAGTATCAACATATATATAATTGCCCTAGCAGAGAGAAATAGGAGGGTAAGGGACAGGAGAGGCATAGCCTTATGGTCGGTGGCGAGGGCAGGCTCTGGCTCGGGCAGCGGCGGTGAGGTCGAGGGCGGCGGCGGTTAGCTCGAGGGAGGCGACAGTGAGGTCGACGACGGCCTCAGGCGGCGGCTGTGAGGTCGAGGGGGCGGCCTCGGGCGGTGGCGGTGTGGTCGAAGGCGGTGGGCGGCGGCGGTGTGGTCAAAGGCTGCCTCGGGCGGTGGCGGTGTGGTCGAAGGCGGCCTCGGGCAACGGCGGCGATGGAGCAGTTGGGGGACAGGGGGGAGTAGAGAGAGGGGGGGGAGGACTTAGCGAAATTTTGAGCCCAGGCCACCGGGATTTGAGTCAAACTAGCAGTAGCGCGTTTTGCCGAAACGCGCTATAGCTAAGATAGCTATAGCATGTTCCAGGGAAACGTGCTACAGCTATCCCTTTCTGTTTTCTTTTTCTTTTTCTTTTGTTTTCTTTACATTTTCTTTTTTTCATTTATCCTTTTTCTATTTCTTTCATTTTTATTTACTTTTCTACTTATTTTTCTATTTATTTTCTTTTACATAGCAGTAGCGCTCTACAGCAGAAACGCGCTGCTACAATGTTTTTAGCAGTAGCGTGCTTCTGGGAGAACCGCTACTACTATTCCTAGCCTACCGGCACTAGTGAGGGAATTTTAGTAGTAGCGCTTTTCTGTGAAGATGCGCTACTGCTAAAATAATGGTTGTAGCGTGGTTTTGCAACAAGCGCTACTACTAAGTAGCGCTAGCGCCGAGTTTTGACCAACGCTACTGCTATACCTCTGTGTATAGCTTTTTCCCTAGTAGTGTCTACTTGCTGCTTGAACCTTGTAGTATGCTCTTAACTTGTACCCCTCCATCCCAAAATAAGTGTTGCTGACTTAATACAACTTAGTACTAAAATTATACTAAGTCACAACATTTATTCTGGAACGGAGGGAGTATAATGCTTAGATGAATTGTAATCTCCTAAACATGCGATGCTTACACAGTAAACCCTTGACTAGTAAATATGTGAAGGTTCACTAATTACAAAAGTTTTTGAGACAACATCTTATGATTATGAATTTCAGGAAACATCAAGTTGCATTTTAGCAAAGATTTTCATTTTTGCTGTCTGTATTGTTAGAATATACTTGAAGAGCTATTCCAATTACAGTGTCGCGGTTCACAAATTCAAAATCTGTTTGTCATTCTGAACACCAGGTGAAGCTGAAACGATTTCTTGCAGGGTCAGAAGCCTCTCTCTCTCTCTCTATGAGATGGTCCGATTGTCGATTGTGGTTTCAGCCATCAAGCTGATGATAAGTGTTTGGATATGTGGTTCTGGTGTTCCGGTCAGCACAATTGCATGCATTTGGTAGTGGCCCATGTTGTCGATTGGGGATGGTCTCTTTCCTTAACATAGCAATCTATTAACAAGTTAACAAAACAAATGGTAATCCATGCATTTTGTGGACATTGAGATGATGTGCAGAACTAGTTCATTTGGCATGCATTTCAGACTACTGGATGACGCCTAGTTATCCACCTGGAGTTACTATCGTCCACTCACTACTAGGTAAAAGCCTGTACACAGGATCTTGCCAGCAACGAGTTTTAAAACAAGGCGCTGCTGTAATTTATCAGTAGCGCGTTCCACCACAACGCGCTGCTGAAATAGAAGTAGCAGTAGCGCGCCCCCCGTAAGCCACGCTACTGCTACTATTCCCACCACCCCGCCGCGAAGCTAGTTATAGCAGCATCGCGTTAATTAGAAGGGCACTACTTCTAGGTAGTTTAGCAGTAGCGCATTTACCTATCCCGCGCTACTGCTAAAACTAGCTACCTCCCACTACCCACGCTCCCCTCTATCCTATCCACACACTCACACTCACACTCACTCGACCTCCCCTCAACCCCCCACGTCAGTCCTCCCCTGCCGTCCGCCGTCGCCTACCACTCCTCCCTCTGTGCTGCCGTCACCTCCTCCTCCTTGCTGGACTCGGTACCGCCCTCCTCCTCCGTCCTCCCTCGACTCGCCGCACCGGCCGGCCCCTCCTTGCTCCGCCCTTCCTCCTCCGTCCTACTCTCTCCTCCCTCCTCCAGTCGCCCCTCCTTCTCCCTCATCCATCCACAACCTCCTCCCTACTACATTTTGATTTAGTAGGCTAGTTCATATGCAACATTTTGATTTAGTTCATATGATTTGGTTGATTTAGTAGGCTAGTTGATTTAGAACATTTTGATTTTGTTGATTTAGTAGGCAGGTTGATCTAGTAGGCTAGTTGATTTAGTTGATTTAGAACATTTTGATTTTGTTGATTTAGTAGGCAGGTTGATCTAGTAGGCCCCAGTTGATTTAGTTGATTTTAGAACATTTTGATTTTGTTGATTTAGTAGGCAAGTTGATCTAGTAGGCTAGTTGATTTAGTTGATTTATAGAACATTTTGATTTAGTTGATTTAGTAGGCAAGTTGATTTAGTTGATTTATAGAACATTATGATTTAGTTGATTTAGTATGCTAGTTAATAGCTCTGAAGATAGCTCTGAAGATTTGGCACTCTGCATATTGTGCAAGTCAAGGTGCGCCAGCAGCCTTGCAACAGGCAAGCTGTTCGGCATCTACTTCCAATCGAGTTTTCGTCATGCGGCGGTAAGAAATTATATGAAATGTAACAACTATTTTATTTTTAGTGTTGGCATTACTGCATAGTGTCATTTTGTTTTTTTACACAGATCGTCCCATGCAATGTAAGGTTGAAATTCAACAAGCTGACAGGAGACACTGTGACATTTGAGGCTCCTGGGGGGCGTACACTATGGAGGTCGAGAAAGGACGAAATATTTCGCAGATTAGAGGAGATGGATGTGCTCGTTTCCTCGCCCGCATTCGTCTTACTAGTGGTGAGTTGATCAGCTTCTCCTTCAGAGCAGAAAGACCCAAGCTGGCTGTCATTTATGTCAACCTGGTGGAAGATGATGAAGATGACGAAGATGATGAAGATAATGAGGACCCACTTGATGAAGATGATGATGACTGAGGGAGTCCCGGACTAGGAGGTGTCTGGATAGCCGAACTATCATCATCGGCCGGACTCCAACACTATGAAGATACAAGATTGAAGACTTCGTCCCGTGTCCGGATGGGACTTTCCTTGGCATGGAAGGCTAGCTTGGCAATACGGATATGTAGATCTCCTACCATTGTAATCGACTCTGTGTAACCCTAGCCCTCTCCGGTGTCTATATAAACTGGAGGGTTTTAGTCCGTAGGACGAACAACCATTACAACAATCATACCATAGGCTAGCTTCTAGGGTTTAGCCTCCTTGATCTCGTGGTAGATCCACTCTTGTACTACCCATATCATCAATATTAATCAAGCAGGAGTAGGGTTTTACCTCCATTGAGAGGGCCCGAACCTGGGTAAAAACATCGTGTCCCTTGTCTCCTGTTACCATCCGTCTAGACGCATAGTTCGGGACCCCCTACCCGAGATCCACCGGTTTTGGCACCGACATTGGTGCTTTCATTGAGAGTTCCTCTGTGTCGTCACTGATAGGATTGATGGCTCCTTCGATCATCAACAACGACGCAGTCCAGGGTGAGACTTTTCTCCCCGGACAGATCTTTGTATTCAGCGTCTTTGCACTGCGGGCCAATTCGCTTGGCCATCTGGAGCAGATCGAAAGTTACGCCCCTGGCCGTCAGGTCAGATTTGGAAGTGTAAACTTCACGGCTGACGTCCGCGGAGACTTGATCTTTGATGGATTCGAGCCACAGCCGAGCGCGCCGCACTGTCACGATGAGCATGATTTAGCTCTGCTGCCAGACAGTGCCCTGGAGGCCGCACATGAGTCTGCTCCGACCCTTAGTTCGGAGCCGACCGCGCAGATCGAGGACGGGTGGCTGGACACCACCTCGGGGGCTACAACCTCTACGGCGATGGAGCCGAATACTGACTTTGTCCCTTGTAAAGCTCGTGACTCCGAGGTACCGGACTCCTCGCCGGACTCCGAACCTCCTGTGCCCTTACCAATTGAATCCGATTGGGCGCCGATCATGGAGTTCATCGCCGCGGACATCTTTCAGCACTCACCCTTTGGCGACATCCTGAATTCTCTAAAGTATCTCTCGTTATCAGGAGAGCCCTGGCCGTACTGCGGTCAGGACGGTTGGGATGCGGATGACGAAGAAATTCAAAGCCCACCCACCACCCACTTTGTAGCCACTGTCGACGATCTAACCGACGACATGCTAGATTACGACTCCGAAGACATCGACGGTATGGACGACGATGCCGGAGACGACCAAGAACCAGCGCCTACGGGGCACTGGAAGACCACCTCGTCATACGACATATACATGGTGGACATCCCAAAGGATGGGAACAGCGAGGACGCAGCAGAGGAAGGCTCCTCCAAGAAACAGCCCAAGCGCCGGCGTCAGCGGCGCCGCTCTAAATCCCGCCACAGCAAGAATGGAGATTCCGGCACCGGAGATAATAACACCCCAGAGAGCGCCGAAGACAACCCCCTCCAGCAAGATTCAGCACAGGAGGACGGAGAAGCCAGCCCTCACGAGAGAGCGGCAGACGAAGAGGTAGAGGATGATAATTACATGCCTCCCTCCGGAGACGAGGCAAGCCTCAACGACGACGAATTCATCGTGCCCGAGGACCCCGTCGAACAAGAGCGTTTTAAACGCAGGCTAATGGCCACAGCGAACAGCCTAAAGAAAAAGCAGCAATAGCTTCGAGCTGATCAAGACCTGCTGGCCGACAGATGGACCGAAGTCCTTGCGGCCGAAGAGCATGAACTCGAACGCCCCTCCAAAAGCTACCCAAAACGCAAGTTGCTCCCCTGATTACAGGAGGAGGCATATAAACCTTCATCACCAGCGCAAAATACGGCAGACCGACCACCTCGTGGCCGCGACAGAGAGGCCTCTAGACCCTCTGCCAGAACCGTACCCCGGCACCGCTCGAAAAGCACGAAGCCATGGGGGAATGCGCCGGACTTGCGAGACATATTGGAGGACAAGGCAAGACAATCAAGATCGATTTACGGATCACGTGGGCGCCCCACGATGCGTGAAGACTACCGTCGCGCCGGATACAGCAACTCCGGCCGGGCCGAACATAGTAGACAAAGCTCGCTTGAGCTACGTCGTGATATTGCCCAATATAGAGGCGCCGCACACCCACTATGCTTCACAGATGAAGTAATGGATCATCAAATCCCCGAAGGGTTTAAACCCGTGAACATTGAATCCTACGATGGCACAACAGACCCCGCGGTTTGGATCGTAGACTATCTCCTCCATATCCACATGGCCCGCGGTGACGATCTTCACGCCATCAAATATCTCCCACTCAAGATTAAAGGACCAGCTCGGCATTGGCTTAACAGCTTGCCAGCAGAGTCAATTGGGTGTTGGGAGGACCTGAAAGCCGCATTCCTTGACAACTTCCAGGGCACATATGTGCGACCACCAGACACCGATGACCTAAGCCATATAATTCAGCAGCCAGACGAATCGGCCAGATAGTTCTGGACACGGTTCTTAACAAAGAAAAATCAAATCGTCGACTGTCCGGATGCGGAGGCCCTCGTAGCCTTCAAACATAACATCCGCGACGAGTGGCTGGCCCGGCACTTAGGACAGGAAAAGCTGAAATCCATGGCAGCCCTCACATCACTCATGACCCGCTTATGCGCGGGAGAGGACAGCTGGCTAGCCCATAGTAACAACCTCAGAAAAAATTCTGGCAGTCCAGATAACAAGGACCGCTATGGCAGGTCATGTCGCAACAAAAATAAACGCCGCATTAACGGCGATAACACTGAGGATACGGTAGTTAACGCCGGATTCAGAGGCTCCAAACCAGGTCAGCGGAAAAAGCCATTCAAAAGAACTACTCCGGGTCCGTCCAATTTGGACCGAATACTCGACCGCTCGTGCCAGATACACGGCACCCCCGAAAAGCCAGCCAATCACACCAATAGGGATTGTTGGGTATTCAAGCAGGCAGGCAAGTTAATCGCCGAAAACAATGACAAGGGGCTGCATAGCGACGACGAGGAAGAGACCCGGCCGCCGAAGACTAGTGGACAGAAGGGTTTCCCCCCACAAGTGCGGACGGTAAACATGATATACGCAACCCACATACCCAAGAGGGAGCGGAAGCGTGCACTTAGGGACGTATATGCGATGGAGCCAGTCGCCCCGAAGTTCAATCCATGGTCCTCTTGCCCGATCACTTTTGATCGAAGGGACCACCCCACCAGTATCCGCCATTGCGGATTCGCCGCATTGGTTTTAGACCCAATCATCGATGGATTTCACCTCACCAGATTCCTGATGGACTGCGGCAGCAGCCTGAACCTGCTTTATCAGGATACAGTGCGCAAAATGGGCATAGACCCCTCAAGGATTAAACCTACAAAGACGACCTTCAAAGGCGTCATACCACGTGTAGAGGCCAATTGTACAGGCTCAGTCACACTGGAAGTGGTCTTCGGATCCCCGGATAACTTCCGAAGCGAGGAGTTAATCTTCGACATAGTCCCGTTCCGCAGCGGCTATCAAGCTCTGCTCGGACGGACCGCATTTGCAAAGTTCAACGCGGTGCCGCATTACGCATACCTCAAGCTCAAGATGCCAGGCCCTCGAGGAGTCATCACGGTCAACGGAAACACTGAACGCTCCCTCCGAACGGAGGAACACACAGCGGCTCTCGCGGCAGAAGTACAGAGCAGCCTCTTAAGGCAATTTTTGAGTCCAGCCGTTAAGCGACCGGACACGACCAAACGCGCCCGGAGTAACCTAAAACAAGACCACCTGGCACGTTCCGAGCACGCGTAGCAATGCGGCCCCAACCCCAGCCCCTGCCAAATTGCAAAACCGGTCCTTCGCGTACATCATTACGCTCTGGAGATACCATGGGCATAGGGGGAGGGGCACGGCCACCACAAGCCCAAAATGCGTCTTAACCGCACCAGGGGCTCCCAAGTGTGTGGCTCTTTTTATTTTTCTTTTTTCTTACGCACAGGACTCCGTTCACCAGAGGCCCTGTCCGGCAGTAGACCTGCCGAACACACGATGCAACAGCCAGGGGAGAAGAAGGGCTACGACGAGTATCCAGGTGGTCTCCATTACGAGCATTAAATCCGTTTTCATACACCATTTCGCAACCTACCCCTGGAGAGACATGTTTAATAGTCTTACCCCTTGCTTACCGCACTATTTGTATCGTTCTGCATTCATCGCAGAATTCCTTAAATAAACAATGCATCGCTTCTCGCTTATAATTGCATTTCATTCTTATATATATGTTCATTTACGACATCTTGCATCCGTACACTTTGGTACGGCCGAATACACCAGGGGCTTAAGTTCCCCGCATTATGGTGTGATAAGTCCGAACACTTTCACAAGTGCGGCACCCCGAACTTATAGCATTATATGCATCGGCTCCGAATCATGTCTTGGGTCAATAGTTGGGTTTGCCCGGCTCCCATGTTTTGGTACCTTACGTTCCGTATTATCGGCTAAGGTAGCACTGGGAGAACCACTGCGATTGCGCCCCGGTTGAGCTGGGCGAGCGCCTCAGTGGAGAAAGCTAAAACTGACCGTCATGATAAGGCGAGAGCTGGTCGCTGTTCAAGAGGTCTTTTCGAGTCCTTAAAGACTTATGCCGCTTAGAGCAAGGAACCGGCTTTGTCCGGCCCAGGCGTGGATAGCGCCCCGAACTCGGTCTTCCAAACACTAGGGGCTTCGCCGAAATTTAAAATTATAGTATCCTATGGCTAAGTGAGAGCGTTCAAGCATTATAAGTCCGGTTTCCTCGTTCGTTGTGTTGAGCACCTCCCTAGATGGACCCAACAATGGGAACAAGAGCGCTCAAGTTTATCCCGAACACCCCAGCACTCGTGGCATGGGGGCTGAAGCCAACGACTTGCCATCTCTCAGATTTGATAAACGGCCGCACAAAAGGTAATATTTTAAATTAACAAGCGTTGCTTAGCGCATATGAAAAAAGTTTTCAGCGCACAGGATAACACATTGCAAGTCTATTCAAAAATTACATCCTTGGAGCACTCACCCGCAATCATGCGGGCACCCTTCAGGACACTCTTATAATACATTTCGGGCGTGCGATACTCCTTGCCCGCCGGCGGCGCGTCCGTCAGAAGCTTCTCAGCGTCCATTCTGCCCCAGTGCACTTTTGCACGGGCAAGGGCCCGACGGGCACCTTCAATGCAGGCGGAGTGCTTGACGACTTCCACCCATGGACACGCATCCACCAGCCGCCGCACCAGGCCGAAGTAGCTCCCAGGCATGGCCTCCCCGGGCCACAGCCGAACTATGAGGCCCTTCATGGCCTGTTCGGCTACCTTGTGGAGCTCGACCAGCTGCTTCAGCTGGTCGCTAAGGGGCACCGGATGTCCGGCCTCAGCATACTGAGACCAGAAGACCTTCTCCGTCGAGCTCCCCTCCTCGGCCCGGTAGAAAGCGGCAGTGTCGGACACGCTACAAGGTAGATTTGCAAACGCTCCTGGAGAGCTCCGAATTTGGGTAAGTAACAGCTAATTCACATTCACATGCTTTCTTTGCATGAAAAATGCCTTACCCGCCGCTATTTTCTTCACCACCTCGATTTCCTGGAGGGCCTTGTGGGCTTCGGCCTTAGCGGCTTTGGCACCCTCAAGAGCCGATGCAAGCTCGGACTCTCGAGTCTTCGAGTCGCGCTCCAAACTATAATGCTTTTCCACGAGAGCCTGGAGCTCTTGCTGCACCTCCGCCACCCATGCCTCCCGCTTCTCTCGCTCGGCTCGTTCCGCAGCCGCATTGCGTTCGGCCGCGGACACAGCCTCCTTCAGGGTCGCCACCTCGTTCGTGGCCCCTGGAGTACCCACGTTATCCTTGTTATTTCTCTTGCAACCAAAATCCTTTTCTATAAGGTACAAATTTAAAACGGTGTTACTCACCTTCCTTGTCCTCGAGTTGCTTCTTGGCACGGCCGAGCTCGCTCTCGGACCGCTCGAGGTTCTGCTTCAAAGCATCGACCTCCGCAGTCAGTGCGGCAGAGGTCAGCAGCGCAGCCTGCAATCACATATTGACATATTTTTTAGACCTCTTGCGTATATCTTTTTTAGATCCTCAGTCCGGTTTTTCTTTCCGAACACCGAGCCGAGCATCAGGGGCTACTGTCTATGTGGTATCATATTACATATTTTAAACTTCTTACCTCAAAGTCTATTAGAAGGCTGCCGCAGGCTTCGGTCAGCCCGCTCTTGGCGAGCTGAACCTTCTGAATCACCGCACTCATGATAGTGCGGTGTTCTTCCTCGATGGAAGCGCCGTTGAGCGCCTCCAACAAGTTATCCGGCGCCTCCGGTTGGACGGAGGCCGCCGGTGTCACAGTCTTGCCGTTCTTACGAAGGGGCCGCCTGCCGGACTCCGGAACCACTGTAGGTTTCGGTGCGGAGTCCGGTACGAAGTCCGGAAGGTTGCCCTGTGGCACCTCCGGAGCCTCCCCCTCCTGGTGGGTCCCCTCCTGGGACCCCACCTCGGCGTCATCAGCATCGCGAGGGGTGGAGGCGGTCGGAAGGGAATCCATATCCGACGTAGCCAGGGACCCGCTCGACGAAGCGGGAAGATCGTCCTTGGCCGGACTACAGGTTGTATGCGGCATTAGAAGGACACCACGTGGCAAAAAGAGAGATTATAAATCATCCAGGAATTCGGACACTTACGATCTTGCAAGGGGCTTGGCCCTTGAGGGCCACTCCTCGTCGCCGTCGTCGGCGTTGGCGGAGCAGTCCGGAGGAAGGGTCCGTCCTTTCTTGGACCCTTCGGCCGCCCCCGTTGGGGAGGCCTTCCTCTTCTTCTCTCCCCCCGCTGGGGGAGAGGCCTCTTTCTCCTCCTCCTCGGGGGAGGAGTCCGCCTTGGAGTCATCGGACGATGAGTCCGATACCACTTGGCGCCGGGAACTCCTTCGGGTTCCCGTGGCCTTCTTCTTGGCCTTCTTCTCCGGCACCACGTAAAGTGCCGGGACCAGCAGCCCCGTCAAACGGGTGTCCGCCGGGTCTTCTGGAAGGGGAGCCGGACAGTTCACCTGTCCAGATGTCTTCTGCCAGTCCTGTTAATGGCATTGGGAGTTTTAGATCCCACAGAGAGTCAAACTATGAAAGAAATGATTGTCCCATAAAGGATGACATAGCTTACCTCGCCGGCCGGGCACTGCGTGCTGAATCCGCGATCTTCAGTTGCGGATGCGGGGGCTTCTCCGCCCTTGAACAGCACCCTCCAGGCAGCTTCATACGTCGTATCGAAGAGCCCGCTCAGGGTCCGGTGCTGTGCCGGATCAAACTCCCACAGATTGAAGGCGCATTGCTGGCAGGGGAGAATCCGGCGGACGAGCATGACCTGGATCACGTTGACAAGCTTAAGCTTCTTGTTCACCAGGGTCTGGAGACAGGACTGGAGTCCGGTCACCTCCTCCGAACTACCCCATAGCAATCCCTTCTCTTTACAGGAGGTGAGCTGCATGGGGGTACCAGATCTGAACTTGGGGGCCGCTGCCCATTTAGGGTCACGCGGCTTGGTGATGTAGAACCACCCCGATTGCCACCCTCTGATGGACTCCACGAAGGCACCCTCGAGCCAGGTAACGTTGGGCATTTTGCCCACCATAGCGCCTCCGCACTCCGCTTGGACGCCCTTCACCATCTTCGGCTTGACATTGAAGGCCTTTAGCCACAAGCCGAAGTGAGGCTGGATGCAGAGGAAGGCCTCGCACATGATGATAAACGCCAAGATGTTGAGGATGAAGTTTGGCGCCAGATCGTGGAAGTCCAGGCAGTAGTAGTACATGAGCCCCCGGACGAAGGGGTGAAGTGGGAAGCCCAGTCCGCGGAGGAAGTGGGGAAGAAATACGACCCTCTCATGGGGCCTGGGGGTGGGGATGAGCTGCCCCTCGTCGGTCAGCCGGTGCGCGATGTCGCTGGACAGGTATCCGGCGCCGCGCAGCTTCTCGATGTGCCCCTCCGTAATAGAGGAGGCCATCCACTTGCCTCCCGCTCCGGACATGGCTGGAGAAGGTTGAGGCAAGATATGCGGACTTGGGCGCTGGAGCTCGAGTGCGCGGAGACGGATAAGCAAAGGAGGAAGAAGGCATAGGTAAAAAAGGTGGATCCTTATCCCCTTATATATGGGCGGACGAAGACTATGCGTCCCCACCGGCCTGGTAAAACTCGCTTATCTCCCAAGCACCACAATCAACGGCGCGGTTGGGTTACCCACGTCCGTATTGATGGGAATCCCGAAATAAGGGGAACACGATCTCTACTTCGACAAGACGTGCCAAGGAAACCGCTTCGCTAAACGCGCTGAGGTGCTATAATAAAAACGATTCAAGTAAAGGCTTGGTAGTGGTGTGACGTCACGCCACAAAATACGTCAGCAGATTGAACTTGTGTACATGTTATTCTTTCTACGGTGGTATGTGGAATTTATTTTGCAGAGCCAGACACTATCCTGGTGTTCGCAATCTTCTATAGATTATTCGGAAGAGGAACCCGCCTTGCAATGCCGAAGACAATATGCGCGCCGGACTCGTCGTCATTGAAGCCTGGTTCAGGGGCTACTGAGGGAGTCCCGGACTAGGGGGTGTCCGGATAGCCAAACTATCATCATCCGCCGGACTCCAAGACTATGAAGATACAAGATTCAAGACTTCGTCCCGTGTCCGGATGGGACTTTCCTTGGCGTGGAAGGCAAGCTTGGCAATACGGATATATATGTCTCCTACCATTGTAACCGACTCTGTGTAACCCTAGCCCTCTCCGGTGTCTATATAAACCGGAGGGTTTTAGTCCGTAGGACGAACAACCATTACAACAATCATACCATAGGCTAGCTTCTAGGGTTTAGCCTGCTTGATCTCGTGGTAGATCCACTCTTGTACAACCCATATCATCAATATCAATCAAGCAGGAGTAGGGTTTTACCTCCATCGAGAAGGCCCGAACCTGGGTAAAAACATCATGTCCCTTGTCTCCTATTACCATCCGCCTAGACGCACAGTTCGGGACCCCCTACCCGAGATCCGCCGGTTTTGACACCGACAAGGACCCACTTCATGAAGCCATCGTAGCTCAAAGAATGAGGCTGAGGGAGGAGGAGGTGTGCAACCTATGGGATTCCGCCATGTGCTGACTTTGTCGGGGTGCCATTCCTGACCCGCCTGACAAGTACCATGGTCGATCGACATGATATGGTATGTTATACTTACAAATGCAAATTATCCGATGATATGCTTAGTGTAGAGTCCAATATATGGTATGTTGTGTGGAATCTAGTCGATGATATGCTTTAGTGTAGAGTTCGACCACATGCTTATTAGTGTACAATCTAAGGAACTATTAATAGTGTAGATAATCCATATATACTTATTTGCAAGAGTATGTGCGAGGCTATTTATTAATTGATATGTTTTTCTAATTGAGAAATTGGCAAAGAGCCTATCTATGAGTTATTTTATCGAGCCTGATGAAGAAGGCTCAGCTGGACTATGCCTTACCGCAAGTGGCTCTGTCACAACCTATACTTACCGCGTGGAAACGGACGGGCGCACACACTTAAACTCGGTTGGGTGGAAGAAATTCCTCGATGGCAAGAATCTTCGTGTTGGACAGGCCATCCTAATTACTATCAGGAACACCAACCGCCCAGGCTTGAGGATGATGATCGTCTTCGATATCATCTAGAATTACATATGTGTGTGTGTGGCTATATCATCTAGAACTACATATGATGATTGTCGCCGATATCATCTAGAACTACATATGATGATCGTCGTCGATATCATCTAGAACTACATATGATGATCGTCGTCGATATGACCTTGTACTGCTTGAGTATGCATGTTGACTATACATGAAATTGTTACCTAGTACTCCCTTCATTCGAAATTACTCGTCGTGGTTTGAACTAAAACCACGACAGAGTAATTTTGGAACGGAGGGAGTACTACTATATGGTAGTACCTAGTATAGGAAATTGCATTTTATTGAAACCGAAACGAAACGGGGTAGGAAGCAGGGGGAAATGATGAAAGATATAGCAGTAGCGAGGGGCTAGGAAAGCGCTACAACTAACTAATAGTAGCGCGTTCACAAAAAGCGGTGCTGATATACTCAACAGTAGTAGCGCGGGTGCAGACCGCGCTACTACTAACAGTTAGCTGTAGTGCGGTAGTAGTAGGACGGCTGCCCGCGCTACTGATAGCCTCAAAAGCCATGCTACTACTAGGGTTTTCCCCAGAAGTGACTTGTTCCTTCACATGTCGTATTCCAGTTTTATATAGGTTTTGTTGCATCCTTTGTTCTTTGGCTCAAATATTCTGTTGTCAGTAGTGTCCAAAGCAATGTGTGAAGTGGATAGAATAGTTTTTACTGGGCATTCTTCATGATCTTTGATTGTGGTGAATTGGATTAAAAGAGTGATCTTTGCTTTGTATAAATTATTTCCCTAGAAGAACAGAATCTCGTGCTCTTGGAGATCATCAAGAAGATGAATTCGTTAGAATCTTGGAAGGCCGATAACAAGCCTACGACTTCATCACCATCATCACTAAGGAAGGAAACTTGATTACACGGGTATGGGCACTACCCTTGGCTTGTTCCAAACTTGGAGAGGTGCCTGTCAGCGTTCTGGATACGAGGGTACCTAGACTTGCCTGTCTGCGGCCCACAGGGTGGCTTCAACAACGGCCTAGTACGGCCCTGCTTCAGCATCAACAACTCAAGACCCTCGCGAGGGGTCAAGCCTTGCGAGGGGTCAAGCCTCGCAAGGCGGACAACGCCAAGACCTCCAAGGGGATGGCCTCCCCAGGCTGGCTCCCGAGGAGCGGAGATTTCTAAGCAAGGCTCACCTCGAGAGGCTAAGCTGACGTGAGCCATGACGACCAAGGCCAGGTGGGCGCCAGGGCATGAAGTGTACCCGTTTCCCCTTTGGTGCAAGGGAGGCAAGCAGCAGGCGCAGAGTCCCGAGGAATTAACCAAAGGTTTCCATTCTGGTGGAACAAGACCAAGACCGTCAGGACGGAGGTCATCGCCGAGACCACCGCAGCGTCACGACCAGAGGCCTTTGTAGGCGATGACCACTTTAGTCAGGATAAGACATACTTGTTGTCTCCCTTCAAATTTGGCTGTTATGGGATCCCTTCCCGCCTACATTTGGGAAGAGGACCAAGGCCACTATAAATAGGACCTAGCCACCACAATAGAGGGGGATCGGGATCCATCGAATCCATTCCACCCTTACTACCTCACCAGCTCACCCGAGCTCAAAGAACACGCATCTTGAGGCTGTTCACCACTGTACTAGTTCTTCCTCAGCCCCTCTAGGCCAATCCACCACAAAGCAGGAGTAGGGTTTTACACCGCAAGGTGGCCCGAACCTGGGTAAACTGATGTGTTGCTCTTTCCCTTCAAGCTCGACGCGATAGGCTGTGAGGTTCACGAGTTGGCAAGCTAGGTAGGTTGAGATCTCCGCACGCACCCCAGAGTTCGAACCTCTCAAGGGTTTGCGGAACCCGAAATCTGACATTTGGCGCGCCAGGTCGGGGTGCGTCGGAGTATCTCTTCCGTCGATCGATCTGCCGCCACCATCATCGACGCCCCGAGAGCCCGTGTTGAGCACTAGGTTGTCCCGTCCACTCCCACAGCGCCTTCCCATGAGAAAGATCTCCACTCCGCGCTGCTCGTGGCTCATGCTCCGCCCGGTGTCGTCGGTCGCGGGAGGTGCGGACCGCCCCCCCTCTCGCGTCGCGTCGTAGCCGTGCCACCGTGCAGTCTTTGAGCTACACCACAGCGACAACACCATACACTTGCCGGGAGCAGGCAAACATGCAAGCGGCGGTCATCGTGGCTCGAGAGCTGCTGAGGTGCAGGCTGGCGGAGAGCGGCCCTGATACCCTGCTAGGATGGGTCGCCGAGTTGCTGGATGCCGCATGCAAGGGTGTGGCACTGTTCTGCGCCTTGCCCACATCGCAAGCTGTGGCGGCGGTGCACGCTCACCCTTGCTACGCCCGTGCGCCCCCTCCTGGGGCCCCGGAAGATCCTCTCGGCGCCAGCCTATCCCACGGTGCAGCCCGCTCTACTTCAACCATGCCTCCCTGGGGCAGGGCGAACCCGTGCGGTCTCCCCTGGGGTTGCGCCGGTGCACCAGCCCTCAACCATCAGGACATGATGTTGGGCACCGGGGGCAGTAGCGCAAGGCAACTGGGCAGCGACTCAGGCGCGGCCAGCCCGGAAGCCTACGTGCCATCGCAATGGACCTAAGGTACACATCAAGAGAGGGCCCCAGCCGATCGCCCACGCCAGGCTCAGTGTTGGAAGTACATGAGGCCGAGGCTCACTGTGAGCCACTGCAGGCCCCACCAACGCCTTCGACGACAACAGCCACTGGGTACAACCAATACCTCAGGAGCATGATTGCACTAACCATGGTTCGAAGGTGAACCAAGCCGCAGCCACCGCCAGGGCCCCAAGGGTTGCGGCCCAGCCTCAGGAGGATGAAGGGCCTTGGGAGCGGCGTGGGGGGAGCCCGGGGCCAGGGCCTCCCCCGCGCTGTGCGGAGCAAGGCGCTGCTCAGAGGTAGGTCCCTCGCCGGGGAAGGCGCCGGCGTGCCCTTCCCCCCGGCGGAGGGCCTACGGTCGCCGAGGGCGCCGCCAGCGTCCTCCTTGCCCCTTGGTCTTGTCCTGGTTTCCGGACGCCCCAATGGTGGTCGGGGGTGGCGCAGGGCGGGGTCCTCGTCGGGCGACATGAATCAAGGCTCCGGCCTGTGAAGGTCTCCGCTCGTGACACTCTCACGTAATAATGAGTGGGGTTGTATACGCCCCGGAGTGTCCTAAGTGCCGCCCTGGGGCCTCACACGGGCTCCCACCAACGTCCAAGTGGAAGCACCATGCTCCACGTTGACCGTCGACACTGTCCCCCAATGACTATGCCCACGCCCAATGGAAGCACTTAGCTCTGCGCTAGTGAGAAGACCAGAAGACTAGCATGGCGCCGGACGCAGCTATTTGCTTTTTTTTTCTGTCGGTTTTTGCGTTTCTTTCACCGATTTCCCTCATTTTTTTATGTTTCTTTCACCGGTTTTTATCGATTTTACTTCTTTTCTTTTCTTTCTTTTAAAATTTTTCTACATTTTTCAATACATGATGTAATTTTTTATATAAAAGGTAAGCTTTAAACAAATACTAGATGTACTTTGTTTCAAATACATGTTTTCGAACTTATTTTTGAATAAGTGTTAAAAAAATTACTGGCTAAACATGTATTTAATGTCACGACATTTTTTTGAACTAGACGAATATTGTTTTACATTGTATAAACATTTAAAATTATTTATATTTAAAGTCTCACGATCATCATTTTAATGATACAATTTTTCTTAATCACACGACTAGTGTTTTAAATTTTTCAAACATTTAGAAAAATTTCACAAACATTTTATGTAAAATGCATGCACAATTTTTGATGCCATCAAATATATTGAAACATTGCACTAACGCTTCTTTGACACTGCATAAACATTTTAAATATAAAAATTTATATCTAGAATATTTCAGAATATACATGAGTGTAGAAAAGGGAAAACTGAAACAACCAACAATCAAAATGACGCGAACGTCACACGCATCTACTTTTCTTGGGCCGGCCATTTAATACAACACGCATTACACAAGTAATAGTGTTCCCCTCTTCCCCTGGGCGCTCCCCTAAAACCCTCATTATGGACTCAATTTCACCTATAAGAAAAATATTCTGAGAAAAACTTCCAATCTATTCATGAAACATTATAGTAGTATAAAGAACATCAGAAGTAATTGAAATTACATCCAAGTCTATAGACCACAAAGCCAGGACAATAAGCACTAAAAGGAACCAAAGGCATGCCGCCGTCATCACCCCTTCCTCAACGGAGACGAGCAAATCTTGTTGTAGTAGCCAGATAGGAATTTGTCGCGTTAAGGCCCCAATGGACCAGCATAGCAGAAAGACAATCGTCAATAATTAAGAGAAGCGTAGATTGGAAGGACCCAATCTATAGACACACAAATGCTGATGAAGGATGACCGGATCCAAGCAGATCAACCAAAGACAAACGCCAATTAAATCGTGCGAGATTCACTAGAGACGCACATCCATGCACCCTCCGTCAACGATAGAGGCACCATCGGGACGGAGACTAGGCGGAGAGAACCTTATTTCATCTTTAGAAAACCACCGCCATCTCATATTCCTAGGCAGGACACAATCTCTAAATAGACTAGAAAAGACATCTGAAAACGGAGGAGGAGCCCTCCTGCAGGAACGGGCCATTATCCAATGCGCCTCCATGGCCCTAAGGCCACGGGAGGCGAGGCAGATCCGTTGGAATCGGTAGAAGGCGGCTGGAAAACCCTCGTCTCCTTGGAGCGCAATTATGAGGAAAACGTTTTGGTCCTGTTGATAGTCACCGATCAGATGTTAGAGATACATCTATCAATCTATAGAATATTAAGGTCCTACCATTTTTCTTAACAAAAAAGAACAGAGAACATGTTTTGGTACCATTAACTTGACATCCACTTTACGGTCAAACCTGTGGTTGGATTGATAGAGGGACAGGGTATCCCCAGCCCTTCAGGGTTCATGTCTTGGTGCTCGCATTATTTCTGAATTTATTTCAGAATTTCCAACGATGCGCTTTCGGTGGGAGGAGATGTTCCTGTCGACGACAAGGTACGCCTACCGTGACTTCGTAAATGTAAAGATGATATGCTGGCTCCGTCTCTCAAAAGTCCTCATAGGGGTAGGGTGTCCGTATGTGCGTTCATACGGATGAGCGTATGCGTGTATGTATGAGCGTTTCCATCTATACTGTATTCAAAAACAAACTTTACAAACACTTTCTTTTGTCTCGTGCGCACATGGTTTAGACAACTTTGCAAACTTGAATTATTTTTTCTGAAGTTTAGTCAAATACAATGGAACAGGAATGCAGTCCCATTTGCTGTATAGTATATATGGAATGATATACGTACGTAGTATGCATGTGAACACTAGGCGATTTCATTTTTGGAAAGTAATAGTGCAGTACGTGTATGCAGTATGCAAGCGAACACTAGTCTTTTTCATTTTTGGAAAGTAATAGCGCCGGGCTTGCCTTGACGATGGGTGCTAACAGCTAGCTGTTCTCAACGTTCGTTTGGTTTCAAGTTCTTCCAAAAATGTCACCCAGCGAACGCATCAAACCTTGTACGTATTCACACAACGTTTGAAACTTCTGCAAGACGCGCCAAGAATATGTATATATATATATAGCCACCATCCAATCCATCCAGACGCAAGCACACAAAAAGCATAGAATTGTAGCCCGCAGCTCTGCCTCCCACAAAAACAAATACCTCGTCCATCCACCAACCATCTGAAACTAGTTATGGCGGACATGGTGTTCTGGAAAAACCTCCCATATGATATCGCGAGGAAGATCAGTGAATCCTTCCTCGCAACGGACGATATCGACCACTATGTCGCCTTCCGGGCAGTCTGCGGCAACTGGCGCCGAGCCACAGACTCCACCGCGGATGCCACAGATCCCAAATTCATGCCCAGCAAGTGGATCATGCTGGAGCAATCCATCCACGACAATGACCGGGTGATCTTCTTCAACCTTAGCACAGGCCGCCGCCTCCGCAAGAAAATCCCCATGGAGGTCCGCAGCTGGAGGTACTTTTTCGTCGGTGTCACGAAAGGCGGACTCTTCGTGCTAGGGCGGAGAGCGCAGCCATAACAAACTCGGGTGCTCAACCCTTTCACGGGAGCCATGGCTCGCTTCAAGGTGCATATACCCATGGAACAGGTGAGCTCTGTCGTCGTGACAACGTCTCCAATGATGGTGTTCATCTCATACCTGCTAAACGATTGTGTGAGCTGGGCTGATCAGACAAGCGAGGAATGGCACCCCGCTTTGGGTTTTGGAGAAGGGGAGTTCAGGACTAGGGATTGGGGCTTTGGCGATGGTCACAAGAACTTGACATCCTTTGCCGGCAGCATGTATATCACAAATAAGTATGGATCCATCATATCAACAATCACTGACGTGTACAAGGAAGGTAACCAATGGAAACGCTCCGCGGGGACAATCTCCATGTTTACCACCATTGTCGGCCAAAATTTTGAGCTAGCCCATGGGAGCAATAACTTCTATCTCGTGGAATCTGAGGGGGGCGCTTCTTCTGGTGATGGATGGGCGCGTTTGTAATGGCATGCCGGTGGTCTACAAGGTGGACACCGTGAACAAGGTGCTCGTGCCGGTCAGAAGAATCGGTAGCCGCGTGCTGTTTGTCAGCTCACGCAGGTGCCTCTCCATCGACACCACGAAGTCCAACAAGTTCCACTCCATCGAATCTGGCACAATCTATTACGCGGATCGCTCTATGGTTAGAGCTTATGATCAAGGGAGTCTCGCTGGCAGTGGATGGGAAGAGGAGCCCAAGTATGTATTTGAATCTCCAACAAATCCTTTCTCTAAAATGGCTGAGCTGTTGGTGAATTACTGCACTACTATTGAGTACTCGGAACTGCAGATGCTGCTGCCTTACGGTGAGGAGGGCTACACTTACTATGAGTATGGCGACCCATCAGACTAATCCACCGAGTGATCTGCGGGTATCATACAAATGAGAAGAGAAGATCTAATGCACCATCTTGTTGGTTTTTTATACTCAAAACTGCATTCATCTACCTTTTATGTTTGATGGTGTTGCTGAGTTATTTTCTGGCCTGTCCGTGGAATTACTTTCTCTAGCTTTGTGAGGAGTTCTATAAGTTTGTAATCGCCTTCTTTGTTTTCCTCAAACATTATTGGGTTGTTTTTGGTTATTTCATTTTCATCTACATAAAACATATTCACTGGTTCGTGCAAAAGTGAGAAGTGGACGCATGACTATCAGAGGCTATTGCTACCAGTTCCACCGGTGAGTCATATAGTTAATATAGTCCACCTTACCTAGAGATAATGTGCCTTTACCGTAGACCATGATTACTTACACTTCAATGGTAGCGAGTTAGATAGATCTGAGGAATGATCAATCATATGGGCGGGAGAAGATACTTAATTCAGCAATGAAGTTAAAGTTTCTTTAATCAAACTAGCAGAGTGGCCCGCCCGATGTGCGGGCTAGAATTTTATAATTTTGATCGGGATAACACATTGTGTGAGGATGTCATCTTTAGTTTTCTCCAAATTCACAGAAATTGAAAATAAAATATGTTTCTCTATAGGTTCACATTTTGGGTAGGAAATAATGCATATGTGTATAACCACAACTATTATTATTAAGCTACTTTCTAAGAATAGTGATTATTAATTATAGCATTCATGTAAGTACCAAGATATACATATGTACATCTACACGTCATATTGGATCGCTGGATAGAAATAAACTTTAGTCCACGAGCTAGCTGATAGTTTTCATGTGATGTTAGACATATATATGGATGTTAACAATCTAGTTCACAATAGATTTATTGTCCGGTCCATTTATCTAATGGAAAAATATTGTTAGAATTCTTCATGAAGTAAAATACGAATGAATTCACCCTTGGCAACACGGAAAAATGTCAACTTCACTATGAGTTTGGGCACCCATGGATATCTAACCCTATAAGGGTAAGTGTAAGATTTTCTTAACCATGAGTATCTCCGTTAATATTGTGGCATATGAGTCATTGGATATACTCCTCCCTCCGTAAAGAAATATAGGAGCCTATGTACTATCTGGAATGGTTGGTAGTAGAGATTTTACTCCTTTCGATAGACCTTTCACGATCCTCTTAGCAGTTATTTGCAAGGCCAACAATAAGTGCCTCCTTACCCTTCTTACGTACACATGTGCAAGCCAGCAACTGCTAATGAAATATTAAAACATGCAAGGAGGCACTACCAGATGTACGTGCCAGATCATCTTAGCTAGATACCAGGGGCAATCCATGCTCCAATCTTGCACCTTGCCGCGGTCTCCTTCTTCTACGCCGCTCAAGTGCGAGGTTTGCATCTTGCAGCTTGGCAAACAATGCTCGCCATGCTGCTCATGTACCTCTACCTTAGAGAGGTCTGCATTGTCTTAGTTCGAACAGTATCACAAAACCATTTGAAGATATGTGAAAGTATTTTTCTCACAAAGAAAGTGAGGGCCCTTAAGAACCGCAGATAGGGTGTGTCAGGTACATCCTTGCTGGCATGGATATAAAGCTAACTTGTTCTGTAGTTAAGTTCATAGACATGATCGTGTGAGCTAGTTCTAGCAATGATACAAAAATATTGCAGAATATGAACACACGCTTGTGGTTTGTGGTGAACTATAACTATAGCTACGTAGTAAACTGGAAGATAAATCTACTTATTTAAAATTTGATTCAAAGTCTCAATTAATCAGGTTCCCAAATCAAGAAATATTTCCCTTTGTAATTGCAATTACTAATTTCTGATTGATTTGAACGTATGGTAAAATTAGTTAATAATCATATATATACATGGAAAACATTTTGGTAGTACAATAGTTACAGATGTTTTTCCTAAGCATGGCTGTAACCTGCAGCTGCTAGCTCTGTTATATACGGTGGGGCAAAAGGGTTGTACGACCATTAGAAAGTAAACAACCGGCATTGTATTGGTAATATTGGGCTGCCGACACACTGCTGTACTGGCTGCAGATGGCGCCACCAAATCTTACAGAAGAGTTGCGTTCATATGAGCATTATTGGTGTGATTATCGTTCTTGGAAGACGCACAACACAATCACACAAATCTTAGCTCAGAAACTTTAAATAGTTTAGAAACAAAAATGTAACTTACTTGCACTAAATATATATCAATATGTTCTGAGCATAAAACCATCTGCACCTCAAGTAAATGACAATTAGCTTCCATGGCACCTCCTTTCTTAATCTGAAAAGAATGTATAATCTAAGAAAATATGTGTGTTTCTTTAATATAACAGAACTGCTACGCTGCTTCCCATGGATCCCACATAGTACTGAACAATAGTAGATGCATACCTTGTAAAGATTATTCTTTATCTTGCTAGGTACAGCACCATAAGAAAAAGTTATTCTGTAGGTCAGGTCATTTGTCTATCTCTCTATCTATATATCTATCTATCTATCTATCTATACCTCTATACCTATACTAATTACAGACTTCGTAAAAATTCCCACATTAATTAGAAAATTAGGGTCGTTAATCTCTGGTGGGATCAAAATTATTACGGTGTAGATTAACCCATCTAATTTTCCATTTCTAATGTATCTGTAAAAAAATGTCTCACGTATCTCTCCCCCAATGAGTCAACCATCTCAATCTTTTATTTTTGACTCAAAACTTCAGGTATCTTTCTTCCAATCTCTCACGTATTTCTCTGGAAAAATACTCTCACGTGTCCCTCTCTCACATATATCTAAAATAAATACTATCTTCATGTATCCCTCTCAAACTCTCACGTCTCCCTAGAAAAAAAAGGCCCAACTTCCCTAATCTCTCACGTATCTCCCCAGCTCCATCATATTGTTAATTAGTCTGACCCTCTTTTAGTCAAAGAAAATTTATAACCAATAGATATTTTCAGTAAGTTACCGACGTATGCCATCAAAGATACGTCCCTTCTTTATCCCTAACCTAATCACTTTTACTTGCACGCCTGACTTGCAGGATATCAGCTCCCAGCCGCCGCCGACAAAAACATCACGCCAGCAATCGTCTTTGTTGCCGAGGAGGACACGGGCACTTGGAGGACGTGTTAGCGGGAGGCAAGTGTTCCAGTGCCCCAACGACAGCGAGGACCAGTGCCAAGCTGCGGTTGACCTCTCACGGCAGATCGGGAAGGCCATGAGGACATGGGACGATGTGGCGAGTGAGTTCGCGGCTGAAGCAGATAGTCGCTGAGTTCGAGGTAAAGCTTACATGGCCACCATGCAGAACCTCACCCGTGCTCTCCCCCTTTAGCAAGCTGGTCCGAGACGTCCATGCATGGCACGGATAGGCAGACGTGCCCAAGCATCCAGCATTGCTGTGTTAATATGTGGCATGTTTGTTTGTTTTCATCCTTAATTGCTTCGAATCAGATAATCAATTAATTAGCAAAGTAGGCATAGTGAATTAGGTGCTGGAATTTAGTCTATATTGGGGCAGCCCAATAACTATTTCAGAAATTTCTAATAAATCCTAGAGGCCCCCTTAGCCCATTTGTGCAAGGCAAGGGATACTACTAAAGTTTAGTCTCACATTGCTAGTTTAGAGGGAGTTGGACCTCTTTATAAGGGAGGCTCCTTCCCCACTTGTATGAGCATGAGAACAAGAGGGACATCCACGCGCGCTCCTCCTCCGCCGCCCGCCTCGTCACGACGCACCGCGCCGCGCCGCGCCGCGGGTTGCGGGAACGAGCCAATGTCTAAATTTTTGCCACGCACTACGGGTATACGAAAGGTCACTCGTCCCATGCAATGTAAGGTTGAAATTCAACAAGCTGACAGGAGACACTGTGACATTTGAGGCTCCTGGGGGGCGTACACTATGGAGGTCGAGAAAGGACGAAATATTTCGCAGATTAGAGGAGATGGATGTGCTCGTTTCCTCGCCCGCATTCGTCTTACTGGTGGTGAGTTGATCAGCTTCTCCTTCAGAGCAGAAAGACCCAAGCTGGCTGTCATTTATATCAACCTGGTGGAAGATGATGAAGATGACGAAGATGATGAAGATAATGAGGACCCACTTGATGAAGATGATGAGGACTAAGGGAGTCCCGGACTAGGAGGTGTCCGGATAGCCGAACTATCATCATCGGCCGGACTCCAACACTATGAAGATACAAAATTGAAGACTTCGTCTCGTGTCCGGATGGGACTTTCCTTGGCATGGAAGGCAAGCTTGGCAATACGGATATGTAGATCTCCTACCATTGTAACCGACTCTGTGTAACCCTAGCCCTCTCCGGTGTCTATATAAACTGGAGGGTTTTAGTCCGTAGGACGAACAACCATTACAACAATCATACCATAGGCTAGCTTCTAGGGTTTAGCCTCCTTGATCTCGTGGTAGATCCACTCTTGTACTACCCATATCATCAATATTAATCAAGCACGAGTAGGGTTTTACCTCCATTGAGAGGGCCCGAACCTGGGTAAAAACATCGTGTCCCTTGTCTCCTGTTACCATCCGCCTAGACGCACAGTTCGGGACCCCCTACCCGAGATCCGCCGGTTTTGGCACCAACATTGGTGCTTTCATTGAGAGTTCCTCTGTGTCGTCGCTGATAGGCTTGATGGCTCCTTCGATCATCAACAACGACGCAGTCCAGGGTGAGACTTTTCTCCCCGGACAGATCTTTGTATTCGGCGGCTTTGCACTGCGGGCCAATTCGCTTGGCCATCTGGAGCAGATCGAAAGTTACGCCCCTGGCCGTCAGGTCAGGTTTGGAAGTCTAAACTTCACGGCTGACGTCCGCGGAGACTTGATCTTCGATGGATTCGAGCCACAGCCGAGCGCGCCGCACTGTCACGATGAGCATGATTTAGCTCTGCTGCCAGACAGTGCCCTGGAGGCCGCACATGAGTCTGCTCCGACCCTTAGTTCGGAGCCGACCGCGCAGATCGAGGACGGGTGGCTGGACACCGCCTCGGGGGCTGCAACCTCTACGGCGATGGAGCCGAATACTGACTTTGTCCCTTGTAAAGCTCGTGACTCCGAGGTACCGGACTCCTCGCCGGACTCGGAACCTCCTGTGCCCTTACCAATTGAATCCGATTGGGTGCCGATCATGGAGTTCACCGCCGCGGACATCTTTCAGCACTCACCCTTTGGCGACATCCTGAATTCGCTAAAGTATCTCTCGTTATCAGGAGAGCCCTGGCCGTACTGCGGTCAGGACGGTTGGGATGCGGATGATGAAGAAATTCAAAGCCCACCCACCACCCACTTTGTAGCCACTGTCGACGATCTAACCGACATGCTAGATTACGACTCCGAAGACATCGACGGTATGGACGACGATGCCGGAGACGACCAAGAACCAGCGCCTACGGGGCACTGGAAGACCACCTCGTCCTACGACATATACATGGTGGACATCCCAAAGGATGGGAACGGTGAGGACGCAGCAGAGGAAGGCTCCTCCAAGAAACAGCCCAAGTGCCGGCGTCAGCGGCGCCGCTCTAAATCCCGCCACAGCAAGAATGGAGATTCCGGCACCGGAGATAATAACACCCCAGAGAGCGCCGAAGACAACCCCCTCCAGCAAGATTCAGCACAGGAGGACGGAGAAGCCAGCCCTCACGAGAGAGCGGCAGACGAAGAGACGATGATAATTACATGCCTCCCTCCGGAGACGAGGCAAGCCTCAAAGACGACGAATTCGTCGTGCCCGAGGACCCCGTCGAACAAGAGCGTTTTAAACGCAGGCTAATGGCCACAGCGAACAGCCTAAAGAAAAAGTAGCAACAGCTTCGAGCTGATCAAGACCTGCTGGCCGACAGATGGACCGAAGTCCTTGCGGCCGAAGAGCATGAACTCGAACGCCCCTCCAAAAGCTACCCAAAACGCAACTTGCTCCCCCGATTAGAGAAGGAGGCATATAAACCTTCATCACCAGCGCAAAATATGGCAGACCGACCACCTCGTGGCCGCGACAGAGAGGCCTCTAGACCCTCTACCAGAACCGTACCCCGGCACCGCTCGAAAAGCATGAAGCCACGGGGGAATGCGCCGGACTTGCAAGACATATTGGAGGACAAGGCAAGACAATCAGAATCGATTTACGGATCACGTGGGTGCCCCACGATGCGCGACGACTACCGTCGCGCCGGATACAGCAACTCCGGCCGGGCCGAAGATAGTAGACAAAGCTCGCTTGAGCTACATCGTGATATTGCCCAATATAGAGGCGCCGCACACCCACTATGCTTCACAGATGAAGTAATGGATCATCAAATCCCCGAAGGGTTTAAACCCGTGAACATTGAATCCTACGATGGCACAACAGACCCCGCGGTTTGGATCAAACACTATCTCCTCCATATCCACATGGCCCGCGGTGACGATCTTCACGCCATCAAATATCTCCCACTCAAGATTAAAGGACCAGCTCGGCATTGGCTTAACAGCTTGCCAGCAGAGTCAATTGGGTGTTGGGAGGACCTGGAAGCCGCATTCCTTGACAACTTCCAGGGCACATATGTGCGACCACCAGACACTGATGACCTAAGCCATATAATTCAGCAGCCAGACGAATCGGCCAGACAGTTCTGGACACGGTTCGTAACAAAGAAAAATCAAATCGTCGACTGTCCGGATGCGGAGGCCCTCGCAGCCTTCAAACATAACATCCGCGACGAGTGGCTGGCCCGGCACTTAGGACAGGAAAAGCCGAAATCCATGGCAGCCCTCACATCACTCATGACCCGCTTCTACGCGGGAGAGGACAGCTGGCTAGCCCGCAGTAACAACCTCAGCAAAAATTCTGGCAGTCCGGATAACAAGGACCGCTATGGCAGGTCGCGTCGCAACAAAAATAAACGCCGCGTTAACGGCGATAACACTGAGGATACGGCAGTTAACGCCGGATTCAGAGGCTCCAAACCAGGTCAGCGGAAAAAGCCATTCAAAAGAACTACTCCGGGTCCATCCAATTTGGACCGAATACTCGACCGCTCGTGCCAGATACACGGCACCCCCGAAAAGCCAGCCAATCACACCAATAGGGATTGTTGGGTATTCAAGCAGGCAGGCAAGTTAATCGCCGAAAACAATGACAAGGGGCTGCATAGCGACAACGAGGAAGAGACCCGGCCACCGAACAATAGAGGACAGAAGGGTTTCCCCCCACAAGTGCGGACGGTAAACATGATATACGCAACCCACATACCCAAGAGGGAGCGAAAGCGTGCACTTAGGGACGTATATGCGATGGAGCCAGTCGCCCCGAAGTTCAATCCATGGTCCTCTTGCCCGATCACTTTTGATCGAAGGGACCACCCCACCAGTATCCGCCATGGCGGATTCGCCGCATAGGTTTTAGACCCAATCGTCAATGGATTTCACCTCACCAGATTCCTGATGGACTGCGGCAGCAACCTGAACCTGCTTTATCAGGATACAGTGCGCAAAATGGGCATAGACCCCTCAAGGATTAAACCTACAAAGACGACCTTCAAAGGTGTCATACCAGGTGTAGAGGCCAATTGTACAGGCTCAGTCACACTGGAAGTGTTCTTCGGATCCCCGGATAACTTCCGAAACGAGGAGTTAATCTTCGACATAGTCCCGTTCCGCAGCGGCTATCACGCTCTGCTCGGATGGACCGCATTTGCGAAGTTCAATGCGGTGCCGCATTACGCATACCTCAAGCTCAAGATGCCAGGCCCTCGAGGAGTCATCACGGTCAACGAAAACACTGAACGCTCCCTCCGAACGGAGGAACACACAGCGGCTCTCGCGGCAGAAGTACAGAGCAGCCTCTTAAGGCAATTTTCGAGTCCGGCCGTTAAGCGACCGGACACGACCAAACGCGCCCGGAGTAACCTAAAACAAGACCACCTGGCATGTTCCGACCACGCGTAGAAATGCGGCCCCAACCCCAGCCCCTGCCAAATAGCAAAACCGGTCCTTCGCGTACACCATTACGCTCTGGAGATACCATGGGCATAGGGGGAGGGGCACGGCCACCACAAGCCCAAAATACGGCTTAACCGCACCAGTGGCTCCCAAGTGTGTGGCTCTTTTTATTTTTCTTTTTTCTTACGCACAGGACTCCGTTCACCAGAGGCCCTGTCCGGCAGTAGACCTGCCGAACACACGATGCAACAGCCAGGGGAGAAGAAGGGCTACGGCGAGTATCCAGGTGGTCTCCATTACGAGCATTAATTCCGTTTTCATACACCATTCCGCAGCCTACCCCTGGAGAGACATGTTTAATAGTCTTACCCCTTGCTTACCGCACTATTTGTATCGTTCTGCATTCATCGCAGAATTCCTTAAATAAACAATGCATCGCTTCTCGCTTATAATTGCATTTCATTCTTCTATATATGTTCATTTACGACATCTTGCATCCGTACACTTTGGTACGGCCGAATACACCAGGGGCTTAAGTTCCCCGCATTATGGTGTGATAAGTCCGAACACTTTCACAAGTGCGGCACCCCGAACTTATAGCATTATATGCATCGGCTCCGAATCATGTCTTGGGTCAATAGTTGGGTTTGCCCGGCTCCCATGTTTTGGTACCTTACGTTCAGTATTATCGGCTAAGGTAGCACTGGGAGAACCACTACGATTGCGCCCCGGTTGAGCTGGGCGAGCGCCTCAGTGGACAAAGCTAAAACTGATCGTCATGATAAGGTGAGAGCTGGTCGCTGTTCGAGAGGTCTTTTCGAGTCCTTAAAGACTTATGCCGCTTAGAGCAAGGAACCGACTTTGTCCGGCCCAGGCGTGGATAGCGCCCCGAACTCGGTCTTCCAAACACTAGGGGCTTCGCCGAAATTTAAAATTATAGAATTCTATGGCTAAGTGAGAGTGTTCAAGCATTATAAGTCCGGTTTCCTCGTTCGTTATGTTGAGCGCCTCCCTAGATGGACCCAACAATGGGAACAAGAGCGCTCAAGTTTATCCCGAACACCCCAGCACTCGTGGCATGGGGGCTGAAGCCAACGACTTGCCATCTCTCAGATTTGATAAACGGCCGCACAAAAGGTAATATTTTAAATTAACAAGCGTTGCTTAGCGCATATGAACAAAGTTTTCAGCGCACAGGATAACACATTGCGAGTCTATTCAAAAATTACATCCTTGGATCACTCACCCGCAATCATGCGGGCACCCTTCAGGACACTCTTATAATACATTTCGGGCGTGCGGTACTCCTTGCCCGCCGGCGGCGCGTCCGTCAGAAGCTTCTCAGCGTCCATTCTGCCCCAGTGCACTTTTGCACGGGCAAGGGCCCGACGGGCACCTTCAATGCAGGCGGAGTGCTTGACGACTTCCACCCAGGGACACGCATCCACCAGCCGCCGCACCAGGCCGAAGTAGCTCCCAGGCATGGCCTCCCCGGGCCACAGCCGAACTATGAGGCCCTTCATGGCCTGTGCGGTTACCTTGTGGAGCTCGACCAGCTGCTTTAGCTGGTCGCTAAGGGGCACCGGATGTCCGGCCTCAGCATACTGAGACCAGAAGACCTTCTCCGTCGAGCTCCCCTCCTCAGCCCTGTAGAAAGCGGCAGCGTCGGACACGCTACGAGGCAGATTTGCAAACGCTCCTGGAGAGCTCCGAATTCGGGTAAGTAACAGGTAATTCACATTCACATGCTTTCTTTGCATGAAAAATGCCTTACCCGCCGCTATTTTCTTCACCACCTCGATTTCCTGGAGGGCCTTGTGGGCTTCGGCCTTAGCGGCTTTGGCACCCTCAAGAGCCGATGCAAGCTCGGACTCTCGAGTCTTCGAGTCGCGCTCCAAACTCTAATGCTTTTCCACGAGAGCCTGGAGCTCTTGCTGCACCTCCTCCACCCATGCCTCCCGCTTCTCTCGCTCGGCTTGTTCCGCAGCCGCATTGCGTTCGGCCGCGGACACGGCCTCCTTCAGGGTCGCCACCTCGTTCGTGGCCCCTGGAGTACCCACGTTATCCTTGTTATTTCTCTTGCAACCAAAATCCTTTTCTATAAGGTACAAATTTAAAACGGTGTTACTGACCTTCCTTGTCCTCGAGTTGCTTCTTGGCACGGCCGAGCTCGCTCTCGAACCGCTCGAGGTTCTGCTTCAAAGCATCGACCTCCGCAGTCAGTGCGGCAGAGGTCAGCAGCGCAGCCTGCAATCCCATATTGACATATTTTTTAGACCTTCTACGTATATCTTTTTTAGATCCTCAGTCCGGTTTTTCTTTCTGAACACCGAGCCGAGCATCAGGGGCTACTGTCTATGTGGTATCATATTACATATTTTAAACTTCTTACCTCAAAGTCTGTTAGAAGGCTGCTGCAGGCTTCGGTCAGCCCGCTCTTGGCGAGCTGAACCTTCTGAATCACCGCACTCATGATAGTGCGGTGTTCTTCCTCGATGGAAGCGCCGTTGAGCGCCTCCAACAAGTTATCCGGCGCCTCCGGTTGGACGAAGGCCGCCGGTGTCACAGTCTTGCCCTTCTTACGAAGGGGCCGCCTGCCGGACTCCGGAACCACTGCAGGTTCCGGTGCGGAGTCCGGTACGAAGTCCGGAAGGTTGCCCTGTGGCACCTCCAGAGCCTCCCCCTCCTGGTGGGTCCCCTCCTGGGACCCCACCTCGGCGTCATCAGCATCGCGAGGGGTGGAGGCGGTCGGAAGGGAATCCATATCCGACGTAGCCAGGGACCCGCTCGACGAAGCGGGAAGATCGTCCTTGGCCAGACTACAGGTTGTATGCGGCATTAGAAGGACACCACGTGGCAAAAAGAGAGATTATAAATCATCCAGGAATTCGGACACTTACGATCTTGCCAGGGGCTTGGCCCTTGAGGAAGGGTCCATCCTTTCTTGGACCCTTCGGCCGCCCCCGTTGGGGAGGCCTTCCTCTTCTTCTCTCCCCCCACTGGGGGAGAGGCCTCTTTCTCCTCCTCCTCGGGGCAGGAGTCCGCCTCGGAGTCATCGGACGATGAGTCCGATACCACTTGGCGCCGGGAACTCCTTCGGGTCCCCGTGGCCTTCTTCTTGGCCTTCTTCTCCGGCACCACGTAAAGTGCCGAGACCAGTAGCCCCGTCAAATGGGTGTCCGCCGGGTCTTCTGGAAGGGGAGCCGGACAGTTCATCTGTCCGGATGTCTTCTGCCAGTCCTGTTAAAGGCATTCGGAGTTTTAGATCCCACAAAGAGTCAAACTATGAAAGAAATGAGTGTCCCGTAAAGGATGACATAGCTTACCTCGCCGGCCGGGCACTGCGTGCTGAATCCGCGATCTTCAGTTGCGGATGCGGGGGCTTCTCCGCGCTTGAACAGCACCCTCCAGGCAGCTTCATACGTCGTATCGAAGAGCCCGCTCAGGGTCCGGTGCTGTGCCGGATCAAACTCCCACAGATTGAAGGCGCATTGCTGGCATGGGAGAATCCGGCGGACGAGCATGACCTGGATCACGTTGACAAGCATAAGCTTCTTGTTCACCAGGGTCAGGAGACAGGACTGGAGTCCGGTCAGCTCCTCCGAACTACCCCATAGCAAGCCCTTCACTTTACAGGAGGTGAGCTGCATGGGGGTACCAGATTTGAACTTGGGGGCCGCTGCCCATTTAGGGTCACGCGGCTCGGTGATGTAGAACCACCCCGATTGCCACCCTTTGATGGACTCCACGAAGGCACCCTCGAGCCAGGTAACGTTGGGCATTTTCCCCACCATAGCGCCTTCGCACTCTGCTTGGATGCCCTTCACCACCTTCGGCTTGACATTGAAGGTCTTTAGCCACAAGCTGAAGTGAGGCTGGATGCAGAGGAAGGCCTCGCACACGACGATAAACGCCGAGATGTTGAGGATGAAGTTTGGCGCCAGATCGGGGAAGTCCAGGCAGTAGTAGTACATGAGCCCCCGGACGAAGGGGTGAAGTGGGAAGCCCAGTCCGCGGAGGAAGTGGGGAAGAAATACGACCCTCTCATGGGGCCTGGGGGTGGGGATGAGCTCTGGTGCGCGATGTCGCTGGATAGGTATCCGGCGCCGCGTAGCTTCTCGATGTGCCCCTCCGTAATAGAGGAGGCCATCCACTTGCCTCCCGCTCCGGACATGGCTGGAGAAGGTTGAGGCAAGATGTGCAGACTTGGGCGCTGGAGCTCGAGTGCGCGGAGACGGATAAGCAAAGGAGGAAGAAGGCGTAGGTAAAAAAGGTGGATCCTTATCCCCTTATATATGGGCGGACGAAGACTATGCGTCCCCACCGGCCTGGTAAAACTCGCTTATCTCCCAAGCGCCACAATCAACGACGCGGTTGGGTTACCCACGTCCGTATTGATGGGAATCCCGGAATAAGGGGAACACGATCTCTACTTCGACAAGACGTGCCAAGGAAACCGCTTCGCTAAACGCGCTGAGGTGCTATAATAAAAACGATTCAAGTAAAGGCTTGGTAGTGGTGTGACGTCACGCCACAAAATACGTCAGCAGATTGAACTTGTGTACATGTTATTCTCTCTACGGTGGTATGTGGAATTTATTTTGCAGAGCCGGACACTATCCTGGTGTTCGCAATCTTCTATGGATTATTCGGAAGAGGAACCCGCCTTGCAATGCCGAAGACAATATGCGCGCCGGACTCGTCGTCATTGAAGCCTGGTTCAGAGGCTACTGAGGGAGTTCCGGACTAGGGGGTGTCCGGATAGCCGAACTATCATCATCGGCCGGACTCCAAGACTATGAAGATACAAGATTCAAGACTTCGTCCCGTGTCCGGATGGGACTTTCCTTGGCGTGGAAGGCAAGCTTGGCAATACGGATATGTAGGTCTCCTACCATTGTAACCGACTCTGCGTAACCCTAGCCCTCTCCGGTGTCTATATAAACCGGAGGGTTTTAGTCCGTAGGACGAACAACCATTACAACAATCATGCCATAGGCTAGCTTCTAGGGTTTAGCCTCCTTGATCTCGTGGTAGATCCACTCTTGTACTACCCATATCATCAATATTAATCAAGCAGGAGTAGGGTTTTACCTCCATCGAGAGGGCCCGAACCTGGGTAAAAACATCATGTCCCTTGTCTCCTGTTACCATCCGCCTAGACGCACAGTTCGGGACCCCCTACCCGAGATCCACCAGTTTTGACACCGACAAGGACCCACTTCATGAAGCCATCGTAGCTCAAAGAATGAGGCTGAGCGAGGAGGAGGTGTGCAACCTATGGGATTCTGCCACGTGCTGACTTTGTCGGGGTGCCATTCCTGACCCGCCTGACAAGTACCATGGTCGATCGACATGATATGGTATGTTATACTTACAAATGCAAATTATCCGATGATATGCTTAGTGTAGAGTCCAATATATGGTATGTTGTGTGGAATCTAGTCGATGATATGCTTTAGTGTAGAGTTCGACCACATGCTTATTAGTGTACAATCTAAGGAACTATTAATAGTGTAGATAATCCATATATACTTATTTGCAAGAGTATGTGCGAGGCTATTTATTAATTGATATGTTTTTCTAATTGAGAAATTGGCATAGAGCCTATCTGTGAGTTATGGTATCGAGCCTGATGAAGAAGGCTCAGCTGGACTATGCCTTACCGCAAGTGGCTCTGTCACAACCTGTACTTACCGCGTGGACACGGACGGTCGCACACACTTAAACTCGGTTGGGTGGAAGAAATTCCTCGATGGCAAGAATCTTCGTGTTGGACAGGCCATCCTAATTACTATCAGGAACACCAACTGCCCAGGCTTGAGGATGATGATCGTGTTCGATATCATCTAGAATTACATATGTGTGTGTGTGGCTATATCATCTAGAACTACATATGATGATTGTCGCCGATATCATCTAGAACTACATATGATGATCGTCGTCGATATCATCTAGAACTACATATGATGATCGTCATCGATATGACCTTGTACTGCTTGAGTATGCATGTTGACTATACATGAAATTGTTACCTAGTATTCCCTTCATTCGAAATTACTCGTCGTGGTTTGAACTAAAACCACGACAGAGTAATTTTGGAATGGAGGGAGTACTACTATATGGTAGTACCTAGTATAGGAAATTGCATTTTATTGAAACCGAAACGAAATGGGGTAGGAAGCGGGGGGAAATGATGAAAGATATAGCAGTAGCGAGGGGCTAGGAAAGCGCTACAACTAACTAATAGTAGCGCGTTCACAAAAAGCGGTGCTGATATACTCAACAGTAGTAGCGCGGGTGCAGACCGCGCTACTACTATCAGTTAGCTATAGTGCGGTAGTAGTAGGACGGCTGCCCGCGCTACTGATAGCCTCAAAAGCCATGCTACTACTAGGGTTTTCCCTAGTAGTGACTTGTTCCTTCACATGTCGTATTCCAGTTTTATATAGGTTTTGTTGCATCCTTTGTTCTTTGGCTCAAATGTTCTGTTGTCAGTAGTGTCCAAAGCAATGTGTGAAGTGGATAGAATAGTTTTTACTGGGCATTTTTCATGATCTTTGATTGTGGTGAATTGGATTAAAAGAGTGATCTTTGCTTTGTATAAATTATTTCCCTAGAAGAACAGAATCTCGTGCTCTTGGAGATCATCAAGAAGATGAATTCGTTAGAATCTTGGAAGGCCGATAACAAGCCTACGACTTCATCACCATCATCACTAAGGAAGGAAACTTGAGTGCACGGGTATGGGCACTACCCTTGGCTTGTTCCAAACTTGGAGAGGTGCCTGTCGGCGTTCTGGATACGAGGGTACCTAGACTTGCCTGTCTGCGGCCCATAGGGTGGCTTCAACAGCGGCCTAGTATGGCCCTGCTTCAGCATCAACAACTCAAGACCCTCGCGAGGGGTCAAGCCTCGCGAGGGGTCAAGCCTCGCAAGGCGGACAACGCCAAGACCTCTAAGGGGATGGCCTCCCCAGGCTGGCTCCCGAGGAGCGGAGATTTCTAAGCAAGGCTCACCTCGAGAGGCTAAGCTGATGTGAGCCATGACGACCAAGGCCAGGTGGGCGCCAGGGCATGAAGTGTACCCGTTTCCCCTTTGGTGCAAGGGAGGCAAGCAGCAGGCGCAGAGTCCCGAGGAATTAACCAAAGGTTTCCATTCTGGTGGAACAAGACCAAGACCGTCAGGACGGAGGTCATCGCCGAGACCACCGCAGCATCACGACCAGAGGCCTTTGTAGGCGATGACCACTTTAGTCAGGATAAGACATACTTGTTGTCTCCCTTCAAATTTGGCTGTTATGGGATCCATTCCCTCCTACATTTGGGAAGAGGACCAAGGCCACTATAAATAGGACCTAGCCACCACAATAGAGGGGGATCGGGATCCATCGAATCCATTCCACCCTTACTACCTCACCAGCTCACCCGAGCTCAAAGAACACGCATCTTGAGGCTGTTCACCACTGTACTAGTTCTTCCTCAGCCCCTCGAGGCCAATCCACCACAAAGCAGGAGTAGGGTTTTACACCGCAAGGTGGCCCGAACCTGGGTAAACTGATGTGTTGCTCTTTCCCTTCTAGCTCGACGCGATAGGCTGTGAGGTTCATGAGTTGGCAGGCTAGGTAGGTTGAGATCTCCACACACACCCCAGAGTTCGAACCTCTCAAGGGTTTCCGGAACCCGAAATCTGACATTTGGCGCGCCAGGTCGGGGTGCGTCGGAGTATCTCTTCCGTCGATCGATCTGCCGCCACCATCATCGACGCCCCGAGAGCCCGTGTTGAGCACTAGGTTGTCCCGTCCACTACCACAGCGCCTTCCCATGAGAAAGATCTCCACTCCGCGCTGCTCGTGGCTCACGCTCCGCCCGGTGTCGTCGGTCGCGGGAGGTGCGGACCGCCCCCCCCCCTCTCGCGTCGCGTCATAGCCGTGCCACCGTGCAGTCTTTGAGCTACGCCACAGCGACAACACCATACACTTGCTGGGAGCAGGTGAACATGCAAGCGGCGGTCATCGTGGCTCGAGAGCTGCTGAGGTGCAGGCTGGCGGAGAGCGGCCCTGATACCCTGCTGGGATGGGTCGCCGAGTTGCTGGATGCTGCATGCAAGGGTGTGGCACTGTTCTGCGCCTTGCCCACGTCGCAAGCTGTGGCGGCGGTGCGCGCTCACCCTTGCTACGCCCGCGCGCCCCCTCCTGGGGCCCCGGAAGATCCTCTCGGGGCCAGCCTACCCCACGGTGCAGCCCGCTCTACTTCAACCATGCCTCCCTGGGGCAGGGCGAACCCGTGCGGTCTCCCCTGGGGTTGCGCCGGTGCACCAGCCCTCAGCCATCAGGACATGATGTTGGGCACCGGGGGCAGCAGCGCAAGGCAACTGGGCAGCGACTCAGGCGCGGCCAGCCTGGAAGCCTACGTGCCATCGCAATGGACCTAAGGTACACATCAAGAGAGGGCCCCAGCCGATCGCCCACGCCAGGCTCAGTGTTGGAAGTACATGAGGCCGAGGCTCACTGTGAGCCACTGCAGGCCCCACCAACGCCTTCGACGACAACAGCCACTGGGTACAACCAATACCTCAGGAGCATGATTGCATTAACCATGGTTAGAAGGTGAACCAAGCCGCAGCCACCGCCAGGGCCCCAAGGGTTGCGGCCCAGCCTCAGGAGGATGAAGGGCCTTGGGAGCGGCGTGGGGGGAGCCCGGGGCCAGGTCCTCCCCCGCGCTGTGCGGAGCAAGGCGCTGCTCAGAGGTAGGTCCCTCGCCGGGGAAGGCGCCTGCGAGCCCTTCCCCCCGGCGGAGGGCCTACGGTCGCCGAGGGCGCCGCCAGCGTCCTCCTTGCCCCTTGGTCTTGTCCTGGTTTCCGGACGCCCTAATGGTGGTCGGGGGTGGCGCAGGGCGGGGTCCTCGTCGGGCGACATGAATCAAGGCTCCGGCCTGTGAAGGTCTCCGCTCGTGACACTCTCACGTAATAATGAGTGGGGTTGTACACGCCCCGGAGTGTCCTAAGTGCCGCCCTGGGGCCTCACACGGGCTCCCACCAACGTCCAAGTGGAAGCACCATGCTCTACGTTGACCGTCGACACTGTCCCCCAATGACTATGCCCACGCCCAATGGAAGCACTTAGCTCCGCGCTAGTGAGAAGACCAGAAGACTAGCATGGCGCTGGACGCAGCTATTTGCTTTTTTTTCTGTCGGTTTTTGCGTTTCTTTCACCGATTTCCCTCATTTTTTATGTTTCTTTCACCGGTTTTTATCGATTTTACTTCTTTTCTTTTCTTTCTTTTAAAATTTTTCTACTTTTTTCAATACATGATGTAATTTTTTATATAAAAGGTAAGCTTTAAACAAATACTAGATGTACTTTGTTTCAAATACATGTTTTCGAACTTATTTTTGAATAAGTGTTAAAAAAATTACTGGCTAAACATGTATTTAATGTCACAACATTTTTTTTAACTAGACGAATATTGTTTTACATTGTATAAACATTTAAAATTATTTATATTTAAAGTCTCACAATCATCATTTTAATGATACAATTTTTCTTAATCACACGACTAGTGTTTTAAATTTTTCAAACATTTAGAAAAATTTCACAAACATTTTATGTAAAATGCATGCACAATTTTTGATGCCATCAAATATATTGAAACATTGCACTAACGCTTCTTTGACACTGCATAAACATTTTAAATATAAAAATTTATATCTAGAATATTTCAGAATATACATGAGTGTAGAAAAGGGAAAACTGAAACAACCAACAATCAAAATGATGCGAACGTCACACGCATCTACTTTTCTTGGGCCGGCCATTTAATACAACACGCATTACACAAGTAATAGTGTTCCCTTCCCTCAAAAAAAAAAGTAATAGTGTTCCCCTATTCCCCTGGGCGCTCCCCTAAAACCCTCATTATGGACTCAATTTCACCTATCAGAAAAAAATTCTGAGAAAAATTCCAATCTATTCATCAAACATTATAGTAGTATAAAGAACATCAGAAGTAATTGAAATTACATCCAAGTCTATAGACCACAAAGCCAGGACAATAAGCACTAAAAGGAACCAAAGGCATTGCCGCCGTCATCACCCCTTCCTCAACGGAGACGAGCAAATCTTGTTGTAGTAGCCAGATAGGAATTTGTCGCGTTAAGGCCCCAATGGACCAGCATAGCAGAAAGACAATCGTCAATAATGAAGAGAAGCGTAGATTGGAAGGACCCAATCTATAGACACACGAATGCTGATGAAGGATGACCGGATCCAAGCAGATCAACCAAAGACAAACGCCAATTAAATCGTGCGAGATTCACTAGAGACGCACATCCATGCACCCTCCGTCAATGATAGAGGCACCATCGGGACGGAGACTAGGCGGAGAGAACCTTATTTCATCTTTAGAAAACCACTGCCATCTCATATTCCTAGGCAGGACACAATCTCTAAATAGACTAGAAAAGACATCTGAAAACGGAGGAGGAGCCCTCCTGCAGGAACGGGCCATTATCCAATGCGCCTCCATGGCCCTAAGGCCACGGGAGGCGAGGCAGATCCGTTGGAATCGGTAGAAGGCGGCTGGAAAACCCTCGTCTCCTTGGAGCGCAATTATGAGGAAAACGTTTTGGTCCTGTTGATAGTCACCGATCAGATGTTACAGATACATCTATCAATCTATAGAATATTAAGGTCCTACTGTTTTTCTTAACAAAAAAGAACAGAGAACATGTTTTGGTACCATTAACTTGACATCCACTTTACGGTCAAACCTGTGGTTGGATTGATAGAGGGACAGGGTATCCCCAGCCCTTCAGGGTTCATGTCTTGGTGCTCGCATTATTTCTGAATTTATTTCAGAATTTCCAATGATGCGCTTTCGGTGGGAGGAGATGTTCCTGTCGACGACAAGGTGCGCCTACCGTGACTTCGTAAATGTAAAGATGATATGCTGACTCCGTCTCTCGAAAGTCCTCATAGGGGTAGGGTGTCCGTATGTGCGTTCATACGGATGAGCGTATGCGCGTATGTATGAGCGTTTCCATCTATACTGTATTCAAAAACAAACTTGACAAACACTTTCTTTTGTCTCGTGCGCACATGGTTTAGACAACTTTGCAAACTTGAATTATTTTTTCTGAAGTTTAGTCAAATACAATGGAACAGGAATGCAGTCCCATTTGCTGTATAGTATATATGGAATGATATACGTACGTAGTATGCATGTGAACACTAGGCGATTTCATTTTTGGAAAGTAATAGTGCAGTACGTGTATGCAGTATGCAAGCGAACACTAGTCTTTTTCATTTTTGGAAAGTAATAGCGCCGGGCTTGCCTTGACGATGGGTGCTAACAGCTAGCTGTTCTCAACGTTCGTTTGGTTTCAAGTTCTTCCAAAAATGTCACCCAGCGAACGCATCAAACCTTGTACGTATTCACACAACGTTTGAAACTTCTGCAAGACGCGCCAAGAATATGTATATATATATAGCCACCATCCAATCCATCCAGACGCAAGCACACAAAAAGCATAGAATTGTAGCCCGTAGCTCTGCCTCCCACAAAAACAAATACCTCGTCCATCCACCACCCATCTGAAACTAGTTATGGCGGACATGGTGTTCTGGAAAAACCTCCCATATGATATCGCGAGGAAGATCAGTGAATCCTTCCTTGCAACGGACGATATCGACCACTATGTCGCCTTCCGGGCAGTCTGCGGCAACTGGCGCCAAGCCACAGACTCCACCGCGGATGCCACAGATCCCAAATTCATGCCCAGCAAGTGGATCATGCTGGAGCACTCCATCCACGACAATGACCGGGTGATCTTCTTCAACCTTAGCACAGGCCGCCGCCTCCGCAAGAAAATCCCCATGGAGGTCCGCAGCCGGAGGTACTTTTTCGTCGGCGTCACGAAAGGCGGACTCTTCGTGCTAGGGCGGAGAGCGCAGCCATACCAAACTCGGGTGCTCAACCCTTTCACGGGAGCCATGGCTCGCTTCAAGGTGCATATACCTATGGAACAGGTGAGCTCTGTCGTCGTGACAACGTCTCCAATGATGGTGTTCATCTCATACCTGCTAAACGATTGTGTGAGCTGGGCTGATCAGACAAGCGAGGAATGGCACCCCGCTTTGGGTTTTGGAGAAGGGGAGTTCAGGACTAGGGATTGGGGCTTTGGCGATGGTCACAAGAACTTGACATCCTTTGCCGGCAGCATGTATATCACAAATAAGTATGGATCCATCATATCAACAATCACTGACGTGTACAAGGAAGGTAACCAATGGAAACGCTCCGCGGGGACAATCTCCATGTTTACCACCATTGTCGGCCCAAATTTTGAGCTAGCCCATGGGAGCAATAACTTCTATCTCGTGGATTCTGAGGGGGGCGCTTCTTCTGGTGATGGATGGGCGCGTTTGTAATGGCATGCCGGTGGTCTACAAGGTGGACACCGTGAACAAGGTGCTCGTGCCGGTCAGAAGCATCGGTAGCCGCGTGCTGTTTGTCAGCTCGCGCAGGTGCCTCTCCATCGACACCACGAAGTCCAACAAATTCCACTCCATCGAATCTGGCACAATCTATTACGTGGATCGCTCTATGGTTAGAGCTTATGATCAAGGGAGTCTCGCTGGCAGTGGATGGGAAGAGGAGCCCAAGTATGTATTTGAATCTCCAACAAATCCTTTCTCTAAAATGGCTGAGCTGTTGGTGAATTACTGCACTACTATCGAGTACTCGGAACTGCAGATGCTGCCGCCTTACGGTGAGGAGGGCTACACTTACTATGAGTATGGCGACCCATCAGACTAATCCACCGAGTGATCTGCGGGTATCATACAAATGAGAAGAGAAGATCTAATGCACCATCTTGTTGGTTTTTTATACTCAAAACTGCATTCATCTACCTTTTATGTTTGATGGTGTTGCTGAGTTATTTTCTGGCCTGTCCGTGGAATTACTTTCTCTAGCTTTGTGAGGAGTTCTATAAGTTTGTAATCGCCTTCTTTGTTTTCCTCAAACATTATTGGGTTGTTTTTGGTTATTTCATTTTCATCTACATAAAACATATTCACTGGTTCGTGCAAAAGTGAGAAGTGGACGCATGACTATCAGAGGCTATTGCTACCAGTTCCACCGGTGAGTCATATAGTTAATATAGTCCACCTTACCTAGAGATAATGTGCCTTTACCGTAGACCATGATTACTTACACTTCAATGGTAGCGAGTTAGATAGATCTGAGGAATGATCAATCATATGGGTGGGAGAAGATACTTAATTCAGCAATGAAGTTAAAGTTTCTTTAATCAAACTAGCAGAGTGGCCCGCCCGATGTGCGGGCTAGAATTTTATAATTTTGATCGGGATAACACATTGTGTGAGGATGTCGTCTTTAGTTTTCTCCAAATTCACAGAAATTGAAAATAAAATATGTTTCTCTATAGGTTCACATTTTGGGTAGGAAATAATGCATATGTGTATAACCACAACTATTATTATTAAGTTACTTTCTAAGAATAGTGATTATTAATTATAGCATTCATGTAAGTACCAAGATATACATATGTACATCTACACGTCATATTGGATCGCTGGATAGAAATAAACTTTAGTCCACGAGCTAGCTGATAGTTTTCATGTGATGTTAGACATATATATGGATGTTAACAATCTAGTTCACAATAGCTTTATTGTCCGGTCCATTTATCTAATGGAAAAATGTTGTTAGAATTCTTCATGAAGTAAAATACGAATGAATTCACCCTTGGCAACACGGAAAAATGTCAACTTCACTATGAGTTTGGGCACCCATGGATATCTAACCCCATAAGGGTAAGTGTAAGATTTTCTTAACCATGAGTATCTCCGTTAATATTGTGGCATATGAGTCATTGGATATACTCCTCCCTCCGTAAAGAAATATAGGAGCCTATGTACTATGTGGAATGGTTGGTAGTAGAGATTTAACTCCTTTGGATAGTCCTTTCACGATCCTCTTAGCAGTTATTTGCAAGGCCAACAATAAGTGCCTCCTTACCCTTCTTACGTACACATGTGCAAGCCAGCAACTGCTAATGAAATATTAAAACATGCAAGGAGGCACTACCAGATGTACGTGCCAGTTCATCTTAGCTAGATACCAGGGGCAATCCATGCTCCAATCTTGCACCTTGCCGCGGTCTCCTTCTTTTACGCCGCTCAAGTGCGAGGTTTGCATCTTGCAGCTTGGCAAACAATGCTCGCCATGCTGCTCATGTACCTCTACCTTAGAGAGGTCTGCATTGTCTTAGTTCGAACAGTATCACAAAACCATTTGAAGATATGTGAAAGTATTTTTCTCACAAAGAAAGTGAGGGCCCTTAAGAACCGCAGATAGGGTGTGTCAGGTACATCCTTGCTGGCATGGATATAAAGCTAACTTGTTCTGTAGTTAAGTTCATAGACATGATCGTGTGAGCTAGTTCTAGCAATGATACAAAAATATTGCAGAATATGAACACACGCTTGTGGTTTGTGGTGAACTATAACTATAGCTACGTAGTAAACTGGAAGATAAATCTACTTATTTAAAATTTGATTCAAAGTCTCAATTAATCAGGTTTCCAAATCAAGAAATATTTCCCTTTGTAATTGCAATTACTAATTTCTGATTGATTTGAACGTATGGTAAAATTAGTTAATAATCATATATATACATGGAAAACATTTTGGTAGTACAATAGTTACAGATGTTTTTCCTAAGCATGGCTGTAACCTGCAGCTGCTAGCTCTGTTATATACGGTGGAGCAAAAGGGTTGTACGACCATTAGAAAGTAAACAACCGGCATTGTATTGGTAATATTGGGCTGCCGACACACTGCTGTACTGGCTGCAGATGGCGCCACCAAATCTTACAGAAGAGTTGCGTTCATATATATGAGCATTATTGGTGTGATTATCGTTCTTGGAAGACACACAAAACAATCACACAAATCTTAGCTCAGAAACTTTAAATAGTTTAGAAACAAAAATGTAACTTACTTGCACTAAATATATATCAATATGTTCTGAGCATAAAACCATCTGCACCTCAAGTAAATGACAATTAGCTTCCATGGCACCTCCTTTCTTAATATGAAACGAATGTATAATCTAAGGAAATATGTGTGTTTCTTTAATATAACAGAACTGCTACGCTGCTTCCCATGGATCCCACATAGTACTGAACAATAGTAGATGCATACCTTGTAAAGATTATTCTGTATCTTGGTAGGTACAGCACCATAAGAAAAAGTAATTCTGTAGGTCAGGTCATCTATCTATCTGTCTATCTATCTATCTATCTATCTATCTATACCTATACTAATTACAGACTTCGTAAAAATTCCCACATTAATTAGAAAATTAGAGCCGTTAATCTCTGATGGGACCAAAATTATTACGGTGTAGATTAACCCATCTAATTTTCCATCTCTAATGTATCTGTAGAAAAAAGGTCTCACGTATCTCTCCCCCATGAGTCAACCATCTCTATCTTTTTTTTTTGACTCAAAACTTCACGTATCTTTCTTCCAATCTCTCACGTATTTCCCTGGAAAAAGACTCTCACGTGTCTCTCTCTCACATATCACTAAAATAAATACTATCTTCATGTATACCTCTCAAACTCTCACGTCTCTCTAGAAAAAAAAGGCCCAACTTCCCTAGTCTCTCACGTATCTCCCCAGCTCCATCATATTAATAATTAGGCTGACCCTCTTTTAGTCAAAGAAAATTTATAACCAATAGCCATCAATGATACATCCCTTCTTTATCCCTAACCTAATCACTTTTACTTGCACGCCTGACTCGCAGGATATAGGCTCCCAGCCGCCGCCGACAAAAACATCACGCCAGCAATCGTTTTTGTTGCCGAGGAGGACACGGGCACTTGGAGGACGTGGTGTAGCGGGAGGCAAGTGTTCCAGTGCCCCAACGACAACGAGGACCAATGCCAAGCTGCGGTTGACCTCTCACGGCAGACCGGGAAGGCCATGCGGACATGGGACGATGCGGGGAGCAAGTTCGCGGCTGAAGCAGATAGTCGCTGAGTTCGAGGTAAAGCTTACATCACCACCATGCAGAACCTCACCCGTGCTCTTTCCCTTTAGCAAACTGGTCCGAGACGTCCATGCATGGCACGGATAGGCAGACGTGCCCAAGCATCCAGCATTGCTGTGTTAATATGTGGCATGTTTGTTTGTTTTCATCCTTAATTGCTTCGAATCAGATAATCAATTAATTAGCAAAGTAGGCATAGTGAATTAGGGATAGGAGAGATATGTACAGAAGGCTTCAGATTCTCTCAGCGGAATAGAGACGAATCCTACACTACTAGGAAAAGGGCTATAGATAGGATTAATACTAATGATGCACCAGGTAAGCAGTGCGCCACTACTATATACTAATGGCACACCGGGCACACGGTGCGCCACTAGTATTGAATTTTTTTTCCATTTTTCCATACACTCTAATGGCGCATGATGTCAAAGTGCGCCATTACTACTTAGAACTAGTAATGGCGCACCACCCAGACAGTGCGCCATTAGTATATTTTTTTTCTTTTTTTGCAAACCTACTAATGGCGCACCGTTTCAAAGTGCGCCATTACTAGTTTAAACTACCAATGGCGCACTTTTACACAGTGCGTCATTAGCATACATATGTTTTTCTTAACTTTTCTGCAAAAAATACTAATGGCGCACCACCTGCAGGTGCGCCATTAGTAACCAGGGTTACTAATGGTGCATTTTGTGGTGGTGCGCCATTAGTAACCTGGGACCAACAAGATATTTTGGACAGCCCACCTACCCACTCACTTTCCCCACTTCATTCTCTCCACCTCCTCCTCCAAGCTTGTCTCGGCTGCCTCCTCCTCCTCACCTCATTTCCACCATAGATTCATCAAAATTAAGTGGTGAAATTACCTTTTTTTGATAGGTAAGTAAGGGGAAAGCTATCTTCATGATGTAGATCTACTTTTTTTCTCCCTAGCTCGCTCCAACAACGTGCACATGCACTTTTTGTGGCCTAGCTAGATCTATGTATGTTTGTGGTGTTGCTTGTGTTTGTGGTGTCGCATATATGTTTGTGTTTGCAGGTACCGGTATTTGAAATGCGATAGTTGCCAATATTTTGTCGGAATGTTGATTCATTTCCGTTTCGGCGAGAATTTTGGCACTATGCATTCTTTTTGGTCCTATTTTTAGGGAAGGTCATGCCAGATTTTTTCTTGGTTCTAAAATATCGTTTTGCTCTACCCCGCACGCGACCATGTTCCGCACGATGACCGAAGGCATCGTGAATAGGTTTTTGAGCTCCACGAAAGCCGAGATGCTTCAAAAGAACGAGACAGAGATAAGATGTTCGTGTCGAAGATGCAAGCTGAAGAGCCTTATTGCGGACCCGGATTCCGGGCAGGTGCGGGACCACCTGCTCTTGAGTGGTTTCATGGATGGCTATCGGTGGCAAGGTGATGAAGATGACTATGAAGTCGTCCATGGGGGTCGGGCAAGAAATGAGGAAGGGCAACAAGACAACCACCGCGGCGAGGGTGGGCGAGAAGACGAAGAATCTCCAGGACATGATCACGACGGTGATGATGTACACAATCATCATGTAGAAGATGTCGTACATGATGATGAGGAAGATCAAGACGAAGGGCGTGATCATGAAGATGAAGATGTCCGAGCAGACGACGATGGAGGCTGGGTGCAGGACCCTCATATTCAAGAGCTGCTTCGCAAGCAGACGGATAACGCAAGAGCTGCCGCCCAAGAGAAAGCCAAGCTGGATCAACTGGAGATAGACGCGGTTACTCCATTGTATGAAGGATGCAGGCCCGAGGATACCCGCCTGAAAGTAACGCTCATGCCTCTGGAGATGAAGGTAAAACACAAAATGACCGACGCATGCTTCGACGAGAACATGTCATTCTGGCACGAATGTCTTCCCAAGGGGAACAAGTGCCCGACCAGTTTTGAGGAGGCGAAGAAAATCGTGTGTCCTCTGGATTTACCGCAGTGAAATACCATGTGTGCATGAACAATTGCATCATTTATCGGGACGAGCACGCGGAGTCTACCATATGTCCGGTGTGCGGCGTCACTCGATACAAGAAGAGGAAGAAAGCTCCTCGAAAATTGGTGTGGTACTTTCCAATCACTCCTCGTCTGCAGCGGTATTTCACGGACACTAAGGTAGCGAAGCTCCTGCGTTGGCACGCGGATAGGGAGGAGAAGAAGCGGGAAGATGACGGAAATGATCCGGAGATAAATAAAAAAGACAAGATGTTGAGTCACCCTAAGGATGCGAGCCAGTGGCAAGCGTTGAACTTCGAATACCCAGAATTTGGGAAGGATCCAAGGAACATCGTGCTGGGCGCGAGCACCGATGGAGTCAATCCGTTTGGCAGCCGGAGAAGCACACATAGCACCTGGCCTGTGTTTGTGTGGAATTACAACCTTCCCCCTGATTGTGCATGAAGAGGAAGTATATTCACATGAGTATGCTAATTGAAGAGCCGAAACAACCAGGGAACGACATCAATCTGTATCTAGGGCTGCTGAAGGAGGAGCTAGACACGATGTGGAAAACGCCAGCCAATACGTGGGACGCCGCAGAGAAAGAATATTTCCCTATGAGAGCCGCACTGCTCACAACGGTGCACGACTATCTCGGTTACGGATATCTCGCGGGGCAGGTAGTCCACGGATTTTCTGGATGCGTAAGGTGCATGGATGACACAACGTATCGCCAGCTAGATAGAGATCCCGGGTCTTCAAAAATCGTGTTCATGGGACATCGAAGGTGGCTTCGCGACGATGACCCGTGGAGGAAACGCAAGGATCTGTTCCATGGTGAAACCAAACCCCGAAAACGCCTGTGTACGAGGAGCGGCCAGGAAATAGATGAGCTGTTGAAAAATTGGAAAGACTGCCCACTGTTGGGAAAGAAGCAAAAGGCGCCAGAGCCGGGAAAGAAGCGAAAGGCGCCAGAGCCGCTGCTGAAGGTATGGAAAATGAGGTCTGTTTTCTGGGACTTGTCGTACTGGAAGATCCACCGTGTGCCTCACAGCCTTGATGTCATGCATATCACGAAGAACGTGTGCGAGAGTCTGCTTGGTACCCTACTCAACATGCCAGAGAGGACCAAAGATGGGCCGAAATCAAGGGCAGACTTGAAATCAATGGGCATCAGGCAGGAGCTTCACGCTAATGATGATGATGGTGATGATGATGATGATGATGATGATGATGAGGCGAAGCAGGACACAGAAATTCATCGCAAAGGCAAAAAGGCCAAGAAGACCGGAAATGACTACCCTCCCGCGTGCTTCACTCTAAGTCAGGAGGAGATCGAGCAGTTTTTCACCTGCCTCCTAGGAGTAAAACTTCTTTACGGTTACGCGGGGAAGATAAGCAGATACCTAGACCCAGCGAAGCAGAAGTTCAGCGGGATGAAGTCTCACGACTGCCACGTGCTGATGATGCAGATACTTCCAGTTGCAATCCGTGGGATCATGGACGCGCACATCCGTGAAACGCTATTTGGCCTATGCAACTTTTTTGACGTCATCTCTCGGAAGTCCATTGGCGTGAGGCAACTCAGAAGGCTACAGGAAGAGATCGTGGTGATACTATGCGAGCTTGAGATGTACTTCCCGCCCGCATTATTCGACGTTATGGTGCATCTGCTGGTCCATATCGTGGAGGATATCATCCAACTCGGGCCGACGTTCCTGCACAGCATGATGCCGTTCGAAAGGATGAATGGTGTCATCAAAGGATACGTTCGAAACATGTCACGTCCAAAGGGAAGTATAGCCAGGGGCTTTCTGACCGAAGAGTGCATCTCCTACTGCACGAATTATCTAGGCATCGAGAACCCCGTTGGTCTTCCAGTCAACAGGCACCTAGGCAGGCTCGCTGGATGGGGTCACCGTGAGGGTCGCCGCGAAATGCATGTCGACTTCGAGGGTCGACTCGCCGACTTTGAAAGAGCAAACCTAGTCGCGCTACAACACATAGACGTGGTCGATCCTTGGGTGGTAGAGCACAAAACCTTTATTGAGAAGACGTACAATGACCAAGGCCAACAGAGGACGGACGGAGATATAATCAAAGAGCACAACTCATGTTTCACGCGTTGGTTCAAGCAGAAGCTTCTGTCGTACCCTTTACATGAGGATTCTTCCGGGGAAGAACAACTCATATTCGCCTTGTCACAGGGCGCCGAGCACAACCTGATGACCTATGAGGCGTACGATATCAACGGCTACACATTCTACACTGAGGACAAGGACATGAAGAGCGATGGTTATCAGAACTCCGGGGTAACGATGGAATCCTACACCGGCAACGACAAGGACAGATACTACGGAAGGATCGAGGAGATCTGGGAGCTGAGCTACGCTGGAGAGAAGGTCCCGATGTTCCGTGTCAGATGGGCCCAGAGCGTCCTAAAAGAAGACCGGTATTTCACCACCATGGTTATACCCGAAGCCAAATCCAAGACCGCGGGCGCAAACGTCACCGCGAAAAATGAGCCATGGGTACTGGCTTCCCAAGTGGACCAATGCTTCTTCATTACCGACCCGCCAAAGCCCAGTCGTGTTGTCGTGAGGAGAGGCAAAAGGAAGATCATCGGAATGGATGGAGTAGCCAATGAGCAAGACTTTGACAAGTACGGCGACCCGAAGAACGAACATGACGACGACGATGAAGTAGCAGCACACACCACAAGAAGAAGCAGGACAACCCTACCTAAAGGACATCCGTTCCACAGAAGAACTCCATTTGCGAAAAAGAAGGGCAAGAAGATTGTGAACAGATAGCTAGCTAAGATCGATTGTACTTAAATCGTAGTCTTCATTTCTCGATTGTATTTCATGGGCACTTTTTGATATCATGAATATTTTTAAATTTCATGGGCACTATTTGAATTCATGAGGACACTTGATCTCGATCCCCCTCCATCTCGATCTCGATTCCCCCTCCATCTCGATCTCGATCCCCCTCCATCTCGATCCCACCCGCCCCCTCCCCCGCTAGCTCCACCGACGCCGACGACCCACCGCAACCCTCCCCCGCTCCACCGCCGCCGACGAGCACCTGGCCCCCCGCACCTCCCCCGCTCCACCACCGCCAACGGGCACCCCCCGCACCCTCCCCCGCACCACCGCCGCCGCCGATGATATTTTCAAGTGACAAATTTGAACATATTTTTTAAAAAATTATTACTATTTTATAAAAAAATATTACTGTTATGATTTAAACAAGTTTGAACATATTTAAACACAAATAAATATAAAAAACAGAATTTAAAATGCATAAAAAAATATTGGGGAGCCTGGGAATCGAACACAGGACCTCCTAGTGTGTGTGCTACGTGCTGACCAGTCAGGCTAGTGGGTGGGTTCTGTTGTAGATAGGGTTGGGTTGTAGATAGGGCTAGTGGGCTAGATTAAAACAAAATTCTAATGGCGCACCGAGCGCTGGTGCGCCATTAGAATAGTCGTACTTATGGCGCACGAGATGGTGGTGCGCCATTAGAAAGCTTCCCCCCCCCCCACACTAAATCCCCAATCTCTCTATTCTCTCCCGCTGCCCCCCCCCCCCTGTTCGCCGTCCCCCTCGCCGCCCCCTCGCCTCCTTCACCGTCCCAGAGCCGAGCGCCGCCTCCCTCGCCTCCTACCTCGCCGTCCCCGAGCCGAGCGCCGCCTCCCTCGCCGTCCCCGAGCCGAGTGCCCTCGATGTCCTCCCGCCCAAGCGCCCCCTCCCCCCGCGGCCCCGCCTGCGCCCTCGACGTGCTCGCCGTCCTCCCTCACCGTCCCCCCTCCTCGAGCCGAGCGCCACCTTCCTCACCGTCCCCCCTCCGCCCGCGCCCGCGCCCTCGCCGTCCCCCTCCCCCCGCGGCCCCACCTACGTCAACCTCCCTCCCGAGCGCGACAGCTAGGGTTCCTAGCCGCCACCACCGCTGTCGGCCAGCCGCCGCGGTGCGCCCAGCTGGCCGAACCCTCCGCTGCCCCACCTCCACCGCCTCCTCCTCGACGCGCCGCCTCCTCGACGCGCCACCTCCTCGACGCGCCTCCTCCTCCTCGACGCGGCACCGCCTGCAAGCTTGTAAATTTCAAGCTCCTGGGTATGTTTCTCTTAAGAAATTTATAGAAGATTATATGGGATGTTTTAGCTAGAGTTCATCAAACAGTTGGGTGTTTGGGTCAGTGATTTTTTTGGTATGTAATGATAAAGCTAGGAACCAAATGTCAGCCTTGTTGTGGCTTCAGGTGTGTTCGCAATAAAATGTACCACTCCCTCCGATCGAAAATAAGTGTACATGTTGACTCATTTTTTTGAATGAATTTGTGGTAACCTGAACTGGGTTCTGTCAGATATAAAAAGCAGACAATTCTCAAAAAAAAGTAGGTAACTCTTCCCTTATATTATATAAAAAGCAGATAATTCTCAAAAAAACCTAGAAGTAAGTCTCCTCATGGTTTTACTGGATCATTGAATTATCCCCGAGAGCGAAAGGGCAAAAAGCTCTCTAGCTGATTGATTATGCATGTTCTGTTATAGCTATTTCAGAAAATTGATGTCATCCTCTATTAGCAATGTTGCAATAAGGCAACATATATATCATTAGTAAGGTTAAAAGGAAGTGATCCATCTGCAACTGGTGTTTATTAGTCTTTTTGAGTGAGTTATCTGCATCTGCTCCTTGTGGTGGTGGTTGTTTAGGTGGGCAGTAAGAAACCATGCTTGATTTGGGGGACTGAACTTATGCTTATGTATGCCATTAGAAGTAGTTCGAAATCATTATTCTCTCTTTACCTTGCAGGTTTGGGCAACTTCAGTTGGTTGATCTTGAATCCATTGAGCCTTCACTTAGAGCTGGTCTCATCCATGTAACTCTTCACATTTCCATGTAGGATGGTTGCCTATCACTTACTAGTGTGCTAGTGCCCCTTAGCCTTGTAGTGTTTAACTAACAAAATTAGGCATTTGCTTCAGGATTGCCTCAGCTCTGTTTTATGCCATTGTGCAGTTCATAATATTATATCCACTTTTTATTAGATTATAACAGTATGCATGTGCTCTTGAATCTTGATATGTATGTGTTCGGTAGTACCACACTTAACAATAGTCACAGTCCATACTTTATACCCTTTTTTCTCTCTGTACCCAGATTCTCTGACTGCAAGGCGACTTTTTAAGTAATCTTGAATTAATGTATGATATAGGGAACAGACCTGAAATTGAAGGATTAGAGAAGAACAAAAAGGATCTCATGAATTATTTCTGTTTGCAACAACTAATTTTGAATATTAATATGTAGCAGAACAAGACAGTGAGCAATCCGAGTTGTGAGAGAAAATATCTATTTGCTTTCTTCTTTGACTAATTAATATCATTCAGAGTAGATGATGCAAGCAATCAACATTCAGTTTTGACCATAACAGTACACTTGCTCGGAGTTTAAGCATGTGTAGTGTACAACTGCTCCATGATGAGCAATAGTTTCTTTCACTAATCTTCAGTTAACAGCAATCCATGATTTCACTAAGAGTTCCAGCTAAAACTATTGATGATTTTTTGTTGGGTGACCTATTAGATTTGGAATGGAAGCTCACATAAGTTGAGCTGATTTTTCTCCATATGAAAGCAGAGGACCATATGGTCTGTGGCCTTTTCATCCATATGAAAGTAGAGGCACATTGTGGTGCTAGTTTGCTGGGTTTTGTCTCCGACCATCGTGTCGTGATGAATTTGCAGGTACCCCGAGAGGCCCTTGAGTTTGCCGGAATGTTGATTAACTTCCATTCCGGCAAATTCGGGTACTCCATATGTCCTATTTTCAGCAAAGGTCATGCTGAAATTTTCCATGAATTTTAGCATGACTTTGCTAAAAATAGGACATATGGGGTACTTGCGACTAATGCATGGGCCGGGGTATCTTAGTACTTAATTAAGTAGGATCAACTGCCCCTTTATTCTTGCTGCATTAAACCATAGGTGGCAATAGAGCCAAGTGATTAGGCCCAACTTAGAATTCTCCCTAGCATCGATAAACCCTAGATGCTAAACCTAACATAGGTGGCAATAGAGCCAAGTGATTAGTGCCAAGTGATTAGGCCCAACCTAGGGTGCCTCGGCATCAATAAACCCTAAATGATGAAAACTTAACTTGGCTGCCCCGGATGCCTCGGTGTCGATGAGAACCTAAATGATGTATGCTTAGGCTTTTAGGGTGCCTCGGCGTCGACAAACCCTAAATGATGAAAGCTTAGGCTTTTAGGGTGCCTCGGTGTCGACAAACCCTAAATGATGAGACCATGATCTTGTTCCTTGACAATAACCAACTTTTTGACCAAACTTTTTTCCTATTTAGAGCGAAACATGGCCCACAACGATGAGGCCGGTGGTTCGGGCGGCAAGCAATTCTGGGAGCTGTCCCAGGAGATGGAGGAACAACCTCACCACTATGAGGACGCCGCGGAAGACACCGATCCTGATTACACAACCCATAGTGGCGTCGGGGATGACATCACTGATGGTGCCGCCGAGGATGCCACCACTGATGATGGCGGCGCACACACAGATGGCAGCCAACCGAAGAAGCAAAGGAAGGACCGGCATCCGAATGTGCTCCGCACCCTCAAGGAGGAATTCACTCAAGTGGACTCCGACGGGAATCCAATGGAGCCCAAACATATAGTCAAGGGGTAATCAGTTCAGCTCGGGTGCATTCTCCGGACCACCGTCTCGATCAACACCGAGAACCTTAGGCATAAGGACCGAGGGAATTTGCGCAACCTCCTCTTCACGAAGCTGCACGAACGATACAAGTTCCCCGCTGAATTTGAAAACACACGCCTCTCAGGGAATAAAGTGAACAGTGCCGCCCTCACGAAGATGAGCACGTCCCTGTCTACTTGGAGAAGCACGGTGAAGAGAATGATTGATAAAGGTGATAATTATGAGAAGATCAAGGCGAAATATCCTTTGATGAGCAAAGATGAGTACAAGGAGTTCAAGATCAAGTGCTCGAGCAGTGCAACCTCCGAATCAAGTTAGTGGGGGGAAGAAATGCGGGAGTTGAACTTAGGGGAACACAAACACGGTCCCGGCGGTTACAGAGTGGCGGAGCCTATATGGGACAAGGAGGACGCGGAGCGTGCCGAGCAAGGCCTACTGCCCCGCTTCGAGAAATACAGTGGTAACAAGCAGACTAGGAACTATGTCAGGGCCCGGTACAAGGAGGACCCGATAACAAAGGAGCTTACCACGGTCCCGAAGACCAGGGCGCTTGAGCTTGTTCTGGTAAGGAATACACCCCCGCGTAATTAGCTCCATATGGTTGCACTCTAATTAATCCCCAATATTTCTAAATGGTTCACGTTCCTTTCGCAGGACACTGAAAGCAGTAGCGCGGGGTCGTCTCAGAGCTCCCCTTTCGACACCCCTTTAAATAGGACATTGAACGTAATGAAAAACAAGGATAAGCTCACTAAGCCGACCTCAGCTGGTCGTATGGCCGGCAAAGGCTTGTCCACAAAATGGGGGTCATAATATACCGCTGGTGTGCGGAAGGAGAAAAAGACCAGCTCGGAAAGCCAGATGCGCGAGGTTGAAGAACTCAAGGCACAAGTGGTGCGGATTCCGGAGCTTGTCCAAGAGCAAGTGGAACAACAACTGGGAACGAAGCTCAACGCCATGGTGCCTACGTTGATTCATGGGCTGACGACGTGGATTGCGGGCGGCCAGCAGGGGCCTCCCCCGGTTCCCAGCTTGACGGCCAGCAACTCGCACAGCGTGCAGGCGGCGCCATTGGTGTCTCTGGCGGCGCCATTGGTGTCTCCGGCGGCGGCGCCATTGGTGTCTCCAGCGGAGGCGGTATTCGTGTCTCCAGCGCCGGCACGGGCATTGGAGCTTAATGCACCCGGGTGTACGCCTGCTGGCACCTCGCCAGCAAGCGCCCCCTCCGTCAGTTGCACGCCTACCGTTGGCGGTGCCTCGACACTAGCCGAGCTCGACGGCATCACGGTAACTAAGCCTCTCGGCCGATGACTTCATCTCCTTGCCTTTGACTGGGCATCCCTGACGCCCTGTACATGTTTTCACAGGGCGCCACCGACGTTCCTTGCACTCTTCTGCACTTCGTGGGCGCCGAGTTGGTCGATGTCGCCAAGGGCAGAATCGTTCAACCGGGCAACCGCATGTTCCATGGTAATCCGATGGCACCCACAATGTATAGGGTTGAAGTGGTTCGGGTGCTGCCAGGCTGCGACGAGCTGTTACCTCCGATTCGACCCACTGGGGCCGATGAAGAAGATGAGATGACCCTCAACGCCTGCGTAAACTGGCCCCTGCTTTGGCCGAAGAGCCAGATTCGTTTGGGGGCGGGGGACACCACCCCACAGACAAGACCGCCAGTCGTGCCGGTGCCAAGCCATGGCAAGAACGCCGCAACGCTACCGGACCTGCCGGACATCCCTGTGCCGGACATCCCTATGGCACAGTATACGGACATCCCTATGGCACAGAATCCGGACGACGACGACAACGACGACGGTACATTTACCAAAATCGATAAGTACTTTGCCGAACATGGGTACGCTGACGAGTTCTGCGGGCCTCTTTCTCAAGAACCCAACCAAGACGACCGCAATCTAGCTGGTACGGCGGAGAAATCCAATTGCAATAGGCGTCGTCTAGCGTTCAGTTCTCAGGACACGCTTCTAGCTCCCGCCTTCACCGAGCCTCAGATAGCTGAGGTGCAAAATATTATCAGCCCCAACACGCTCAAGAAGGCGGTCTGTGAGCAGAACTCGGTCCCATTACAAGAGATCAAGAAGAAGGGACGGAAGCGAAAGACTAACAAGGGCGCCGGTGCGAGCCAGCCGGCACCGAGTTCGATCCGTGCTCAGGACGGGCCACCTTCACCTAAGGATATCTCGAGGAGGGTGCATGTGGCGGGTAGGGCGATGCTACCGCCAAATATGCTGAATGCTGCAACCGGTGCTATGCGGAGTCTGCACGACAGTGTTCTTTCTTTGGAGAAGCGGCGTCTCAGAGAGAATGATGTGGCATACCCGGTTTTCGTGGCCAAGGTGCCAGAGGGCAAGGGCTTTGTGGATGGCGACATCGGGGGTACGATCGTCCTGCGGTTTGATGACATCTTTGCTATGTTTAACCTTCATCCGCTGCACTACACCTTCGTTCGGCTGTTTTCACTAAGTATGGAGATGCGGATCATTAGAGACAAGACCCCGGACATCGTGATAGTCGACCCCTTCTACATGCGTGCCAAGCACTTGAGCAGCGCTGGGGACCGCCAAGTTGCGAGTTCACACCTCGAAGGCGTCATTCTGGCAAACCCAGATAAGGATAACTTCCTTGTGGCATACTTTCCCGAGTAAGTCATTCCTTAACCGCCCCGTAACATATGATTTCTTAGATTTCGATCGTTCTTTTTTTTTCTAACATTCCGTGTTCTGTGTAGTGACACACATTGCACACTCATCCTCTTAAGCTTGAAATATTCCATGGCCACATATTTCGACCCGAACCGAAACTCCAAGATAGACTACACAAATGTCAAGAAAGTTCTTGATGATGTTCTCCCCGGTTACGCCAAATCTGGAGGCACCTTCACCAGGGCAGTTCGTAAGTACGGCAAGCACACCTTCCCACACAATACGAATTTCTGCTGCGTCAAGAAGCCGCCTGGCGGTCAGAAGGATGCCTACTACGCCCTCCATCACATGCGGGCGATCGTAAGGGACCATCATCAACTTCTGCTACCAGATAGTCTCAAAGATTGGGCCGCGAGGTTGTCGGCAACCCAGGACGCGGACCTCAGACAAGAATTCTTTCGCATCCAGTCGGAGTTTGTGGACATCATCCATCAAGATGTCCTTCATACCTCGGGGCAGTTCTACCTCAGATATCAACCATCCAACAATGAGATAGATGGAACGCTACAAATGCAGGGTGACAACGACCACGATTTCATGACCATCACGACAGACGGCGGCTTCATCCACGCTCCTGTCCGATGAGTCGAGTCGAAAGTAGTGATGTGTAGTTCTGAAACATTGATTGGCTCATATTATAATTAAACTTTAATGAATTCGTATGTCTCTTTGGTTTGGACAGTCATTCAACTTAGCTGTAATTGATGCTATTTATTAGTAGGATCATGAATCGTGCTATTAATGTCTTGCTTTTCTCTTCCAATCCTTTTGTTGCATACTTACATATTGCTTATGTATTGTCTGTTGTTTGGCTTGTGCATAGAGATGCCGTCGTATGTCGTGTACAAGGGTAAGGTTCCCAGAATCTACGACGACTGGGAGGAGTGTCGGAGACAGGTTCACCGTTTCAGCGGTAACAGTTACAAAGGGTACACCACTAGGGCGGAGGCCGAATCTATATACGCCTGCTATCTAGCGGGAGAGAGGAGGGAGCGTTGGAGGAACCGGATGAAGACCAGTTTGATTGTGATGATGCTCATCGTGATGACCGCGGCTCTCTTTTATGTGATGGTAGTTTAGATGATCGATATCGACTTGTAATGTGAAGAGAAACTCGATACTCGCGGTCTTGAGACTTGTAGTGTTTTATCTTTGTTCGGTCTTTTGAATTCGGAGACTAATATGATGAATTATATTCGGAGACTAATCTTCTATTATATTCGATGAATCTGCTGTTGTTGTGTGCTGTTGTCTATATTCTGTCCAATAATATATTTTGTAACCTGTGCAAAAATCAGAAAAGCAAAAAAAAATAAAAACCAAATATTCATACTAATGGCGCATTAAGGCAGAGTGCGCCATTAGTATGCCAAAGGATACTAATGGCGCATCAAGGCAGAGTGCGCCATTAGTATGACAAAGCACATGGTTACATATGGCCCCCCGGGAGGCATACTAATGGCGCATGGAGTTACATACTAATGGCGCACTGCTTGATGCGCCATTAGTATACCAGATACTAATGGCGCACCAGTGGTGCGCCATTAGTAAAAAATTCTAGTGGCGTACTACTAATGGCGCACCGGTAGTGCGCCATTAGTAGGCAAAACCGGTGCGCCATTAGTAGGCCTTTTCCTAGTAGTGCTAGACGCTGCTATGTGTTTTCGCTGAAGCACCAGGCAGGCCCCGCAGTCTGAGGTACTGCTGGTCGTGGTTGCTGTTCACGTGGCGTCCATGTTCTGGATTATGATGATAGTAAGTATGCTCTGACGCTCCTCTGTATTTTCTCTTTTAAGTTCTCTCCTTGGCTAGAAAACGCTTTAACCGAAGTCAGCAGATCAAGGTTTGCTGCATGTTGGGCGTTGGAATGTAGCCGGCCACATCGTTGCGTCATCACTCGATGGAATTCGAAGTGTCGAGCAGACTCACCGGAAGGCGAGATTAAGTATTGTCCGGATGGTCCTCTGCATGGCAGGTTACATCCTTTGTATTTGGGATAATTAGATTTATGCCCCTAGTTGTGTCCCACTCGTCTGTTTTACCCCTAATTCCCAAAATTCATTGGTTCTGCCCAAGTCACTTTGCTTCTCTTATGCTTTTGCCCTTTGGCCGTCAGTTTGAAAACTTCATAACTAATTCATACTAAATCAGAAAAATGCAAATAAGATACCAAAATGTTTAGAAAAACATCACCTATATGTCAATGTCATTTGCATACATGAAAAAAGTGTTGGAAAGTGCACATCCGAGTTTTAGCTCTTTTGATACCACCATGAATAGTAAACTCTAAAAAATTAAAAAAAAAACAAAGAAAACGGTGGCAAAGAACGACAAATGTGATAAGTATTTGTCAAGTTTCATTAGGGAACGACATTTGTGGAAGTCGTGGCAAAAAAATAATCTATTTTGGACTGTGAATTGTTTTTCTTTTTGCCGCGGCACCCACGAATGTTATTCCTTGATGAAACTAGGCAGGCACTTAGAACATTTGTCATTCTTTGCCACCAAAATTTTTTGAATTTTTTTGAACTTTTTTAGATTTTACTATTCATGGTGGTAGCATAAGAGCTAAACCTCGGATGGGCACTTTCCAACACTTTTTTCATGAATGCAAATAACAGTGACATATAGGTGATGTTTTTCTGAACATTTTGATATCTTATTTGAATTTTTCTGATTTAGTATGAATTAGTTATGAAGTTTTCAAACTGATGGTCAAAGGTCAAAGGGCAAAAGCATAAGAGGAGCAAAGTGATTTAGACAGAACGGGTGACTTTTGGGAATTAGGGGTAAAACAGATGAGTGGGACACAACTAGGGGCATAAATCTAATTATCCCTTTGTATTTAGATGAACCCACGTATCCTACATGTTCGGAATTTTAGAAGCAACCTGTAATTTTGTCATGTTGGTTCGTTTTCAACTAAGGTTACTTACAAGCTTAATAAGAAAAAATATTTCTTTTTTTCTTGCAGCCTTTGCGTAATGGGAATTTTGTCATAAATCTATTGCTTTCTACAGGACGGACACATGGCATGTTCATAAAAAAGAAGTTTCCTCTACTGGGTGCATGTATTCCTGTCACATCTCAGGCATATGCTGTACACAACTCCATGTATGTATAATGCTTTTTTTGTTTATCCATGCACATAGTTTTTCAGTGTAATCATCAGAAGATCTATTAAGATGTACATGAAGTCATGCACCAAACGAAAAACCACCCGAAATAGTGTCCTTTATGTTTTGTATATACAAATTATACTTTTTGAGATAAATGTCAGATTGGACTATATATATAAAATGAGACCACTAGATCATGTATATGAAAGAGCGATGATGCATATTAGTTCATTTTCTTGAAGTTAACCCAACACAACAATGATTACAAAGACGCCTAACTGGTGACTTATCTATGCCTGCCTCATGTCAAGTTGAACTGGCTAAAGGATATAATGAATTAGGAACATATGCATGAATGAATGACCCACGGTTGGTAGGATGACACTTCTGTAGGCATCCTGCCATTTAATAAAATTAAGAGTAAACCATAAATGCCAGGTATATATATCTACAGCATACAAATTAGTTTCTTTTACCACTTATGTTAAAAGTATCTATCATTGCAGAAACAAATGTCAAACAATATTTCAGGTACGGAATCATGATTCCTCTCATAAGTTTGGTTAGAAATATTTCTCAGTGCATGTGGATCACGATTCCTCTCAAGGTTTAGGTTAGTATAGTTGCTGCCTAATATTAGTAAGAATGCCCCAATTCCCTCAAATATTCAATATATTTTAAACTAAGCAAACATTCAATATATTTTAAGTTTGGTTATATATATTGCATGTATTCTTTTTTCATATGTTCATGTGCTTATTTAACATGCGATGGACATGAAAAGTTCTATACTGCAAAAGCAACGATCAAGCGAGTTAATATATGAGATAACTGGTACTAAATATAATGCGGCAAATATAACAAACAAGTAGTACAAAAGAAAGAAATCACTTCTACTGTCCAAAATGTGAAGAAGAACCTGAGAAGACATATCCAAGATAAATTTGATAATATCCCATTAGTTAGGCAGAAATTTATCCTGCACTAACCACATGGCCGATTTTATTATTAGTTACAAACTTAAGCCAGAGATACGTAATCTTACTGCAATGACGACTTGCACCATGTTCGAGGCAGAAGCAAAAAGAAAATGGAGGGAGCACGGTTGGTAGGCTTCACAGTTTTGTAGGCGTCTTGCCATTGAATAAAATAAAGAATAAAACAAAAAAGCCCAGGCATATATATACTTACGGCATACAAAAAAGTTTTTTTTACCAGTTATGTCAACAATATGTATCATGGAAGACACAAATGTCAAACAATATTTCATGGTAGTGAATCTTGATTGCTCTCATGAGTTTGGTTATAAATATTTCTTAGTGCTAATCGACCAAGATTACTTTCATGGATTCAGTGGGCATGGTTTCTGTCTAATATTAGTAAGAACGTCCAGTTGCATTTAATATCCAATATATTTTAAGCAAGAACAAATTCATATTTTTTTGTCCTTGATATATATTCTCCCGTATTCTTTTTTCATATGTTTAGGTGCTAATTTAACCTGCGATGGATATCAAAAGTTCTATTCTGCAGAAGCAACGATTAAGCGAATTGATATATGAGGTAAGTGGTACTACATATAATGCGGCAAATATAATAGAAAACAGTACAAAAGAAGGGAATCACTTCTGCCGTCCAAAATGTGAAAAGGAACCTGAGAAGACATGTCCAAGGTAAATTTGCTAATATCTCATTGTTTAGGTAGAAAATTATGTTGCACTATAACCACATGTCCCATTTTATGGCTTAGGTACAAACTCAAGCTAGAGATACGTGATCTTAGTGAAAAGATGACTTGCACCATGTTTGAGGCAGAAACACACAAACAAAATGATTAATCAATCTGCATAATTCTCGATACATAGGGATGATTGTGATATACTTAACAAGTAAGTTGTGTGCACAAAAACCACACATGAAGGTAACAAGTTAACTAGGCGTTATACACAGAACAAGGCTGCACTTCTTGACGAGCATTAGCAAAGCCCGTTAGAAGAAAGACAATATTTGAGGGCATTTATTTGATTATCTACTTTATATTATTATAAAGTAATATGTAGTATAATTTACCTCCTAGCTAACATAGAAGATGCAGATACTTATCCAATTAGCATCCCATGTTACTGCATATCAATCAGTTTTTTCAAATATATATGTCGTCAACTTTTCTAAACTATGTTTCCACAAACTCAAAGTAAGTCAATATATAACACATTACAATCGCTACAACATTGTCCCTTTGAGTAGGAAAAGTGTGTTTGATAAAACAAGAAATAAACAACATCAATTAACTAGCCCGTGCCAATGCACGGGTTGACGACTAGTTGTTCTGAATTCTGAAGTTTGTATTCAGCTTCTTATCACTTTCATATTATGATATGAAATAGACTCTGAAGTGTATTTCTGCTATATTTGTCAAAAATAAGGACTAAGGGATAGTTACAGTCTTTAATTCTCACCTCTGTTAGAGTTGCGATGGAACCCACCAACAGATTTACGTAGAGATCCCGACTATCAACATCCTTACCGTGTGCAGATTGATGGATGGTCGCAAGTATACAGGGAGGCGGAGAGGCAGATGGCCACCAAACAAATTCGCATCCTTTAACAAGAAATCTGCATCTTTGGTTGTAATTAAGCTGCCGGCGTGTGTAGCAGAGGAAGCATTAAGGCATGGAGTGAGCAATCATTAGGGCGCGGAAAAGGAGCGATTGGAACAACGTTGGGACGTCCGACTGGTACCTGAGTTAATATCCGGCTGCCACCGTGGCGGCGCTCATCCTCATTCCATCCATGGGTCCTTGTACCTCTCCTTCCTCTGCTCTTTTAACATCCTTATGAAGGCTGTCAAGCCCGACTTCCTAGTAGCGGCGGCACTCATCCTGCATGTCGCTGCTCTCTAGTGGCCTAGAGGTCGTCGTATGGCAGGCATAGGAGGAATCCGTGAGCGTCAGCGAGTCGGCGAGGGGATCATCACGTTCGTTGGGAACTCGATCATGCCTCCCTCGCCGGACCAAAAGATTTTAGATGCAATTCTCTAGATGACGGGCTGGGCTAATATCCAGTTACTTTGGCTTTAGGGAAAGACACCCTTCCGTAGGAGACCTTTAAAAAGATAGTTTGAGTTCTCGTGAGAGAGACCAGGTATGACACGTGAGCACGCAAAAAAAAAAACTGAGGATGGCTCGACTCATGATCCATCACGGGACAATGCTAGATATATGTTGCACGTACATCACCGGACAATGCTAGATATATGTTACACGTATCTTTTTTTGGAGGTATGACACGTTAGCATACAGAAAAAGAAAACTAAGGATTGCACGACTCATGATTCATCACGACAATGTTATATATAGGACTCCTTGTACTTTTTGTAATATACCTTTTTCACATACAAACACATCAGTATATACGTAAACATTTAAAAATATGTAGGCTCACATGAATTTTTTCATGAAACTCATTTTGGGGTATCTAATAATTACTAATGAAGTATATTAAAAATAATAAAGTGGTATAAAAGATTTATCTATGTGGTATATGAGAAGCGGGAGTACGTACTCCCAGGAGTACACAACCATTTTCCTATATATATATATATATATATATATATATATATATATATATATATATATATATATATAGGGAAAATCCATCCTACCACCCGGTGGTAGTTACCCCACATGTCTCATATACTACCATGTGGTACTATATATACTATTTTATTATTTTAAATATATTCATATACTATATCTAAGATATTTCAAAGCAAGTTACATGAAAAAATTGCATATGAGCCCATAGTTTTTGTTATATTTGTAAAATACGTACATATTTGTACGTAAAAATGAGCATACTTAAAAAATAATACATACTACCTAAAAATTAGTATATATACTACCTAATCATTGTTATATACTACATACTACACGTACATACTCTCGGTTTCGATAGATACTGCATACAACATACAAAACGCAAGTGGTGGTAACTACTACTGCTTGTAGTGAAGAATTGTTATTCTTCACCCCAGCCGTACCATGCGCCCTCACGCAGTAGCCAAGCCACGGTTGGAAGGTCGTGAGGTAATTTACCTCATGCATGTGGTAAGATTACAACGTTGCCTCAAAGAAAAGGTCTCACGGTCAAGAAGCATCGTAAGAGAAATATGAGCGTGAGGTAAAATTACTACACACCTTACGTCGTGGAGGCCAAGATGGCCGCACCAAATGCACTAGCTGAAAAACAAAGGCTGCCGTAAAATTACGTCTATGAATTATGGTTGCAGGTGGAAAAAAATATCTGGTTGTATACCTAGTTTTTTTTAGATAAGACTGGGTTCTTCTCTTTTTTTTATAAGGGAAAGACCGGGTTCTTCGTAAAGTACACTAGTACTACATTACGTGATTTCCTTCATTTTTTTTCTATTATAAGTCTGAATTTGGACTCAAAAGTAGAACACCGATCTGGAAAAAGTCATTATTTATAGAACCATTGGTCTCAATGGTCTCAAATGTTTCCAGATATCAACTTGGCACTTTCATGAGTTACTGATTTTTTATATTATATCTAGACAGTTCGATTTTTGAACTCTACATTCAAGCAATGATCTAAAAGGAGCACTTATCAAATTCTGGGCATGTATGTTAGTTTTGCAGTGTGGGGAGTCTGTTGCTTCATACTATGATGGGTTTTGTTTACCTAAGAACTTTAAAGAAATTTTTCAGTAAGTATGAGATAATTCGGAGAACAAATAAAAGAGTTGCAACCAGATGAAGAATACTACGTTACGACTTCATTGAATATAACCAAGTTCGACATGGAAGAGAAACTGGCCAAAAGCCTACACAATCAACATGCTCGGGAAATTTCAAGATGAGTTGAAAACAACAATGTATTGTGCTGATATGCCAAGTAAAGCTGATGGTTCATTTATTAATTTTGATGTATGGAGTTTCAAGACAAACAAACGTGAGCTAAGAGAACTAGTCAAAGGCACATGCTTTGCACGCATAGTTTTGTATGATAAAAACTTGTATCTTTTCTTTGAGTGAGAAATAAACACTTGTATATTGAGTAGATATAACGGTATATGTGTTTTCAAGATCTAAGAGCTATGCTAAACTTGCATAATATAGAAAGCAAATCACTTGCTCCGAGCAGGATTGTGTGCACCATAAAAGCTAGGGTTTTATTATATGTTGTTTCCTGAGTTCCACTGATGCATAGTTCCTGCGTTGTTTGGCTGTTTATGCAAGCTTATGGGTTATTTTATGGGCCAATAGCTCCTGTGCAACGTTTTTCATGCGAATTGGAAGGAGTGCGACGTCGTTCGAGCGAATGGCTGTGGTGCGACACATTTGAGCGTATAAATAGCCCAGGGCCACATGGAGTGTTAAATGTGGTTAAATTGGTCGTCAACCAAGCCCGCCCGTTTATGTTAGGACATGTGGGTCCAACTTAATTGTTCCTCAAAACAGCCCCAAAACAGCTGACCGTGCCCTGCCGCCCGACCGTGCCAGTCCCGCCACTCTGCCCCCCTTCTTCTCCGGTGGCAGCGGATCTTGCGTTCTTGGTGGCGGCGGCGGAGCCCTCGTTCTCAACGGCAGAAAATGGTGACTGAATTCAAACCCTAGTCGCCCTCCCGTTCCTCTCTCGGGCCCGTAGATCTCAGCTCGTTTCCTCTGTTTTTGCTTGCGGAATCGATAGGTTGTGAAGGGAGCCCGCGGAGAGATGGAGCCGCCAGATTCAACTTCGAATAGGTAATGCGCCTCTCTCCGATCCAATTTTGCATGCAATTAGGGGGTGGCCTCGTCTGCTCTTTCTCACGGGCTCACACTGTCCGCCACTGACAGAGGGGATGCTGCCGCTCGGACCTTCGAATTGACAGTCAATTTCTTTCCATCAAAGGCAAAATTAGTTGATGGTAGCATACAGAACATTGAGAGAGACACAATTGTTAAATGGGAGGTTGAGTTTACAGAGGTTGATCCACAAGTTCTACATAACATGGGAGAGACGGCAGTGAAGAAATGGGTGGAAAAAATTGGGGAGAATATCGTTTGGGGTCCAGAGCAAGAAGTATCACTGTTGCGGTTTGATGATTGGAAAGGAGAGTATGTTAGAATAGAAGATGGTGAACAGATTGTTGAAAAAATCGATCGGCAAAACGGCTGGACAAGCAAACGGGCTAATTTTTTTGCTGAGCTCGTTGATCTGAACATTTTTTCGAAGGTTGGATATGTGCCATCACAATTGGCTGCGCAGATGGTAGATGATGATTGGGCTACACAGAGGCCATTGATTCCCATGTGTACTGAACTTACAGTAATAGCCGAAGAGGGACATGTGAATGGAACTGAAACTGAAACTGCAGCAACTGTTGATTGGAATGTAGTTGAATTAAATGAGCCTACTGATTTGGTCATTGCACCAATGCCTGACATTGAGATGGCCAAACTTTTTGGCATTCCAGTCGATGACAGGGATAATCAGGAGAGGGGCGAATCTAGTTTGCCTGCTAATGCTGATGAAGAAGTAGATGGACAGTTGATGGAACAAGCTGCAGATGAAGTAGATGATGCACATGATGATGAGCAGGTGCATGTGTATGACAAAGAGAACCCTGTCATTGAAGTAGGCAAGTTGTTCCCAAGCATGAAGGAGTTTAGGATGTGTTTCAAGACTTATGCAGTGAAACATGAGTTTGATGCCAAGACTGTTTGGACTGATAGAAAGAAGTTCTATGCAAGGTGCAGAGGATTTGATGGTAGTGTGAAGCCTTGCAAGTGGTATATATCTGCTAGACTGCAACCTGATGGAAGTACTGTCAGGGTTAACCAAATCCCCAATCAACATACTTGTATTACAAGTTCACAGAGAGTATCAACCATGACATCACAACTTTGGGTTGCAGAAAAGATCACCCCAATTTTAGCCAAAACACCAAACACTACTGCCAAGAAACTCAAAGTAGACTTGGAAAAGATGTACCCCATTAAACTGAAATATACCACAGTGTGGAAGGCAAGACAAAGGGCAATGAAAAATTTATATGGTGACTGGGCAAATACATTTAGGATGCTTTACAACTTCAAAGCAGAGGTGGAAAAGAGGTCACCTGGCAGTGTTGTGGAGATAGATACAGAGGTATCACCCGAAGGTGAAGTCAAGTTCTCCAAGTTTTTTATGGCTTTGAAGCCTTGCATCGATGGGTTCAAAGCAGGGTGCCGTCCATATTTGAGCATAGACTCATCATTTTTGACAGGCAAGTGGAATGGTCAGTTGGCAGCATGCAATGCTCTAGATGGACACAACTGGATGTTTCCTATTGCTGTTGGCTTGTTTCAGTCAGAAACAGAGGCTTCATGGACATGGTTCATGATCCAGTTGAAAAGATGCCTAGGTCCAGTGTCACCTTTGGCTATACACACAGATGCATGTAAGGGGCTTGAAAATTCAGTGAAAAATGTTTTTCCCACATGCTGAGCAGAGGGAGTGCTTCGGTCATTTGTGGATGAATTTGATCAAAAAATTTAGAGGAGAAGAATTTGGGCGCATGTGGCCAGCAGCAAGATCTTACACTAGACAGACACACAAATATCATCTTGATAAGATCATGGCAGCATGTGATGAGTTTGGTCCATGGCTGAACACCTACCATTCTTTGTTATGGTACAGGTCAGCATTCAACACTGCCATCAAGTGTGACCACATCAACAACAATTTGGCAGAGAGTTTCAACAACAAGGTGAAAGAGTTAAAAGATTTGCCTGTGCATGACATGGTTGACCAAATTAGGATCATGCTCATGCGGTTGTGGGAATTGAGAAGAAGGATAGGTGATTGTCTGCAAGGTGATAAGCTTCCAGCAGTGGTACAACAGGTGGTCAATAAGAGCAGAAATCTTTCACATTTGTTTGTTGAAAAATCTTCACCTTGGGGTGCTGAAGTTAGAGATAACAAAACTGGAAGGAGACATGTTGTTAACACTGAATTGCATGATTGCACTTGCCTCGAGTGGCAACACACTGGTAAACCATGTGAGCATGCCATTCTTTTCTTAGCATCCCAACCGAAGATAAACATGCACCCATACTTGCATGAATATTATTCGGTAGCAAGATTCAAAGCTGCATATGCTACTCCAATTCCACCACTTATAGATCAGTCTCAGTGGCCTGAAGTGGACATTGAATTTTCCATGTGTCCTCCCTTGACGAAAAGAAAGGCTGGCAGGCCTAAACAGAGTAGATTCAAGGTATGGTTTGAGAAAGGTGGGAGTAGTAAGAAGGGAAAGAAAGATGGAAAGCCAAAAAGGGCACAGAAAGGTAACAAAAACAGATGCAAGTTGTGCCAGGAACTTGGGCACAGAGTGGGATCTGTCAAATGCCGATACACTCCTGATAAGCCAAAGTATGTTCTTGTTTATTTGTCTGTGTTTTGATTTGGTACTTCTTTCCAGTTACTATATCTATAACATTTTCCCAATGGCCAGGAGGAAGCGAGCGAGTCAGCCCCTTGTTGTTGAACAGTGTTGGCCAACAAAAAAAGCAAGAGTCAATGGCGGTAGAAAGAAGAGAAGTGTGCCTGAGCCTGAGCAGACTAAAGAAAATCCTGCTGCAGTCAACATTCAGACTGAAGAAACCCATGTTGAGGTTTAGACTGAAGAAACCCATGTTGAGGTACACATCGAAGAAACTGAAACTTCTGTCAACATTGAGACTGAAGACACTGATCACGAGGGTGTTGGCGAGGTGTTGAAAAGACCAGTGAAGAAAACCAAGATGATCAGTGAACTTGTGTGTGTAGTAGAACCAAAAACAAGAAGTGCTAAGGCGAAGAAGGGCACACGACGTGGTAGGAAGAGGTAGAACAGAGAATAGTTTGAAAATTTGGGGCATGTAATAATATTTGTAACTTGGTGTGTACTGGTAGTCACTATTCTGTTCGTACTGGTAGAACAGAGAACAGTTTGAAAATTTGGGGCATGTAATAATATTTGGTACCTTGTCTAAAACAGCCAAATAAAATTCAAATTTAAATTCAAATTTGGGCTCAAATTTGAATTAGGGATGGGGTATTGATGTTTTAATGCTATCTAAAGTACCTCAACTGAAATATGTTTGCTTGCTCATCATTCCGAGCCCTTTTGGTAAGTTGAACTCATAGTCATGAAAAGTGTGTCTCAAATGACCTCCAAACATAGGGTAAACGGCCTCATATTTAAGCAATTTTTTTGGCACCTTCTCTAAACCAGCCAAATAATTTTTCTACACATCTATTCTACCTATATAGTGTAAATATAAAGTCTCACTATTTATTGAATTAAATTCCTATTATTTTCTTTTCTTTTTGAAAAAACAAGGTTTAATAGAAAATTATATATAAAACAAGTTTAAAACATGAAAATGAGAAAAGTAAGTTAAGATCTTTCTTAGTCAATCCAAAATGAAGTTTAAGACACTTTTCATTTTCAAAACCCCCACCTACTCTCGGGTGCGCACTACTCTCTCCCTTGAACTCCATACTACATTGTCCGAGGAATGGCAATTTTGTGAAGGGTTTTTCGTAAAAATGTATGTAAACCATATTTATATTTTTTTTTCTCGTTGCTATACGACATAATAAGACTATGTGCGCAAGTTTCATATTTTTTTGATTTTTTTTGAATTAGTTATGCTCAACCCTAATCAGCCAAAACCCCTCAAAACCCCTCTCAAAACCCCTCAAAACCCTGCACACTTCCGGGTCGTCGATCGTTGTGTGAGGACGGTTGAGATCAGGCACTAGGGTTAGCTACAGTGTGCATCGATCCGCATGAGACGCGCTGATTGGTTGGATCGGTGGGGTTTGGATCAGCCTCTCTCGTTGGGGCATCAGGACCGTTCATTTGAATCCAACGGCAAGAGTTGACGCGGTGCATGGACCAAGCCTACGCAGTGCCCTTTCCATCGTTGCATGCGTGCCCGTGCCTGCCCCGCCTGCCCGCCCGCAGCATGCATGCCCACGCGCAGAACTGCGCCCATGCATGCCCGCCCTCGATGTAGCCCTGCTCCGCCACCTCCAACGAAGCAGTAAGTTGTCACATGCCTACCATTACAACCGATGCAGCGTCGCATCAAAGCCAGCCCGATGAAGACAACCAAAAAGCCAACGCTGCATGGCGTGTCATGCATGGCGTGCTCCTCTTTGAGGGCGCAATACTGGCATGGGGTATCGATGTGGGTATCGATGCAGTTCAAACGGCGTGCTGCCTGTTACAAGATGGGCAGATGAAGGCGTCCGCGTCCATTATTGTCAAGTCTCCCATCGACCGAACGTTGCCCTCTAGCCAGGCCCTAGCAAGATGGCCTACGACATGAATGCACGGGCGGCACACGCAGAGAACCCGGGGCAGGCGTGTCCCCTTGACCCACGACGCCACAGACGCGTGCGTGATCCCGTCCCCCTTGACCCGCGACCGGTGGCACAGAACCGTCACAGCCCGTTTCCCATGCTCGTGTACACACTTCCATGGGGCGCCACCAAACGCCGCCCTCCCATTAATTCTACCCAGTGAAACCACTCGAGGAAATCAAAAACCACGTCGCTCTTGGGCTATTTAAGCCGGGCACTATCGTCTTCCTCTCCCTCCTCATCCATACCCCATCCTCTTCCTCCTCTACCCTCCTTCTTCCTTCTTCTCCATCAAACCCGATCGAGCCCTCGAGCCACCATGCAGTACAACGCCCCCACCTACCAACACCCCCCCCCCAACCATGCCAGAAAGGCTCTACCCGAACGGAGTGTACGTGGAGAGTACCCTTAGGGTTTGGGCCATCTCAAGGTGGAGGGGCGCACGGGAGTTGACGGAGTTCTTCCTTGCGGCCGGCTTCCGCCACCTCCCCCGCGGCTCTCCGAGGATGTATCATGTTGAGTAGGTCACCCACAACGGCGTTGTGGTTGGGATCCTCGCTACGTTCACTAACCCATTCGACGCTTTCTACCTCCTCGGGCGAGTGTATTGGGTTGGTTGTGAGTTCATAGCTTTCACCACCCATAACATTTTCACCGACTTCAACTCCATCTTCCCCAACAATGGTGTTATGCACACGCTCCCGTACCCAATCAACAACGACGAGTGAAGGGCGCCCGGAGGAGCGAGGTGGCCTGGCGTTCACCCGGAGGAGGAGGAGAGAAGAACCTGAAGAAGAACCCGCGTTTGGTGCCCCCCAATCTATCGTATCGTATCGTATTAGTATTAGTTGTAATCGTTATGCTACTATTATTAAGTTGTATTAGTATTTTAAGTTGTAAGGCTATCGTGAAGTTGTAAGGCTATTGTGGAACTATGGGTTGCAATCATTATGCTTCTATATAATCGTTATGCTATTATATATATTGTGTGTTTCGTGCTATTATTTGTAGATTGCTATGGGTTGTTCCATTATTTGTGTATTGCTATGGGTTGCTACGGGCCCGGGTTGCTACACTCCAATCACCACACACACGATCTTCAACATATTGGCCAAATAATGGGTCATGACCCAAACCATAGACATGCAACTAGGAGCCCCATGCAAACCCACTATGGACATGCAACTAGGAAATGCAAACTAATTTACTTCATGCAAGCATGCAACCCATTTAGTCCATGGAACCGTAGACATGCATAAAAACAAGTAACATTTAGTTTTAGTGCATCAAAAAATGATCCATCACAAAATTTAGTGCAAGAAAAAGGCCAAAGTAAAAACAAGTAACATTTTATTTGCCGAAGTTAGAGGTGGGCTGGTGCCCCTACGCGGGTGGGTTGGTGCCCCTACGCGGGTGGGCTGGTCTCTATTTTGGGCATGGTTATTTTCTCAGGGCCCATTTTCTCATGGCCCAACATCTATTCGGCGGCCCAGTATTGTTTTTTACTAGAAGCTGAATTTGGGTGTGTACTCTGTTAACTGAAGAACAAAAACAGAGGAAACAGAGCATGAACACTGAATAGGGCCCCTGAATATCATTACAATAATTCAAGCAAGTTTTGCATCACACGAATTCAAATTCATCTAACAAATGATCCCTGGCTAACTCAAACTACTGGGCACCCCTGAAACTAGCTGACTAACTAACTGAAACTCTAACAAATTCTAGCGATTGATGAACATCAAGTAAACTAAACCCATAGCAATGAAACAACCATAAAATGCTCCAGCCATCATATTTGCTTGCTGCTTCAAATCGATCAGATGCTTTAGTTGCTTGCCGATTTTCTTCAATTCACACTTCAGTTCTGCACTGTGCATCATCGGATCGGCTCTGTCCGCCAAATTGGGGGCTTGTTCCACGGCAAGCCGCCCCCCAAAATTGAGCTCTTGGGTTGGGGTTGATCCCTCCAATTTCAACCTTTCAACATAGTCATCGAGCCACTCAAAATGCCCACATTTCTTCAGAAGCTGAAAAACAGGGGGGCGGCAGTGCATGAATCCTAGATCCACCACCCAGATCCACTGCCCTAATTCGAGGAAAATAGAAAGAAATTGGGAGAAATTAGACCATAGGATTGGTCAAGAACACAGATCTAACCTGCCCCGGCTGTGGCTTGCTCAAACATTTCACAAACTCGCGCCCACGGTTGCCATTTTCTTCCCTCACACAAGTCAAACACTTGAGAGGCTCCATGCGCGGGCAATCGGGGCATCTTGTCAATGGCAGTGGACCATACTGCGTCCATGATTGGCGGGTGGCCGAAGTCGAGCTAGACATCACTCGCCGGCGGCGCGCTTCATTGCCGGAGCAGAGGAAGAAGAAGGTGGGAAAGGAAAGGGGCAGGGCAAGCAATGGAGGGGCGAGCTGGCTCGGGCTCGGGGCTGGCTCGGGTCGGGGCACGCTGGTGAGCATGGGCATGCTTGTGTGGATAAGTTGTGGGTCCCACCCGCATGCGAGTAACTGGTGGGTCCCGCTTGTCATAACTCAAATCGCTAACCCCTCATGTTTTTCATTTCACGCTTAAACAGAGCCATGTCGCATTGGAGCTATTGTTGGCTTCGAAGACATCGCATCACAGCCATTCGCTCGAACAACGTCGCACTCCTTCCAATTCGCATGAAAAACGTCGCACAGGAGCTATTGGCCCGTTATTTTATGCAACGAAACTCATCTAGGGCTAACAGATAATCATGTCTTGTCTTAGCTTGAGGTAGAGCTTATCTTGGAATGAAATAAAATGTTACACTTCTCGATGATGCATAATAAAACTTTAGCTAGCATCAGCGATGTATGTTATGTTCCGTTAATAGTGTTAAGTTAGTAGTATAGTGGCATGTAAAAAAAACTCTTTTTTTGTGGGTGAAAAAAATAACTTAGTACTATAGTGTCTATTTCCCAAGTAACACCTGAGTAATCACGTTCGAGTACAGTAAACGGCAAAAAAAATGCATGTGAGGTTGCAGCAGTTTCTAGACATATCTTGACTTCAGCAGGTGCTATCCAGATTCAACCGGGACTTTTTTATTTGTTTATTTGGGTGGCAGAGTCAGGCATGTGAAGCAAGAAGCGGAGCGAATCCGGCAGCTCCTAGCCGTCAGATCATGTCAGTGTTTGTTTGATGTACGGTAGTGATATACATGGGAGGAGAAATGAACGGTGGATTTTGAGCCAATGGTTGTTTGGGCGGGAAACCGTAAGATAGGGTGGTAAATCCAAATTCAAAACTGTTGCACTATAGTAGTAGAGATAGAGATGAATGGATATTTCTAATAAAGTATGGTGTTATGGTTGGCAAAAGATGTCAAGATGTAATAATGATGCAACACAATTAACCTTGCATAAATAATTTGTTGCAAACAGAAGATTGTAGAAAATGCTAAGCATAAATAAAGCAATTAGTATCCTTCTATTAACTGGAGTGCAAAAACTCAATTCCATTTTTGTAAGGAGAGGCCAAGTAGTTTTACATACTCCGTTGTACGTACAAAGGTATAACCAGATAAAGAAGATGCAAATCATTGGCCTAAGCTATAGTTTCAGTTAAGTCATTACTATACTTGTGACTACCCGCAAACAAAAGTAATATACTGGTGGCAGATGACATTCTAGTTAAAGACCCAAAACGAGCATTCATTGTCTGATGGGATGTTCTATTGGACTGGCTGCGTCATTATCACATCCAGGATGAGCCAACGTAATTTCTTGTCATACGTAACTGAAAATGCAGATGAGAAGGCAATCAGAATACTGGATTTTATTTAAAAACAAGGAAGCGAGTGTGAAAAAGAACAATTGGCAACTAAAAGATAACCAACTAGGACAGGAGTACTTACTGACCACACATCATTTTAAGGCCACCATTTTCTCATTGGGGAGTCGCGTCACATGCTTGTGACAAGTTTTCGGAGTGATCTCTATGGTGCTTTGGTGTCTCGTCAAACATGGGCGGAGGTACATTATTAAACTACAAAAGAAAATGCATGCCATGTAAAAACAAGAACCCAAACAACAATTTTGGATTTCATTATTTCTATAAAGAGCACCAGTGAGCCATGTGCTGAGCAACCATAGTTTGAGCCCAGCATCTCAAAGATATTCAGACGCCTCCGATGGTTCTGTCACCATTAATTTCAGTGCCATCAACAGATGGGGTCAATGTTGTTCCTAAGAAAATAAAAATAGATGGGGTCAATGTTGTAACCTGACGGAATCCACGACCACCCACCTCAGTGCAAAAATTAGAGTGTTCCTAAGAAAAAAACATATATACTGCTATCTGCAAAAAAGCTAATCAGTAAATTGTAGGTGCATCTAATGAGGCCTAAACTCCAACCCATTCCAACAAATAAATTAAATTAATTCAGAAGCATGTAAATACTGAATGATTTCCCACAGGGCACTGAAACAAAACTCCATATCTTCATTGTGGACTGTGAAAAATCAAACTTAAATACTGTAAAGAACAAACCAAATATTCTCCCTACATACTTTACTTGTACCTGGCAAAAATTTAGCCATTTCGTAGCAGTTGATGCTTCCATGTCAAGGAGCACACATATTCTACACAAACACTGCTCTACACCTCTGCCCTGGCGTGGATTGGAAGAAACAGCAGATCCAAATTTCCTAATCTAAAAAGACATCCAACAAAGCTACTTGGAGATACAAATAAACAAGAATTAGAGTGTTCCTAAGAAAAACCAATTACAGAGCACGCATGCAAAAATGCAAAAACAAGCAAGCATATATTGTAAAATTCAAGTTACCTCATCGGGTAGGAGGTCTATTCTCGTGATCACTCCAGTCTGCAGCCTCCACAAAAACTGAACGCCAATGTAGAAATTTGGGAAGAACATGACGAGGTGTAACAAACATGAAATTGATTGGAACTGAAAGCATTAGGATCAGGGTTGCTCGCGCCTCCTGTGAGCTCCTCACCTGCACACACCCAACCAAAATAAACACAAAACCTCAGACAATGTCGTCGCCGTTAAGGGAGGTAGTGCCACCACGACAACCCACCGCAGCACCGCTGCGACAACTGAGATAAGAACAACATCATGGTACAACAACTGAGATTAGAAAATCGTTAACCCCCTCTAAAGAGAATGACAATATACTGATATATTTGGCATGCGCACGCAAATGTTAAGCCCAAATTAGAAGAACTTCCAATCAACCAAGAAGCTACAACAGGGACACTACAACACATAACAAAGAATTTCGGTTTTATGTACCTGCAGCTAAAATTTTTTTGGTTTATGTACCTGCAGCTAAAAACAGGGAACGACTTAATGACAAAAAGGCATGTACGCGTGAAATAGGAGTACAAAGATCAGCGAATGAGGAATAAGAGGCAAAGAAAGAAAGGGAGATGGAAGGTGGAAGGGACGGGAAATTGTATCTATGAGGCGAGAGGGAGGAAGTCACAGGGCTCAAGCTGGCTGTGGAGGATTAGAGGCCCAGATGCTGACCACCACAAATAGCGTCGGCTCCGCCTAAACATCAATGTGAGCATCCACCGCAGCGCTGCCATGATCACCCACCGTAGCACTGCCCGACACCGAGGCCAGCCGCCGCTCACCATGCTGCCCCGCCTGCCTGTCGATCGCCGCACCGACCACTCATCGTGGGAGTGAGAAACGAAATTCTGGAACTTTCCTATTCGCACTGTTCGTCTTGCTCGTTAGCTATGCAGATGATGGCTGCCATAGACTCACACGCTGACGTCGAGTGTACATGGATGCCGCTGCGCACATCGCGCCTTATGCCAGTCCAACATTTAATAAACCCCTTCCCAGTTGAAAGAGCACGTTCCTTTAGGACAAAATGGAGAATAAGTAATTTATTCCAAACCAATTTCGCAGTAGTAATTTGTGATGAAGACCATCTGCTGTCAAGTTTAAAGGATTAAATCAATTCACATGTGCTGGCAGCCAGAGAATCTAAGACACTAGAAACAAAGCAAGCAAGCATAAGGCGCGATGGATCCTTTCATACGCAGACACCGAGTAATTAGAGAAGGATTGATAAAATATTAGTTACTTATCCGGGATTGTTGCCCATATGAATTATTTTAGATATCAAGCATTGCCGTGAAATTAAGGATGTAAACTGAACATTGAGAAGGAGACTGACGCTAAATGGATCCTTTCATACGCAGACATGCTTAGCTTTGGCTGGACTAGTGAGGTAATAGCATCCGAATGCAGAGCTAACCACATTGGACTTCATAAACTACATGGCAGATGTATATAGAACATAAGAATCCAAAATGAGTAACTGTACAAAGATGAAACAAACAAGAGGATAATCGATCATGGCATACCTATCAATATATCACTGTTAAGCGTCTTCTTTGAGCACATTGTCAGTAGCAGTTCCCATTCAGACATTAAAGCAAACACCTCGTGGGCAAGAAATGCCAAGTAGTTAGGCAAAGAATGAGATCCAAAGGGAATTACAGACATAAGCAGTGAAATTTTGGAAGCAATCAGATCAATAAAAAGATGCTACCTAGCAGGAGGAAGGGGGCTAGCAAAACAAGAAAGCGACATGGTGTAAGAGGAAGGGCATCATGCAAGGAGAAGGGCAGCGTGCTCGCTGTGTTATGTGTGTGAGAAAAAAGGGAGGAGCACGAACTTAAATACCGGTGGCGGCGCTGGATGCTCGTCCTTCTGCAGTCCGTGGCGACCGTGGTTGAACCAACGCCGCCGTGACCACTGACCACCATTTGCAGCGCGGCCAGACCACCACTTGCAGTGCCGTCGTGACATCCAGGCCACACGCCTTCTCACAACGCTTCAGAATCCATTGCCGGCGATCTAACCCGCTGAGCACCATGCCGCCGACCAGCAAGCCAGCTGCGGCCCGCCATTCGCCGTCGAAACTGCCGGTCACCACTCACGCGCTGCTGAGGAACTGGCTTTTTTTTTTTTTTGAGACAATGCTGAGGAACTGGCTGGGGACACGGGGTCGTGGCCTAGTGGCCTACCATTAAACGGTTTGTAACTTTCGGTTCGGGTAGCAGTGGACTCTGGCCCGGGTCAGCCCATGCGATCGGGGCGAGGGGGAATCTGGCTCGCTGGTCTTTTTTCATCAACTGGAATGCCTAAATAATTAAAAGGCAGAGTACCTATTCTACAAGTAAGAATCTCCTCAAATTGTTTTATTATATCTTCTTCCATACCAACACAGATCACCTCACTCTTATGAAAATTAATTTTCAAACCAGACATCTCAAACATGCTCAATATTCTTTTCACATTCCTGCCCTGAGCTAAGTCATCTTGGAATAAAAGAATTGTGTCATCTGCATGTTCTAGAATGGACACATAATTATCCTTGTGATTTTTAGCAAGACCACGAATTAACCCTTGCTCAACAGATCTATCAAAAAGAATTGCCAGGATATCTACAACAAGATCAAAGAGCAAGCGAAACATAAAATCCCCTTGTCTCAGGCCCTGATGTGTTTTAAAATAAGGCGCAATATCCCCATTTACCTTAACTGCCACTTTTTCCTCCAGAAACAGTCTTCATTACCCAATCAATCCATTTGTCCAGAAAAATTTTCACCTTAAGAGTTTGAAAAAGAAAAGGCCATTTGACTTTGTCAAAGGCTTTCTCAAAATCAATATTGAAGAGAACACCTTTTTAATGCATAGAATTCATAGATTCATGCAAAACCAACACACACTCTAAAATATACCCCCCCCCCCCCCTTTTATGAATGCAGCTTGGGAGGACGTAATTACTCCGGTAATTATCAGGATCAATCTGTTTACCAGAATCTTGGTAAAAAATCTTTAAAATAACATTCAAAAGACAAATTGGTCTGAACTTTTGAATCCCGTCTGCATCACTCCCTTTGGGTAAAACCGAAATTACTCCATAGTTTAGCCTATCAAGGTCTAATCTATGATCATAAATTCCACTAATAATGCAAATAGATCCATTTTTACCAGTTCCCAAAAGTGCTGATAAAATTCAATTTTAAAACCATCAGGTTCAGTCGCTTTATTTTTCTCCATACCAAAAACAGCCCTCTTCAACTCCTCCATGGTGAATTTCCTAGTAAGGAATTTTTGTTGCTGCTCACTAAGTGTTTCCAAACCACCGTGGTCCAATTCCAAAGATTTAATTTCAGGCTCACTAAATAATTTTTTATAAAATTTTGTAATGTAATCTTTCAAATTATCCTGTCCCTCAATAACTTCATCCTACAACAACTTAACAATCATGTTTTTTCCGAGTCTCTCATTTGTCTTAGCATGATAGTATTTAGTATTTGAATCTCCTTCAAATAGTTCTTCATCGTGAGACCTTTGTAACCATTTGATTTCCTCCTCTTTCAGAATAATTTTTAAATTATTCTGACATTCCTTTTTATACTTTCCTCTCTTCCTCATTTCAAATATCTTTTTCTCCCAACTTATCTAGCCTATCTCCTCCATCATATTCTTTTTCTACCTTCTAATTACAGCCTCAACATTCAAAATCCACCCTCTCAACACTTTCCTAAGATTTCTTAATTTGTTTTGAATTTTGTCTACAAGATATTTTTCCAGCATAATCCTTCCTCCACACTTTTTCAACCACCTCATCTAGGTCTGGTCTCTGGAACCAACAATTTTCAAATTTGAAAACGTATGGTCGCACAGGCGCTCCCCAAATTTGATAAGCAAGGAAGTGTGGTCAACTACCTAAACCACCACAACCCAAAAATCAAACAGCCGCCAGGCACCAAGCACCATGGCTATACCACTGGCAATGGCGCTCCGGCAACTCTACCTCTACGGCATCTGCATTTTCCTCTTCCATCTCCGAGCCATCCATTTGTCAGCAGCCGAAGCCTCCCGGGATTGTGTTTGAAGAACACGCATGTTGTGTGTCATTTGTAGGCCGAGGCCAAGAGGGAAAAACAGAGTAGTACATGGGGAACACGCTGCATAGGTACGGGCGGCAAGTGGGAGAGGACGAATGATAAGGTGGTGCTGCCGGAAAGGAGGCACGGTGAGACGACGGCTCACCAGGGAGCCAGCACAGCGAGGCGGCGGCATCGGGAGGAGTCACGACGACGCGGCGTTGTGCTCTCCCTTCTGTGATCGTTTCGTATCAGCAGGAAACGGTCGGGGGGCAATTTCATCCTAACAAAAAAGAGATGTGGGTCTGGACGTGGAATAGAAGAAGAAAAATCAATCTGTGCTATTTTGTCGAGCTATTAGTCAAAGTTGTGCTATACAATCTAATAACAAGAAGGTTGTGCTATGGGAGCAAAGTCCTAGGAAAGATGTGGCGTTTTCTCAAATTGCCTGCTTTTTATCAACCTGGCGCTTTTTTTTCTTCGGGAGAAGGTTCGCCACAGGAGGAGGGAACGAGTGAACCATATTCGTTTGCTCGGAAATCATCCCCATAGCGAACCCCCAGCATTGGGCCAAGGCCCAGCTTAAGCAATAAAAAATCAGAGTTTTGATGTGAGTAAATACAAAAGCCTTAAACCTAGTAATTTGACTTGACTCTTCTAAAAAAAGTAATTTAACTTCACTTATCTAAAAAAAATTAGTACTTGGACTTGACTTTGAATAGCTAAACAAAATAAATATAAATTTCCATGAAATATATAATAACAACTACCATCAAGTTCAATATGGATTGATACAAAAATGCCTTGCAATGGTATTTGCAAAAAAATGAGAAATAACAACCAGCACCTGATGAAGGTGTGAACAAACAAAAGTTTGCCACAATCTAAACTTCCATGCATGAAACTGGTATTTGGACCTCATTTAAAAATATTAAAACAGCACAAAAATACCATTATATACAAAAAAAATGCAATCACATCAAATTGATCAGGTATTGTACACCCCAAAAATAAAAAACAAACATAAACTACCACATTCTCTAGGATTTTCATATATAACACACAACTAGAACACAAGCAAAATGCCCTCATATATAAAATCATGCATGGCAGATTTGAGTATTAAAATAAAAAACGTACAAAAATTTGCCGTGGTACACTAAAAAATCATACAGAAAAGACAAAAACTGTATTTTAACTTTCCATGGTTCTACAATTTAACTTACCATTTTCAACAAAGTTTTCAATTTCATTATGAAAATGATTCAAAAATAGGAAATAGAATTGCCAAGATCGACATAATAAAAATGTCATAACATTAAAAATAAAAATTACATGATCCAAATATTAAAATTTCCATGCTTCTATATTTTCATCGTCATAATAACAAAAAGAAGAATTGTCAAATGATCGAAAAATTGAAATTGACATGCTATAAATTAATTTCATATAGAAAAAAAATCCATACTCAAAATAATAAAAATGACATGCTTACATAATAAAAAATGCCATGCTCTTACTACTAAAAATTCCATGATTCTACAAAAAAAAATGTCATGCTCTTTATAATAAAAATGGCATGCTATTTGTAATAAAAAAACATGCTCTCATCGTAAAAATTCCATGCTCTTACTACTAAAAATGCCATGATTCTATAAAAATGACATGTTTTTCATAATAAAAATTCCATGCTATTTGTAACAAAAATGCCATGCTTTCATAATAAAAATGACATGATGTTACTACTAAAATGTCATGATTCTACAAAAAAAATGCCATGCTCTTTGTAGTAAAAAATACCATGCTATTTGTAATAATAATTACATGCTTTCATATTCTCTACAAATAAAATGGCATGCTCTTTATAAAAAGAAGGCCATGTTCTTTAAGATAAAATGCCGTGCTCTTCAAGATAAAAATGTCATGGTCTTTATAATAAAAATGTCATGGTCTTCAAGATAAAAATGTCATGATTTCATATAAAAAATTGCCATGGTTCTACAAAAAAATGTCATGCTCTCAGGGACACAAATAACTAGTGACGCACAAATCACACATTGCCATGATATATTTTTATGAAAAACTATTATAGGATGTTGATTTTTCGTGTTCTGTGGGAAAATGCCATTCAACTTGTGAAACATCCCATGGAAAAAACATGACAACTATAAAACAACCATTTATGTTTATACAAAGACATAACAACTTATTTGGTTAAAAAAGGATTGTATCATGGCAACTTTTTTTGAAAATTGTAAGGGACACATGGGGGGGGGGGGCATTTTATTTTTTGAAACTACCATGATGTAAAGCAGAAAAGTTCTTAAAAATGCAATGGTCTTCTTTTGCCATGACCTAGAGCAAAAACAGTTTTAAGTTGACGTATGTATCAACAAAAAAAGCCATGTTCAGTGCTTAAAATATGTTCATCCTAGATTAAAATATCCGCTTGTTCTTTTTCGATATTATCTCCTCCGTATGATATAGTACTTATACTTTCTGGATTCAGTGCGCCACAATATACCTATGGAAGAGGAAGTAGGAGGAGTTCCTTCAAGTTGAGGAGGAACACTGATGCTGGTCCATGAGTGGGCAAATTCTACCGGAGTATATAAGTAGGAGAAAAGATGTGGTCAAAAAGTAGATTTTGGTGGCAAGCATGTTATTTCATGGGAGAAAAATAGTTTTGCTAATTTTTTGTAGCGTAGCTGCAATTAGATAGATATGATGTATTTTCTTGAGTGGTGGGCCTAGGCCAAGAGTTGGCCATCAGTTGACTCTCCAGGATAGTGCCTACAAGGCTCCTAGTTGGAGAGTTGTATTTAGCGGCGGGCTTTAAAGAATTTTATTTAGTGTCACGTAGTCCTTTGTCTGCGAAAAGGATCAGATATATTATAACAGTTAACTGGAAGTACAAAGCATCTCAAATATAATTTAAAAAATAAGCATCTCCTTAGTGGCAAATAACTGCAATTAGTCTGTCAAGATTTTCTTGTTTGCCAAGTGTTTTCATCGGCACTCGGCAAATACGAGGATTTGCCAAGTGTAAGTGTTTTTCCTGCACTCAGTTTTGGAGGGCCTTTGTTGAGTGTCTGGTAAAAAAACATGGCAAACATGTATGTGAATAATTTTATACACATGACTATTTTATTTAGCACACATAAACAATTTATTTGACAATAATGAACATTTCCATGGATGATTAAGCATATTAATATATATTTTTACAATGTTCTTTCGATAAACAATATTGCATTAACTTGACATGATTTGACAAATTATTTCTAATTTATTGGAAGTTGTCATTAAAAAATCACAATTAAATGGGCCGCCGACCCTTTTACTCTTACAAGGATGGCACTCCCTTATGTTGGTGGATTTGGACCTAGTTGACTCTTGAGAAAGTTATCGGTTTGAGAGGCACACACACACCTTTTCAAAATTTTAGGTACTAGAAGAAACCTTTAGAGATATTTGTGAACCAAGGCAGATACTCTCCCTTTCACGCCATGCAAAAAGATGTAATCCTTCCACTTCATTTTGTTAAGCTCATACCCAAGATATCATGTCCAACCCTCGCAAAAAAATAGCATGTCCAACTGTAGAGTTTTCTGAAAAAAAATCAAAGTGACCATTATATTTGCATCAAAGTGACCATTATATCCCAGTATTACATTGTGTACCTTAAAACCTACCAACTAAAGAAAAATTGATGTATCACTCTATTTAACTAGACAATGCCCCGCCCGTTGTTGTGGTAAGTTTGTTAAAAAAATGCAATAATACTTGCTAAAAGTAACTAAATTTAATGCAAAGAAAATATAATCTTGAAAATCAATAAAAACAATAAAGTGTCTAAAAAGAAAAAAGAAAAACTTTTGAATTGCAGTTAAAAATGTCATTTGAAACAAAAAATGTGAAGGATGACTAACATGCATGTATGATATGGTAACATTACATGCATTGACTAATGCAAAAGTAATTATAATTTATAAGTTAAATGCATGGCTTGCTTCTGTGGTAGACTTAAATGCATGGCATAGTGGGAACGCTGAGGTGGACTATATGCATGTTGAGAGAAGACTTAAATAGATGGCTTAGTGGGGATGTTGAGGTGAACACTTTGCATGCCAAGAGAATTGGGATGAACTTTTTAAGAATATATGATGAGTAAAGAAAGATATCATATCTTAATCTAACAGACAGCTCTTAGCGCCGAACTCAAGATAACATAGGACTTTTCTATCACAAAACACATTAAATAAAAAGATTTTGTAGATGTACCTTAACACACAAATCATTAGAGAAGTTGTGTCTAATTGCATATGATCTGGCTTAAGATACAATGCATTAATAGCACCTTGCCCCCTCAACTACACGGTTGTCCACTACCAATACATTTTGATGAAGCATTAATTAATATCATGAGAAAGGAAGGAAGTCATCACAATGGAAAAACTAATATCATGCCTTGAAATGGGCCTAGAAATTGCAATTGATCAAATTTTGGAGATGACCTTTCTGGTGGGTGTGTTTGTGTTATTGGGAGGGAGAGGGGGGCTTAGCATAGACATACTATTGCACATTGTACTTTCCTTGATTTTCGCCTGGTTTCTTGTTAAATTAATCGGGCAATTCGTTTCTTCTTAATTAATGAATTGAGGCCTAATGCTTCGAAACATTTAATATCCTCGTGCATATTCATAACCTGTATAGAATTACTTCATCTAAAAAAAGAAGATAATTATTACGTCATGAATTACGGAATTAGGCATAAAACTAAGCAAAATCAGTACGGCCATTACATCCCCCTCCTATATACCGACTCTGAACGCCGCCGCCTCGACCGATCCCATCTGACCACATACACCGCCCCAGATCAAACAGCCGCCAAGCACTAGGCATCTGCCCGGCCTTAGACTGAGGCCCTTACAAATGTCTTAAGTCATAACAGGGTATCAAATAACGAGATACATGCCCGGAGGCGGAAACGGGCGACGCGGCGCCAAAAGGCTATCGAGGTAGCTAGGGGTGGTGATGTGCCGGTGGTATCCCCTATTGCGGTCGACGCATCTCAGTGCACCTTGCTCGAATTTTTGACACGAGCTCCTGGACGCGCCCTCTGTCCTGTGCCCTTGGCAGAAGTTTCCATAGCTCAAGAAAGGCACCAATTTGTATAGGAGATCAGCGGGGTGGTTAATGAATTGTCCCTCTATTAATGCTTTATTTCTCGTAGTCCAAAGAAACCATGCAATCGCCCCAAAACCGAGCCAAGCTAGCCTCCTATCCTTCCCGGATGTAGCTTTTATCAATCGGTAAAAATCCGAGAAACCACTTGGGTTCCAAGAAGAGTCGGTCACCGCCCGCATGGCACTCCAAACGAACCTAGACTTAAATGCATGGCATAATTGGGATGTTGTGGTGGACTATGCATGTTGAGAGAAGACTTAAATGCATGGCTTATTTGGACGTTGACGTGAACACTTTGCATGTCGAGAGAATTGGAATGAACTTTTTAAGAATATAGGATGACGAAAGAGAGATATCATATCTTAATATAGAGACAGCTCTTAGCGTCATACTCAAGATAACCCAAGTCTTTTCTATCACAAAACACATTAAATAAAAGATTTTGTAGACACAGTACCGTAAGATACAAATCCTTAGAGAAGTTGTGTCTAAATGCTTATGATCTGCTTAAGATAGAATGCGTTAATACCACCTTGCCCCCTCAACTACACGGCTGTCCACTACCGATACATTTACATGAAGCATTAATATTTTTTTGGAGAAATAAAATGAAGCATTAACTAATATCATGAGAAAGGAAGGCAGTCATCACAATGGAAAAACTAATATCATGCCTTGAAACGGGCCTAGAAATTGCACGAGGATATTAAATGTTTGGAGTAATTCATCCAAAAAAGAAAGATAAGTATTACGGCACAAATTAGGCATAAAACACAAAAAGCATCTAATAAAAACGCGCCCAGAAAAAATAAGCAAAATCAGTACGTGCATTACATCCCCCTCCTATATACCCCCTCCAAACGCCGCCGCCTCGACCGACCCCATCTGATCGACCACCTACACCGCCCCAGATCAGACGGCCGCCAAGCACCAGGCACCACCGGCCATGGCGCTCCGGCAGCTCTGCCTCTGCGGCCTGTGCGTGCTCCTCCTCCTCCAGGCCGTCCCGTCGGCGTGCGGCGGGCGCAGCCCCCCGCAGCCGTGCTACAAGACGGTGACGGGCGTGCCGAGCTGGTGCGCGGGGGAGTTCATCCTGGCGCTCTTCGACGGCGTCAAGAACCACCCCATCAAGGAGTACTGCTGCGTGCACCTCGCCTGCGTCGGCGAGCCGACGTGCGCCTCCGTGCTCCGCGGCGTCTGCCCGCCCCAGAAGCAGTATCTGCCGTGCCCGCCGCACCAATCCACGTAGCCTATAATACATACAAGCGTGCGTGTGTGTGATGTGATCTGCAATTCGACCGTAATCTGGGACTGTAATAATCGATATGCAGTCCTTCAATCTGGGACTGGACGGTGCGCTCACTTTGTGGTTCCTGGTCCTTTACAACGGCCATGTTCCGGTTACAGACCCTCCGTACCAAAATATGTCTCCGTACCAAAATATAAGACATTTTTGCAGTTCAAATTGAATTGCAAAAACGTACAGTATAAAAGTCTACGGGGATGTCACTCCTGTCCCGCTCCCTACTCGGCAGCTACCACTTCAGCAAAATGAATCGAGCAGAGATGCATGATTGTTAACATCCTCTGCAGCCCACGCAATGGGCCTGGATACCTGTGTTGCGAACTTGTATCGCTTGTACTCTGCTCTGAGAGGGAGCTCGTTTTTGTTTTTGATTTACTACTACGCTCTGATCACTGAAGCAGACGCGTAGTTGTCATCAACTGCTACTACAAAAGTTCTTTTCCAATGGTCAACAACTGCACCACAGGCATATAATCTGCAACAAACGAACGAAATCACCAAACCAGGAAGCAAGACGTTTGACAAAATTTGGCAGCATAAAACCAAACGAGTTGCTCTTGCCAAGAAACCGGGATCAAGCAAGCTCCAGGTTCCACGCAGGAGGATAAAAATCACACAAATACAATGAAGACAACAGTCAGCAACGACCAAAAACAAAACCACCGCATTACATGATGAACTGCAACCATCTCAGTTAACATTTTACTCCCTCTGTCCCATAATATAAGAGCATTTTTGACATTAGTGTAGTGTAAAAACAATCTTATATTATGAGACAGAGGGAGTAGAACACAACGGTTCATGCAACCATCTCAGTTTAACATCTAGAACACGACGGTTCATGGTACCATTGTAACTGTACATGTACAACCTACTCACAACCCGCTCCCCTACTATTCCTCCTAAACGGTGCAAAAAGGACGCCCAAATGCTTCCCACAACAAAACTCTCTGCAATTAGTACAAAATGAATTACAAAAATAGCTGGACGACAAACTGCTCATCCTTGTTTACAGCAAATCCGTCTAAGTCAATGGTATGGCCCATAGTAATGTTCCTTACATTCCACATTGCTAAAACGTTTGTAACGACTTGTATAACCGACCATATCTGTTCCTTGCAATCAACATTGTTCGCAACAATTTGCATCTGGATAGCATAGACGAAGCACTGCTGAAGGGTTTATCCTGCCGGTGCCCTTCAGCCCCAGCAAACCTGTCTAAAGCCATGGAGTGAGGCATACACGCTGAATTGTTCAAATATGCCCAGATACATCTTCCTGCTTCGAGAAAGCGACTTGTTCGCAGGTGCGCCTCGCCAAGTGAAATCTTGTTATGTGACAATCATCAAGACACCCGCAGGAACCTACTTCCGATGCTTCCTTTTTGCTTCAGTCCTTGGCCTCTTCTCCTCTTCCCGCTCTCTATCATGTGTTCTGCAATTTACCAAACGATTGTTAGGGAAACAAAACTTATAGAATCCATGAGTATATACATAAAAAAAAGATCTATACCAGAATTGCCTCTCACGCAGAAGCCATTGCATAACTTTTTTACTTTTGTGCAGATTTAGAAAGAACATCAACCTTTATAATCATCTTCTGCAGCCTTATTTCTAATATTTACCTTACTGCTGCTACATTTTTAATGAAAGATATTAAGCCTACTCATATCAATGTGACTAAAAATTTATAGCAAAAAGCTCAAGCTACACTAAACCAATAGAAAGGTCAACACAAATTTAAAATGCTTATATGACAACACGAAGAATCACGCTGTTAAAAGGTGCTTCAAAAGAAGAGTATATTGTATTAAACAACAGTAAGCTTCGAGTGCTCCCTATTTTTAAGTAGTACTCCCGCCGGTCAGGTGTATAGGCCGTGCGCCTGTTCTTAGGTCCTCAATTTATAACTTCCAAGGTCCTCAATTTAATAACTAATAAAATATATGTTATATGCCACCAAAAATATATATGTTTAGAAACTTTATTCAAAAACGAATCCGATGATACAGTTTTAGATGGATATATAACAAATGTTTCATCAGTCAAATTGAGAACCTAAAAACCCACACCAACACTATAAACCCATGGTTTTCGAGTCGCGCGACTAGTCGACAGTCGGACTGCCAGGGTTGACTCAAACCCCTCGACTAGTCGAGACTAGACGCAACTCGTCGACCGACCAGGCTCGACTCGTCACGAGTCGCTACCCCTGAACGACTTGTCGACTCATTGACTCAAAAACCATGTATAAACCCGACCAGAGGGGGTACCAATTCTGCATACACCAGACATTGACCTTGGTTTGGTAGAGCTAGGATTTAACGGTGTCGCCCATACGGCTAAAATTGGTCATAAATCTCATAGTTCTCTATCAATGGAAACAAATAGTTTGGATGCTAGCAATTCTTGGTAAGGCATTACTCCATTGAACTGTCTGCGTCATGCAGCTATTTGTTTGCTAACAAAATGACAACTATTTAGTTATGTGTTTCTCTACATCATTATTGCACACGAGTATTTATGCTTTTCAGTTGTCAAACCACCTTCGAGGTAGCTTTCTAAATAGCGCTAGCTTGGGAACACAAGTGGTTAGTTACCAGCCATACCATACCTAGCTAAGTGCATGACACCATGTTATCTATTAAAATTTATGAAGGTGCAACGGTGAGTTTCCTACATACTTTTACCTGCATAACGACTTGTAACCTGGGAATGCAATCATTATTTTATTTGACTAAATATTTTTCTTCAATTTAGAAACAGGCAGGTCAGCAGCATACTAGAAGAGGTTAAAGAAAAAATGCACCACAATTTGCACAAGATATTGCAGTTCACGATCTTGTATGTGCAGAGCATCTGAAGTTTAAGGGTTTTTTTGTAAAAGCGACAATTTTGCAACTTCATTCAGTCGATACAAAACTGATCCTTCACATGACAGCTAATAAGGTATAAAGAACACATTGCAAAGTGGAAACTGTTGTAATGCATGGTTACTTCAATGAGATCATTGTTTCCTAAACTTACTGGTCAGCCTCTCTACGACTTGTCTTGCTTGTTGAATCCTTGGCATGCATCCTAGGAAGGTCATCAGCATGTGATGGCCGATGCTGTGAAATAGCACCCTTTCTTTCTCTCTCTCGTATTTCAAACTGTGAGTTACCAGGTCCAACGCTCGGAGGCTGTGGAGCAGAAGGCGCGTATTCCCCAGCTTCCAAAGCAGACTGTTCTCTTTTAATCTTCCGCCTTTTGGATGCACTATTAGGATCACTATCTTCTTTCACAGTATTAACTTTGTCCCTATCCCTGTCGTCTACCTGTAAAAGTAACAAAGTATTAGAGGTCAAGCAAGAATGTCCATTACAATCCCAAGAGTGATTGCATGCCAAGTCACATCATAAAAGCCATAGAACTGTTCAGTAGATGAATAAGTACAGAGCACAAGACACGGATCAACTTTTATAGATATAACTGAACTAATGAGCAAATAAATTAATCTCAGATCACAGAAGAGTATTAGGAGGTAAAGAAAAGTTTACCTTGCTTGATGAAACATCCCTATCTTCACGCTTTCTATCCCGGAGATCTTCCTCTCTTCTGTGCTTCCCATCATCCTGCGAGAGCGGAGCATTCTCCTCCAAGTGCCACCTTTCTTTCTCATCACGCCTGGGAGACGACCGTTGGGTATGCCTGGTGCTGCTGCCCCTTCGGTCACTGTCTTCATCTCTTCGGTTAGCAGCGACTGATTGGGGTACAAAACTAGTTGGAAGAGGTGGAGGTGGTGGCAAGCTTTGCCCTCGGAAGCGTTCATCAGAAGTATGTGCTCGGTCTATGGGTTCATGCTTAACAGTATGTGCTCGGTCTATGGGTTCATTCTTAATAGTATATGCTCGATCTATGGGTTCATTCTTAATAGCATATGCTCGATCTATGGGTTCATGCTTAATTTTGTTCCTCTCCTCCTTATTCCTGTCTTCTCTTCCTTTTTCAGGAACTCTGTCTTGCATCTTTTCAATAGAACGCTCTCTCCTTTCCAATGATCTGTCTGTTGGTCTTTCAACCACGTCTTCTCCACGGCGCCTCTCGGACCGATCTGCTTTTTCTCTATGATCTCTGTCATATTTATCATCGAACTTTTCTTTTAATTTCTCTGTCCGAATTAGGTTTTGTTCCTCACTAGCACCTCTCTCATGATCCACAGAACGAAATTTATCTACTGACCGCGAGTCCAATTTTTTTTCTTTGTCCGTATGGTGCTCCGTCAAGTCACCATCCCTGCCTTCAATCTCTCCTTTCCTTCGTTTACCTGTCCTCTCTTGTTCTTCAACGGGAACAGATCTTTTTTGCTGTTTCACGGTAGAATCAATCAAGTCAGCAGATTCACCTTCACCGGTGGGATTAGCTGTTCCACCGCTATGTGCAGCCAATACTGTTGATCTTTGGGAGGATGCAGATACCTTTCGTGGTGCCGGATGTATATTACCATTTGTGCCAACCAACGGACTAGTGGGATTAGTATCCAGCACACCATCAGCTGCCTGAGACAATACTTCTCTGTCAACAGGAATAGCAGAGGTTTGTTGATTAAGACCCCTGCTAGTAGATCTCCCAGGTTTTGCATCTTCCTTCACCACATCATGCTTAGATACCTTTGCAGCATTTTGTACAGCACGCTTTTGTGGCGCTCTTGTCTGTTAATAAAAATGATGAGAACAATGCAAACCAAGTGTCCAGTACTAAAAGGCTCACTAATAACTGCTATGTTCCGTGACATACTAAAGGACCATAAATAGAACAAGGGGATTCTGTGCTACCAAGAACACCTCAAGCTGTTGTTTTGAAATTTTCAAAAAAAATGTGTGTTTTACAGTTTTGAAAAATTCCTAAAATTTTACACGTAGAAATACACTTAGCTACTTGCAAAAAATCCTGAAAAAGATACATCCATCTGCGGAAAAAAGGCAAGAATGAAGGGCTAAAATAGAAATTATTTTTGCACCATTTATAGTGTGTGGACAGTCCATAAAATGCTGATTTTGCACTAAAATGTACAAATACACATACTATTGCCATATGCACATTTTAGAAAGTTTTTGCGATCCCAAAACCCTTTTTGGAGTCAAGCTTGCATGAGCTTTTCCTATTAATTACCCAATTGTTACCGTCCACATTATAAACTGAGAGGTACCTCAGGTTCTGCAGTAGGCTTCAAGACTTTAACTCCATCATCGGACAAAAGTTTTGGAGGTTCATCTACACCACGTGCAACCCCTGAACCTTTTCCTTGTGCAGAGGAAGATGGTATTTGACTATCAGATCCGTTTGTAGTCGAGGCATTCTTCTTATGAGCATCAGGCTTCATTGCATTTTCTGACCTTTCATGCCTACCCTCTACAGATTTTGCACGAACGCTGTGATCTTTTGCTGCCGAGGGATCTGCATACTGATTTCCTGTAGGAGATCCAAGGAATAGTTATGCTCCAGTTAATCATAGTGGTTGTGGAAAAAAAAATGTATCTTCTACTTACCAGCAATAGGTTTAGCAGGCACTGGCTTCAGATCAAGGTGACCCATGCCAAACTCTTCTTCAGATACCCATGAACTCTGCATAATAGTCGGGAAATCCACACATACATCTCATAATCATGCACGAAGGGGTGTCTCCTGATACAGAAAAAAGGCACCAGCAAAGAAGTGGTAACACTTACCTTGCGAGCTGCCAGAGCAGCAGCTACACCAGTGGCCAGTACTTTCAGATCTTCCCTCTCATCCCCCTTTAGCTTCACAACCTGGTAAACATATTTGTGAGCAATAGTCCAGCAGCATATCATAAATGCTGACTAATGATGTATTTACCCTTTTCTCGATGTTGATACCGCTTTTTCGCATCACAGGAAAAATACTAGTTATCTTTGTGAGCACAATAAGGGCGTTTCTGATTTCCATGTATTCTTTTGATTCCATACATTGATTAAGCACCTTCGTAATTCTTCCACTCCATTTCCAATGAACCTTTCAAAAGCACAGAAAAAAGATGTTCAAAAACATATGCAAAGAAAGTAGCAGGACAACAGCATAAAGTTTTGGATATTAGAGATTCGCTTGTAATTATTATTTTTGTTAATTCAATTCAGGTGACTTGAATAAAATGTAGAGAGCCAAGCAGCATATGGCAATAATAGATACTATGATCCATGAAAGCATGCTGAATTTATACCTGGATTCAAGAAACAGAAATTTCACCAAGAAAAATGTACAGATGCTCACAAATAATAAGTACGCAGTGGATCATTTTGTACATGTACAAATACATATACACATCATTGAAAACTTGCAGGTATTAACATTTTATTAAAGAGGTAGCCACTACACTACTGTTGCACAGCTCACATGTGAGCAAATGTACAGCTCAATAAAGCCAACACGTCTAGCACATGCAGCAACAACTGCCACATCTGAAATTCTCTTTAAATAGAAAGGCTGCACGATAGGGCAGCACCACAATTCATGAACTGAGATCCAACACGTTTGACATGAAAAAGAACACGGGGACTGGTTACTAAGAGCAAGCTATCTTGCCACATTTTTGCAAATGTAACGAACTGACATACTATGAGTAGAAATATTTTATTCCTGAGGAAACATCCATATCTAGGAACTAGCATGCTCACAGACTCGCACAATGTGCCATTTTATGAGCACTAGAGACACCAGATTTAGATTGAATGAGAAGACAGTTTGTGAATTTGTGAAGAAGTTCATTTACAAAATTGCGAATCCATTAAATAGCCCATCAAAATCTGGTGGAACAGTTTACACTATAGAGTAGGAGTTGGCACCTAAACATGGTTTTGTGTATTTAGAGCCAAGACAGAACGAAATTTATTTTCATATGCTCATCTATGAAGCAACATAATAGATTTATTTTCTATGCTGATTACATGCCTAACAAGAACCTTACTTGTGCACCAGATTGTGCTTTTATACTTCAAATCACCCCTAGGAACTCTTACGAATTGGCATACAACTGTACCATGTAACTTGAGTAAAACTTAGTCCTAAAATTTTAGTAGTGCTGATCAAAGCACAGAACAGGCTTTCTATGTTTCGATCACCACTACAGTTTTTAGGACTAAGTTGTACCAAGGAAATGACAAACATACAGAGCTTAATTATGCGACACACATAACTTCAAGGAGTGTGTAAAGCATACTTTAACGAACTGAGGATAAGATACGCGTTGACTATTTGGAAATCTGAAGTATACAGCGAATCCCGGCTTATTTCCACATTCACGCTCATATACTGATTCGTCACTCTGCAAAAAGTTGTATTATGCAAACTCAGAAGCACTAAAACAACGTAATAACCATCAGCAAAGCTATGGCGAAGAGTGTATATAGCACACTTGAATCAATAAGCTACCTTCCAATGGTAAGCCATCTTCAGGGTCTCATGAAGAAACCTTCCAAGCCTGCCAGCCTCATACTCGGTACAACAACAGATCATTGGCTGTAGTGTCTTGCAGATGAAAACATCTATATGATTCACCGTGTTGAAAAATGGAGTCCCAAGTGAATGCATCATCTGGACAAATGTAGCACAATACACAGCATCCTGCATGCTAAGAACACAGCGTGGATATATGCACCGCTGGAGAAATTCCATGTTGATCTTCAGTGCGTCCGGACTGGAACTCAGCCACTTATCCTTTTCACGGGTTAGCCTTTGGAGCACTGATATAACATGCTGTTGATGCTTGTCGGATTCATTGTTCAATTTGTCCAGCAAATCTTGGATTCTCTCCTTGTCCTTCTTACGCCGTGATATTGCAATGCTAGAGTTATCTGAGTTATCTTCAAGTTGTTTGAGATTTTCATGCAGCTTCTTGATTTCTGCATCATAACGATCTTTTGGAAAATGAAGATCATACAGTGTTAAACCCCAGAAAGTAGCATATAATTCAGGTGAAAGACCGTTCCAGGCTTTTGCTGGCAAAATTGTTCGGATCGTGTTGAGAAGATCTGACCACCTGTAAGAAAACAGAATACAGCAAACTACATATGAATCAAACGTAAGAAATAGAAAAATTGAACCAAAGTTAACTTCAAGGAGGCTTAAACAGTTAAATTATAAGTTTCTAAAAGCAATCATTCTTAAGGCAAAAGGTAGGTTCATTTTCTAGCCAATAATGGACAACTCATGGGCAACCAAAAGCTTTAATAAAAATTTGACTAGCCAATTGTATGGTAGGGCTAAGTTGGCTCAAACCAAACATACCCATAGTAGCTAGTTCCCTACCAGCTTCCAAGGACACAAGATCTTCACTTATCTTTTAGCGGTAAACAGGAGAGGGTCAATTCTCATAATTGTACTCCGATGTTCTAAAGGGTGCATATTTTATCTGAACTTACCATCCTTTGTAATTTACTTCTCAATTTATTTTCAACATAAACCCAAAAATGAAAATGGAATAACTAAGTGTTAGAGTACGTAATGGGCCTATAATGGGCCTGGGCTGGCGGTATAGTCCGTTAGCCTTAGGGTTAATTAGAGATAATGGTCGCTTGCTTAGGGGTCAAGTAAGCCTTGCTTGGGAGTCAAGTAAACCTCTCTATATAAAGAGAGGAGATGTATCAATCTAATCAAGCAAGAATTAAGAAGGAAATCCCTTCCCTCTTGCCCGGCCGTGGGCAGAAAGGCCCCCGGCCGGCCCTCTCGCGCCCTCCTTCTAGCAGCCTCATAACACTAAGACATGCTATTTTCATGCTCCCAGAAACACTTGTACCCTTCGTTTGGAAGAAGAAAAGTCAAACAGTGTATTTGGAAGTTCCAACAAAAACAGACAAGAAATCACACTACAATGTGTTCATTTGTGGTCTGCACAAATGGACAATGGAGTAAACTAGTACAGCAACTATCTGTAAAATCTTCTTTTCAGGGACAATGTGTATATTTGCATGAAAATTCGGAAGTGCACAGAGTATTGCAATATTTCCATGTGAGGGTTTTTTGACAATATTTTGCAATGTGGATTTCGTTAGACATGTGTAGGTGAGTCAGGCGTTGTCTGTGATGACTCATACCATTGCATAGATGATTAAACGACTCTCCACAGATGTTCATAAAAGCTTACATGATTGACTTCTGAGATGAATCGCCATGCAGGATCATTTCATCATATGATACAGACTCCCCTTCTTCATTGTCATCCAGAGGCCAACAGGTGTCGCCACCGTTAGCGCTTCTGAAAAGCCTCATTACAGGCCGGTATATAAGAAAAGCAACCTAGAATGAAGAAAATTGCTAAGATGTTTACTCAAGTGGAGGCATGATAAAATTATGAAATCAGCTCGCACATTGAAAAAAAATGGAGTGCACAAGATATGAGTGTATTACGTCTGGCTCAATATGATATTTATAAACCAGATCTTCCAGCGGAGGTATTAGTTGAACATAGGTTGATGGAGCTACGGCACTTGAAAGAAACTCGGCATACTGAAGTAGTATTCCATGGCATCTATCAAACTGCTCGCTAACCATTTTGATATATGTGGCATCTGCATTTATTATAATCCTGAAAACAATAGCAACATTATCAAGTTCAAAAGAGCAGTGCAAAGAGTAAGAACTTAATATGACGCTTTTAGGCTAAAAACATGAACCCCAGAATGCAGATAATAAAGCTCAGTCTGTTACCTATATGAAGTCCACTTAGTCAAGAGAGCAGAACAAAATAAGGAGGGGGGAAAGGGCACAAAAGATTTAGCAAGTTGGAACAATATCTTACTTGGATCTGTGTTGGGCAATGAGCAGTAGTAGAGGAATTGCAAGTTTAGGTTCATCTTTTGGAAGCAAAGAATCCCGCAATTTGTTAGTAGACTTATTCAGGACCTACAAAAAACGATTTGGTAAGCTGTTTATTTGACCTTATCATGAAATAGAGAAAAGAAGCATTGATTCCTCGCAAAACCTTATAGTTCCGTGTTGATCCAAACAGCGAAGATTGAAGACGCAACGTTTCACTTCCTGCCATAGCATCAACCTGTTCATCAGTCATGTTCTCAGTGTACTGTACATTTGCCATTTGCTGAATGAGTTCCTGCATGGTACATCAATTTAAACTTCAGATTTATACAATACAAAGGCAGCAAGAAAGTTTCAACATAGCCAACAAACCTCAAGTACAACAAGCTCAGTACCCAATCCTTTCTTCAGTTGATTAACTATGTATTGGAAGAGGCATTTAAGCTCCATGGAATGATGCTTCTTGCAGCTGTTAAGTTTATTGGTTCAGAATAGAAGCATAAAGATAAAATTAAAGACAATAATAATATTGGGAAGGGAAACACAAGCACCCCAGTGATTATAAACTACTGCTTGCATTTTCAAAGCATTAAGATTAAATGTAATTAACAAATAATAACAAGGATCTAGAGTCTTGGCAAATGGTGATAATTCGTTGTACACTTCTGCAGACGCGATGTCAGAATGAGCAAACAAATGAGGAGAGGGGAAAATTCAAGATTATGCACAAGATAATGGCAGGGGGTCCTTAGTGGTAAAACAAAAGGTAAACCTATAAATATTTTAGGTTGTAGATTGGTTACCTAATGCTGCATTAGCATATCAAAAATCATTGTCACGAGTGTTTGACATAATGTATAGCAAGCTTAGCTAACGATGCAAGAATGCAAGTCCGAAAAATCTTTGTGATATTTATTCAAAAGAAATTGCATCCTGCGCAGATATTCGTTACATTTAGTTTGAATCTAACCAGTACGACACAGAAAAATGTCAAAAGCTCAAAGCAAATTTTAAATAGTTATAGTACCAGATCATTGTTTGTTCTATAAAAGCCATATCACAAAAGCACTTAATATGCCTAATAAGCAAGAAGATACATGACTGAATGTCACTGGATAATCAAGTTTAACTAAAGTACACCACATCATGTTTTGTGTAAATAATATGATCACAGGCAGGAGTCAAAACTACATACAGGTGTCCCCAGAACGATGCCAGACACTGAAGCCAGTCTGACAGGTTAAGGCCGTCATCCTTTACTTTCTCACGACCACCTTGAGCCAACCGTTCGATTACAATATATTGCAAAATATCATATTCCAGCTGTAAAAGAAGCACATTTAGACAACAGTGTAAACTTGACATAGAAACAATTGAAAGACACATACAGAACAATTACAATCAACTCTAGAAAGGGCATGAGCATCTGTATAAAACATGCATCACATACGCAGCCAATACCTGAGTCAAGTATTTAAAAGCATCCACAACTGGATTTATCATGTCCCTGTATGCTTCAACCTGAAAGTTGTGACAACGTATTGTAGAGGTAAAAAGATGAAAGAACTGAAGATAAACCATAATTACACAAGTCAAGGAAGGATTGCAATTATAAAGGTGAGCTTCCAGAATCATTGAATTGTCATAATTAACCAATTAAAAATAATATATTCATAAATCATTTGGCCAGACTATCGGTTGCTTCATTAAGTTATGTGTAGCCATAAGAGGCATGTTCCCTCTGCACATGTACACAACTACATATACCATTCTATTACTAATATGGAGCAGTAGGACGCTCTTATGCTTTCTGGTCCAAAATGTAAAATAAAAAACTCGCTCCATTGACATTAATCATTTGCAAAGACCCCCCCCCCCCCCCCCCCCCCAATGTACATTAACCACAACTGAGTCCTTAAAGGGATGGCACAAGGCCTGCTGCAAGCTTATAGTTGATAAGGATCATACCCATTGGCAGATCTAGTGCACGGAGAGCTGATGTGGCCAGGGTTAAAACTACAGTATGCACTCGGTGAGTTCAGCATCTAGGCTAAAAACATAAAGAGCCAAATACAGTCCAAATGGAGCTGCCAGCAGATTCAACGGTTGGCCATCTCCAACATCAAAGAATTAATATCACATGTTTCAGATGACTGCAGTATTTATTATTGCTTTGAATATTGCATGTGCATTGTTGGTTCAAAATACCTGTTGGACAATTGTCCGAAGCACAGTCATTGGATTTGCATGAGCAAGTTTAGCCACCATGCGGCCAAGCTGCTTCAGATTTTCCTTGGCCAGCCGTTTTAAGAGACGTCTGGTGTCCAGCTAATTGAGAAAATAAGGATGCTGGTGAATTTAAAACTCAAGATAAAATGGTAGGCGAAAGAAAGAAAACCCAGGCATAGAATAAGCAGGCAACCTTTGCTGTTTGCCTTGCAGCAAGGACAATTGGGTTTTGTTCAGTGTCCTTCTCCCACTCACCATACAAACGATAGCGCACCTAAACATGAACAGTGCCGGATTGATTAAAAAGGTAGTGCAGTACAGCAAGTAATGACCAGGAAGCATGACAGACCTCATAAGGAAGAAGGGAAAGAACTCCCCATATCTCCATATCAACAGCAGGATTGGCAGGTATAAGCTGCAGTGAAGGAAGCAAGCATGACCCAAGTGCTTCTTCAACCTGAGATTCTGGAGACATTACACCTGCTGTACGGGCTGATTCTTTTGACGAGGCATGATACACCTTTAACACTCTGCAAACCTGAAAATGAACACATCGAATGTGCCATTAAATAACAATATCCAAAAAAAAAATTGCCACTAGATTGCTCCAGGCGGAAGTGCATAATTGCAAATAAAGGTGTTCATAGTCATATGACCTTTCCTAGTCTTGAGGATGGGATTGGGGGTGTTTGTGTGCTATGATTGTATAATAGTCAGTGATAACTGGTGCTAATGGCTTTGTGTGCTAATCTGTGCTAATTTGGTGGTTGGTGCTAATCGTTTCTTATCAGGTCTTCTGTTACTTGGAATTACTAATAATCATGTTAATTGGCATTTTGGGTGTGGGACAGTACCATTAGCATGCTGAATTCAGGGAATCGATGCTAAATGTTCACTTAATTGTTACAAAAATGTTGTTAGTTACAAGGTATTAACAAAATCTAGGGAGTGCAATATGGATAGTCTGTTGTTGTGAGAGGAAACAAAACATAGGGAGGTTATCTTTTGGGACAGGCCCCATGTGGAGATCTAGGGAGTGAGATAAGGGGAGCTGCTGAAGATGCTCTTGGAGCATCTGAATACGACAGCTGACCGGTACCCATATCGCTATGCCTGCTGGATGCAGCAGATAGACGGTGGACGTAGGCACCAGCTCAAAAAATCTCATCTGCATCAGGGATGGCCATTTTTGACTTTTTAATTTATTACAGCAATGCAAGTGAGGAAGCAAAATCCTGGTCATAACCACCACTGATGAAATGAATATGGACATATGGTATTTTTGTAGTTTGTACAAAATGTATATACGAAGTAATAATCTATGACATAAATGCAGTAAAGAAATTCTCAAGAATATATCCTAAGGCAGCACGATATTGAGCAGGTACTAATACAAGAAGAATGCAACACAAAAAGATTTAAGGATACCTTCTGGAATAATTGTGTGTCACGGTGAAGGTATGGTCCACAAGCGGCAAGCATTTGGAAAAACTCCTTCGGCAGATCAACCGAATAACTTGGTGACGAGACAGATGATGCATCCATCATATGAGTGTTGATGTTACGGGTGATTTTATGATGTGTTTGACAATATGTACTGTAGGCTGACGAAATAGTCTTCTCAACAATTCTGCATAAATGGAAGTAGGATTGAACAACATAAATTGGGGAACTCAACCATTGCATTACAATAAACATACTCGGGCCATCATATGCCATATTTCATGGAAGTAGAGGCAATAGTATACAACTGCTAAGGCTGCTAATAGAATATGCAGAGGAAGTTGACAAACCTAAATAAAGCATCACAAATTTCAACGTGCTCGACAGGATTTAGCTGCGCAAGACGTTCAAATAGTAGCTGTGCATGGTCCCTGGCAAATAACAGCAGAAGTCAATCAGTGACATTTATAACATGTCAAAGAAGACAGATGTGTTTTACTGCAGATTTGAAATATACCAACTGAGCAGAACAATGAAATGTTATTATAATAAACTTTGCAATATTATAATACATCTTAAATCAATGGCACTAGAGATAATACCAATCATGGACTGAGAGGAAACCAAGAAGAAGTCCAAGCTTCTGGTTCTTTTCTATCTCAGGGGCTCGTTCATCAATTATATCATTTTCCATCTCCAGTGCTGTGTATAAATCGATCGTTATTTCTTGCTTCTCTTCATCCATAAGGTCCTTTCCAGTAGCAGCAAGATTTATTTTGCCTATTTTAGTAGCCTGGGATCAAGAAAGAGATGAGTAAACTCCATAAGTTGAATCCCTGATGTGTCCATAATTATTAAAGCATATCGAAGACCAATGGAGGCATTTCATAAAGTAAGACCAAATCTGCATGCATAGCTTGAGATATGTCCAGTCACTAAAAGCATGGTTACTGCAAACAGTGGAACAGCTTAATCAGTGTCTCTACTTGAGGTACCTACAAATATGAAACTTCCTCAAAGCCAAAACTACAAGATGACAATCAAAAGAACAACTCTTATATGTTTGCCACTCGAGTTCCAATTTCAATGTGGCAACTTGTTATTAGTCCTCCCATGTAGTGATTCCTACAAGAACTATCATGGTATTTGCATAAACAGACTTTACACGGTAATGTTTTCGAAGTATCATGGTGTTTGCTTAAAGAGACTTTACACATACTGCTTTCCTTTTTCAAATGGAAGTCGTTTTTAAAATCTAAAAATTGAAGCATAAAAATCATTGGGAATACATTGTAGTGACATTCATATAATTCTCATTTATAACCCTGAGGAACACAGCAAATCCTTTTTAGAACAGAATGGATTCAACAAGAAAATCATCCTAACCTCATCAATTTTCCTTGAAACAAAGGAGCCAAAATGCTCAAACGCCTCATCATCATTCGGAAGTAAATGAGCGTAGCTGAAACAGAAGCCATGAACGTGTCATAATTTATGAAATATACAAGGTGCAGTTGAAAAGGATATAGCAACACAAACAGATCCAGCAGCAACACTAACTCATATTGATACAGCATAAAATGGCTAGAAAAATAGAAGCAAACAAGAACTTGAGACTACAGATATGGTCAGTCAGTTACTAAAATAACTAATATCATTGATACTACATATGATTGTTTTCTCGGTATTGTAGTACTAAGTACTAACTATCTAAGGAAAATAACCTAAAAGAAGTCTAGTACTGCTCGTGTAAGTCATCACATAGTTATAAGAAATGGCCATCAAAATAAGAGCAGAAGTTGAAGAGGGAACCGCAAAAGGAATGTAATGTTAAAAATAAATAAAAAATACATGTATATAAACCTTACAAAAATATGATCTCTTACTGCAGATATTTTTATAACAAGATATTTTAGAAAATACTATTTAAGGAGGATGTCTGAAATAGCAGTTTGCAGTCAAGAAGTGTAGACAAACACAATAACAACTAGAAAACTTACAGATTATCAAGGTCAATAAGGCCAGATTTGACCAGCAGCGCTGCTATTCGGAAAAGACCAGACGGAACAGGGCTGTTTACATCCAATTGTTGATAATATTGAAATTTAAACCCCAAAACTTGAGCAGCATGGGACTGTAAAAATGAGAAGCCGTAAGATGGGCTGAAAATACTGCATGAAGTATGGTAACAATCTTTACAGGCTGGCTAACAAAATACCTTTGGAAAAAGAGGTATAAGCTGATAAAAGCTACTATTGTCTGGATAGAGTTCAAAACATTCCAACACCTAGCAGGCAAATAAGAAAGAACATAATCAGATTATAGCAGTGACATGCTTTTACAATGTCAGATAGCAGTACCGGGATAAAAAAATGAGAACTCACAATGTCAAATACACGATTCGGGTCCAGGTCAAAATGTCCAATTAATGACTGTCACAAGAACATTATGTTATAATTGTTTACATGCTGAAACCATAACATGTGAGGAAGAAAGAAGATTCCAAGTAACCAACACCGAACCTTTACAATGCTGATAGTTGCTGAAGAAGCATTTTGGCAAGCCAAATCTGAACCTACTTGACAAAGTAGGGTTACCTGAATTCCAGACAAAAAAAGGCAGCTAGGTCAAAAAATACACCATGCTCCAGTAAACCTTTTAGACACATCATTTACAAACTAAGCAAAGAATGGAACTAGCCATAAATCCCACATGGTTGCAATTTAGTCCCAAATAATTTCAAGTTGGAAGTATAAGAAGTTAGAACACATGTGTGGAATTGTGGATATTTACATCTCTAATCAATGTAACCACACTTACGATCGTTTATAGAAGTATCTAGATTATAGTGTTTGCCCTCTAGATTTGGTATAACACGTGTTAGAAAACAAAGGAAAATTTGACTGCGGAAAACTGCACTTGGTTGACATTGCCAATTCTATCACAGCCCAGACACTGAAACACGTCATAAAGTTGCGTGAATTTGCTAGTAGACACCAAAGTGTCTAATAACAAACAAGCATGGTTATGCTAGTGGTTTTAGGCAATAAAAAGTGTCCAGTAAATGACTACAACTTCATAATGTGGTTGGGCAACATCATTTTGTGGTGTCTGGGCATATGCTAATCAAGTGCAGTGTTCTATAGCAAATTTTCCAATAAATACTTTCAGAAATACAGGTTATTTGGCTTTCCAGCCTTCCCCTATTTAGCATTCCAGGTGTCCTACTCTGTAATTTAGGATCAAATAATAAATCAAAGTCTGGAATTAGTTGATTGTTTTACACTCCCCTTGAACTGTAAATGCGTCCAGTCAGTAACTCAGATCAAATATTCTTCGGTAATTGAGAGCAGTCTCACTCACCAAAGCATCAGCGAAGAAACTAGAGCACACTGAGGACAAATTTCTACGTTATGTTACTCATTTCGATTTCATAATATAGCATGAAGAAATAACAATGGTTACTGAAGTTGCAAAAAAATAATGGAAGGAACCAATGCACACCATTACAAGAACAAGAGGTAGAAGTTTCACAGGCAGAGATATACATACCAACTTGGCGTAGCCCTCACTTTCCTCTCTTAGAAGGTTGAATTTAGTTTGCTGATAAAGAAGTCGTGTGTTGACTCTGACCTGTTGCCATTTATGTCAAGCGACAATTAAAAAATGATGCAGTAAACAGGTAAAGAATGGGACTATGCGAAATAAGAAGAATGGTGCCCAGGAACCATGTTTAATAGATATCGGCAATAATGTGACATGGTACATTGTAATTCATGTGAGCACAAACAAAAACATCAGGAAGCAATGATCGCACGTGATAACAATATGCATAGTATTAGTATGTGACACATACCTCCTTGGCTTTTAAATCCTGGCCTTTTGACTTACTCAGTTCAACCTCCCATAGGAACTCTGCCTTCAAATGTGCACATACAGAAAACAGAGACAGCATGTGTCAGTTGCCTTGAATCATGAAAAGGTGGTTTGGAGAAAGATATGGTACCCTAGTATGACGAAAACAAATACTCACTTCACATCGCTCTTGAAGAAGCCTAGGCACAATCAATGAAGACTCCACGAGTGACTTAGTCTGCAGCCAAGAGTATTTATAAGGAAATTAGTGAGCACTAAATCCTCCACCCAAACAAAATAGGGCACCAAGAAGATAGATAGCCATTTGCATTGGTAAAGATATGAATAAGTGTAGAAGTATTCAAAGAAATTGTTACCATTTTGACAAGACGACTGCGATATTCACCAGAAATGGTAATCTGCACATTACTACAGGTCAGATCATCAACTAGGAATGCAGCACTCAATGATTACAAGGAAACAGCAACACAAGGAACGGAATGGTAAATCCAGATTACATGATATTCTGAAATAAATGCATCTTGAATTTTGGATAGATTCGTTCACTAAACCACAAATCCCTGAGTGACACTCCCCGTCGCCTGCCTCCAGCTGATCAGGTACCAGTCGACTATTGGGTGACTCCTAGATGACAATGATCTTGGCAACTGTTTTCTGGTATAGATCCAGAACTCCTAGATAGAAAGCTAAACGTTCCCACTCTATAATTCAAATAATAATGAATAAGTTTGCGCTCACGACCATTATAAGGTTTGCTAGTGGTATTCCAAGAGCTGGTAGTTTCATGTTCATCAGAAAGGGCATAATTTACCCCTTTTCCTGCTACAACTTCAGCAGGATACGTTTTTCAAACATAGCCTTTAGAACTTGTTCAGAGCTACCACATGCTATCACTACCAGTGAGACATCTATGCATCACGGAAACATCTTACAATTCAACCAGGTTGTCACTTCAGCTGGCACAACAAGTAACACAGACAACAAACTGGCCAATTCAGCTAAGTATTGCATTACAGTGCTATGCTCAATGGCGAATTGACAAATCGGACACACTTCATCGAGCCAATCGTAACAAACTAAGCACCACACAGCAGCAAAAAAACGACCAGGAATACTCACATCCTGCCCTAGGTGCGCGACGATGTCGGCGAGCACGGAGCTGGACTCCTCCTGCCGCGCCTCCTCCACGAACACCACCGAATCCAGCGCCGCCCGGCACTTCTGCGGCGGCAGGTCCCCCCGCACCTGCACAGCCCAACCAGCGCAATCAGCCCCAAAATCACAAGCCAGCCAGCCCAGCTCGCCGAGCAAAACCTAATTCGCGGGCAGCAGCGCAGGGAGCTCACCATCGCCCAGCAGAGCTCGTAGAGGAAGCGGGCCCTGGGGACCGGATCGGGGAGGCGGAAGGCGGCGGCGGACTGGCCCTTCCATTCGCGGAGGCACTCCTCGGTGACGTATCTGTAGTCCGGCGCCTGGAGCGGCGGCGACATGGCGAGCGGACGCGGGTGCTGGGGGCAGGGTTTTGGAGGGGAACTAGGGTTTCATGGGAGGTGGAGGAGGAGGAGGGGGCGAGCGGGCGACTTGGAAGTGGAGGGGCGACCTATGGGGGGGCGGGCGATGCGGGGCAGGATGGGGGGCGGAACAGCGTGGGGAACCGCCGACGAGGGTGGGTGACGGCGGCGGCGTCGGGGCGCGCCGGGAAAGCGGCGAGGCGGAGGGAGCGGGCTCGGGTGGGGCGGTGGGGGAGCCGGCGAGGCGCTGTGACGGCGGGGGCTGGGTCGGGTAGAATCTGGCTGGCCTCACGTATAGATGGGCTGGGCCTTCAGCTCGGGTACAGCCTATACCTGGCCAAACGGGCCGGCCCGGCACGGCACGGCACGGCCCGCCGTAAACGTGCCTGGCACGGCACGGCCCGTCTCGGCACGAATAATAACCGGGCCGTGCCGTGCCGGCCCACGGGCGGGAGCTAGCAGCCCAGGCACGGCACGTAGGCTACGTGGGCCGGCACGCGGCACGCCCAGGCACGCCGGCCCGTTGGAGGACGCTGGGCCGTCTGGCGCGATCTTTTTCTTTTTCTTCGCAATACCTCTGAAAACAGCAAAAAAAAAAGGCCAAAAAAAATTAGAAAATTGCAAAATCTGGTAGACTATTATGTGAGATAAATCTAGAGTTTTATTAGCACATGTACATCATTAAAACTCCCATCTAAAAGAATAAAAGAATACAAGACATACTCTATAATTACAAAAGGATAAAAAATACAAAGACTACACTATAACACTACTACCACTTAGATTCAAGCACTAATAAAATACGCATGCACTATGAAAATATTAAACATATTAGGGTATTCGGTATTTATATAGGACATATATATTTATATTTTAAAAAAAACATAAACGGGCCGTGCCGTGCCGGCCCGCGTGCCTAGCCTCCAGGCCCAGGCACGGCCCATGGCGTGCCGCGTGCCGGGCCTGGCCCGTTTAGCCCGGGCCGTGCCGTGCCTGGGTCGTGCCGGGCCTGCGTGCTACCGGGCCGGCCCAGTTAGCACGGCCCGTTTGGCCAGCTATAGTACAGCCGTGTAGGTCGGTTTGCGACACGTTTGACATGAGTAATGTTTTTTTTTCTCTCTCCAAACATTGGTTTCCATTCTGCATATGTCTATTTCTCAAAAACAAATCCACATATGTGTGGTATTCTTACTAGGTGAAAAGAATGCGAGATTACTAGGTAAAATTTTGTATGACCTGCATTTTTTAAGAGAATCAGATCTATTACAAATTTATCGGAAGTACAAAGCATCTTTTTGTTTTTAAACAACATCGGATTTATTATTTAGAGATAATAGTTATATCGTCTGTCAGAAGAGATACAATATTTCCCATGGGCTCCTCAATCCAATCGCTAGTCATGAAGCATTTTGCTACTCTAGCGAGCTCATGGGCTACTTTGTTCGCTTCTCTATTACAATGCTCAAAACTGATAACAGGAAAATCACAAGCCAAAAAAAAAACAATCCTCAAAAATTGTGCTGCCGGCCCTACAGAATGACCTCTGTTCTTCATCGTGTCAATTACTTCCATGTTGTCAGAATTAATAATAACGCGATTGCATCCCGCCTTATGAGCCAAAAATAACCAAACCTAAGTGTCAGTGCTTCCGCAGTCAGAGCATCCGCACAATACTCGATCTTACGGTTTCCACCTACAATGAAGTTTCTTCTATCATCCCTGATAACAGCCTCTGTTCTGCCCCTTAGTTGATCATGATCAAAAGAAGCATCCACATTCAATTTAACAAAAACCATGGGAGGTTTGCTCCATCCTTCACACTTCCTCTTTGCCTTTGGTGAGTAGGCATTTACATAATTTGATGTTATAGCCCGAATCCCCATCGAGGTTTGTGACGCCTCTTGTAACTTCCCCTTACTAGTAGAAAAACACCTAATAGTCCCGGTTCGTAAGGGCCTTTAGTCCCGGTTCATGAACCGGGACTAATGGGTCGTTACTAATACCTCCACCCATTAGTCCTGGTTCAAACACGAACCGGGACCAATGTGCCTCCATGTGGCCCTGTGCGCCGAGCCCAGTCAGGGGGCCTTTGGTACCGGTTGGTGGCTCCAACCGGGACCAAAAGGCATCCACGCGTCAGCATTCCAGTGGCTGGGGTTTTTGTTTTTTTTTAAGGAGGGGGATTGGGGGTTTTGGGGGGTTAATTTAGGTGTTTCATATATTGTGTTAGCTAGCTAATTAATAGAGAGAAGTGTCCTTTCTTATGTCCGTGCTTGGTCGACGCTACGTACTATATATATACATAAGTGATCGAGAGAACCATTCAGTATAGAAGTTCGTTATACATACCGAGAGAAGTGATCGATCGACCTCTCCTTCTCCGAGAGATTGGTCGAACAACAAGTTTTCGTATCATGTATCCAGCGCTACTGGCTACATACATGTACAATATGTATAAGATCTCTTAATTACAAACCCCTAGCATTTAAAATCAATTTCCACATGGTATTCTCCGGCTTTATTGATGACGTGTTCAAGAAAGAATCCCGCCAATTCCTCTTGAATTGCTTTCATGCGATCTGGTTCTAGGAGTTCATCCCGCATCTGCCACGTCTAATTTGAAGAAGGGGGTTAATTAATACATATATATGAATGAAACTCAACAGAAATGATGGTGTAATAAAATGAAATTGTGAATATTATTGCTTACGCACTTCATATTGTCTTCTAGAGTAGCGCCGCTTGTTTTTCAAAGTCGCGGTGTGGATGAACTCGCACACGTAGTATCCACAGAAATCATTCCCTTCCTCCTGCCACAAGCACTTTACGAGAAATAGATGTCAATCAAACTGATAATGAAGCATTATAAATGGCATTGATGAAAGTATAGCTATAGAATCAACGGGAGATGCGCGCAACTAGCTACCCAGTAGTACTTACTTTCGGATATGCATATCGCATCTCTTTCGGCAGTCCCGGAGCTTCTGCGGTGAACTGTTTCCAAACACTGCAAGACAAAGAAAATAATTATTATTACTTGAGATATCAGGAAATGAACAAAAAGTTGCCGATATGGTGCGATAATGATCGATTGAACTTACTTGCTGAGCATTTCAGTCATGTCCGCATAGGTTTCGGGATCTTTCCGTCTCGAGTCTAAGACGGTTACTAGTCCACGCTCAAGCTTAATCTCCAGAAGAATATAGTGGTACCTGCGCACGCATGCATAACTCATCAATTACATTACTATAACCTCGCTCGAGTAATAAGGGAAACCGAATATGCACACGACAGTAACACTCACTTGCCGTTGTAAGGAAAGAGTATGGTATCTTTGTTTTGATTTTTGATCAACGATCGTAGCAAGTTGTCCTCGGCCTCTTTAACGTTCTTTTCAACCAGAAATACATCTATGATATTTGTGCTAATGAACCCAATATCATAAATTTCTTGTTTTTTGCACTCGACAATCTTCAATCTGCATAATATATTAAGGATAATTAATTATAAATACATGCAATGAAAGAGCCGAACTATATATAGAGACTTAATGACAAAAATAGTACTTACAGGCAATAGCAAAAGACCATTAATTTATCGAGGGCCTTTTGATTGAAGAACGCGAAGAACTCATCAAATGGAACGCACAACAGATCATTTGAAACGAGGTCGTGCTCCTCTTTAATGTTCAGATACAAACTGTTCGTCCCCTCAGACTCTCTGCAGGTTTTCATGTACCAACTATGGAATCTTCGCATTATTGTTGTCAGAGATTTTTCATCTTTGACGAGAGGCTTCCCGTACTCGTATCTGTGTTCGTCCACCGCCATGAAATCAGGAAGTGCATCGTCAGGCAGGTAATCTTCAAGATTGCCATAACCGGCCACCGTCCCCGGAGCATTAGACACATTGAGCGGGGGGCACGATTGCTGTGCTTGTTCGCCGAGCTGGGCAATTTTTTTTCCCTTTGCTCGTTCTTTTAACCTTTTATCACTGACAGTAGTTCCCGACCGCTTGGCTTGGAGATATGTCTGTTCAGTAATGCGCTCATAGTTGGTTCTCGGCGGAGACTTTGGTGGTTTCCTCAGGGCATCGATAGTGCGCTTTGCTTTCACCGGATCTACCTTCTCCTCCGGAGGTGGATGACTCTTTGCTTTCACCCCTTCAAAGAACTCCTTCACGTGGGTCCGCACAATCGTATCGTTTTCCTCCTCGGACCTCTCATACGGTAACTTCTCTAGAGGCTTGAGAGATGATGGACCGTATTTGTATTGCCTCCCGCCTCTGGTTGTGCTGCTAGACGCTGGAGCAGACGGAGCGGCTGCGGCGTCTGTCTTCTTTCGTGCTTGCTTACGAGGCGGAGGAGAAGGAGTACGATGCGCCGGAGCAGTCGGGGCGGCGGCGGGTCTCTTCCACCCTTGCTGGCGAGGCGGAGAAGGAGGAGGCTGTTGGCTGCTCGGGAGCGCCGGCGCAGGCGGAGAAGGAGGCGGAGTGCCGCCACGCGCCGGAGAAGGAGGCGGAGTGCCGCCACGCGTGCCCTGATCGTCACTCGCTGGAGGAGGAGGCGGTGGAGGAGGTGAAGTGCCCTGACTCGCCGGAGGAGGAGGAGGAGGCGGAGGCGTCCAGTTCGGAAGGTTGATGAGCTCCTTCCGCCATAGGCATGGAGTCTTCAGAGCAGAACCCAGCCTAGTCTCCCCTTCACCGGTAGGGTGCTCAAGCGGGAGGTCCTCAAATCCCTCCGTTATTTCATCCACCATCACCTTAGCATATCCTTCTGGAATCGGCTGGCAGTGATAAGTTATGTCGGGTCCACTAGGATAAACTTGGCCAACAGCCGCCTTGACCTTCAAATTCATCCATCGCGCCATAATGTGGCAACTTTGAGACTCCGTGATACCATCCACGGGATAGCTGGCAGGAGCCGTCAAGACATGCTCCGGCTGAAGCAGCTCGGTGGAAGCCACGCTGCTTCTCCATTGAGATGGCGGGGTAGCTTCGGGGGAAGCTTCGGCAGGTCGTTTGTTGCGATCTGCTGCTTCTCGTTCCTCTTCTCGATCCTCTAGCCCCATTACCCTTTCATGCAGCGCCTACAGTTGGTCATGCTCCAGTTTCTTCCTCCTCTCGTGGGTTTTGTAACCCCCTGCGTCCGGAAAACCAACCTTCCACGGAATGGAGCCTGACGTGCCTCGTGTCCGTCCAGGGTGCTCAGGATTCCGAAGGGCCATTGTGAGCTCGTCCTTCTCCCTGTTTGGAAGGAACGTCCCTCGCTGCGCTGTAGCGATATAGTGTCGAAGGTTCTTGACTGGTATTTCCAGTTGCTCGTCCGTCCACTGGCACTTCACTGTTACAGGGTCCAAGGTTCCGCCAGCCCCGAAGAACCAAGTCCGGCAACGGTCTGGCCAGTACATTGTCTCTGGTTCGATCCCTTTTTCAAGCAGATCATGCTCAGCCTTGGACCACTTAGGTCGGGCTTTGAGGTAGCCACCTGACCCCATGCGATGGTGAAGCTTCTTCTTCGCAGCATTTTCCTTGTTTCTCGCCGACATCTTCTTACTCTTTTCCGATGTCTTGTGGGCCACAAATGCGGGCCAGTGATCTTTGATCTTCTCGTATTTGCCGATGAATTCTGGTGTCTTTTTTTTCGATAAACCGGTTCAGCTCTTTCCTCCACCTCCTCGTTAGGGTTGCCATCTTCTTAAGAGCACAAGACTTGATTAATTGCTCTTTAACTGGATTCTCCGGATCCTCCTCTGGCGGTAGGGTGAAATTTGCCTTCAGCTCAGTCCAAAGATCTTCTTTCTGCATATCATTGACATAAGACACCTCAGGGTCTTCCTCCTTAGGCTTATACCATTGCTGAATGTTGATCGGGATCTTGTCCCTAACAAGAACCCCGCACTGAGCAGAAAATGCCTTTCTTGTCCAGATGGGTTCAATCGGTTCGCCGTCGGGCGCGATTTCTATGATCTCAAACTTTTCATCCGAGCTCAACTTTTTCTTCGGGCCTCATCTCCTTACCGAAGTTGTGCTCGATCCGGAGGGCTAGAAATTATAAGGAAGAAAGACGAGAGTAATTAATATGTGTACATATACCAAAACAATGGAAGCATCAATTAACTAGTCAGCACAGGCTTAACTAATATATATATACCTGGCCGGACTCGGTTCGGTCACCGGAGCAGTCAGCACGGTCTCCTTCTTGTACCTCCATTATGTCACCGGAGCCATCGTGAACATAGTCCTCTTCTTGTACCGGCATTAATGGGCCGAAGCCATCATGAACATAGCCCTATTCTTCATCCAGTCCTTCCAGCTGACCATCGGTGTCGAGGAGAAATGACGCAACTTCATCACTTCCATTTGTGATTATGTGCCCCAACATCGCTTCTGTTTCTTCGTCTCGGGAGTGCTCCATAGTTTCTGCAAATATTTACAACATGTCAATTATTATTCAAACATGGTACAAATGGATATATATATATATATATATATATATATATATATATATATATATATATATATTAGTGGCAAACGTAGAACTAGCTAGCTAATCACAATAAGGAATCATGTTAGTGGCCTCGACGCTGCTTCTCTAGGGTTTGGGGTCGCCTCGACACAACGCTTCAAGGGTTTGGGGTGGCGCGGCGGGAGGGGGTAGGAGACCAACATCGTTTTCTCTCTAGGGTTTGGGTGTCCTCGAGAGTTTTGGTCGAGCGAGAGGGCCGAGGGCGGGGGGTGCTGCCGTTGTATAAGTTATCACGGTCGAGAGGGGGTATATATATATCGACCGCCCCTCATGTCGAAGTTATCTCGAGGGGGTTATATCGACAACGATGCGACATATATATACATGGGAAAATAATGTTATCGGGGAGGGGGTATCGGTACCCCCCCTCGTGTTGAAGTTTCTTCTTTCTCCTCTATTCCTTTCTTCTTCTTCTCCTCTTCTTTTTCTTCTTCTCCCTCGAGAAAGGAAAATAAGGAAAAGGAAGAAAAGAGGAAGAAGGAAGAAGAAAAAAAAAGAAAAAAAGAGGAGAAGAAGATTTCTATTTTTCTTCTTCTCCTCTATTCCTTTCTTCTTCGCCTCTTCTTTTTCTTTTTTTTTCCTCTTCTTATTTATTTCTCCTCTTCTTCCTCTCCTCTTCTTCTCCTTTCTTCCTCTTCTTATTTTCCTTTTTCCTCTCATTCTTTTAGTATTGCTTGTTTTAAAAAAATGTTCAAATAGAAAATTTCAAAAAAAACAAAGGTTTTGCCTAATGCATTGTTCATATGAATATACAAACATTTGCATATTCTACAATATTTAATATCACCAAAAAAATATATGAACAGAAAAAAAAACTAACTTTTCTAAAAATCTATATTTTGCATATATGAAAACATTAATACACATATGAACAAAAAATACATATATGAACAAAAACATGCTCTGAACAATTTTTTTATACATTTTAAACATCTACATACACATAGCCACATACATACGCATATACATTATATATATATATATATATGAACAAAAAAACTAAACTAATAAAAATAAAAAAACAGAGCCGCATATATATATATATAGCCACATACATACACATATACATTGAACAAAAAAATTAAACTAATAAAAATGAAAAAAACAGAGCCGGTGCGGCGCGGCGGCTCACAGCGGGGGCGGCTAGATGACGATGGCGACGGTGGGGGCGGCGAGGGGCTCGGGGCGGCGCGCGGGGGCGGGACGGGGCGCGGGCTCGGGGAGGCCGGCCGGCGACGAGGACGGCGCGGGCTCGGGGAGGCGACGGCCTTGGCGGCGGCGGCGACGGCGAGGTGGAGCAGCCTGGCGGCGTCGAGGAGGGTCGGCGTCGTCGGGGGCAACTGGCGATGAGATTTTGAATTTTTGCGAAGTGTTTGCTTATATAGCAAAGCCATTGGTCCCGGTTCGTGAATCCAACCGGGACTAATGCACCCTTTAGTCCCAGTTGGTGGCACCAACCGGGACCAAAGGCCTCTTTTTCGGTTGGTGCCACCAACCGGGACCAATGCCTCCCCATTTAGTCCCGGTTGGTGCCACCAACCGGGACTAAAGGCCCCTGTGCTGCCCGCATCGGGGCCAAAGTTTAGTCCCACCTCGCTAGTTCAGAGGGGCGCGCAGTGGTTTATAAGCCCCACTGCCGCACCCCTCTCGAGCTCCTCTCCACCGCAGGCTTTCGGGCCTACTTGCTATTGCTTTGCCTGATGGGCCTTCTGGGCCTACTGCGGGCGTGAATCCTGGCCCATAGTAGGGTTTCATGTCATATTCAGGCCGTGGGGGCCCAGTAGGAGGCATTTTTTATTTTTTTTTATTTTCTTTACTTATTGTTGCTATTTTTATTTTTTTCTAGTTTTTTTGTTTTGTTTTCTGCATTATTTATTTTCTTTTGTTTTTTGCTTTATTTTTTAATTCTTTTTGCTTTTAGTTTTAGGAAAATTATAAACTTTCTGTTTGTGCCATTAGTTTTCAAATTTGAAAACACTTTTTTTGTTTTTTTGTTTTCTTTCTTGTTTTATTTATTTTATTTTGTTTCTACTTACAACAAAATACTTATTGTTGTTTTTTTGTTTTGTTTTCTGCATTATTTATTTTCTTTTGTTTTTTGCTTTATTTTTCAATTCTTTTTGCTTTTAGTTTTAGGAAAATTATAAACTTTTTGTTAGTCCCATTAGTTTTCAAATTTGAAAACACTTTTTTTGTTTTTTTGTTTTCTTTCTTGCTTTATTTATTTTATTTCGTTTCTACTTACAACAAAATACTTATTGTTGCTATTTTTAATTATTACGAGGGCCGAACCATAAGACATTAAAGCATTTCAAATGAACTCTGAAAAAGTTGAAAGTTGGCATGGTATCATAAATTGACCCACATAGCATGTGCATGTACAAAACGGACAATGGTATCATACTCGTCAGTTACAAAGTTGGCATGGTATCATCATAATAGTTGCGGGAGAAAGTCTTCACTTTTTCTTCGCTTGTGTCATTTGCTTATTGCGCCGTAACCATGGATAATCTTCATCGTTTATCAGGATGCTGGGGTCAGCCTTGACTTTGAAGGGAGGAATTTTATGAAACTTTTCATAATCTTCAGACATGTCTGTCTTGTCCTCCACTCCCACGATGTCCCTTTTTCCTGAAAGAACTATGTGGCGCTTTGGCTCATCGTATGATGTATTCGCTTCCTTATCTTTTCTCTTTCTCGGTCTGGTAGACATGTCCTTCACATAGATAACATGTGCCACATCATTGGCTAGGACGAATGGTTCGTCAATGTACCCAAGATTTTTCAGATCCACTATTGTCATTCCGTACTGTGGGTGTACCTGTACCCCGCCTCCTGACAGATTGACCCATTTGCACGTAAACAAAGGGACCTTAAAATCATGTCCGTAGTCAAGTTCCCATATGTCCACTATGTAACCATAATATTGAAGGAAATATGCCCTAGAGGCAATAATAAAGATATTATTTATTTCCTTATATCATGATAAATGTTTATTATTCATGCTAGAATTGTATTAACCGGAAACATAATACATGTGTGAATACATAGACAAACAGATTGTCACTAGTATGCCTCTACTTGACTAGCTCGTTGATCAAAGATGGTTATGTTTCCTAGCCATAGACATGAGTTGTCATTTGATTAACGGGATCACATCATTAGGAGAATGATGTGATTGACATGACCCATTCCGTTAGCTTAGCACACGATCGTTTAGTATTCTGCTATTGCTTTCTTCATGACTTATACATGTTCCTATGACTATGAGATTATGCAACTCCCGTTTACCGGAGGAACACTTTGTGTGCTACCAAACGTCACAACGTAACTGGGTGATTATAAAGATGCTCTACAGGTGTCTCCGAAGGTACTTGTTGGGTTGGCGTATTTCGAGATTAGGATTTGTCACTCCGATTGTCGGAGAGGTATCTCTGGGACCTCTCGGTAATGCACATCACTTAAGCCTTGCAAGCATTGCAACTAATGAGTTAGTTGCGAGATGATGTATTACGGAATGAGTAAAGAGACTTGCCGGTAACGAGATTGAACTAGGTATTGAGATACCGACGATCAAATCTCGGGCAAGTAACATACCGATGACAAAGGGAACAACTTATGTTGTTATGCGGTCTGACCGATAAAGATCTTCGTAGAATATGTGGGAGCCAATATGAGCATCCAGGTTCCGCTATTGGTTATTGACCGGAAACGTGTTTCGGTCATGTCTACATTGTTCTCGAACCCATAGGGTCCGCACGCTTAAGGTTTCGATGACAGTTATATTATGAGTTTACATGTTTTGATGTACCGAAGGAGTTCGGAGTCCCGGATGAGATCGAGTACATGACGAGGAGTCTCGAAATGGTAGAGACGTAAAGATTCATATATTGGATGATATGGTTAGGCCAAGGGGTCAAGCCCATGAGGCTTTAGGTCGGTGCAAAAGGAGTTTTGCGGAGGCCAGGGGGCCAAACGCCGGAGGTCTGGCCCTGGGCCAGACGCTGAGGCCCATGGCGTCTGGGCCAGACACCAAGGATTGTGGCGTTTGTTCCTGGAGTCCGAGTGGGACTCTGCCTTTCGGGCAAAACTGACTTTGAGGAGGCTTTTGCTCCAAGTTTCGACCCCGGGGCTCAACATATAAATAGAGGGGCAGGGCTAGCACCAAAGACACAACAATTGATCCCTTGGATCTCTTAGCCGTGTGCGGTGCCCCCCTCCACCATAGTCCACCTCGATAATATCATAGCGGTGCTTAGGCGAAGCCCTGCGACGGTAGAACATCAAGATCGTCACCACGCTGCCGTGCTGAGGAACTCTCCCTCGACACTCGGTTGGATCGGAGTTCGAGGGACGTCATCAAGCTGAACGTGTGCTAGGACTCGGAGGTGTCATAGTTTCAGTGCTTGATCGGTCGGGCCGTGAAGACGTACGACTACATCAACCGCGTTGTGCTAACGCTTCCGCTTACGGTCTACAAGGGTATGTAGACAACACTGTCCCCTCTCGTTGCTATACATCACCATGATCTTGCGTGTGCGTAGGAATTTTTTTGAAATTACTATGTTCCCCTACAGTGGCATCCGAGCCTAGGTTTTATGCGTTGATGTTATATGCACGAGTAGAACACAAGTGAATTGTGGGCGATACAAGTCATACTTCTTTCCAGCATGTCATACTTTGGTTCAGCGGTATTGTTGGATGAAGCGGCCCGGACCGACATTATGCGTACGCTTACGCGAGACTGGTTTTACCGCCGTGCTTTGCACACAGGTGACTAGCGGCTGTCTGTTTCTCCAACTTTAGTTGAACCGAGTGTGGCTATGCTCGGTCCTTGCGAAGGTTAAAACAACACTAACTTGACGAACTATCATTGTGGTTTTGATGCGTAAGTAAGAACGGTTCTTGCTCAGCCCGTAGCAGCCACGTAATATTTGCAACAACAAAGTAGAGGACGTCTAACTTATTTTTGCAGGGCATGTTGTGATGTGATATGGTCAAGACATGATGCTATATTTTATTGTATGAGATGATCATGTTTTGTAACCGAAGTTATCGGCAACTGGCAGGAGCCATATGGTTGTCGCTTTATTGTATGAAATGCAAACGCCCTGTAATTGCTTTACTTTATCACTAAGCGGTAGCGATAGTCGTAGAAGCAATAGATGGCATAACGACAACGATGCTACAATGGAGATCAAGGTGTCACGCCGGTGACGATGGTGATCATGATGGTGCTTCGGAGATGGAGATCACAAGCACAAGATGATGATGGCCATATCATATCACTTATATTGATTGCATGTGATGTTTATCCTTTATGCATCTTATCTTGCTTTGATTGACGGTAGCATTTTAAGATGATCTCTCACTAAAATTATCAAGAAGTGTTCTCCCTGAGTATGCACCCTTGCGAAAGTTCTTCGTGCTGAGACACCACGTGATGATCGGGTGTGATAGGCTCTACGTTCAAATACAACGGGTGCAAAACAGTTGCACACGCGGAATACTCAGTGTCGGTGTCAAAACCGGCGGATCTCGGGTAGGGGGTCCCGAACTGTGCGTCTAGGCGGATGGTAACAGGAGACAAGGGACACGATGTTTTACCCAGGTTCGGGCCCTCTTGATGGAGGTAAAACCCTACGTCATGCTTGATTGATATTGATATTGTGGGTATTACAAGAGTGGATCTACCACGAGATCAAGGAGGCTAAACCCTAGAAGCTAGCCTATGGTATGATTGTTGTAATGGTTGTTGTTGTGTCCTACGGACTAAAGCCATCCGGTTTATATAGACACCGGAGAGGGCTAGGGTTACATAGAGTCGGTTACAATGGTAGGAGATCTACATATCCGTATCGCCAAGCTTGCCTTCCACGCCAAGGAAAGTCCCATCCGGACACGGGACGAAGTCTTCAATCTTGTATCTTCATAGTCTTGGAGTCCGGCCGATGATGATAGTCCGGCCGATGATAGTTCGGCCGATGATGGTGGTCCGGCTATCCGGACACCCCCTAGTCCGGGACTCCCTCAGTAGCCCCTGAACCAGGTTTCAATGACGATAAGTTCGGCGCATATATTGTTCGGCATTGCAAGGCGGGTTCCTCCTCTGAATAATTCATAGAAGATTGTGAACACCAGGATAGTGTCCGGCGCTGCAAAATAAATTCCACATTCCACCGTAGAGAGAATAATATATACACAAGTTCAATCTGCTGACGTTTTTTGCGGCATGACGTCACACCACTACCAAGCCCTTACTTGAATCGTTTTTTACTTTACCACCTCAGCGCATTTAGCGAAGCGGTTTCCTTGGCACGTCTTGTCGAAGCAGAGATCGTGTTCCCCCTTATTCCGGGATTCTCATCAATACGGACGTGGGTAACCCAACCGCGCCCGTCGCCATGCCCCCTCTATCGAAGGCGAGTCCCGAACGGTCACGGAGACGGCTCTCGGTATTCTCCCTCTTTATAACGGGACCAAGGCTCATTTCTTTTCTTCAGTCCTCCATCGGATCTTCTCCTTGCTCCAAGTTCCAGCACCTAGAGCCCCAGATCCGAGCGCTTCGGACCTTCAACAATGTCCGGTTCCGACCTCCAGGGCTGGTGGATGCCCTCCTCCGTCACGGAGGAGGACGTGCTAAAGCTGCGGGAGGCCAAGTACCTGACTTACGAGATTTCGCACAGGTTGCCCTCCTCAGGGCAGGTCATCCCCACCCCCGATCCCGGCGAGTACGTCATTTTTGTATCCCACCTCCGTCGGGGTTTAGGCTTCCCGATGGATCCTTTTGTGAGAGGGCTCATGTTTTACTATGGGTTGGAATTCCACGACTTGGCTCCGGAGTCCATCCTCCATATTTCCGCATTTATTATCATCTGCGAAGCCTTCCTCCGCGTCACCCCTCACTTCGGCCTGTGGCTGAAGACCTTCAATGTGGAGCTGAAGATGATCGAGGGACGTCAAGCAGAGTGCGGCGGGGCGGTCATAAGTAGGAGGGCTGATGCCCCGTGGCCCGCGGGCTCCTTCCAAGAGGAACTCGGCCTGTGGCAGCAGGAGTGGTTCTATATTACCGCTCCGAGGGGCAGCAAACAGAAGCCGCCGCCCTTGTTCCGCTCGGGACCTCCACGCCGGTTGATGTCGTGGGCCAACCAAGGGCTCAACTGGGGGCCGTCAAAGGACGTGCCCTTACTGTAGGGCCGGATTCGAGATCTCCAAGCGAGGGAGATTGATATGGTGGTGGTAATGCAGGTCATGCTGATTAGGCGTCTCCTGCCCTGCAAACGCCGCCCTCTCCGGCTGTGGAGTTTAATCCGGAGGGGCCACGGATTCTTCAACACTTCATGGGTATGACACCCATGGAGATGTACAAATTATTCTTCAGATCGCAAGAAGCGTGTCCGGAATTGACCGAGGATGCTGGCCTAAGCTGCAATCGCCCGGATACTCAAGTAAGTAGCTCCGAGTCCGGACATACCATTTGTTTGCCTTTCAATGATTCGTCTTATGATCAATTTCTTTCTAAACAGGAGTGGATAGCGCAAGCAAAACTGATATGGTGTCCGGCCCCCCTCCCAGAGACTGCGCCGGATTCCATGCTGGTCAGGATGCTGGAGGTTGCGCCTTCAGAGGAAGGCGAAGGGGAAAGTAGAAGAGCTACCGCCTCGCCCAAGGAGGCTCTTGAAAGAGGGGGGATCGAGGATCCCTCCCTCCAAGGGGAGAAGAGGACTGCCTCCGAGGACCCGGGGGCCAAAGCCCCTAAGCGGGGGAAGAAATCTTCGCCAGAGGGTCCTGCGTCCGGGGAGGCCCCGGCCGCACAGTCTCCCCTAAAGAATCAGCCCTCCAACGAGCCGTAAGTAGAAAGAAGGGAGTTGTATAATAATTTGTGCTTCTGAGGATAACCCAAGCTTTTTACCTTGTAGTTCAGATCTCCGCCCTTCGCAAATGAGCTCGTCTTCGGGGGACCTTCGTCCGGAGATGGTGGAGAGAGAGATGCCTCCGTCCGGGGCGCCGTCGGATAGGGCGGACGAGCCTGAAGTGTCATCACGGAGGGAGCCCCCGGGTTTGGCAAAGCTGGATAGTTCGGCACCAACTGGTGTACGGCTGAAGGATCTGCTTGAAAAGGCGTCTATCTCAGAAGATCACCATGCGTTGATGAGCATGGTGATTGGAAGGATTTCGTCCGCCGAAGGCGGATTGCATAATGCCGTCAGGAGTTTGCTGGCGGGGTTTGATGTACGTAAAAATGACACACCTTTTGACAGTTTTGCATATAGAGTGCGCCCTGTATAGATAGTAGCCCCTGAGACTCGGTAGGTTGTCGAAAGCGACAGCGTGCCGAGGATCAAAATCGCAGGTTTCAATTTTCGCCATGCCTATGTAGGTGGCGGATCGTCCGAGGGCCAGCCGGACTGATGGAGTTGCTGAACTAAAGCGGCAACTCGACGTTGCGGATGCGGACATCGCACTAGTCAACAGGCGACTTGATGAGTCGCAAGGTAAGTGTTTCTTTGCAGTCACTTAGTAAGGGAGCCGAAGCCCGCTCTTTACAACATGTGTGTGAAATTCAGGTAGTGTCGCTGCTGTGGAGAGCCTTCGGGCCGAACTTGCTCAAGCCAAGGAGCAAGCCAGAAGGAGTAATGCGGCGGCCTCGAGGGCGGCCGAGGAGTTAGAAGCCGAAAGGGCTGCACATTGCCGAAGAAGGGAAGAGATGGCCGAAATGGCCGTAAAGTTAAAAGATGCTACCGACCGTAATGAGGCTCTTGAAAAGGAGCGCCTAGTGGGGCAAGAAGACCTGGGGAAGGCCACCGCCGAAGCCAAGGATGCCCGTTCTGCAATGTGGGCTATAAAGGAAGAGCTGCGCCAGGCCGGAGACATTGTAGCTGGCAAGCCTTTTCTGCTGCGCCGAAGGTTTACGGATCCAAAGTATGCTCAGTTGGGCCAGCTGTGGGGTCCGGAGGACCCTTATATGGACTTAGCAGCGAGTGCGGCGGATGCCGTTGTGCATTTTCGAAGCCAGAAGGATCACAAGACAGAAGAGCTGTTTTGGTCTCAATTCCATAGTCCGAAGCGTTCACTTCCGCTGACCGACCGGTTGGCCGAGTGGGCTGAGCTGAATAGGTTGTCCGGGCTTGCCATGACGGATATCGTGACCCATGTCTAGCCGGATAGGCCCAAGCCGAAGAGCTACTTTGGCTTATTGCAGCAATTTCTTGGGGCGGTGCCGCATATCAAGGTGATGAAGCGGTCGGCCTGCATAGAGGGTGCGCGGATGGCACTCGTCCGTGTGAAGACACATTGGACAGAGATGGATGCCACCGCTATTGCGACCCCGGGTTCGGATGATAGCCGGTTACCCGCCGAGCACTATTTTGGCGAAGTTCTGTGTGGTGCTCGTGTAATAGAGTCACAGTGCTCAAAAAATGTTACGTTCAAATGAACGTTTTATGTTGTAAAACAATATTTATGATGTAAGCGCCTTTTATACTTGTGCGTTCAAGTAGTGGAATATCTCCTATGCGGCCGTTCATGTATACGTGTGTATAACCTGAAAGATGGCAGTCGTCGGCTTCAGCCCCCACGCACAAGGTGCGGGGGTGTTCGCAAAAATAGCGCATTTTCACACTTAATCCGACGTCTCGGTCCTATAGAGGAGGTGGTAGCGTAGCAAACGAGGCAACCAGACTATAATGCTTTATCACTTTCACTTAGCCATGGGAGTTCGAGGGTGGGGCTACGACATAGCCCCTGAGGGCACCGCGCTCTCCGAATTTGGGGCGCGTATGTGCCTGACCGGGAAACGGCCCTTCGTCAAAACGGAGGAATTCTAAACATTCCGTTGGTCGATCGAGTGGTTGACCAGTCTCTCGCTGTATCATGACAGTTAGTTTTCGGCTTTCTCTACTGAGGTGCTTGACCAGCCGAACTGGGGCACAATTGCAGTAGTTCTCCTGGTGTCGCGTTAGCCGATGATACGGAACGTAAGGCAGCAAAACACAGGAGCCGGGAAAACCCAACATTTGACCAAAGACATGATTCAGAGCTGATGCATATAAGGCCTAACTCGAGACGCCGAACACTCCCGAAGGTGTTCGGTCTTTATAATAACGGGCAGAACAATGCCCTAAGCCCCTTGTGTCCAGGTACGGGCAAGTTCCTCTGACGCGGCCGATGCCAAAACGCCAGTCTCCACTCTGGTTATAATGAGAAACCAGGGGATTATAGCAACAAGAGACATTAAGAAAGGTTTACGTAGGGTCTTAGTCTGAAAAGAATCCTTGCAACGGGTCCCTGCTGCACGTCTGCGCCTGTGTCTCCGTTGTGCCGTATCCTGGACGGGTGTGCATGTTGTTCATCTGTAAAAAGAGAGGAACTTAGTTTGAAAAGAAATCGTGCGAAAAAGTGCATAAAAATTGAAATATAGATTAAGAAAGCTGAGCCTATGCTAGCTCATTATGGCTTATATGCACAAACCCTTGTGAAGGGGTGTGCGGCTAGGTAGCCCCTAGCTTATTTATTCCGGACTCGTCCAGCCGTGTTCGGGGTCTTAGACGACCTTTTAATGAAATGATGCCACGTGGACCGGGCATTTTAAGCGTAAGAGACGTGTAGTGTGGTATTGCGTTAAAGCGGACGAAAGCTTCACGTCCCAGTAGTGCTTGATAGCTACTTTTAAATGGGGTGACATGAAAGGTTAGCTTTTCTCGTCGGAAGTTGTCAGGTATCCCAAACACAACTTCTAGTAATAATGAACCTGTGCACCTGGCGTAAGGGCCTGGCACCACTCCTTCGAAGGAAGTGCGGCTATGTCAAATTGTAGTAGGGTCTATCCCCAACTTGCGGATTGTGTCCGGATATAGCAGGTTTAAGTCATTGCCGCCGTCCATCAGGACTTGCGTAAATCGCAGTCCGTCTATTATAGGATTCAATATCAGAGCAGTCCATCCTGCGTTCCGGATACTTCTGGAATAATCCAGGTGGTCAAAAGTGATTGGTTTTGACATCCAATCTCGGTGTTCCGCTGGGGTGGACCGTGCGACACCTATCTTAGCGGGTGCCGTATTATATTTCCGTACTATCACATGAAGTGAGTTTACTGTTTTGACTTCTTGTGGGAAAGTCTTTTGTCTTCCGGTGCTCTGCTGGTGGGGTTCGTCATCGTCCTCGCTTGGCGCATTGAGCCCCTTGTGTTCGGCGTTGAGTCTGCCGGACTGTTTAAAAACCCAACAATCTCAGTTGGTATGGTTTGCGGGCTTTCCGGAGGTACTGTGGATTTGACATATCCGATCCAAAATTTTATTTAAGTTGGATAGCTCGTCATTGTTGTCTTTAAGAGACAGTGTTTTATTGTTTGGCCGCAAGCTTTTGAATCCGGTGTTGACCGCCGTGCTCTTTGGGCTTTTTTCTTTATTCCGGCGCTGATCTTTTTTGCGCCGTGATTTTCCGTTTCCATCTCTAATTTTGGATGTACTCGGGTCGCTGGTGCTGCATCTTGCTAGCCAGCTGTCTTCCCCTGCGCAAAAGCGCGTCATGAGGCTTGTTAGCACGACCACTGTTCTTGTCTTCTCTTGGCCGAGCTGTCTGGCGAGCCATTCGTCTCGGACGTTGTGTTTAAAAGCTGCTAAGGCTTCCGCGTCCGGACAGTCGACTATTTGGTTCTTTTTGGTAAGGAACCTGTTCCAGAATTTGCGCGCTGACTCTCCGGGCTGTTGAGTTATATGACTTAGATCGTCTGCATCCGGAGGGCGGACATAAGTCCCTTGAAAATTTGCTCTAAACGCGTCCTCAAGCTCTTCCCAACTTCCAACAGTGTTTTCTGGGAGGCTTTTGAGCCAATGCCGAGCTGGCCCTTTGAGCTTGAGGGGTAGATATTTTATGGCATGGAGATCATCTCCTCTAGCCATGTGTATGTGTAGTATGTAATCTTCTATCCAGACTCCGCGGTCTGTTGTTCCATCATATGCCTCTATGTTTGTGGGTTTGAACCCTGTTGGAAATTCATGATCCAGCACCTCATCGGTGAAACATAGCGGGTGTGCGGCGCCCCTGTATTTGGGTGTGCCGCTGTCTTCGAACACTTGCCGTGTTGTGTTGCTTCCTGGGGCCCTCTTTTTTGGCCCGTAAATGGACCTGACTGGGCCGTCAGTTTTCCCAGGATCGTGAATCAGATTGTGTGCAGCGCCGCTTGTCCTTTTTGGCCTGTCATCTGGCCGTCTATCCGGCCAGGCGGCCTCTTTGTTTTTTGACTGTGAGGGCTCTATGGCTTCCTCGTCAAATTCTGGCAGTAGCTTGCGCTTCGGGTAGCTCTTTGTTTGGTGCCTATTGCCATATTTGTCTGTGGTCTTGAGTACTTTGCTCCACCTCTTTCTGAGTATGTCTTCCGCTGTTTTGAGCTTCCGCTTTTCCTTCTTCAGACTTCTTGCAGTGGCGACGAGTTTTTTGTGGAGGTTCATATGCTCCGATGGTGTGTTTGGCGTGAGGTTGTCCGGACTGTTGGTTTCGCCGGGCACGTCTTGATTGTCTGATTCGTCCTGTTCGGACGGTTGCTTGGTTGCATGATCGTCGTCCACTGGCTTGCCCTGCTCTATTGCTGGGTCATTAGGGATGCTGTTTTTGTCGAGGCGGGACTTAGGGCGGCGTCTGCGTCGCCGTTTTGGTTGTTTATCGGCGGGATTATCCTTTGCCGCGCCCCGTTGTTCCTCGTTATTGCTTCCTTTTGGGGTGTCCACCATATATATGTCATGTGACGGGGTGGCCTCCCAGTGCTCAGTGAACGCTGTTTCTTGATCGTCTCCGGCATCATCGTCCATACCATCGATTTCTTCGGAGTCGTAGTTTAGCGTGTCGGTTAGATCGTCGACAGTTGCTATAAAGTGGGCGGTGGGTGGGCTTTGAATTTCTTCATCGTGCGCATCCCAACCATCCTGGCCGTAGTCCGGCCAGGGCTCTCCGGATAGCGAGAGACGCTTTAGCGATTTTAAGATGTCGCCAAAGGGTGAGTGCTGAAAGATGTCCGCGGCGGTGAACTCCATGGTCGGCGCCCAATCAGATTCGATTGGCAGGGGCGCAGGAGGTTCGGAGTCCGGTACCTCGGAGTCACGAGCTTTATAAGGGACGAGGTTAGTGTTCGGCTCCATCGCCGTGTGTCGGGGATATACCCCGCGGTGTAAACCGGCCGGGTTAACTTCCGGCCGGTTTACACCGCGGGGTATATCCCCGACATTAGCCCCCAAGTTTAGCTTGGATTTATTCTACAATTGAAGGAATAGTCCCGAGTCGCTGCAGGCTTACGACCCGACACTTGGGGGCTACATTATTCAAATTGAGGTTATATGCAAGTCTCATGTCGCTGCAAGCATGCACTATGACACTTGAGGGCTAATGCAAAGTCATTTTTTGCTCATCTTATTGAAGACCCGACTCATCATATCATAATGAGCCGGCCCTTGGGGGCTACCAATTGCTCCTGTCAACAATTAAAGGTACACAAATTTTCGTCCATAATAGTGAAGGATTCATTGCTTAGTTGGTAAAGCACAAGACTCTTAACCTTGTGGACGTGGGTTCAAGCCCTACGATGGAAGCTACATGTTGCTGTTCAAAGTTTACAAGATTATATTTACAAGGTCCCTGCTCATTATTGTGTAACGACCCAGCCCTTGGGGGTTACACTGGTTGATGTTTTTGAGCATCAGACAATTACAAGTCCCAAGTTGCTGCAAGCATGACAACCCAGCCCTTGGGGGTTACATAATATGGAGTATTCAGTTTTTACTAGTGACTGGGATGAACAACATGTATTTCTTCAAAAGTGGCAGTATTTATATTGAAGCAAGTCTTAAGCCATCACTTTGTTCTGCTCAAGACTTGGGGGCTACAAGTATTATATTATTATCGGATAAATATTTTCAAATTCTCTGTTTTGAGCAAACCAGATTGACCCGGTGTCACCAATTATTATGACCCTGTGTCTACAACCCGGCATCATCAATAATCATGAACCGGCGTTGGCAACAATCATGAACCGGCGTTGGCCACAATCATAAACCGGTGTTAGAGACAATCATGACCTGGAATTATCAGTTTTTATAACTCGGCAATTTTGGTAATGATAAACCGGCAAGTTCTACATCTTCAAGCCGGCCGAATATCAGATGAGTATTTCAAGACCAATATTTCTTAAACCGGCGCTTTGGAAGCCGACTCAAGTGGATTATTCTTCACAATATTTTTTCTATAAGAAGCCAACATCAGCAATTTGAGTATGAAGCTGGTTATTAACCCGGATTTTCTAGAAGGAGGAAATGACAAGGACTTAAGGACGATCAGGTGCCGGTCTACAAGAATTCTTAACCCGGAGTACAACCTGCCAAATTTGTTCTGGTGTTTATTTTGCAGCATAAGTTTACCATGGATAAATCCAAGCTAAACTTGGGGGCTAATGTCGGGGATATACCCCGCGGTGTAAACCGGCCGGAAGTTAACCTGGCCGGTCTGGACGACTCACTGGTAACCCGCCCGGAGCTTGGCGGTTCACGGGCTACCCGCCCGGTCTTGGCGGTTCACGGGCTACCCGCCCGGTCTTGGCGGTTCATTAGTAACCCGGGCGGCGGATCAGAAGGATGATGAGGCCCATGGCCTAGAAGGCCGGTTCAACTATTGTGGGCCGGTTTAAGAGGGAAGGAATATTTACCTTACAAAGAGTTAAGACCAGGACTTGTATCCGGTTTGTATTAGAGATAGACTAGTCCTAATCCTAATAGGACTCCACATGTAAACCGCCCCTTCAACATATATAAGGAGGGGCAGGGCTCCCCAAAGAGGAAGCGACAAGCTACAAGCAAGAAACAATCTTAGGGCTAGACACAAAGAGGAGAGCCGGTTTACGGCGACTCCCTCGTGATGATAATGAGACCTAGCCTCAAATAGCATGTAGGGTTTTTACCGGATGATGTTTCCCGGGGCCCGAAGCTGTCTAAATCCCTGTCTTGTGTTGCATCTCTCGATTCCGCTCAACCCCTCTCAAGCTACCACATAGATGTGTTGGCCTCGCGACTGAGTCCTGACACTAAGGACATCTGACGTGACAATTCCACGACACCGTGGAAGTTGCAGCTCCCGAGGCGGTGTCCAGCCACCTGTCCTCGATCTGCGCGATCGGCTCCGGACTATGGGTTGGAGCGGATTCGTGTGCGGCCTCCAAGGTACTGTCCGGCGGCAGAGTTAGGTCGTGCCCATCGTGACAGTGCGGCACGCTCGGCTGCGGCTCGGATCCATCGAAGATCAAGTCTCTGCGGATATCGACTGTGAAGTTTAGGCTTCCAAATCTGACCTGACGGCCAGGGGCGTAGCTTTCGATCTGCTCCAGATGGCCAAGCGAGTTGGCCCGCAGTGCGAGGCCGCCGAATACGAATATCTGTCCGGGGAGAAAAGTCTCACCCAGGACTGCGTTGTTGTTGATTGAAGAGGCCATCAAGCCTATCGGTGACGACACAGAGGAACTCTCAATGAAAGCACCAATGTCGGTGTCAAAACCGGCGGATCTCGGGTAGGGGGTCCCGAACTGTGCGTCTAGGCGGATGGTAACAGGAGACAAGGGACACGATGTTTTACCCAGGTTCGGGCCCTCTTGATGGAGGTAAAACCCTACGTCCTGCTTGATTGATATTGATATTGTGGGTATTACAAGAGTGGATCTACCACGAGATCAAGGAGGCTAAACCCTAGAAGCTAGCCTATGGTATGATTGTTGTAATGGTTGTTGTTGTGTCCTACGGACTAAAGCCATCCGGTTTATATAGACACCGGAGAGGGCTAGGGTTACATAGAGTCGGTTACAATGGTAGGAGATCTACATATCCGTATCGCCAAGCTTGCCTTCCACGCCAAGGAAAGTCCCATCCGGACACGGGACGAAGTCTTCAATCTTGTATCTTCATAGTCTTGGAGTCCGACCGATGATGATAGTCCGGCCGATGATAGTTCGGCCGATGATGGTGGTCCGGCTATCCGGACACCCCCTAGTTCGGGACTCCCTCACTCAGGTTAAACTTGACGAGCCTAGCATATAATAGATATGGCCTTGGAACACGAAGACCGAAAGGTCGAGCGTGAATCATATAGTAGATATGATCAACATATTGATGTTCACCGTTGAAACTACTCCATCTCACATGACGATCGGACATGGTGTAGTTGATATGGATCACGTAATCACTTAGAGGATTAGAGGGATGTCTATCTAAATGGGAGTTCTATACTAATATGATTAATTGAACTTAAATTTATCATGAACTTAGTCCTGGTAGTATTTTGCAAATTATGTTGTAGATCAATAGCTTGCGTTGTTGCTTTCATATGTTTATTTTGATATGTTCCTAGAGAAAATTGTGTTGAAAGATGTTAGTAGCAATGATGCGGATTGGATTCGTGATCTGAGGTTTATCCTCATTGCTGCACAGAAGAATTATGTCCTTAATGCACCGCTAGGTGACAGACCGATTGCAGGAGCAGATGCAGACATTATGAATGTTTGGCTGGCTCAATATGATGACTACTTGACAGTTTGGTGCACCATGCTTAACGGCTTAGAATCGGGACTTCAAAGACGTTTTTGAACGTCATGGACCATATAAGATGTTCCAGGAGTTGAAGTTGATATTTCAAGAAAATACCCGAGTTGAGAGATATGAAGTCTCCAACAAGTTCTATGGCTAAAAGATGGAGGAGAATCGCTCAACTCGTGAGCATGTGCTCAGATTGTCTGGGTACTACAATCGCTTGAATCAAGTGGGAGTTAATCTTTCAGATAAGATAGTGATTGACAGAGTTCTCTAGTCACCATCACCAAGTTACTAGAACTTCGTGATGAACTATAGTATGCAAGGGATGACGAAAACGATTCCCGAGCTCTTCGTGATGTTGAAATCGACGAAGGTAGAAATCAAGAAAGAGTATCAAGTGTTGATGATTGACAAGACCACTAGTTTCAAGAAAAGGGCAAAGGGACAGAAAGGAAACTTCATGTAGAATGGCAAGCAAGTTGTCACTTCCATGAAAAGCCCAAAGCTAGACTAAAGCCTGAAACTGAGTGCTTCAACTGCAAAGGAAATGGTCACTGGAAGCGAAAATGCTCCGAATATTTGGTGGATAAAAAGGATGGCAAAGTGAACAAGGGTATATTTGATATACAAGTTATTAATGTGTAACTTACTAGTGTTTATAGTAGCCCCTGAGTATTTGATACTTGTTCGGTTGCTAAAAATTAGTAACTCGAAACAGGAGTTACAGAATAAACAGAGACTAGTTGAGCGTGAAGTGACGATGTGTGTTGGAAGTGGTTCCAAGATTGATATGATCATCATCGCACACTCCCTATACTTTTGGGATTAGTGTTAAACCTAAATAAATGTTATTTGGCGTTTGCGTTGAGCATGAATATGATTTGATCATGTTTATTGCGATACGATTATTCATTTGAAGTCAGAGAATAATTGTTATTCTGTTTACATGAATAAGACCTTCAATGGTCATACACCCAATGAAAATGGTTTATTGGATCTCGATCGTAGTGATACACATATTCATAATATTGATGCCAAAAGATACAGTGACTGTTGGAAATATGCCCTAGAGGCAATAATAAATAAGTTATTATTATATTTCCTTGTTCATGATAATCGTTTATTATCCATGCTATAATTGTATTGATAGGAAACTCAGATACATGTGTGGATACATAGACAACACCATGTCCCAAGTAAGCCTCTAGTTGACTAGCTCGTTGATCAATAGATGGTTACGGTTTCCTGACCATGGACATTGGATGTCGTTGATAACGGGATCACATCATTAGGAGAATGATGTGATGGACAAAACCCAATCCTAAGCCTAGCACAAAGATCGTAGTTCGTATGCTAAAGCTTTTCTAATGTCAAGTATTTTTTCCTTAGACCATGAGATTGTGCAACTCCCGGATACCGTTGGAATGCTTTGGGTGTACCAAACGTCACAACGTAACTGGGTGGCTATAAAGGTGCACTACAGGTATCTCCGAAAGTGTTTGTTGGGTTGGCACGAATCGAGACTGGGATTTGTCACTCCGTGTGACGGAGAGGTATCTCTGGGCCCACTCGGTAGGACATCATCATAATGTGCACAATGTGACCAAGGGGTTGATCACGGGATGATGTGTGACGGAACGAGTAAAGAGACTTGCCGGTAACGAGATTGAACAAGGTATCGGTATACCGACGATCGAATCTCGGGCAAGTATAAATACCGCTAGACAAAGGGAATTGTATACGGGATCGACTGAGTCCTTGACATCGTGGTTCATCCGATGAGATCATCGTGGAACATGTGGGAGCCAACATGGGTATCCAGATCCCGCTGTTGGTTATTGACCGGAGAACGTCTCGGTCATGTCTGCATGGTTCCCGAACCCGTAGGGTCTACACACTTAAGGTTCGATGACGCTAGGGTTATAAAGGAAGTTTTTATGTGGTTACCGAATGTTGTTTGGAGTCCCGGATGAGATCCCGGATGTCACGAGGAGTTCCGGAATGGTCCGGAGGTAAAGATTTATATATGGGAAGTCCTGTTTTGGTCACCGGAAAACTTCCGGGTGCTATCGGTAATGTACCGGGACCACCGGGAGGGTCCCGGGGGTCCACCAGGAGGGGCCACCAGCCCCAGAGGGCTGCATGGGCCAAGTGTGGGAGGGGACCAGCCCCAGGTGGGCTGGTGCGCCCCCCCACCAAGGCCCAAGGCGCCTAGGGCTGGGGGGAAACCCTAAAGGGGGGCGCCTCCCTTGCCTTGGGGGGCAAGGCAACCCCCATGGCCGCCGCCCCCTCCTCAGATTGGATCTGTGGGGGCCGGCCTCCCTCTCCCTTGCCCCTATATATATGAAGGGGGTGAGAGGGCAGCCGCACCCAAGTTCTGGTGCAGCCTCCCCCTCCCCCAAGTACTCCTCCTCTCCCGCGGTGCTTGGCGAAGCCCTGCAGGATTGCCACGCTCCTCCACCACCACCACGCCGTTGTGCTGCTGCTGGATGGAGTCTTCCTCAACCTCTCCCTCTCTCCTTGCTGCATCAAGGCGTGGGAGACGTCACCGGGCTGTACGTGTGTTGAACGCGGAGGTGCCGTCCGTTCGGCACTAGGATCTCCGGTGATTTGGATCACAACGAGTACGACTCCTTCAACCCCGTTCTCTTGAACGCTTCCGCTTAGCGATCTACAAGGGTATGTAGATGCACTCTCCTTCCCCTCGTTGCTGGTTTCTCCATAGATAGATCTTGGTGACACGTAGGAAAATTTTGAATTTCTGCTACGTTCCCCAATTGTTGGAAATATGCCCTAGAGGCAATACTAAATAAGTTATTATTATATTTCCTTGTTCATGATAATCGTTTATTATCCATGCTATAATTGTATTGATAGGAAACTCAGATACATGTGTGGATACATAGACAACACCATGTCCCTAGTAAGCCTCTAGTTGACTAGCTCGTTGATCAATAGATGGTTATGGTTTCCTGACCATGGACATTTTGGATGTCGTTGATAACGGGATCACATCATTAGGAGAATGATGTGATGGACAAGACCCAATCCTAAGCCTAGCACAAAGATCGTAGTTCGTATGCTAAAGCTTTTCTAATGTCAAGTATTTTTTCCTTAGACCATGAGATTGTGCAACTCCCGGATACCGTAGGAATTCTTTGGGTGTACCAAACGTCACAACGTAACTGGGTGGCTATAAAGGTGCACTACAGGTATCTCCGAAAGTGTCTGTTGGGTTGGCACGAATCGAGACTGGGATTTGTCACTCCGTGTGACGGAGAGGTATCTCTAGGCCCACTCGGTAGGACATCATCATAATGTGCACAATGTGACCAAGGGGTTGATCACGGGATGATGTGTTATGGAACGAGTAAAGAGACTTGCCGGTAACGAGATTGAACAAGGTATCGGTATACCGACGATCGAATCTCGGGCAAGTATAAATACCGCTAGACAAAGGGAATTGTATACGGGATCGATTGAGTCCTTGACATCGTGGTTCATCCGATGAGATCATCGTGGAACATGTGGGAGCCAACATGGGTATCCAGATTCCGCTGTTGGTTATTGACCGGAGAACGTCTCGATCATGTCTGCATGGTTCCCGAACCCGTAGGGTCTACACACTTAAGGTTCGATGACGCTAGGGTTATAAAGGAAGTTTGTATGTGGTTACCGAATGTTGTTCGGAGTCCCGGATGAGATCCCGGACGTCACGAGGAGTTCCGGAATGGTTCGGAGGTAAAGATTTATACATGTGAAGTCCTGTTTTGGTCACCGGAAAAGTTCCGGGTGCTATCGGTAATGTACCGGGACCACCGGGAGGGTCCCGGGGGTCCACCAGGAGGGGCCACCAGCCCCAGAGGGCTGCATGGGCCAAGTGTGGGAGGGGACCAGCCCCAGGTGGGCTGGTGCGCCCCCCCACCAAGGCCCAAGGTGCCTAGGGCTGGGGGGAAACCCTAAAGGGGGCGCCTCCCTTGCCTTGGGGGGCAAGGCAACCCCCCTGGCCGCCGCCCCCTCCTCAGATTGGATCTGAGGGGGCCGGCCTCCCTCTCCCTTGCCCCTATATATATGAAGGGGGTGGGAGGGCAGCCGCACCCAAGTTCTGGCGCAGCCTCCCCCTCTCCCAAGTACTCCTCCTCTCTCGCGGTCTTGGCGAAGCCCTGCAGGATTGCCACGCTCCTCCACCACCACCATGCCGTTGTGCTGCTGCTGGATGGAGTCTTCCTCAACCTCTCCCTCTCTCCTTGCTGGATCAAGGCGTGGGAGACGTCACCGGGCTGTACGTGTGTTGAATGCGGAGGTGCCGTCCGTTCGGCACTAGGATCTCCGGTGATTTGGATCACAACGAGTACGACTCCTTCAACCCCGTTCTCTTGAACGCTTCCGCTTAGCGATCTACAAGGGTATGTAGATGCACTCTCCTTCCCCTCGTTGCTGGTTTCTCCATAGATAGATCTTGGTGACACGTAGGAAAATTTTGAATTTCTGCTACGTTCCCCAATTGTTGGAAATATGCCCTAGAGGCAATACTAAATAAGTTATTATTATATTTCCTTGTTCATGATAATCGTTTATTATCCATGCTATAATTGTATTGATAGGAAACTCAGATACATGTGTTGATACATAGACAACACCATGTCCCAAGTAAGCCTCTAGTTGACTAGCTCGTTGATCAATAGATGGTTACGGTTTCCTGACCATGGACATTTTGGATGTCGTTGATAACGGGATCACATCATTAGGAGAATGATGTGATGGACAAGACCCAATCCTAAGCCTAGCACAAAGATCGTAGTTCGTATGCTAAAGCTTTTCTAATGTCAAGAATTTTTCCTTAGACCATGAGATTGTGCAACTCCCGGATACCGTAGGAATGCTTTGGGTGTACCAAACGTCACAACGTAACTGGGTGGCTATAAAGGTGCACTACAGGTATATCCGAAAGTGTCTGTTGGGTTGGCATGAATCGAGACTGGGATTTGTCACTCCGTGTGACGGAGAGGTATCTCTGGGCCCACTCGGTAGGACATCATCATAATGTGCACAATGTGACCAAGGGGTTGATCACGGGATGATGTGTTATGGAACGAGTAAAGAGACTTGCCGGTAACGAGATTGAACAAGGTATCGGTATACCGACGATCGAATCTCGGGCAAGTATAAATACCGTTAGACAAAGGGAATTGTATACGGGATCGATTGAGTCCTTGACATCGTGGTTCATCCGATGAGATCATTGTGGAACATGTGGGAGCCAACATGGGTATCCAGATCCCGCTGTTGGTTATTGACCGGAGAACATCTCGGTCATGTCTGCATGGTTCCCGAACCCGTAGGGTCTACACACTTAAGGTTCGATGACGCTAGGGTTATAAAGGAAGTTTGTATGTGGTTACCGAATGTTGTTCGGAGTCCCGGATGAGATCCCGGACGTCACGAGGAGTTCTGGAATGGTCCGGAGGCAAAGATTTATACATGTGAAGTCCTGTTTTGGTCACCGAAAAAGTTCCGGGTGCTATCAGTAATGTACCGGGACCACCGGGAGGGTCCCGGGGGTCCACCAGGAGGGGCCACCAGCCCCAGAGGGCTGCATGGGCCAAGTGTGGGAGGGGACCAGCCCCAGGTGGGCTGGTGCGCCCCCCACCAAGGCCCAAGGCGCCTAGGGCTGGGGGGAAACCCTAAAGGGGGGCGCCTCCCTTGCCTTGGGGGGCAAGGCAACCACCCTGGCCGCCGCCCCCTCCTCAGATTGGATCTGAGGGGGCCGGCCTCCCTCTCCCTTGCCCCTATATATATGAAGGGGGCGGGAGGGCAGCCGCACCCAAGTTCTGGCGCAGCCTCCCCCTCTCCCAAGTACTCCTCCTCTCCCGCCATGCTTGGCGAAGCCCTACTGGATTGCCACGCTCCTCCACCACCACCACGCTGTTGTGCTGCTGCTGGATGGAGTCTTCCTCAACCTCTCCCTCTCTCCTTGCTGCATCAAGGCGTGGGAGACGTCACCGGGCTGTACGTGTGTTGAACGCGGAGGTGCCGTCCGTTCGGCACTAGGATCTCCGGTGATTTGGATCACAACGAGTACGACTCCTTCAACCCCGTTCTCTTGAACGCTTCCGCTTAGCGATCTACAAGGGTATGTAGATGCACTCTCCTTCCCCTCGTTGCTGGTTTCTCCACAGATAGATCTTGGTGACACGTAGGAAAATTTTGAATTTCTGCTAGGTTCCCCAATTGTTGGAAATATGCCCTAGAGGCAATAATAAATAAGTTATTATTATATTTCCTTGTTCATGATAATCGTTTATTATCCATGCTGTAATTGTATTGATAGGAAACTCAGATACATGTGTGGATACATAGACAACACCATGTCCCTAGTAAGCCTCTAGTTGACTAGCTCGTTGATCAATAGATGGTTACGGTTTCCTGACCATGGACATTTTGGATGTCGTTGATAACGGGATCACATCATTAGCAGAATGATGTGATGGACAAGACCCAATCCTAAGCCTAGCACAAAGATCGTAGTTCGTATGGTAAAGCTTTTCTAATGTCAAGTATTTTTTCCTTAGACCATGAGATTGTGCAACTCCCGGATACCGTAGGAATGCTTTGGGTGTACCAAACGTCACAACGTAACTGGGTGGCTATAAAGGTGCACTACAGGTATCTCCGAAAGTGTCTGTTGGGTTGGCACGAATCGAGACTGGGATTTTTCACTTCGTGTGACGGAGAGGTATCTCTGGGCCCACTCGGTAGGACATCATCATAACGTGCACAATGTGACCAAGGGGTTGATCATGGGATGATGTGTTATGGAACGAGTAGAGATACTTGCCGGTAACGAGATTGAACAAGGTATCGGTATACCGATGATCGAATCTTGGGCAAGTATAAATACCGCTAGACAAAGGGAATTGTATACGGGATCGATTGAGTCCTTGACATCGTGGTTCATTCTATGAGATCATCGTGGAACATGTGGGAGCCAACATGGGTATCCAGATCCCGCTGTTGGTTATTGACCGGAGAACGTCTCGGTCATGTCTGCATGCTTCCCGAACCCGTAGGGTCTACACACTTAAGGTTCGATGACGCTAGGGTTATAAAGGAAGTTTGTATGTGGTTACCGAATGTTGTTCGGACTCCCGGATGAGATCCCGGACGTCACGAGGAGTTCCGGAATGGTCCGGAGGTAAAGATTTATATATGGGAAGTCCTGTTTTGGTCACCGGAAAAGTTCCGGGTGCTATCGGTAATGTACCGGGACTACCGGGAGGGTCCCGGGGGTCCACCAGGAGGGACCACCAGCCCCAGAGGGCTGCATGGGCCAAGTGTGGGAGGGGACCAGCCCTAGGTGGGCTGGTGCGCCCCCCACCAAGGCCCAAGGCGCCTAGGGCTGGGGGGAACCCTAAAGGGGGGCGCCTCCCTTGCCTTGGGGGGCAAGGCAACCCCCTGGCCGCCGCCCCCTCCTCAGATTGGATTTGAGGGGGCCGGCCTCCCTCTCCCTTGCCCCTATATATATGAAGGGGGTGGGAGGGCAGCTGCACCCAAGTTCTGGCGCAGCCCTCCTGTTGGGGATATTACCACAGGGCGTGAACCGGCCTATCTGGGCCGGGTTAACTTCAGTAGTAGTATAAGCAGATGAAGGCCCAAGGCCTGTAGTCGGTTTAGAGCCTGTAGCCGTAAACCGGCTTGATATGTAAACTTGTATTGTAAGTTAGGAATAGAGAGATACCAACCGGTATACGAGTATGAACCGGTTGGGACTCTATGGACCGACGGGCGTCACCCGTGTATATAAGGGGACGGCCCGACGGCGGTTTAAGAGAAGACAACAACAACTCGAGCCTAGGCAAAGCTTGTTTGCTCCCTAGCCATTGAAACCACATCAATTCCATCACAACTAGACGTAGGCTTTTACCTTCATCGAAGGGGCTGAACTAGTATAAACCCCCGTGTCTTTGTGTCCGCTTTAACCCCTTCAAGTTAACCCGTAGCGATGGCTCCACGACTAAGTCCTTTCACTAGGACATCTGCCGTGACAAATCCACGATAGTTGGCGCCCACCATGGGGCTATCGCATGACGGTTTGATGATCTTGGAGGGCAAGCTCAAAGGACTCGAAGGCTATGTTGTGGGCCGGATGACCAAGAGTCATCGCGGCAAGCTCTACATCGACGATTCAGGATGGGGTCCCGAAGCCAGCTCGATCGAGTACGGATACCGGGTCCCCTTTGGTGGCATACACGTTTTCATCGGCAAGATTGGTGAGCCTGGGCCTGAGCCGGACATCTGCACCGACCTCGTCGAGACGGCTCAGCGTGCGAGATCTACCCAGGTTAAACCGGCCGTGAAGCGTGCCTTCGTTGGAGTCATCCACGGAGGAGAGCATGAGGACGAGCCGAAATACGGTAGCGAGACCGTCGTCTATTCCGGCGATGAGTCCTCGACCGGAGAGACTGAATCATTGTACCAGTTGCAAGACAACCAGATTAGGGGCTGTTCCGATGGCGACAGTATTCCGGACCCCCCAGATCAGATCAACCGGGTTGGAATATTCATGGCCGGCACGCAGGCGGAGAATCACTCTTCGACCACAGCAGCAATGCTCTCCGGATCAGCAGCGGCAGTGGCAGCAGGGGCAGGAGGCCTTGTACGCCCACCAGTTCAAGTTCTGTCTGACCTATTTGATGCGCTAGCGGTACTTATGGCCGAGGCCAATCCGGCGGATCAGGAGGCCCATGATGCGGAGGTTGCGAAGGTGAGAGAGCAGATCGTGCAGGCCAAGGCCGATCTGGCGGCAGAGAGATACCGGATGGCCGCAGAGCGGGCCGCTTTAGACGCCCAGGCCTATAAGCTCATGCTCGACCAGAGCGCATCACAGGAGGTCTTAAAGCGGAAGCACAGGTCACGCCTGCCGTTAGGGTTTGACCCTCGAAATCTCTTTTATACTCCGGGAGCAGGAACCAGTAGTCCGCCAGGGTACCAGGAGGTAAACCGGGTCGAGGCACCAGGGCCAAGAGCGACGGTCCAACCCCGCCTGATGGAACCTCCTCGGCAGAACATTGTGATTCCTCCACCGGTCCAGGCACCTCCGGGTCATTATTCAAATCCTATGGACAATCTTGTCGCAGCTGCTGCGCGATTAGAAGCTATCCCTGTCGAAGGAGACTCTCCACAGGCAATAGAAATGCGCCGGGTTAAGGAACTTCTCCGGACCGCTTTGATTCAACAGGAAGCGTATTCATACAGCCGTGACCGGATTCATTCCACACCTCGTTCAAGCCGGAGCTACAGTAGGCGCATGGATGAACCGGCCGTATCAAGCAACGCGCGAAACCGTGAAGCGGCCCGGGGCAATAGCCCGACAGGTGGTGTTCGCGATGCTCAGGATGTAGTGGACCGGGCCCGGGCACGAAGGGAGGCCGAGTTAGCAGCACAGAACGAGGCGGATCAGCTTACACCGGTCCGTCCCACCACCTCGGCCGGGTCAGGAGTGGCATCTAGCTTGGGAGTACCCTGTTTAGTCCCCGCTTTACGCAATGTGCGCCTGCCCAAAGACTTCAAGGGTCCGCGCAAGGTGCCGAATTACACCGCTGATTTATCTCCAGAAGCATGGGTAGAGAGTTATGAGATGGCTATGGAGATGCTGGATGTGGAGGAAACCGCGTGTGCAAAGTACTTCACCATGATGCTTGAAGGCACGGCCCGTACTTGGTTGAAAAGCCTGCCGCCTAATTCTATCAGTTCATGGGCTCAGTTGCGGGCCCGGTTTATCCAGAATTTCAAAGATACATGTAAGCAGCCTAAGTCCATAGTTGATTTGGCGGCTTGTGTTCAGGAGGACGGAGAGTCAACAACCCATTGGGTGCAACGCGTTTCGGAAGTCTTGCACTCATCTGACAGGATCAATGCTGACTCGGCGATCATAACCCTGGAGGGCAACTGCCGGTTTATGCCTTTAAAGTTGAAGCTGGGGCGTATGAAGCGGTTCTGTAATGACATGGGAAATCTCATGTCTGCTTTATTGAAGTATGCTGATTCTGATAGTACCAAGGATCCCGAGACTGACGATGATGAAGCAGGGAAGGGAAAGAAGAATAGCAATTCCAAGGGGCATCAATATAAACTGGCGGGCCATGGAAACGGAGTCAAGCGTAAAGCGGATGGCAGCATGGACTTTGTGGCTAACACTAATGCGCAGGACAAGGGTCAGCGGCGCAGAGGTAAAGCGGCGAATCGTAATGGGGCTCCAAATCCTAACCCGGATCGCTTAAACTATTTGCTGAATCAGCCCTGCCCAAAACACGGGACGAAGGAGGCGCCGGCTAACCACCTTTGGAAGGATTGTTACATTATGCAGGAATTTAAAAACTCTAACGCCTTCCGGTATGACCGTGGCTCAGGTGGTGGCTCAGGATCCGGTTTCCATGGGCCGGGTCACGATGGAGCTTCCGGTTCAGGTTTCAATCAGGGCGGTAATAGTAACCAGAACAATCAGAGCGGTCAAGGGGGCTACACCCAACAGCAGCAGCAGCAGCAGTCGGGTTATCAGAGCCAGCCAAAACAGTTGAACAGTGGGCAGTATCACGTTTTCACAACTAGCTTGGATAAGCGCGACCGGAAGCTTCACAAGCATGCGGTGAACTCTGTTGAACAGGCTGTACCACGTTACTTACGCTGGTCGGAGCAGCCTATCGTGTGGAGCAGGGAAGATCACCCCCCCGGATTGACAACCCAGGCAAGTTGGCATTAGTGGTAGACCCTCAGGTGGGAGGTTACAAATTCACCAAGGTGCTCATGGATGGAGGGAGCAGTATTAACATCCTGTACTATGAGACATTCCGCCGCATGGGGCTAACAGACAAGGATCTCAGACCGTCTAATACGGTGTTCCATGGTGTGGTGCCTGGCAAATCGGCATACCCTGTCGGTAAGATAGCCCTGGAGGTGGCTTTCGGGGACGAGCATGATTCCCGATCTGAAACACTAACCTTTGAGGTGGTGAAAATCCGGAGTCCGTATCACGCCTTGTTTGGGCGGCCAGCTTATGCCAAATTCATGGCACGGCCTTGTTATATCTATTTGCAACTCAAGATGCCGGGTTACAAAGGGACAATCACGGTTCATGGGAGCCGCAAGATTGCTTTGGAATGTGAGGAAGGTGATGTGGCCTATGCAGAGTCGATTTGCGCCACGGAGGAATTGAAATATTATAGGGACAATGTTGATCCGGCGGACATGACCCCTTTGAAGAAGCCCACTACAGAGCATGATTCAAATCTGAAGTTCAAATCGGCAGCTGAGACCAAGCTTGTTGACTTCGTGCCCGGCGATTTGTCCAAGCAGTTCACTGTCAGTGCCAACTTGGACCCTAAATAGGAAAGCGCGCTCATCGAGTTCATCCGTGAGAATCGGGACATTTTTGCATGGAAGCCTTCTGACATGCCAGGTGTACCGAGGGAACTCGCTGAGCACACTCTTAATGTTGATCCCAAGTATAAACCGGTAAAACAGTTTCTCCGCCGGTTTATCAAAGAAAGGCGCAAAGCCATTGGAGAGGAAGTGGCCAGACTCTTAGTAGCTGGCTTTATCATTGAAGTGTTCCATCCAGAGTGACTTGCTAATCCGGTGCTGGTTCTTAAGAAAAACGGCACTTGGCGTATGTGTGTGGATTACACGGATCTTAACAAGGCTTGTCCAGCGGATCCTTTTGCCCTCCCCCGCATTGACCAGATTATTGATGCCACGGCGGTTTGTGAGCGTTTGAGTTTTTTGGATGCATACTCTGGGTACCATCAGATCAAAATGGCGGTTAAGGACCAGGAGAAGACGGCGTTTATTACTCCCTTTGGAGCCTTCTGCTATGTATCTATGCCTTTTGGGCTCAAGAGCGCCCAAGCCACTTATCAATGGTGTGTACAGAACTGCCTGCATAAACAGATCGGCCGTAATGTGCACGCCTATGTGGACGATATTGTAGTCAAGTCAAGGCAGAAGGAGATGCTGGTTGATGATTTGAAGGAAACCTTTGACAACTTGAGGGCTTACAAGATGATGCTTAACCCGGCCAAATGTGTCTTTGGTGTTCCGGCAGGCAAGTTATTGGGTTTTCTTGTGTCCAATAGAGGAATCGAGGCCAATCCGAAGAAAATTACGGCTATCACCTCCCTGGCTAAACCGAAGTGTATCAACGATGTTCAGCGTTTGGCGGGTCGGATCGCCGCACTGAGCCGGTTTATCAGCCGCCTCGGAGAGAAGGCCATCCCTTTATACTAGATGCTGAGGAAGACAGATCAATTCATCTGGAGCCCGGCTGCTGATGAAGCGTTGGAGGACTTAAAGCGGCAATTAGCCAATCCGCCCGTTCTTGCAGCTCCGGTCGACAAGGAGCCGTTGTTGTTATACGTAGCGGCCAATGCTTGAGCAGTTAGCGTGGCTATTGTGGTGGAACGCAAGGAGGCAGGCAAAGAGTATCCGGTTCAGCGGCCGGTTTATTATCTCAGCGAGGTGCTCATTGAATCCAAGCAAAGATATCCGCATTGGCAGAAGCTGGTATATGGGGTTTTCATGGCAAGCCGAAAGTTGAAGCAGTATTTCCAAGGGCACCCCATCACAGGGGTCAGTTCAGCTCCCTTGGGCGATATCATACAGAACCGGGAGGCCACTGGCTGGATTGCCAAATGGGCCATAGAACTTGGGCCCCACGGATTGAAGTATGTGCCTCGGACGGCAGTAAAATCTCAAGCACTTGTTGATTTCATCAATGATTGGACAGAGTTGCAAGCACCAGAGGAGAAGCCGGATCACACATATTGGACTATCCATTTTGATGGATCCAGGCAATTGGAAGGCTCGGGGGCTGGAGTCGTATTAACTTCCCCACGAGGTGATAAGTTTTGTTATGTTCTCCGCTTAATGTTCCCTTGTACTAATAATGCAGCTGAGTATGAAGCTTTGCTCCATGGTCTCCGGATGGCTAAAGAGATGAATCTAAGCCGGGTTAAGTGCTTCGGTGACTCGGACCTCGTGGCTCAACAGGTGTCTGGCACTTGGGATTCTAAGGACCCACTTATGGCTGCATATCGTCGCGAGGTGGATATGGTTGCAGGTCACTTCAAAGGTTATCAGGTGGATCACGTGGATCGTCGAAAAAATGAAGCGGCGGACGCTTTAAGCCGGTTGGGCTCTCAGCGTAAACCGGTCCCGCCTAATGTATTTCTTGATATATTGCACAACCCGTCAGTCAAGCTCCTGGGTGAAGCAGATTTGGCTATTCCTGATCCGGAGGCTCAATTGGTGGCAGCCCTGCATATTATACCGGATTGGACAGTTCCTTATCTTGCGTACATGAACCGGGGAGAGTTGCCAGAGGATGAGATTCTAGCCAGGCAGATAGTCCGGCGATCCAAATCTATGACCATTGTCAATGGCGAATTGCATCATTGCAGTGTATCAGGGGCGGTTCAACGCTGCGTCTCTCCTAAGGAAGGCTGTGAAATCTTACATGAAATCCATGAAGGGGATTGTGGTCATCACGCCGGTTCAAAGTCTCTGGTGGCAAAGGCGTTTTGTCACGGGTTCTACTGGTTGACAGCTCATGCTGATGCGGAGGACTTGGTTAAGCGGTGTGATGGCTGTCAGAAATTTTCAAGGCGTGCTCATGTACCGGCTCAAGAATTGAGGATGATTCCAATTACTTGGCCATTTGCAACATGGGGGCTGGATATGGTCGGACCTTTTAAAAGATCCAAGGATAAGAAAACCCACCTTTTGGTGGCAGTTGACAAGTTTACCAAGTGGGTTGAAGCGGAGCCTGTCAGCAAGTGTGATGCAGCTACAGCGGTGCAGTTTATTAAAAAGGTGATTTTCTGGTTTGGCTTTCCACACAGTATCATTACTGACAACGGTACCAATTTATCTAAGGGTTCTATGAAGGAATTCTGTGAACGTGAGCACATCCGACTTGACGTATCGTCAGTGGCTCACCCCCAGTCCAATGGGCAGGCAGAACGGGCTAATCAAGAGATCTTGCGGGGCATCAAACCCCGGCTTATGGTTCCATTGCAAAGAACACCGGGTTGTTGGGTTGAAGAGCTACCGTCTGTGCTATGGAGTATCAATACTATGCCCAACCGATCTATAGGATACACGCCGTTTTTTATGGTCTACGGAGCGGAGGCGGTTCTCCCTAGTGATATCCGGCACGATTCACCTCGTGTAGCGGCTTATGTTGAAGCGGACAATGAGACAGCACGGCAAGACGCTTTGGACCTGTTAGATGAGGAGCGTGACATAGCGGCTGCCCGCTCGGCGATTTATCAACAAGATCTTCGTCGCTATCACAGTCGCCGGGTTAGAACCAGAACTTTTCAAGAAGGAGATTTGGTGCTTCGGCTCATCCAAGACCAGACGGATATGCACAAGTTATCCCCACCTTGGGAAGGACCTTTCATGGTCAGCAAGAATCTGCACAACGGGTCATACTATCTGATCGATATTCGAGAGCATAAAGACTCACGCAAATCAGAGGAGGAGACCAACAGGCCGTGGAACATAGCTCATCTTCAGCCTTACTACACTTGAGCCATCGGCTCTTTCTATGTACATATTATGACACTGTATATATTATCTTTGATATAATAAAACCGGAGCCTCAGCTAAAGCGGGGTCTCTGTCCTTTCATATCATGTGTGGTTACATGGAGTGGTTCTGTTTTAAAGCGGCCTCCGGTATACCCCTTGAAATTTGCTTTTTATATCACTTGGGGCCTTGGTCGTGTCCGAACCAACGCGACACCTTTTGATAGGCGAAAGCCACCAGATCACTTGGGGACATGGTCAAGTCTGAACCAGTCACGCCTCTTGATCGGCCTAAGGCCACAAAATCACTTGGGGGCTTGGTCGAACCCGAACCATTGCCACGCCTTTTGATTGGCATATATGCCACGGTTTCATTTGGGGACCTGGCTGACTTGAGCCATTGTCACTCCTATTGGGGGCTTGGTCCTGTCCGACCATGGTAACACCATCTGATCGGCTCAGTATAGCATGTTTTTTGCCAACGGTTTTTATCGTTGCCTTTGCTTCCATATTTCTTTTATGGCTATTTCTTAATTTTTGTTGTGTTTCCTTTAAACCAACAACACTTTTTAACCTGTTCAGTTGACAGATTCGGTTCATTTTTAATCCGGTGAAGTATACCCGCTTTACCTTTCCTGTTAACATCAAGGAGTAATAGGGGGGCTCGTCATGACCCAGCACGGTTTACATGGGAGCTGTTTTCTCCCCTTTTATGGTAATGGTTTATAAAACCTCCGCTTCAAGCCTGGCTAAGCCAACTTCATGCCCGGTGATGGCAGGTACTTTGTATCGCTTAATTTGGTTATATGTTTTAAATACATTGATGATATATATATCAAGATCATAAACCAGCTGGCGGTATAACCGCCCCCGAAGTTCAAGATTTTCTGATTGCAGGAAATATAATTTGAGGTTTTTTCAAACAAAAGCATCAGTACTTATGCACGAAGGCATATTCAAGGCAGAAGCATTAACTATCCTATTACAAGGCAACACGGTGCCCAAATAAGATCATTGTTATTTTGGCGGATCATTGTAAGGCAGCTATTTAAACCGGCTTCCGGTTCAAGCCTGCCCATCGTCTTGCGTCGCTTCAGATTCCTCATCTCTATCCATTGGCTGGAAATCAACAGTGGTCCAGTCGATTCCCATTAAAGCTTGAAAGACAACCTCTTCATGGATCAGAGAAGATGGTTCAATATCAGGAGCGTAAGTATGCTTACGGTTTGGAGGAATCAGATTCTCCACTTCAAGAACTGGTGCAGCCACTCGCTTGTTCTGATCATCATACTGAGCTTGGTATTGCGACAAGTCTGCCTCTTCAGCTAATTGACAAGCCAGAGGGCGCACTGCACGGTTTATCGCCCTCAAATCCTCTTCATTGAATTCCGAGTCATCTTCCTTCAAACTGGGATAGCCTTGAGCTGCTTCAACAGGATCGAAATCCGACACCCATGCTTTTGCCCGGATCAAGGCATTAATTGCTCCGGTTCGAGAGCAGATTTCTTCAGTTCTTCAATCCGGGCAGGAAGCATTGACAACCTCTTCAGAGTATCTTGGATTAAAGTGGGTGCCGGATTGTTATGAGATGCAGTGGTGATGATCCGCTGCGCTCCGGTATATAGCTGCTCGATTAAAGTGTATGCAGCCTTCAACTTCTTCCGAACATTTGACCCTAAGTGACCAATGCGTGTACCTGCAATAATACAGGAGAGGTCACAAACCAGATCTATTGTAAGCAGGTCAGAATTGTAAAAAGAAATCAAAAGGAGCTTACCAAAGATAGCAGCGGTCATGGAATGTACTTGCCGCTTTACGGCAGTAAGTTCATATACCACCGGTTTAAGGGCAGCTTCAGCATTTTCAGCTCTTTTTGTTAAACCGGCCTTTTCAGTGGCCCAATCAGCCCGCTCCTTTTTGAAGCCCTCCTTCAGCTTTTCTGTGATGCTCAAGGCGCCGGTTAATTCTTCCTTTGCCTTGTCGGTTTCAGCCTATTGGGTTTTCAAAGTTGCCTGAAGATCAGTAATCCGGTCCTCTTTGATCTTCACTTCAGCCTGCATACAGACAGTGCTTGCCTTCAAACAAACAGTGCAAGAATCTGAAGTACCAACCACATAACAAGTTATGCGCTTGATACTTGGGGGCTAATGCACCTTCAATTTTCATCTATTACTAAATCGCAAAGTCCCAAGCTCAATACAGGTATTCAACTTGGCACTTGGGGGCTAATGGCTATTTGCTCAGTTATGTTCTCATGGTATAATCTTTATTGGAGTCCCGGTTTAATTATGCTAAGTTGAACCGGCCCTTGGGGGCTACATTGATGGATTTCAAAGTATTGAGGACAATATTCAAGTCCCGGTTTGAAGAAGATTACAAACCGGCCCTTGGGGGCTAGGAGGATAAATACAGTGGCAGTACTTAAAGAAAGAAGAAGCACAAGGAAGTTACCTCAAATTTATCTCTCATCATCTTTACCAGGCCAGCTTCACAGTCACGACTAGTATATAGCCGGTTCAAGTAACCCGAATGAAGATCATGGGCACTCAGAGCAGCATATGTTTCCAGCTCAACATCCCATTTACCCTTGTTCAGGGCAGAAAAATCTTCTTTCACAGTATGCTTGGTTAAAGCGACAGGATTCCCTGGTTCAGAGCGACCTACACCGGTAATCACAACGTCATCATCTTTGGACTCACCGGTTTGCGTTGGCGCGGTCGGATTGTCGGCAGGTTTTGAAGAACTGCGGGATTTTTCAATCCGGATGGAGCTGGCAGGCGGGTCAACAGGGACTGAAGTATTGATAGGCCCTTTCTCAAGGATAGCATCATCTTGCAAGGGAGGATCGTTGGGAATATCCTCATGAATGAACGCTTCAAGATCTGGTGCTCTATCCTGTTCAGGGGCCACATCTTCCTCGGCCGCTTTATCCAGGCGGGGTTTCTTGCTCGGTTTAGGTTTAGCCCTGAAAGAGAAACAAAGAATCAAGGAACGGCATAAGTTATGACACAGTATACCAGAAGCATATGTTCAGCTTAACTTACCCAAGGACCGTTTTCAGTGGCGGCAGCTGGGTGGCCGAGGATTCACCAGAGGATGAATGAGAAGTAACCTGATAATCGGAGTCGGACGGATTAAGAGGTTGACGGAAGTAACCCGCTTTAGGATGTAAATTAATAAAAAGGTCGGAGACCTCGGAGCGGCGTTTTCAAACCGGACTGTTTGGTAAACCGGCGGAGGTAACTACCTGGCCGCTGTGCCGGGTTGTGCGGCGAGCTTCGTGTTGCTGAGTCTTCATAAGAAATTTGGGATTCAAGTAAGCAAGAGGATGAGAAAATTTTACTTTCCGTTTTTTCTGGCAAAATTTTGGCGAAGGCAAAGGATCTGAATCAGAAGAGAGAATAGTTACCTCAGCGATATTAGCATTGCTGGCTTCAGCGTCGTCCTGACAAGTATCATCATCAATAAGGTGTGTAAAAAGTAAGCCTAGTGAATTGAGTTCTACCTCAAAGTCCGAGTTACCCACATCATCATCAACGGCCGGATCAGATGAAGCAGTGGTTTTCCTCTTTTTAGCAGGCTTCTTCATGACCTTGGTCTTTGGCCGGGTTGGCCGTTCTGCTTTCTCCGCTTTGTCTTGTGGAAGCTTCTTGCTCCAAAACAAATTATCCCCCTGATTAAGCAGTAATCAATGTCAAACGGAGATAGTAGTAACAGGTTCGATAAAAGAATAATCAAAATCTTACAGCTAGCGGTTTGTTGGTAGCGCAGAAAGGGAGCAGGCCGGTTTGAGCGCAGAGATGCTCCGGTTCGTTCAACATTTTCTTCACAGACTCTGTGACTTCATCATCGGAGAGCTGGATTTTGGTGTGTCGGAGTGGGTCATCGACGCTATCAGTATACTTGCACATCAAACCGGAGCGCCGGCTGAGAGGCAGTACGCTCCATGATATCCAACAGCGTGCAAGGTCTATTCCTGTTAAACCGTTGGCCATGAAGGCTCGGAGCTTGGATAGTTGGGGAGCATATTTACTTCTCTCCTTGGCACTTAATCTTTGCAGAAATAGGTGAGTGTTGCTGAGCCGCTCCGGACGAAAGCCAGGTAAAGGATTTTCATTCTCAGGAGAAGTGTCTTTGCAATAGAACCATGTTGCATTCCACTCCTTGGGGTGACTGTGTAGTCTGGCGTGGGGATAAGTGATCTCCTTTCTTTTCTGAATTGCCATACCGCCCAATTCAGTATTGGGGCCATCAGTGAATTCTGTGCGGCGGTTTAAGTGGAAGCAGTCTCTAAACAATTCAACTGAAGGCTCCTCTTGAAGGTATACCTCAGAGAGCACTTGGAAGTGACATAGGTTGGTAACAGAATTGGGGCCAATATCTTGCGGGCGGAGCTGAAAATTGGCTAACACATCCCGGTAAAATTTAGAACCGGGCGGTTTGAAGCCCCGGGCTAAATGATCTGCAAAGATCACAACATCTCCCTCTTGAGGTGTGGGAGGACATTCATTTCCAGGAACCCTCCAGTGGATCGTATCTTTGCTGTCTAAAGCGCCAATCAAGACTAAATCGTCCAGCTGAGTCTCTGTGACGCGAGAAGGAACCCAGTTGCACTCATACACTTGTTTGGCCATGGTAAGATCTACAAGAAATAGGTGCTTCTGGTTCAGGAATATGTTGGATAACAGAAGGTGCTGGTTGTTGGGAACGTAGTAATTTCAAAATTTTCCGACGCACACGCAAGATCATGGTGATGACATAGCAACGAGGGGAGAGTGTTGTCTATGTACCCTCGTAGACCGAAGTGGAAGCGTTGACGCAGCGTAGAGGAAGTAGTCGTACGTCCTCCCGGTCCGACCGATCCAAGCACCGTTACTCCGGCACCTCCGAGTTCTTGACACACATACAGCTCGATGACGCACCCTCGATCTCCAATCCAGTAGAGGCTTCGAGGGGGAGTTCCGTCAGCACGACGGCGTGGTGACTATCTTGATGTTCTCCTGTCGCAGGGCTTCGCCTAAGCACCGCTACAATATGACCGAGGTGTAATATCGTGGAGGGGGGCACCGCACACGGCTAAGGAACGATCAATGATCAACTTGTGTGCCCTAGGGTGCCCCCCTACCCCCGTATATAAAGGAGGGAGGGAGGAGGTGGCCGGCCCAAGGGGGGGGGGGGCGCGCCATAGGGAGGGGGAAACCTACTCCAAGTAGGTTTCCCTCTCTTTTCCTTATCTTATTTGGAGGGGGAAGGAAGGAGTACTAGTATTAGGAAGTAGTACTAGTAGTAGGAAAGGAAGAGGGGGAAAGAGAAAGGAAAGGGGGGCCCGGCCCCCCTCCCCAATTCGGATTGGGCTTGGGGGGCGCGCCCCTCCCTTGCTCCTTCTCCCTTCCTCCTACATGGGCCCAATAAGGCCCATATACCTCCCGGGGGGTTCCGGTAACCTCCCGGAGCTCCAAATTCTTCCGGAACCTTTCCGGTGTCCAAATATATCCGTCCAATATATCAATCTTTATGTCTCGACCATTTCGAGACTCCTCGTCATGTCCGTGATCATATCCGGGACTCCGAACAACCTTCGGTACATCAAAATACATAAACTCATAATATAACTGTCATCGAAACCTTAAGCATGCGGACCCTACGGTTCGAGAACAATGTAGACATGATCGAGACATGTCTCTGGTCAATAACCAATAGCGGGACCTGGATGCCCATATTGGTTCCTACATATTCTATGAAGATCTTTATCGGTCAAACCGCATAACAACATACGTTATTCCCTTTGTCATCGGTATGTTACTTGCCCGAGATTTGATCGTCGGTATCCAATACCTAGTTCAATCTCGTTACCGGCAAGTCTCTTTACTCGTTCCGTAATACGTCATCTCATAACTAACTTATTAGTTACATGCTTGCAAGGCTTAGGTGATGAGTATTACCGAGAGGGCCCAGAGATACCTCTCCGACAATCGGAGTGACAAAACCTAATCTCGAATTATGCTAACTCAACATGTACCTTCGGAAACACCTGTAGTACTCCTTTATAATCACCTAGTTATGTTGTGACATTTGGTAGTACCCAAAGTGTTCTTCCGGTAAACGGGAGTTACACAATTCTCATAGTTACAGGAACATGTATAAGTCATGAAGGAAGCAATAGCAGAATACTAAACGATCAAGTGCTAAGCTAACGGGATGGGTCATGTCAATCACATCATTCTCCTAATGATGTGATCTCATTAATCAAATGACAACAAATGTCTATGGTTAGGAAACATAACCATCTTTGATTAATGAGCTAGTCAAGTAGAGGCATACTAGTGACTATATGTTTGTCTATGTATTCACACATGTATTATGTTTCCGGTTAATACAATTCTAGCATGAATAATAAACATTTATCATGATATGAGGAAATAAATAATAACTTTATTATTGCCTCTAGGGCATATTTCCTTCAGTCTCCCACTTGCACTAGAGTCAATAATCTAGATTACACAGTAATGATTCTAACACCCATGGAGTCTTGGTGCTGATCATGTTTTGCTCGTGAGAGAGGCTTAGTCAACGGGTCTGCAACATTCAGATCCGTATGTATCTTGCAAATCTCTATGTCTCCCACTTGGACTTGGTCCCGAATGGAATTGAAGCGTCTCTTGATGTGCTTGGTCCTCTTGTGAAATCTGGATTCCTTTGCCAAGGCAATTGCACCAGTATTGTCACAGAAGATCTTCATTGGTCCCGATGCACTAGGTATGACACCTAGATCGGAAATGAACTCCTTCATCCAGACTCCTTCATTCGCCGCTTCAGAAGCAGCTATGTACTCCGCTTCACATGTAGATACCGCTACGACGCTTTGTTTTGAACTGCACCAACTTACAGCTCCACCGTTTAATATAAACACGTATCCGGTTTGCGATTTAGAATCGTCCGGATCAGTGTCAAAGCTTGCATCGACGTAACCATTTACGACTAGCTCTTTGTCACCTCCATATACGAGAAACATATCCTTAGTCCTTTTCAGGTATTTCAGGATGTTCTTGACCGCTGTCCAGTGATCCACTCCTGGATTACTTTGGTACCTGCCTGCCAAGCTTATTGCTAAGCATACGTCAGGTCTGGTACACAGCATTGCATACATGATAGAGCCTATGGCTGAAGCATAGGGAACATCTTTCATTTTCTCTCTATCTTCTGCTGTGGTCGGGCATTGAGTTCGACTCAACTTCACACCTTGTAGCACAGGCAAGAATCCTTTCTTTGCCTGATCCATTTTGAACTTTTTCAAAATTTTGTCAAGGTATGTGCTTTGTGAAAGTCCTATTAAGCGTCTTGATCTATCTCTATAGATCTTGATGCCCAATATGTAAGCAGCTTCACCGAGGTCTTTCATTGAAAAACTTTTATTCAAGTATCCCTTTATGCTATCCAGAAATTCTATATCATTTCCAATTAATAATATGTCATCAACATATAAAACTAGAAATGCTACAAAGCTCCCACTCACTTTCTTGTAAATACAGGCTTCTCCAAAAGTCTGTATAAAACCATATGCTTTGATCACATTGTCAAAGCGTTTATTCCAACTCCGAGATGCTTGCACCAGTCCATAAATGGAACGCTGGAGTTTGCACACTTTGTCAGCACCTTTTGGATCAACAAAACCTTCAGGCTGCATCATATACAACTCTTCTTCTAGAAATCCATTCAAGAATGCAGTCTTGACATCCATTTGCCAAATTTCATAATCATGAAATGCAGCAATAGCCAACATGATTCGGACAGACTTAAGCATCGCTACGGGTGAGAAAGTCTCATCGTAGTCAACCCCTTGAACTTGTCGAAAACCTTTTGCAACAAGTCGAGCTTTGTAGACAGTAACATTACCATCAGCGTCAGTCTTCTTCTTAAAGATCCATTTATTCTCAATGGCTTGCCGATCATCGGGCAAGTCAACCAAAGTCCATACTTTGTTTTCATACATGGATCCTATCTCAGATTTCATGGCCTCTAGCCATTTTGCGGAATCTGGGCTCATCATCGCTTCCTCATAGTTCGTAGGTTCATCATGGTCAAGTAACATGACTTCCAGAATAGGATTTCCGTACCACTCTGGTGCGGATCTTACTCTGGTAGACCTACGAGGTTCAGTAGAAACTTGATCTGAAGTTTCATGATCAATATCATTAGCTTCCTCACTAATTGGTGTAGTCGTCACAGGAACCGGTTCTTGTGATGAACTACTTTCCAATAAGGGAGTAGATACAGTTATCTCATCAAGTTCTACTTTCCTCCCACTCACTTCTTTCGAGAGAAACTCCTTCTCTAGAAAGGATCCGAATTTAGCAACGAAAATCTTGCCCTCAGATCTGTGATAGAAGGTGTACCCAATAGTCTCCTTTGGGTATCCTATGAAGACACATTTCTCCGATTTGGGTTCGAGCTTATCTGGTTGAAGTTTCTTCACATAAGCATCGCAGCCCCAAACTTTGAGAAATGACAACTTTGGTTTCTTGCCAAACCACAGTTTATAAGGCGTCGTCTCAACGGATTTCGATGGTGCCCTATTTAACGTGAATGCAGCCGTCTCTAAAGCATAACCCCAAAACGATAGCGGTAAATCTGTAAGAGACATCATAGATCGCACCATATCAAGTAAAGTACGATTACGAAGTTCGGACACACCATTTCGTTGTGGTGTTCCAGGTGGCGTGAGTTGCGAAACTATTCCACATTGTTTCAAATGTAAACCAAACTCGTAACTCAAATATTCTCCTCCACGATCAGATCGTAGAAACTTTATTTTCTTGTTACGATGATTTTCTACTTCACTCTGAAATTCTTTGAACTTTTCAAATGTTTCAGACTTGTGTTTCATCAAGTAGATATACCCATATCTGCTCAAATCATCTGTGAAGGTGAGAAAATAACGATATCCGCCACGAGCCTCAACATTCATCGGGCCACATACATCTGTATGTATGATTTCCAACAAATCTGTTGCTCTCTCCATAGATCCGGAGAACGGTGTTTTAGTCATCTTGCCCATGAGGCACGGTTCGCAAGTACCAAGTGATTCATAATCAAGTGATTCCAGAAGTCCATCAGTATGGAGTTTCTTCATGCGCTTTACACCGATATGACCTAAATGGCAGTGCCACAAATATGTTGCACTATCATTATCAACTCTGCATCTTTTGGCTTCAACATTATGAATGTGTGTATCACTACTATCAAGATTCAATAAAAATAGACCACTCTTCAAGGGTGCATGACCATAAAAGATATTACTCATATAAATAGAACAGCCATTATTCTCTGATTTAAATGAATAACCATCTCGCATCAAACAAGATCCAGATATAATGTTCATGCTCAACGCAGGCACCAAATAACAATTATTCAGGTCTAAAACTAATCCTGATGGTAGATGTAGAGGTAGCGTGCCGACCGCGATCACATCGACTTTGGAACCATTTCCCACGCGCATCGTCACCTCGTCCTTAGCTAATCTTCGCTTAATCCGTAGTCCCTGCTTCGAGTTGCAAATGTTAGCAACAGAACCAGTATCAAATACCCAGGTGCTACTGCGAGCATTAGTAAGGTACACATCAATAACATGTATATCACATATACCTTTGTTCACTTTGCCATCCTTCTTATCCGCCAAATACTTGGGGCAGTTCCGCTTCCAGTGTCCAGTCTGCTTGCAGTAGAAGCACTTAGTTTTAGGCTTAGGTCCAGACTTGGGTTTCTTCTCTTGAGCAGCAACTTGTTTGCTGTTCTTTTTGAAGTTCCCCTTCTTCTTCCCTTTGGCCCTTTTCTTGAAACCAGTGGTCTTGTTGACCATCAACACTTGATGCTCCTTTTTGATTTCTACCTCCGCGGCTTTCAGCATCGCGAAGAGCTCGGTAATAGTCTTGTTCATCCCTTGCATATTATAGTTCATCACAAAGCTCTTGTAGCTTGGTGGCAGTGATTGGAGAATTCTGTCAATGACGCTATCATCCGGAAGATTAACTCCCAGTTGAATCAAGTGATTATTATACCCAGACATTTTGAGTATATGCTCACTGACAGAACTGTTCTCCTCCATCTTGCAGCTGTAGAACTTATTGGAGACTTCATATCTCTCAATCCGGGCATTTGCTTGAAATATTAACTTCAACTCCTGGAACATCTCATATGCTCCATGACGTTCAAAACATCGTTGAAGACCCGGTTCTAAGCCGTAAAGCATGGCACACTGAACTATAGAGTAGTCATCAGCTTTGCTCTGCCAAACGTTCTTAACGTTGTCAGTTGCATCAGCAGCAGGCCTGGCACCCAGCGGTGCTTCCAGGACGTAACTCTTCTGTGCAGCAATGAGGATAATCCTCAGGTTACGGACCCAGTCCGTGTAATTGCTACCATCATCTTTCAACTTTGCTTTCTCAAGGAACGCACTAAAATTCAACGGAACAACAGCACGAGCCATCTATCTACAAACAAACATAGACAATCAAAATACTATCAGGTACTAAGTTCATGATAAATTTAAGTTCAATTAATCATATTACTAAAGAACTCCCACTTAGACAGACATCTCTCTAGTCATCTAAGTGATCACGTGATCCAAATCAACTAAACCATGTCCGATCATCACGTGAGATGGAGTAGTTTCAATGGTGAACATCTCTATGTTGATCATATCTACTATATGATTCACGCTCGACCTTTCGGTCTCCGTGTTCCGAGGCCATATCTGTATATGCTAGGCTCGTCAAGTATAACCTGAGTATTCCGCGTGTGCAACTGTTTTGCACCCGTTGTATTTGAACGTAGAGCCTATCACACCCGATCATCACGTGGTGTCTCAGCACGAAGAACTTTCGCAACGGTGCATACTCAGGGAGAACACTTCTTGATAATTAGTGAGAGATCATCTTAAAATGCTACCGTCAACCAAAGCAAGATAAGATGCATAAAGGATAAACATCACATGCAATCAATATAAGTGATATGATATGGCCATCATCATCTTGTGCTTGTGATCTCCATCTTCAAAGCACCGTCGTGATCACCATCGTCACCGGCGCGACACCTTGATCTCCATCGTAGCATCGTTGTCGTTACGCCATCTATTGCTTCTACGACTATCGCTACCGCTTAGTGATAAAGTAAAGCAATTATAGGGCGTTTGCATTTCATACAATAAAGCGACAACCATATGGCTCCTGCCAGTTGCCGATAACTTCGGTTACAAAACATGATCATCTCATACAATAAAATATAGCATCACGTCTTGGCCATATCACATCACGACAAGCCCTGCAAAAACAAGTTAGACGTCCTCTACTTTGTTGTTGCAAATTTTACGTGGCTGCTACGGGCTTAAGCAAGAACCAATCTCACCTACGCATCAAAACCACAACGATAGTTTGTCAAATAGACTCCGTTTTAACCTTCACAAGGACCGGGCGTAGCCACACTTGGTTCAACTAAAGTTGGAGAAACAGACACCCGCTAGTCACCTGTGTGCTAAGCACGGCGGTAAAACCAGTCTCGCGTAAGCGTACGCGTAATGTCGGTCCGGGCCGCTTCATCCAACAATACCGCTGAACCAAAGTATGACATGCTGGTAGGCAGTATGACTTATATCGTCCACAACTCACTTGTGTTCTACTAGTGCATATAACATCAAACCATAAAAACCTAGGCTCGGATGCCACTGTTGGGAACGTAGTAATTTCAAAATTTTCCTACGCACACGCAAGATCATGGTGATGACATAGCAACGAGGGGAGAGTGTTGTCTACGTACCCTCGTAGACCGAAGCGGAAGCGTTGACGCAGCGTAGAGGAAGTAGTCGTACGTCCTCCCGGTCCGACCGATCCAAGCACCGTTACTCCGGCACCTCCGAGTTCTTGACACACGTACAGCTCGATGACGCACCCTCGATCTCCAATCCAGTAGAGGCTTCGAGGGGGAGTTCCGTCAGCACGACGGCGTGGTGACTATCTTGATGTTCTCCTGTCGCAGGGCTTCGCCTAAGCACCGCTACAATATGACCGAGGTGTAATATCGTGGAGGGGGGCACCGCACACGGCTAAGGAACGATCAATGATCAACTTGTGTGCCCTAGGGTGCCCCCTACCCCCGTATATAAAGGAGGGAGGGAGGAGGTGGCCGGCCCAAGGAGGGGGGGCGCGCCATAGGGAGGGGGAAACCTACTCCAAGTAGGTTTCCCTCTCTTTTCCTTATCTTATTTGGAGGGGGAAGGAAGGAGTACTAGTATTAGGAAGTAGTACTAGTAGTAGGAAAGGAAGAGGGGGAAAGAGAAAGGAAAGGGGGGGCCGGCCCCCCTCCCCAATTCGGATTGGGCTTGGGGGGCGCGCCCCCTCCCTTGCTCCTTCTCCCTTCCTCCTACATGGGCCCAATAAGGCCCATATACCTCCCGGGGGGTTCCGGTAACCTCCCGGAGCTCCAAATTCTTCTGGAACCTTTCCGGTGTCCAAATATATCCGTCCAATATATCAATCTTCATGTCTCGACCATTTCGAGACTCCTCGTCATGTCCGTGATCATATCCGGGACTCCGAACAACCTTCGGTACATCAAAATACATAAACTCATAATATAACTGTCATCGAAACCTTAAGCGTGCGGACCCTACGGTTCGAGAACAATGTAGACATGACCGAGACATGTCTCTGGTCAATAACCAATAGCGGGACCTGGATGCCCATATTGGTTCCTACATATTCTACGAAGATCTTTATCGGTCAAACCGCATAACAACATACGTTATTCCCTTTGTCATCGGTATGTTACTTGCCCGAGATTTGATCGTCGGTATCCAATACCTAGTTCAATCTCGTTACCGGCAAGTCTCTTTACTCGTTCCGTAATACGTCATCTCATAACTAACTTATTAGTTACATGCTTGCAAGGCTTAGGTGATGAGTATTACCGAGAGGGCCCAGAGATACCTCTCCGACAATCGGAGTGACAAAATCTAATCTCGAATTATGCTAACTCAACATGTACCTTCGGAAACACCTGTAGTACTCCTTTATAATCACCCAGTTACGTTGTGACGTTTGGTAGTACCCAAAGTGTTCTTCCGGTAAACGGGAGTTACACAATTCTCATAGTTACAGGAACATGTATAAGTCATGAAGGAAGCAATAGCAGAATACTAAACGATCAAGTGCTAAGCTAACGAGATGGGTCATGTCAATCACATCATTCTCCTAATGATGTGATCTCATTAATCAAATGACAACACATGTCTATGGTTAGGAAACATAACCATCTTTGATTAATGAGCTAGTCAAGTAGAGGCATACTAGTGACTATATGTTTGTCTATGTATTCACACATGTATTATGTTTCCGGTTAATACAATTCTAGCATGAATAATAAACATTTATCATGATATGAGGAAATAAATAATAACTTTATTATTGCCTCTAGGGCATATTTCCTTCACTGGTCTGAGCAATGTTAAACCGGTGGCAGTACATTTAAACTGGATGTCTATAAGGTGGCATCAGATGGCTAAAGAGTTCTGGCGGTTCAACAAGGGGACTAATGGTATATGCCGGTTTATTAACTTTTTCTGTATTAGGTTAAACCGCCTGATCTAAACATTGAAAGTAATCGAAGTTGGCGGAGGGCTAAGTATGCAGAAACAGGTTTCGTAAAGTTTTATTGCAGCAATGGATCTGAAGCAAGTTCAGAAAAACAGAAAATATTCAAAAGGATAAAGACAGAACGGAAGTGAACCAACGAGCAGATATGTAGATGAGGTCTATGGACTTAAGCGTGAAACTACAGGCGAATGCTAAAATGCTACTGCTAATCAGGGCAGGGGTTCACAGATTTATTTAGGAGTCTGGGTACGGGTATGAACAAACGATGAACTCGGCAAGAACATGAAACCCTAAGAACAGATTTATGTCAAGAGGAACACAAGGCTTACTGGAAACGAAGAAGACGCGGGAGGATACCACAGTGCTTTGGTGCGTCCAGGTGGATGCAGCGGCCCAAGACGATGCAGAGGTTGACGGCGGCGGCGGAGCTCCGAGGCTGGCGATGCGAGGAAGACGAAGAGAAAGAGATGAAGAGGAGAAAAGGAAATGACCCTTCGGTCCTATTTATAAGGCAACAGATGTGGGTCGGGCGCGCGAATCTAGGAGCCGAAATTTCGGAAGTGGAGTTGATGACTTGGGTATCACAGATCTATTGATAAAAGAAGGCGTCATAAATGTTAACTTCATGATGACGTCATGCCGGTTTACAGCAACCAAAGATGATGACGACATGGCGGTTTACCAACTACCGGAAGATATCCAAGACAAAGATTTTGTGAAGGATTGACATGAACCAGTTCAAATCAATCTGGGGCCTAATGTTGGGGATATTACCACCGGGCGTGAACCGGCCTATCTGGGCTGGGTTAACTTCAGTAGTAGTATAAGCAGATGAAGGCCCAAGGCCTGTAGTCGGTTTAGAGCCTGTAGCCATAAACCGGCTTGATATGTAAACTTGTATTGTAATTTAGGAATAGAGAGATACCAACCGGTATACGAGTATGAACCGGTTGGGACTCTATGGACCGACGGGCGTCACCCATGTATATAAGGGGACGGCCCGGCGGCGGTTTAAGAGAAGACAACAACAACTCGAGCCTAGGCGAAGCTTGTTTGCTCCCTAGCCATCGAAACCACATCAATTCCATCACAACTAGACGTAGGCTTTTACCTTCATCGAAGGGGCCGAACTAGTATAAACCCCCGTGTCTTTGTGTCCGCTTTAACCCCTTCAAGTTAACCCATAGCGATGGCTCCACGACTAAGTCCTTTCACTAGGACATCTGCCGTGACAAATCCACGACACCTCCTCCTCTCCCAAGTACTCCTCCTCTCCCGCAGTGCTTGGCGAAGCCCTGCAGGATTGCCACGCTCCTCCACCACCACCACGCCGTTGTGCTGCTGCTGGATGGAGTCTTCCTCAACCTCTCCCCCTCTCCTTGCTGGATCAAGGCGTGGGAGACGTCACCGGGTTGTACGTGTGTTGAACGCGGAGGTGCCGTCCGTTCGGCACTAGGATCTCCGGTGATTTGGATCACAACGAGTACAACTCCTTCAACCCCGTTCTCTTGAACGCTTCCGCTTAGCGATCTACAAGGGTATGTAGATGCACTCTCCTTCCCCTCGTTGCTGGTTTCTCCATAGATAGATCTTGGTGACACATAGGAAAATTTTGAATTTCTGCTACGTTCCCCAACTGTTGGAAATATGCCCTAGAGGCAATAATAAATAAGTTATTATTATATTTCCTTGTTCATGATAATTGTTTATTATCCATGCTATAATTGTATTGATAGGAAACTCAGATACATGTGTGGATACATAGACAACACCATGTCCCTAGTAAGCCTCTAGTTGACTAGCTCGTTGATCAATAGATGGTTACAGTTTCCTGACCATGGACATTTTGGATGTCATTGATAACGGGATCACATCATTAGGAGAATGATGTGATGGACAAGACCCAATCCTAAGCCTAGCACAAAGATCGTAGTTCGTATGCTAAAGCTTTTCTAATGTCAAGTATTTTTTCCTTAGACCATGAGATTGTGCAACTCCCGGATACCGTAGGAATGCTTTGGGTGTACCAAACGTCACAACTTAACTGGGTGGCTATAAAGGTGCACTACAGGTATCTCCGAAAGTGTCTGTTGGGTTGGCACGAATCGAGACTGGGATTTGTCACTCCGTGTGACGGAGAGGTATCTCTGGGCCCACTCGGTAGGACATCATCATAATGTGCACAATGTGACCAAGGGGTTGATCACGGGATGATGTGTTATGGAACGAGTAAAGAGACTTGCCGGTAACGAGATTGAACAAGGTATCGATATACCGACGATCGAATCTCGGGCAAGTATAAATACCGCTAGACAAAGGGAATTGTATACGGGATCGATTGAGTCCTTGACATCGTGGTTCATCCGATGAGATCATCGTGGAACATGTGGGAGCCAACATCCGTATCCAGATCCCACTGTTGGTTATTGACTGGAGAACGTCTCGGTCATGTCTGCATGGTTCCCGAACCCGTAGGGTCTACACACTTAAGGTTCGATGACGCTAGGGTTATAAAGGAAGTTTGTATGTGGTTACCGAATGTTGTTCGGACTCCCGGATGAGATCCCGGACGTCACGAGGAGTTCCGAAATGGTCCGGAGGTAAAGATTTATATATGGGAAGTCCTGTTTTGGTCACCGAAAAAGTTCCGGGTGCTATCGGTAATGTACCGGGACCACCGGGAGGGTCCCGGGGTCCACCAGGAGGGGCCACCAGCCCCAGAGGGCTGCATGGGCCAAGTGTGGGAGGGGACCAGCCCCAAGTGGGCTGGTGCGCCCACCCACCAAGGCCCAAGGCGCCTAGGGCTGGGGGGGGGGGGGAACCCTAAAGGGGGGCGCCTCCCTTGCCTTGGGGGGCAAGGCAACCCCCTGGCCGCCGCCCCCTCCTCAGATTGGATCTGAGGGGGCCGGCCTCCCTCTCCCTTGCCCCTATATATATGAAGGGGGTGGGAGGGCAGCCGCACCCAAGTTCTGGCGCAGCCCCTCCCCCTCTACCAAGTACTCCTCCTCTCCTGCGGTGCTTGGCGAAGCCCTGCAGGATTGCCACGCTCCTCCACCACCACCACGCCGTTGTGCTGCTGCTGGATGGAGTCTTCCTCAACCTCTCCCTCTCTCCTTGCTGGATCAAGGCATGGGAGACGTCACCGGGCTGTACGTGTGTTGAACGCGGAGGTGCCGTCCGTTCGGCACTAGGATCTCCGGTGATTTGGATCACAACGAGTACGACTCCTTCAACCCCGTTCTCTTGAACGCTTCCGCTTAGCGATCTACAAGGGTATGTAGATGCACTCTCCTTCCCCTCGTTGCTGGTTTCTCCATAGATAGATCTTGGTGACACGTAGGAAAGTTTTGAATTTCTGCTACGTTCCCCAACTGTTGGAAATATGCCCTAGAGGCAATAATAAATAAGTTATTATTATATTTCCTTGTTCATGATAATCGTTTATTATCCATGCTATAATTGTATTGATAGGAAACTCAGATACATGTGTGGATACATAGACAACACCATGTCCCTAGTAAGCCTCTAGTTGACTAGCTCGTTGATCAATAGATGGTTACGGTTTCCTGACCATGGACATTTTGGATGTCGTTGATAACGGGATCACATCATTAGGAGAATGATGTGATGGACAAGACCCAATCCTAAGCCTAGCACAAAGATCGTAGTTCGTATGCTAAAGCTTTTCTAATGTCAAGTATTTTTTCCTTAGACCATGAGATTGTGCAGCTCCCGGATACCGTAGGAATGCTTTGGGTGTACCAAACGTCACAACGTAACTGGGTGGCTATAAAGGTGCACTACAGGTATCTCCGAAAGTGTCTGTTGGGTTGGCATGAATCGAGACTGGGATTTGTCACTCCGTGTGACGGAGAGGTATCTCTGGGCCCACTCGATAGGACATCATCATAATGTGCACAATGTGACCAAGGGGTTGATCATGGGATGATGTGTTATGGAACGAGTAAAGAGACTTGCCGGTAACGAGATTGAACAAGGTATCGGTATACCGACGATCGAATCTCGGGCAAGTATAAATACCGCTAGACAAAGGGAATTGTATACGGGATCGATTGAGTCCTTGACATCGTGGTTCATCCGATGAGATCATTATGGAACATGTGGGAGCCAACATGGGTATCCAGATCCCGCTGTTGGTTATTGACCGGAGAACGTCTCGGTCATGTCTGCATGGTTCCCGAACCCGTAGGGTCTACACACTTAAGGTTCGATGACGCTAGGGTTATAAAGGAAGTTTGTATATGGTTACTGAATGTTGTTCGGACTCCCGGATGAGATCCCGGACGTCACGAGGAGTTCCGGAATGGTCCGGAGGTAAAGATTTATATATGGGAAGTCCTGTTTTGGTCACCGGAAAAGTTCCGGGTGCTATCGGTAATGTACCGGGACCACCGGGAGGGTCCCGGGTGTCCACCAGGAGGGGCCACCAGCCCCAGAGGGCTGCATGGGCCAAGTGTGGGAGGGGACCAGCCCTAGGTGGGCTGGTGCGCCCCCCACCAAGGCCCAAGGCGCCTAGGGCTGGGGGGAAACCCTAAAGGGGGGCGCCTCCCTTGCCTTGGGGGGCAAGGCAACCCCCCTGGCCGCCGCCCCCTCCTCAGATTGGATCTGAGGGGGCCGGCCTCCCTCTCCCTTGCCCCTATATATATGAAGGGGGTGGGAGGGCAGCCGCACCCAAGTTCTGGCGCAGCCCTCCCCCTCTACCAAGTACTCCTCCTCTCCCGCGGTGCTTGGCGAAGCCCTGCAGGATTGCCATGCTCCTCCACCACCACCACGCCGTTGTGCTGCTGCTGGATGGAGTCTTCCTCAACCTCTCCCTCTCTCCTTGCTGGATCAAGGCGTGGGAGACGTCACCGGGCTGTACGTGTGTTGAACGCGGAGGTGCCGTCCGTTCGGCACTAGGATCTCCGGTGATTTGGATCACAACGAGTACGACTCCTTCAACCCCGTTCTCTTGAACGCTTACGCTTAGCGATCTACAAGGGTATGTAGATGCACTCTCCTTCCCCTCGTTGCTGGTTTCTCCATAGATAGATCTTGGTGACACATAGGAAAATTTTGAATTTCTGCTACGTTCCCCAACTGTTGGAAATATGCCCTAGAGGCAATAATAAATAAGTTATTATTATATTTCCTTGTTCATGATAATCGTTTATTATCCATGCTATAATTGTATTGATAGGAAACTCAGATACATGTGTGGATACATAGACAACACCATGTCCCTAGTAAGCCTCTAGTTGACTAGCTCGTTGATCAATAGATGGTTACGGTTTCCTGACCATGGACATTGGATGTCGTTGATAACGGGATCACATCATTAGGAGAATGATGTGATGGACAAGACCCAATCCTAAGCCTAGCACAAAGATCGTGTAGTTCGTATGCTAAAGCTTTTCTAATGTCAAGTATCTTTTCCTTAGACCATGAGATTGTGCAACTCCCGGATACCGTAGGAATGCTTTGGGTGTACCAAACGTCACAACGTAACTGGGTGGCTATAAAGGTGCACTACAAGTATCTCCGAAAGTGTCTGTTGGGTTGGCACGAATCGAGACTGGGATTTGTCACTCCGTGTAAGCGGAGAGGTATCTCTGGGCCCACTCGGTAGGACATCATCATAATGTGCATAACGTGACCAAGGGGTTGATCACGGGATGATGTGTTACGGAACGAGTAAAGAGACTTGCCGGTAACGAGATTGAACAAGGTATCGGTATACCGATGATCGAATCTCGGGCAAGTACAATACCGCTAGACAATGGGAATTGTATACGGGATTGATTGAGTCCTTGACATCGTGGTTCATCCAATGAGATCATCGTGGAACATGTGGGAGCCAACATGGGTATCCAGATCCCGCTGTTGGTTATTGACCGGAGAACGTCTCGGTCATGTCTGCATGGTTCCCGAACCCGTAGAGTCTACACACTTAAGGTTCGATGACGCTAGGGTTATAAAGGAAGTTTGTATGTGGTTATCGAATGTTGTTCGGAGTCCCGGATGAGATCCCGGACATCACGAGGAGTTCCGGAATGGTCCGGAGGTAAAGATTTATATATGGGAAGTCTTATTTGGTCGCCGGAAAAGTTTCGCACTTTATCGGTATTGTACCGGGAGTGCCGAAAGGGGTCCGGGGGTCCACCTGCCCCGGGGGGCCACATGGGCTGTAGGGGGTGCGCCTTGGCCAATATGGGCCAAGGGCACCAGCCCCAAGAGGCCCATGCGCCAAGGAGACTTGGGGAGGGGAGAATCCTAAAAGGGGAAGGCACCTCCGAGGTGCCTTGGGGAGGATGGACTCTTCCCCCCCTTGGCCGCACCCCTTCCTTGGAGGAAGGGGCAAGGCTGCGCCCTCCCCCTCTCCCTTGCCCCTATATATAGTGGAGGGGAGGGAGGGCAGCCGCACCTGAGTCCCTGGCGCCTCCCTCCCTCCCGTGACACCTCCTCCTCTCCCGCAGGTGCTTGGCGAAGCCCTGCAGGATTGCCACGCTCCTCCATCACCACCACGCCGTTGTGCTGCTGCTGGATGGAGTCTTCCTCAACCTCTCCCTCTCTCCTTGCTGGATCAAGGCGTGGGAGACGTCACCGGGCTGTACGTGTGTTGAACGCGGAGGTGCCGTCCGTTCGGCACTCGGATCTCCGGTGATTTGGATCACGACGAGTACGACTCCTTCAACCCCGTTCTCTTGAACGCTTCCGCTTAGCGATCTACAAGGGTATGTAGATGCACTCTCCTTCCCCTCGTTGCTGGTTTCTCCATAGATAGATCTTGGTGACTCGTAGGAAAAATTTGAATTTCTGCTACATTCCCCAATAGTGGCATCATGAGCTAGGTCTATTGCGTAGATTCTTTGCACGAGTAGAACACAAAGTAGTTGTGGGCGTTGATGTTGTTCAATATGCTTACCGTTACTAGTCCAATCTTGTTTCGACGGTATTGTGGGATGAAGTGGCCCGGACCGACCTTACACGTACACTTACGTGAGACAGGTTCCACCGACTGACATGCACTTGGTGCATAAGGTGGCTAGCGGGTGCCAGTCTCTCCCACTTTAGTCGGAACGGATTCGATGAAAAGGGTCCTTATGAAGGGTAAATAGCAATTGACATATCACGTTGTGGTTTTGCGTAGGTAAGAAACGTTCTTGCTAGAAACCCATAGCAGCCACGTAAAACATGCAAACAACAATTAGAGGACGTCTAACTTGTTTTTGCAGGGTATGCTATGTGATGTGATATGGCCAAGAAGAATGTGATGAATATATGTGATGTATGAGATTGATCATGTTCTTGTAATAGGAATCACGACTTGCATGTCGATGAGTATGACAACCGACAGGAGCCATAGGAGTTGTCTTTATTTATTGTATGACCTGCGTGTCATTGAACAATGCCATGTAATTACTTTACTTTATTGCTAACCGGTAGCCATAGTAGTAGAAGTAATAGTTGGCGAGACAACTTCATGAAGACACGACGATGGAGATCATGATGATGGAGATCATGGTGTCATGCCGGTGACGATGATGATCATGGAGCCCCGAAGATGGAGATCAAAAGGAGCAAAATGATATTGGCCATATCATGTCACTATTTGATTGCATGTGATGTTTATCATGTTTATGCATCTTATTTGCTTAGCACGACGGTAGTAAATAAGATGATCCCTCATTAAAATTTCAAGAAAGTGTTCCCTCTAACTGTGCAACGTTGCGAAAGTTCGTCGTTTCTAAGCACCACGTGATGATCGGGTGTGATGGATTCTTACATTCACATACAACGGGTGTAAGCCAGATTTACACACGCGAAACACTTAGGTTAACTTGACGAGCCTAGCATGTACAGACATGGCCTCGAAACACAAGAGACCGAAAGGTCGAGCATGAGTCGTATAGTAGATACGATCAACATGAAGATGTTCACCGATGATGACTAGTCCGTCTCACGTGATGATCGGACACGGCCTAGTTGACTCGGATCATGTAATCACTTAGATGACCAGAGGGATGCCTATCTGAGTGGGAGTTCATAAGATGAACTTAATTATCCTGAACATAGTCAAAAGATCTTTGCAAATTATGTCGTAATCTCGCGCTTTAGTTCCACAGTTTAGATATGTTCCTAGAGAAAATATAGTTGAAAGTTGACAGTAGCGATTATGCGGACAATAGAAAGCTTATGTCCTTAATGCACCGCTCAGTGTGCTGAACCCCAAACGTCGTTTGTGGATGTTGCGAACATCGGACATACACGTTTTGATAACTACATGATAGTTCAGTTAAACGGTTTAGAGTTGAGGCACCAAAGACGTTTTCGAAACATCGCGGAACATATGAGATGTTTCGAGGGCTGAAATTGGGATTTCAGGCTCGTGCCCACGTCAAGAGGTATAAGACCTCCGACGATTTTCTTAACCTGCAAACTAAGGGAGAAAAGCTCAATCGTTGGGCTAGTGCTCAGATTGTCTGAGTGCAAAAATCACTTGAATCGAGTGGGAGTTGATCTTCCAGATGAGATAGTGATGTTTCTCCAAAGTCATTGCCACCAAGCTGCTAGAGCTTCGTGACGAACTATAACATATCAGGGATAGATATGATGATCCTTGAGGTATTCACGATGTTTGACACCGCGAAAGTAGAAATCAAGAAGGAGCATCAATTGTTGATGGTTGGTGAAACCACTAGTTTCAAAGAAGGGCAAGGGCAAGAAGGGACACTTCATGAAACGGCAAATCAGTTGCTACTCTAGTGAAGAAACCCAAGGTTGAACCCAAACCCGAGACTAAGTGCTTCTGTAATAAGGGAAACAACCACTGGAGCAGAATTACCCTAGATACTTGGTAGATAAGAAGGCTGGCAAGGTCGATAGAAGTATATTGGATATACATTATGTTAATGTGTACTTTACTAGTACTCGTAGTAGCACCAGGGTATTAGATACCGGTTTGGTTGCTAAGTGTTAGTAACTCGAAATAAAAGCTACGGAATAAACAGAGACTAGCTAAAGGTGAGCTGATGATATGTGTTGGAAGTGTTTCCAAGTTTGATGTGATCAAACATCGCACGCTCCCTCTACCATCAAGATTAGTATTAAACCTGAATAATTGTCATTTGGTGTTTGCGTTGAGCATAGACATGATTGGATTATGTCTATCGCAATACAGTTATTCAGTTAAGGAGAATAATGGTTACTCTGTTTATTTGAATAATACCTTCAATGGTATTGCACCTAATAGGAATGGTTTATTGAATCTCGATCGTAGTGATACACATTTTCATGCCAAAAGATATAAGATAGTAATGATAGTACCACTTACTTGTGGCACTGCCATGTAAGTCATATTGGTGTAAAACGCATGAAGAAGCTCCATGTTGATGGATCTTTGGACTCACTCGTTCTTGAAATGATTGAGACATGCACAGCATGTCTATTGGTATGTACGCATGAAGAAACTCCATGCAGATGGATCGTTTGGACTCACTTGATTTTGAATCACTTGAGACATGCATATCATACGACATGGGCAAGATGACTAAAAAGCCTCATTTTCAGTAAGATGGAACAAGATAGCAACTTGTTGGAAGTAACACATTTTGATGTGTGCAGTCCAATGAGTGCTGAGGCATGCAGTGAATATCATTATGTTCTTCCTTCATAGATGATTCGAGTAGATGTTGAGTATATTTACTTGATGAAACACAAGTCTGAATTATTGAATGGTTCAAGTAATTTCAGAGTGAAGTTGAAGATCATCGTGACAAGAGGATAAAATGTCTATGATATGATCATAGAGATGAGTATCTGAGTTACGAGCTTTGGGACGCAATTAAGACATTGTGGAAATTGTTTCACAATTAATACCGCCTGGAACACCATAGTGTGATGGTGTGTCCGAACATCATAGTTGCACCCTATTGAATATGGTGCGTACCATGATGTCTCTTATCGAATTACCACTATCGTTTGTGGGTTAGGCATTAGAGACAACCACATTCACTTTAAAAAGGGCACCACGTAATTCCGGTGAGACGACACCGTTTGAACTATGGTTTGGAGAAACCTAAGCTGTCGTTCCTTAAAAGTTTGGGGCTGCGACACTTATGTGAAAAAGTTTCAGGTTGATAAGCTCGAACCCAAAGCGGATAAAATGCATCTTCATAGGACACCCAAAAACAGTTGGGTATACCTCCTAATTCAGATCCGAAAGCAATAGGGATTGTTTCTTGAATCGGGTCCTTTCTCGAGAAAAGTTTGTCTCGAAAAGTTGAGTGGGAGGATGGTGGAGACTCGATGAGGTTATTGAACCATCACTTCAACCAGTGTGTATCAGGGCACAGGAAGTTGTTCCTGTGGCACCTACACCAATTGAAGTGGAAGCTTATGATAGTGATCATGAAGTTTCGGATCAAGTCACTACCGTACCTCGTAGGGTGACAAGGATACATACTACTTCAGAGTGGTATAGTAATCCTGTCTTGAAGGTCATGTTACTAGACAACAATGAACCTACGAGCTATGGAGAAGCGATGGTGGGCCCAAATTCCGACAAATGGTTAGAAGCCATGAAATACGAGATAGGATCCATGTATCAGAACAAAGCATGGACTTTGGTGGACTTGCCCGATGATCGGCAAGACATTGAGATGAATGGATCTTTAAGAAGAAGACGGACGTGTATGGTAATGTCACCATCTATGAAGCTCGACTTGTGGCGAAGAGTTTTTCACAAGTTCAAGGAGTTGACTACGATGAGATTTTCTCATCCGTAGCGATGCTTAAGTCCATCGGATTCATGTTAGCATTAGCTGCATTTATGAAATCTGGCAGATGGATGACAAAACGAGTTTCCTTACCAGTCTTCGTATGGAAAGGTTGTATGTGATACAATCAGAAAGTTTTGTCGATCCTAAGGATGCTAAAAGGTATGCTAGCTCCAGCGATCCTTCCATGGACTGGAGTAAGCATCTCGGAGTTGGAATGTGCGCTTTGATGAGATGATCAAAGATTTTGGGTTTATACAAAGTTTATGAGAAACTTGTATTTCCAAAGAAGTGAGTGGGAGCACTATAGAATTTCTGATGAGTATATGTTGTTGACACATTGTTGATCAGAAATGATGTAGAATTTCTCGAAAGCATATAGGGTTATTTGAAAAGTGTTTTTCAAGTGAAAACCTGGATTAAGCTACTTGAACATTAAGCATCAAGATCTATGAGGATAGATCAAAAACCGCTTAATGGTACTTTCAAATGAGCATATACCTTGACATGATCTTGAAGGTGTTCAAGATGGATCAGTCAAAGAAGGAGTTCTTGCCTGAGATATAAGGTATGAAGTTAAGACTTAAAGCTCGACCATGGCAGAAAAGAGAGAGAAAGGACGAAGGTCGTCCCCTATGCTTTAGACGTAGGCTCTACAGTATGCTATGCTGTGTACCGCACCTGATGTGTGCCTTGCCACATGTCTGGCAAGAGGGTACAAAGGTGATCAAGGAGTGGATCACCAGATAGCGGTCAAAATTATCCTTAGAAGAATAAGGATATGTTTCTCAATTATGGAGGTGATAAAGAGTTCGACGTAAAGGGTTACATCGATGCAAGCTTTAACACCTACCCAAATGACTCTGAGTAGCAAACCGGATACGTATAGTGGAACAACCATTTGGAATAGCTCCAAGTGGAGCGTGGAAGCAGCATTTACAATATGACCTAGAGATTTGCGAAGTACATACAGATCTGAATGTTGCAGACCCGTTGACTAAAACCTCTCTCAAGCAAAACATGATCAAACCCCGGAACTCATTGAGTCTAAATCACATGATGATGTGAACTAGTTTAATGACACTAGTAAACTCTTTGGATGTTGGTCACATGGCGATGTGACGTGTGAGTGTTAATCACATGGCGATGTGAACTAGATTATTGACTCTAGTGCAAGTGGGAGACTGTTGGAAATATGCCCTAGAGGCAATAATAAATAAGTTATTATTATATTTCCTTGTTCATGATAATCGTTTATTATCCATGCTATAATTGTATTGATAGGAAACTCAGATACATGTGTGGATACATAGACAACACCATGTCCCTAGTAAGCCTCTAGTTGACTAGCTCGTTGATCAATAGATGGTTACAGTTTCCTGACCATGGACATTGGATGTCGTTGATAATGGGATCACATCATTAGGAGAATGATGTGATGGACAAGACCCAATCCTAAGCCTAGCACAAAGATCGTGTAGTTCGTATGCTAAAGCTTTTCTAATGTCAAGTATCTTTTCCTTAGACCATGAGATTGTGCAACTCCCGGATACCGTAGGAATGCTTTGGGTGTACCAAACGTCACAACGTAACTGGGTGGCTATAAAGGTGCACTACAGGTATCTCCGAAAGTGTCTGTTGGGTTGGCACGAATCGAGACTGGGATTTGTCACTCCGTGTAAGCGGAGAGGTATCTCTGGGCCCACTCGGTAGGACATCATCATAATGTGCACAATGTGACCAAGGGGTTGATCACGGGATGATGTGTTACGGAACGAGTAAAGAGACTTGCCGGTAACGAGATTGAACAAGGTATCGATATACCGACGATCGAATCTCGGGCAAGTACAATACCGCTAGACAAAGGGAATTGTATACGGGATTGATTGGGTCCTTGACATCGTGGTTCATCTGATGAGATCATCGTGGAACATGTGGGAGCCAACATGGGTATCCAGATCCCGCTGTTGGTTATTGACCGGAGAACGTCTCGGTCATGTCTGCATGGTTCCCGAACCCGTAGGGTCTACACACTTAAGGTTCGATGACGCTAGGGTTATAAAGGAAGTTTGTATGTGGTTACCGAATGTTGTTCGGAGTCCCGTATGAGATCCCGGACGTCACGAGGAGTTCCGGAATGGTCCGGAGGTAAAGATTTATATATGGGAAGTCTTATTTGGTCGCCGGAAAAGTTTTGCACTTTATCGGTATTGTACCGGGAGTGCCGAAAGGGGTCCGGGGGTCCACCGGGGGGGTCCACCTGCCCCGGGGGTCCACATGGGCTGTAGGGGGTGCGCCTTGGCAAATATGGGCAAAGGGCACCAGCCCCAAGAGGCCCATGCGCCAAGGAGACTTGGGGAGGGGAGAATCCTAAAAGGGGAAGGCACCTCCGAGGTGCCTTGGGGAGGATGGACTCCTCCCCCCCTCGGCCGCACCCCTTCCTTGGAGGAAGGGGCAAGGTTGCGCCCTCCCCCTCTCCCTTGCCTCTATATATAGTGGAGGGGAGGGAGGGCAGCCGCACCTGAGTCCCTGGCGCCTCCCTCCCTCCCGTGACACCTCCTCCTCTCCCGCAGGTGCTTGGCGAAGCACTGCAGGATTGCCACGCTCCTCCATCACCACCACGCCATTGTGCTGCTGCTGGATGGAGTCTTCCTCAACCTCTCCCTCTCTCCTTGCTGGATCAAAGCGTGGGAGACATCACCGGGCTGTACGTGTGTTGAACGCGGAGGTGTCGTCCGTTCGGCACTCGGATCTCCGGTGATTTGGATCACGACGAGTACGACTCCTTCAACCCCGTTCTCTTGAACGCTTTCGCTTAGCGATCTACAAGGGTATGTAGATGCACTCTCCTTCCCCTCGTTGTTGGTTTCTCCATAGATAGATCTTGGTGACTCGTAGGAAAATTTTGAATTTCTGCTACGTTCCCCAACACTTTGCACACAGGTGACTAGCGGGTGTCTGTTTCTCCAACTTTAGTTGAACTGAGTGTGGCTATGCCCGGTCCTTGCGAAGGTTAAAACAGCACTAGCTTGACGAACTATCATTGTGGTTTTGATGCGTAAGTAAGAACGGTTCTTGCTCAGCCCGTAGCAGCCACGTAATATTTGCAACAACAAAGTAGAGGACGACTAACTTGTTTTTGCAGGGAATGTTGTGATGTGATATGGTCAAGACGTGATGCTATATTTTATTGTATGAGATGATCATGTTTTGTAACCGAATTTATCGGCAACTGGCAGGAGCCATATGGTTGTCGCTTTATTGTATGAAATGCAAACGCCCTGTAATTGCTTTACTTTATCACTAAGCGGTAGCGATAGTCGTAGAAGCAATAGATGGCGTTACGACAATGATGCTACGATGGAGATCAAGGTGTCGCGCCGGTGACGATGGTGATCACGACGGTGCTTCAGAGATGGAGATCACAAGCACAAGATGATGATGGCCATATCATATCACTTATATTGATTGCATGTGATGTTTATCCTTTATGCATCTTATCTTGCTTTGATTGACTGTAGCATTTTAAGATGATCTCTCACTAAAATTATCAAGAAGTGTTCTCCCTGAGTATGCACCGTTGCGAAAGTTCTTCGTGCTGAGACACCACGTGATGATCGGGTGTGATAGGCTCTACGTTCAAATACAACGGGTGCAAAACAGTTCCATGAAAAGCCCAAAGCTAGACTAAAGCCTGAAACTGAGTGCTTCAACTGCAAAGGAAATGGTCACTGGAAGCGAAAATGCCCTGAATATTTGGTGGATAAGAAGGATGGCAAAGTGAACAAGGGTATATTTGATATACATGTTATTGATGTGTACCTTACTAGTGTTTATAGTAGCCCCTGAGTATTTGATACTTGTTCGGTTGCTAAAAATTAGTAACTCGAAACAGGAGTTACAGAATAAACAGAGACTAGTTGAGGGTGAAGTGACGATGTGTGTTGGAAGTGGTTCCAAGATTGATATGATCATCATCACACACTCCCTATACTTTTGGGATTAGTGTTAAACCTAAATAAATGTTATTTGGCGTTTGCGTTGAGCATGAATATGATTTGATCATGTTTATTGCGATACGATTATTCATTTAAAGTCAGAGAATAATTGTTATTCTGTTTACATGAATAAGACCTTCAATGGTCATACACCCAATGAAAATGGTTTATTGGATCTCGATCGTAGTGATACACATATTCATAATATTGATGCCAAAAGATACAAAGTTAATAATGATAGTGCAACTCATTTGGGGCACTGCCGTTTGGGTCATATCGGTGTAAAGCGCATGAAGAAACTCCATTAAGATGGATTTTTGGAATCACTTGGTTATGAATCATTTGATGCTTGCGAACCGTGCCTTTTGGGCAAGATGACTAAAACTCCATTCTCCGGAACAATGGAACAAGCTGCTAACTTATTGGAAATAATACATTCAGATGTATGCGATCCAATGAGTGTTGATGCTCGTGGCAAGTATCATTATTTTCTGAACTTCACAAGATGATTTGAGCAGATATGGGTATATCTACTTGATGAAACATAAGTCTGAAATAGTTGAAAGGTTCAAACAATTTCAGAGTGAAGTGGAAAAATCATCGTAACAAGAAAATAAAGTTTCTATGATCTGATCGTAGAAATGAATATTTGAGCTACGAGTTTGGCCTTCATTTTAAACAATGTGGAATAGTTTCACAGCTCACGCCACATGGAACACCACAGCGTAATGGTGTGTCCGAACGTCGTAATCGCACTTTATTGGATATGGTGCGATCTATGATGTATCTTACCGATTTACCACTATCGTTTGGGGGTTATGCATTAGAGATAGCTGCATTCACTTTAAATAGGGCACCATCTAAATCCGTTGAGACGGCACCCGTATGAACTATGGTTTAGCAGTAAACCTAAGCTGTCGTTTCTTAAAATTTGAAGTTGCGATGCTTATGTGAAAAAGGATTCAACCTGATAAGCTCAAACCCAAATCGGAGAAGTGCGTCTTCATAGAATACCCAAAGGAAACTGTTGGGTACACCTTCTATCACAGATCCGAAGGCAAAACATTCGTTGCTAAATTCGGATCCTTTCTAGAGAAGGAATTTCTCTTGAAAGAAGTGAGTGGGAGGAAAGTAGAACTTGATGAGGTAACTGTACCTGCTCCCTTATTGGAAAGTAGTTCATCACAAGAACCGGTTCCTGTGACAACTACACCAATTAGTGAGGAAGCTAATGATATTGATCATGAAACTTCAGATCAAGTTTCTACTGAACCTCGTAGGTCTACCAGAGTAAGATCCGCACCAGAGTGGTACGGTAATCCTATTCTGGAAGTCATGTTACTTGACCATGATGAACCTACGAACTATGAGGAAGCGATGATGAGCCCAGATTCCGCAAAATGGCTAGAGGCCATGAAATCTGAGATGGGATCCATGTATGAGAACAAAGTATGGACTTTGGTTGACTTGCCCGATGATCAGCAAGCCATAGAAAATAAATGGATCTTCAAGAAGAAGACGGACGCTGATAGTAGTGTTACTATCTACAAAGCTCGACTTGTCGCAAAAAGGTTTTTGACAAGTTCAAGGTGTTGACTACAATGAGATTTTCTCAAGTGTAGCGATGCTTAAGTCTGTCCGAATCATGTTAGCAATTGCCACATTTTATGAAATCTGGCAAATGGATGTCAAAACTGCATTCCTTAATGGTTTTCTTAAAAGAAGTGTTGTATATGATGCAACCAGAAGGTGTTGTCAATCCTGAAGGTGCTAACAAAATGTGCAAGCTCCAACGATCAATCAATGGACTGGTGCAAGCATCTCGGAGTTGGAATATACGCTTTGATGAGTTGATCAAAGCATATGGTTTTATACAGACTTTTGGAAAGGCCTGTATTTACAAGAAAGTGAGTGGGAGCACTACAGCCTTTCTGATAAGTATATGTGAATGACATATTGTTGATCAGAAATAATGTAAATTATTCTGCAAAGCATAAAGGAGTGTTTGAAAGGAGTTTTTCAAAGAAATACCTCGGTGAAGCTGCATACATATTGAGCATCAAGATCTATAGAGATAGATCAAGACGCTTGATAAGTTTTTCAATGAATACATACCTTGACAAGATTTTGAAGTAGTTCAAAATGGAACGGTCAAAGAAAGAGTTCTTGCCTATGTTACAAGGTGTGAGATTGAGTAAGACTCAAAACCCGACCATGGCAGAAGATAGAAAGAGAATGAAAGTCATTCCCTATGCATCAGCCATAGGTTCTATAAAGTATGCCATGCTGTGTAACAGATCTATTGCATACCCTACCACTAAGCTTGGCAAGGGAGTGCAATAGTGATCTAGGAGTAGATCAATGGACAGCGGCCAAAATTATCCTTAGTATAATAAGGAGATGTTTCTCGATTATGGAGGTGATAAAAAGAGCCCGTCGTAAAGAGTTACATCGGTGCAAACTTTTACACCAACCCGGATGACTCTAAGTCTCAATCTGGATACATATTGAAAGTGGGAGCAATTAGCTAGAGTAGCTCCGTGCAGAGCATTGTAGACATAGAATATTTGCAAAATACATACGGCTCTGAATGTGACAGACCCGTTGACTAAGCTTCTCTCACGAGAAAAACATGATCACACCTTAGTACTCTTTGGGTGTTAATCACATAGCGATGTGAACTAGATTATTGAGTCTAGTAAACCCTTTGGGTGTTGATCACATGACGATGTGAACTATGAGTATTAATCACACATAGATGTGGATATTGGTGTTGAATCACATGATGATGTGAACTAGATTATTGACTCTAGTGCAAGTGGGAGACTGAAGGAAATATGCCCTAGAGGCAATAATAAAGATATTATTTATTTCCTTATATCATGATAAATGTTTATTATTCATGCTAGAATTGTATTAACTGGAAACATAATACATGTGTGAATACATAGACAAACAGATTGTCACTAGTACGCCTCTACTTGACTAGCTCGTTGATCAAAGATGGTTATGTTTCCTAGCCATAGACATGAGTTGTCATTTGATTAACGGGATCACATCATTAGGAGAATGATGTGATTGACATGACCCATTCCATTAGCTTAGCACACGATCGTTTAGTATTCTGCTATTGCTTTCTTCATGACTTATACATGTTTCTATGACTATGAGATTATGCAACTCCCGTTTACCGGAGGAACACTTTGTGTGCTACCAAACGTCACAACGTAACTGGGTGATTATAAAGGTGCTCTACAGGTGTCTCCGAAGGTACTTGTTGGGTTGGCGTATTTCGAGATTAGGATTTGTCACTCCGATTGTCGGAGAGGTATCTCTGGGCCCTCTCAGTAATGCACATCACTTAAGCCTTGCAAGCATTGCAACTAATGAGTTAGTTGCGAGATAATGTATTACGGAACGAGTAAAGAGACTTGCCGGTAACGAGATTGAACTAGGTATTGAGATACCAATGATCGAATCTCGGGCAAGTAACATACCGATGACAAAGGGAACAACGTATGTTGTTATGCGGTCTGACCGATAAAGATCTTCGTAGAATATGTGGGAGCCAATATGAGCATCCAGGTTCCGCTATTGGTTATTGACCGGAAATGTGTTTCGGTCATGTCTACATTGTTCTCGAACCCGTAGGGTCCGCACGCTTAAGGTTTCGATGACAGTTATATTATGAGTTTACATGTTTTGATGTACCGAAGGAGTTCGGAGTCCCGGATGAGATCGGGGACATGACGAGGAGTCTCGAAATGGTCGAGATGTAAAGATTCATATATTGGATGATATGGTTAGGCCAAGGGGTCAAGCCCATGAGGCTTTAGGTCGGTGCAAAAGGAGTTTTGCGGAGGCCAGGGGGCCAAACGCTGGAGACCCTGGCATCTGGCCCTGGGCCAGACGCCGAGGCCCATGGTGTTTGGGCCAGACGACAAGGATTGTGGCGTTTGGTCCTGGAGTCCGAGTGGGACTCTTGCCTTTCGGGCAAAACCGACTTTGAGGAGGCTTTTGCTCCAAGTTTCGACCCCGGGGCTCAACATATAAATAGAGGGGCAGGGCTAGCACCAAAGACACAACAATTGATCCCTTGGATCTCTTAGCCGTGTGCGGTGCTCCCTCCACCATAGTCCACCTCGATAATATCGTAGCGGTGTGTAGGCGAAGCCCTACAACGGTAGAACATCAAGATCGTCACCACGCCGTCGTGCTGACGGAACTCTCCCTCGACACTCGGCTGGATCGGAGTTCGAGGGACGTCATCGAGCTGAACGTGTGCTAGAACTCGGAGGTGTAGTAGTTTCGGTGCTTGATCGGTCGGGCCGTGAAGACGTACGACTACATCAACCGCGTTGTGCTAACGCTTCCGCTTACGGTCTACAAGGGTATGTAGACAACACTCTCCCCTCTCGTTGCTATACGTCACCATGATCTTGCATGTGCGTAGGAAATTTTTTGAAATTACTACGTTCCCCTACAAATATGTGTCCTTTCCCCTCTCGGTTGTTGCATCAAAGCGGACACCGCTGTTTTGGTTGGTGCTCTTTTGATCTTTGTCAATCGTGTAAAATGTATTCCCATTTATCCAGTATCCTTTCCAAATCATAACAGTCGAAGATGGTCCCCTGGACAACAAGTACAACTCATCACAAATAGTGTTGTCACCTCTGAGACGTGCTTCCAACCAACTGCTGAAAGTCCTGATGTGTTCACATGTAATCCAGTCGTCGCACTGCTCCGGGTGTTTGGAGCGCAGACTGTTCTTGTGTTCATCGACATACGGGGTCATATTTCTTTAGGACTCCCATGAACCTCTCAAAGGGGTACATATTGTGTAGAAATACGGGCCCCAGAATGACAATCTCGTCAACTAGATGAACTAGGACGTGCGTCATGATATTGAAGAAGGATGGTGGGAACACCAGCTCGAAACTGACAAGACATTGCACCACATCACTCCTTAGCCTTGGTATGATTTCTGGATCGATCACCTTCCGAGAGATTGCATTGAGGAATGCACATAGCTTCACAATGGCTAATCGTACGTTTTCCGGTAGAAGCCCCCTCAATGCAACCGGAAGCAGTTGCGTCATAATCACGTGACAGTCATGAGACTTTAGGTTCTGAAACTTTTTCTCTGCCATATTTATTATTCCTTTTATATTCGATGAGAAGCCAGTCGGGACCTTCATACTAAGCAGGCATTCAAAGAAGATTTCCTTCTGTTCTTTGGTAAGAGCATAGCTGGCAGGACCTTTATACTGCTTTGGAGGCATGCCGTCTTTTTCGTGCAAACGTTGCAGGTCCTCCCGTGCCTCAGCTGTATCTTTTGTCTTCCCATACACGCCCAAGAAGCCTAGCAGGTTCACGCAAAGGTTCTTCGTCACGTGCATCACGTCGATCAAAGAGCAGACCTCTAGGTCTTTCCAGTAGGGTAGGTCCCAAAATATAGATTTCTTCTTCCACATGGGTGCGTGTCCCCCAGCGTCACTCGGAACAGCTAGTCCGCCGGGACCCTTTCCAAAGATTACGTGTAAATCATTGACCATAGCAAGTACGTGATCACCGGTACGCATGGCGGGCTTCTTCCGGTGATCTGCCTCGCCTTTGAAATGATTGCCTTTCTTTCGACATTGATGGTTGGTCGGCAGAAATCGACGATGGCCCAGGTACACATTCTTCCTGCAGCTTGCCAGGTATATACTATCGGTGTCAAGTAAACAGTGCGTGCATGCGTGGTATCCCTTGTTTGTCTGTCCTGAAAGGTTACTGAGAGCGGGCCAATCGTTGATGGTCACGAACAGCAACGCCTTTAGGTAAAATTCCTTTTGTTTGTGCTCATCCCACGTACGTACACCGTTTCCATTCCACAGCTGTAAAAGTTCTTCAACTAATGGCCTTAGGTACACATCAATATCGTTGCCGGGTTGCTTAGGGCCTTGGATGAGAACTGGCATCATAATGAACTTCCGCTTCATGCACATCCAAGGAGGAAGGTTATACATACATAGAGTCACGGGCCAGGTGCTGTGATTGCTGCTCTGCTCCCTGAAAGGATTAATGCCATCCGCGCTTAAAGCAAACCATACGTTCCTTGGCTCACTTGCAAACTTATCCCAGTACTTTCTCTTGATTTTTCTCCACTGCGACCCGTCAGCGGGTGCTCTCAACTTCCCGTCTTTCTTACGGTCCTCACTATGCCATCGCATCAACTTGGCATGCTCTCCGTTTCTGAACAGACGTTTCAACTGTGGTATTATAGGAGCATACCACATCACCTTCGCAGGAACCTTCTTCCTGGGGGGCTCGCCGTCAACATCACCAGGGTCATCTCGTCTGATCTTATACCGTAATGCACCGCATATCGGGCGTGCGTTCAGATCCTTGTACGCACCGTGGTAGAGGATGCAGTCATTAGGGCATGCATGTATCTTCTGCACCTCCAATCCTAGAGGGCATACGACCTTCTTTGCTGCGTATGTACTGTCGGGCAATTCGTTATCCTTTGGAAGCTTCTTCTTCAATATTTTCAGTAGCTTCTCAAATCCTTTGTCCGGCACAACATTCTCTGCCTTCCACTACAGCAATTCCAGTACGGTACCGAGCTTTGTGTTGCCATCTTCGCAATTTGGGTACAACCCTTTTTTGTGGTCCTCTAACATGCGATCCAACTTCAGCTTCTCCTTTTGACTTTCGCATTGCGTCCTTGCATCGACAATGACCCGGCGGAGATCATCATCATCGGGCACATCGTCTGGTTTCTCTTGATCTTCAGCAGCTTCGCCCGTTGCAGCATCATCGTGCACATCGTCTGGTTCCTCTTGATGTTCAGTAGTATCACCGTATTCAGGGGGCACATAGTTGTCATCGTACTCTTCTTCTTCGCCGTCTTCCATCATAACCCCTATTTCTCCATGCCTCGTCCAAACATTATAGTGTGGCATGAAACCCTTGTAAAGCAGGTGGGTGTGGAGGATTTTCCGGTCAGAGTAAGACTTCGTATCCCCACATATAGGGCATGGACAACACATAAAACCATTCTGCTTGTTTGCCTCAGCCACTTCGAGAAAATCATGCACGCCCTTAATGTACTCGGAGGTGTGTCTTGAACCGTACATCCATTGTCGGTTCATCTGCGTGCATTTTATATAATTAAGTGTGTCAAAAATTATTACAGAACATCATGAATAGATAATTAAGTGACCAAATTAATAGAAGTTCATCATCACATTAAAACCAAAGTACATACATAGTTCTCATCTAACAACATAAATTAATTAAACCATACACTGAAACTATGTAAAATATTTCAATGCGAAAACAAATGCAATCATAATCGCAACCAATGTAACAACTGATCCAACGGCATAATGATACCAAGCCTCGGTATGAATGACATATTTTCTAATATTTCTAATGTTCAAGCGCATTACATCCATCTTGATCTTGTGATCATCGACGACATCCGCAACATGCAACTCCAATATCATCTTCTCCTCCTCAATTTTTCTAATTTTTTCCTTCAACAAATTATTTTCTTCTTCAACTAAATTTAACCTCTCGACAATAGGGTCGGTTGGAATTTCCGGTTCAACAACCTCCTAGATAAATAAAATCTGTCACGTTGGTCGGCATAATTGTCATAAACAATAAATGAACCAATAGTTATGAAAAGATAATATATACCACATCAGAATCATAGACAGGACGAGGGCCGACGGGGGCGGATACCAAAACCATCGCACTATATAAGATGCAATAATAAAAGTAAGAAAATTATACAAGTATCTATATAAACATACAAGTAAGAATTTTTTTCCTTTCAGAAAGAAGATAAGAACAAGAGGCTCACCACGGTGGTGCCGGCGACGAGATCGGCGCGGGCGATCGACGGCGGCGAAGACGGGGACGGGACGTGACGGACCGCTAAACCTAGACAAATATTGAGGAAAATGGAGCTTGGAGGTCGAGCTTGGAGAGGAGAAAGCTTAAGTAGTGTGGCTCGGGCATTCCATCGAACACCTCGTGTGTATAGGAGGTGAGCTAGAGCACCACAAAGCTCTCCCCTCGCCGGCCACGAAAAACAGAGCACTGGGAGTGCTCTGTTTGCGGGCGAGGGGTATATATACGCAACTAATTGGTCCCGATTCGTGCCACGAACCGGGACTAAAGGGCAGCCTTTGGTCCCGGTTCAAGCCTCCAACCAGGACCAATAGTGGTGGGCCAGGAGCGAGTCCCATTGGTCCCGGTTCATCCCACCAACCGGGACCAATAGGTCCAGTCGAACCGGGACCAATGGCCACGTGGCCCGGCCGGCCCCCGGGGCTCACGAACCGGGTCCAATGCCCCCATTGGTCCCGGTTCTGGATTGAACTGGGACTAATGGGCTGACCCGGCCTGGACCATTGCCCCCTTTTCTACTAGTGCCTCGTGAACAAGCTTCCGCCTATTCCACCATAAGTACCACGCAGTTAGTGCTATCAGCTCTCATGTATTCTGGGAACCTAATAAAGCCAATTCATGTTCGGGCATAAGGAGTAATTCTTCCATGACTGCTTCTCCTGCACGGTCCACACCACAGACTTTCTTAATCACTTCATACAGTCCCAACTTTTCCCACACTTCTTTTGCCTTTTGGCACATAAACAACACATGTTTAGTATCCTCTGGCCCATTTGGACATGCCGGGCAAATAGGTGAATTTTTTATATGTCTTTTCGTCAGCGTCACACGACACGGTAGAGTCCCATGAAGTGTGCGCCAGACAAAAATTTTGACTTTTGCCGGACAAGCTATTTTCCAAATTTTTTTCCCAAATAGGGTTGGCCTTACTTCTACCCATGCCATTTGTACACTCCAATTTCCTCCCATGCTGTTTATACCATTCTTCCAAATAAGCTGATCGTACAGTGAAAGCATCTTAAATATATAATAAAAACTACATTCAGATTATGAGACCACTACTGCCGCCAAAACGAGTCGCCGACGCGTTGTTGTCGCACTCCCCTACCAGAGTCGGCTTGACCTTGTCGATGACAGCGGGGAAGTCTTCGTGCACATGCCCCTAAGGACCAACGCCCTGGAGCCGCAGTCATCGCCGTTGGAACCTTGCATACATTTGAAGCATCTGACACCAAATCTCGTTACATGACGAGAAACTCTAGCCTCGCCACCTCAAGAAGACTGAGCGACAGTTATTTCCGAGCGGAGGGAATACTTTGTTGCATACATGATAAATACTATAAATTTTTAAGTTCTTTTGCTGCATGCGTGTGTGAAATGTTTAGGATGTCACAAGAAGAAAATGGAACAATGATGATACATAACATAGGAGAAAATATAGTGCGAGGGTCCCATGTTGAGAGGATCGACACGGCTCTTGGATTTAAGTGTGATTCGACAACCAAGGAGGCGGACGATCGCCGGCACAACGTCTGCCAGTTCGCATCGTAAGAGTGAACCCTTAAACCACAAAATTAATAGAACTGCCCTTTAATAAAATATGTGTGTGTGTGTGTGTGGGGGGGGGGGGGTAGGTACTGTTGATGATAAGAAGATATAAGCATGCAATGGCATGGAGGACAATCTTGATGGTGATAGGGTCATGGCGGTGGGGAATATATTTGACGGTGGTGGCACCAGTGGGATGGATGGGAGACTATAAGGCGACAATACATGGAATTCAACGTGGGGAGGTCAGGGTGCCGGCGTGGAAGAGAGTCAAAGAGGTGTAAAGGTCGGGTCTTCGTCAAGGTGAGAAATGTAAATAAGGCATCTCAACTTTTGGTAGTATCTCAAAAACAGAAGCATGATGATATAACCAAGGCATGATTAAATGATATATATCATATCCATATATATGATATAATAAAACTAAGGCATTATATGATCAGATTAAATGATAGGAGTATATAACATATCCATCTAAAAGAATGATATATAGCATATTCATAAACATTTTTTAAACTTAACATATCCATTAGGATATATAACGATCCAAAAAAGAAAGATAATTAGGCAATGCCTGTCAAAAAACAATTGATATTAATGCTTGTCAAATTAAGCTACTCATAAACAGGGTTCCAAAAATACAAGCCGCCAATTTAAGACGTTCATTACACCCTGCTCGCCAAACGCCCCGAGCTGCAAATCGAATAGACCAACCACCTTGCGGCAATGGCGCTCCGGCAGATCTGCCTGCGCGGCCTGTGCGTGTGCCTCCTCCTGGCCGTCGCCCTCGCCGGCGGCGTCCCAAACCCTCCGCCGCGAGCCGCCGCCGTCCTCGCAACCGAGAGCTGCTACAAGACGGTGACCGGTGTGCCGAGGTGGTGCGCGGGGGACTTCATCCGGGCGCTCTTCCCCGGCGGCAAGGGCTCCCTCGTCAGCCACTACTGCTGCGAGCTGCTCGCCTGCGTCCGCGAGTGGACGTGCGACTCCGCGATCCGCGGCGTCTGCGGCCCGCCCCGGGAGCTGGGCATCGAGTGTCCGCCGACGCGGGGGTCGCTGCTCGCGGCCGCCGCCGGCCACGGCTGAGTAACGTAGCCTCTTTTGTCCATGTGTAATGTGTGTGATCGATCAGCTTTCGACCGCGGAATGTGGTTGCAGTTGTTTGCTGAGTGGAAGAGGCGGTTATTTCGGTGCTATATAAAACCTGGTTCGGGTTCTAGTTTTGGTCCAAGATACGATTTGCTAGCTCGATTATTTCGGTGCTATATAGAACCTGGACGTGGACGATGGTACTTCTGCGCGCATGGTGGTTTGCGAATTTTGCATTTCGGCTCTTAGACCCATCCGGATAATCTTTCCCGTTGCCGGACATTCATGCTGTTTGAGAGCGCAAGTGCTGCATTGATGCCGGCCCAGGGCGGACACAGCCTCTCACTGGTGCCGACATTGAAACGGCGCAGTCCGAGAGCGCTACCCGCGCCACGTCCCGGCTCTGCACTTGTTCAATGACGGAGCGAGGTGAGTGGACAGGATGGGACGAATATCTACCTCATTCAAACAGGCGGCCCGTCCATCCGCCTACTGGGATTAAACATGCACCCTGGCCGAGAAACTCACCCCGGCGCGGGCATTGACACACCCCGCCGCTTGGAGTGGCCGGCATCCGCTATTTAAACAAGGCCACGCCCGACACAAACCGCACCACATCACTGTCCCACTTCACATCCTCCTCCGTGCACCAGCTCCACCATGATTGCGAGCTCTAGCGCGTTGTAGAAGAGCCTCTTGACGGAGTAGAACCACGAGTTAGCCACCCTTGCATCCGACTGGCAAGGCCGTCGTGCAAGGAGGATAGAGGTAGGCCTGCTGATCTGCTCCCCAGAGGTCTCTAATGATGAAGGCGGACTCAGACGACGAGTCGGCAGTCCTGCGCGTCCTTCCACGCTGACTTGACCAGTCTTCTTATGATTCTCTTTTGAGGTTGGTATGCACACTCCCGCACTCTATGCACTGCAATTGTTGGTGGATGTTTTTGAAGAAGCTGGTGGTCTGGCTGCTGCCACTCGTTGGAGAACACGGTGGTGTGCTTGGTGCTTGATTTTTGTAGATAGTTTGCAGAAACCTAGACATGCCAATGTTCAGATTAGGTGTGAAAGTAGTTTCTGCAGAAGCAAACATAACTTGTTTAGGTGTACATGATTGGCAAAAAAATTCACAATATGGTACCTGGATGGCAATTCACATTAGAAATTTTGATTAGGTGTGTAGGTAGTTTCTTAGAAATTTTATTACTTGGATCTTGGAGAAATTTCTTGTTTAATTTTTGTATTGTGACAATGAAGGTTATTGTCCTTGCAAAATTTTCCATTTGCAAATTTTAGATGCATTTTGCCATGCATAGAAAATATTTCTCCCCTTGCAAATTTTGCCATTGGATATTTCGAGTTGCTTTTTTTCCATGCACAACAATGTTTGTCCCTTGTATAATGCCACTTGCAAAACTCTTGTTAGAGCATCTCCAACAGACGCGCAGTAGCGCGGCGCGTTAAAAAAAATTTGCAGTGCCGAAATAGTGTTTTTGTGCGAGGGAGGTTTTCCTGACGCACAAAAACATAGCGCCCAATGCAGCGGCCCCACCTGCAGCAGCCCACGCGCACAATCCGACATCCCAAATTTGCAGCCCCGCGGCCCGCACGCATACCCGTGCGCTAATGTTTTTTTAGCGCGCTCTACTTTACAGCGCCTGCTGGAGCGCTTTTTTTGCCTCTGGCGCAAAAAAAAAATCACTGGTTTTTAGCGCGTGAGGTTGTTTTGGGGCGCCTGTTGGAGATGCTCTTCAACCAAGTTGTTATGTTTTCTCTAAATTTGCCATCTTTTTTCAAAAATAAGAAAAATCTTAATTTTTTTGCCATGTTCACATGAAGCTAGCATGGCATGTTCATTCGTTAGACCATGACATTTTTTTATCAATTGGGCCATGGTAGGTTTAGTGTGGGTAGCATGGCTTTTTTTATTAATTTAGACTATGGCAATTTTTATTATTTCAAACAATGGCAATTATATTAATTAGACCATGGTTTCTAGTGGAGGTAGCATCGCAATTGTATTATTTAGAGGATAGAATTTTTAATATTTTAAGATTTGGCAATTTTATTAATTTGGGACCATGTAATTTTTACTATTTAGACCATGGCAAATTTTCCAATTTTTCGCCATCATTTTTACAAATCAGTTTTCCTAATTTTACACCATGTAGAAATATTGGAAAATTTTGTTCATAGCTAGATTACTATATGTAAATTTCCATGGCAAAATTTGTTGAACAAATGTATTTTTTTCTCTTATCTAGCATGGCAAAATTTATTGAACACATGGCAATTCAGTTTAATCAGCTCGAATGTAGAAAGACCATGGTTACTAGCAAGGCACATGGCAAATATAGCTACTAAATGTAAAACACGTGGCAACTATGAACCATGTCTAGTTTCACTAATCTATAAACATGAAAAAATGTAGTTTTTTATTTTACACACGATGGCAACTTTACATTTTCTTAAATGCCTATGGACAATCTAGATAACATGTTAACATGGAAATTCTCGGAGAAAAAATAATCAAGTAAAAAGGGAAAATTATTTTTTAGAGCACAAAAATTATGAGTTAGAGCATGGCAAATTTATTAATTAGATGATGGTAGTTTTATTGTGGGTAGCATGACATCTTTATTACTTAGCTCATGGTATTAATTCAGAGTTCCAGACCATGGCAATTTATTTTTGTTTTCACAACTAACTTGCCTTTTTTTACACCATGGCAAATCTATTTAACATGCATGGTAAATTCTTTGTTATGAAAATGTTTGGACTGGTCAAATGGCAATTATTAGGGGAAAGGTGTGTTCTATGAAACATGGAAATTTGTAAGTTTTGTTTTCATACATCTTATAAAAAAAATAGAGAATTGTATTAGTCGCATGGCAGATTATGATTTTTTTTTCTGTTCAACATGTCAAGTAGTTTAAAATGCTTATATTGATCACATGGCACTTCTTTTAGATAGCAAAATGTGATTTGGACGATATCAATTTTTTTGATTTGTTTGTACAAATCACATGGCAAATTTAGAAGAAAACAAATCATGGTAGTTTGGTTGTATGGGTCATAGCAGTTTTAGCGCTTATTTTATGGCAACTTTAATTTTTGTGTTGTATCTACAAATTTCTTGGGTTTTTACTTTCTATGGAAGTTTCATTGTATATGACATGGCAATTTTCAGCGTACATATCATGGCAAGTCTAATTGCACGATATTTTTTTTAATTTCCTGGGGTTCATTATGCCTTTTTTGCTGTGCACCTCATGGCAACTTTAGTTTTGTGTGATACATTTTTATATATGTATACACATTACATATATGAAAATTCGTGGGTTTTAGTTTTCATTGCAATTTTATTTTGTATAGATCATGGCAATTTTTATTTTGTATGTATCATGACAACTTTATTTTGTACGACAACTTTCATGCTTGCACGTAGTTTTAACGCTTTTTTATATGCAACTCTCACGATAGTGGCGATTTTCTCTTTATTTGATATGGCGTTTGGGTGTTGTTTTTGAGAAATTTACATGGTGTTTATGAGTTTATTTCCCATGGCGTCCACATTGTTGCGCTGTGATTTTTATGGGTATTTTCAGGCCTGAGAGTGTCCACGGGAACGTCCGGCCTCGAGTTGGGCTTGTTTTTGTGGCTCTTTGTTTTTGCTCATTCCATTAGCACACCCATGTTTCGTTTTGGGATTGCTAAGACGACACTGTGGGTTTTAGCGAGGGTTCGCGCTGCAAGGGTTTAATTACGCTGGCGCCTATTTGGCGCCTTAAGCGCCCGATATAGGCTAGCGTGCAAAATGAGCACACACACACCCTCCCTTCCGATGATTCTTAATGGGCCGGCCCATCAAAGTGCTCTAGCACATGAGAGGGAAGTTTCCTCCCCCGGTTTTAGAAAGCTTCCAAAAGCTTCCTACGTTTTAGAAAGCTTCCAGACTAGGTTTTCTTTCTTGGTTTTTTTGGACTGGTTTGTTCTTTTTTTATTTTTGTTTTCTTTTTTGTCTTTCATTTTTCATTTTCTTATTTTTCTTTTTATACGCGCGTTTTTTTTCAAATTTGTTTACTTTTACAAATTCATGAACCTTTTTATCAAAACATGTAAAAAGATTCAAATTTGTGAATTTTTTTTGAATACGCGAACATTTCTTTCAAATTTAGTGATTTGTTTGTTACAAATTTTGTGATTTATTTTCAGTATCTACAAACTTTTTTCAAATCAATGATTTTTTTAAAAAAATGATGTTTTTTTCTTAAATCTGTGAACTTTTCCCTAATTCATGAACTTTTATTGCCAACATTGATGAATTTTCTGAGTCCACAAACTTGTTTTAAAAATTCGTGGTTTATGTTTTTCAAATTCGTGAAGTTTCTCTAAAATTGATGAACTTTTTTTCAAATCCTTGAACCTTTTCTTCTTCAAAATCCATGATTTTTTTTAAAGTGACAAACTTTGTTCGAATTGGGTCAACTTATTTTTTTTTTCAATTCCTTTTTAAAAGTTTTTCTCGAAAAGACAATTGCCAACGGTGGACCATTCAACTAGACAACTGGGACCCAGCAAGCCGGAATAACTAGCAAGCCCCCAGCGAAGCGACCGCTTCCTGTTGGGTCGGCCCATTAGGGTGGCGCTTGGGTGCCGGCTACTCTCTCTAGCACTTGAGGCACCGGGGAAGGTCTTCTCTTTTATTAGCGAACTAATTTGTTCACTCAATCTTAGCTGTCCTGGGAATGACTCGTTCGCTCTCCCCGACTGATGATCCCCAAATATTTGGCCACAAACTATTATATGAGATTTTGACGAAGGCGTCATCATCAACGCGAAAGGTGGGGCTACTCATCCCTGTCAGGAGTCCATGCGATAAACATGGCAAGATCTATACTAGCATTAGCGTCATGGCTAAGCTCCATGCTATGTGGCTAGCATGCTGCATCAGTAGCCACCCGTGACTATTCTCTTTGCCAAACCCTAGCAACCACAAATCCAAAATTGGTCGCCTGAACCAGGCTAACAACGCGGCCTTGTAGCTCAGGTCAGGCAAGCGGGAGGAGCATCGAGGTTCACGGGAGGCCTTCAGGTGAGGCATCCAACCAAACTGGGTCTGAAGGACTCTAATAGAGGGTTGTCATTCCCTAGAGAGGACCCTGGCACGAATGGATGTTCCCTCAGAAAGACTCATTCAAGCGAACGATGCCACTAGGGAATGTTGAAGAGTTGTCATGCTATAATTGCCAATGCTATAATTACCAAGTAGTACAAAAACCATACACTAAGATTGGAACAGCTTCGCTGTGTTGTATAGCATTTGGACTGGCTAATTTTGAACAACCGGTTCAGCTTTCTATAATTTGGCCCTGCTAACAAATGATTTAATGGATAATTCGAAAGACTGGTGTATAGTTTAAGAGTGGGACAAATTAAATTTTGTCAAGACCACCACCAAAAGATAAATATGACATCACGTACAGGTGTATCAAATTTAACAGTGGGACAAATTAATTTTTTCATAATGATTATACTATAGATCATGACATGATGTACATATTAGCATATGATGTCCACACAGGATACCCGGCTAAATAGGATAGAAGCATGTCGCCTACTTCGTATCTCTAGAATTAAACATGGCAATGCTATACAACACAACAAGGCAATAGACTGGAAATCTGATTGGTCTACACGAATACAGTCCAACTGGACCTACATAGGTAGCTTATATGTACATAGCACATCATTTTCAGAAGGCGGGTGGCACGAACTCTGTATTTTCATGACATCTCCAATAGTAAGACACCTTAATCTTTTATCCCCTGTTTTAAGGAGCTTTATGTGGTAACCAAACTTTTGTTTGTACTAAATGCAGATATGAAATTGGTCTTCATGGATGATTGTAACTACGCTCTTGTTTGTACTTTGTACTAAATCTAGATATAGAAAGGTTCTGCTGGATAATGCTCCATTTGTAGAAAATCTGATATTTTGTAAGGTTAGGTGGTCACATGAATATCTGTTCCAGGAGAGTATTGTCAAGACATTCTTGTTCCAGAAAAAAGGTAGTGATATTTTAACTAAGCAATAACAAGATCAAATCTATATATGGCAATATCAATGAATTATGACAATTTTCCTCTGTGGGTCTGCTATTAATAATGAACTGTGTAGAGGATACATCTGAATTGTACTGACAAGCAGTCCAAATAGTCCAAGTATTGTGATAAGCTCTACCCGATCGTTCTTGATGTAGTATTCCTACATATTTAAGGAACGTGCTTATGAGAATTTTGAGAAAATATTGTTGATAGTAGCACGATAGATATAATACATCACAAACCTCCCCAACATTCCTAAATGCAAAACAAACTGTCCTGGCAATAACAAGAGCATCCCCTAGAAGTGGTGTTTTACCTGGATCTGCAGAAAAGGAAGTTTTTTGTAAGCTGATAAAACTTGAGAAACGGAAGTTAGGTTCTTATCTGAGCACTATACATGAAAATCAAAACTATGTCACAGTTGCATGAGGTCCGATTAGAACTCACCTTATTGTCCTGAGTTTCACTAGAACAGATGCACATCTGGAACTAGTCACCATGCCACTCCGCCTTGCTACCCTTCTGGTCAAGAATCTCGTGTTGTAAACCCGTGGAAAATGCATAGAGGTAAAGGTTCATAGAAATCACCCAATCCAAAGGGAACAAATAGTACATGCCTTGTTCTTTCCCCCTAATAACATATCAATAGTTTAATAGTACTATTTTTGGCCACCGAAACAGAGATAAACCAATTCGCCATACAGCAGATCAACTCGATCATGTGCGAATTGACCACAACTGTACTTCAAAGATGGCGCGCTACAACAGAGTCATCCATTCAAGTTACATTTTCAGAATAAATAACCATGAAACGATCGTCCTACGTGGTCGCATGTGTGTGTGGGAGAGTTGAGGGGTGGGGCTCGAGGCGAGTTCATCTTCTCTTCGTTCTGAAAGAAGGAAATCTGCCTACGTGGGCCAATGGCACACAACGTCGTCCAATTGCTGGCTCGCATCGTTTTCTCCTCTCTCTCTCGTCCAATCGATGTACCTGAACAGTACCTGTGAGGACGTGGCTGTCGCGAGGTAGCACCCTTGATGCGTAGCTTATTGTTTTGGATGCGTAGAGTCAGACGCACCAACTAGCGTTCGCTAGATAAGAAGAACAGCCATGAAACATTAGCTTTGTACTATGAGATTTCCAGAAATAAATAATGTGGGAATCTCCCCTGCCTTGCTTTCTTGTTTCCAAATCCGATTCGGATGGCGAAGTGCTGGGTGGCGCTGACGAGTCAAATCCTCGGACATTGTTGTCTCTAACTAGAAAGGTACTCCTGCAATTAATTCTCACTTACTAGGCGGACCCAACTCCCAACATCAAACGCAGAAGAGGGCAGCCACAACCACACCGAGCAGTGCCGTGCCATGCCGGCCGAACCCAAATCGGCAAGTGCTGGGATGCTTTGATGTTCGTGGCATGACATGCTTCATGGTTGAGGACGAAGAGGAAGAGGAGAAATAAGAGAGCAGATCGGGTCAGCACTCGGGAGGGAGACGCCCACCGGGTCGGACGCAGTGGCCAAAAGAAAAGAAAGATAGAAACTGCACATGCCGACACGGAACTCATCTCCTGTTTCCCCATGTGAAATGCGCCGGCTGACCGCGACCCTGCGTCCCTTCCCCTGCCTAGAGAAGCATCCGATCGGATCGGCCATGCAGTTTGTCACTGGTCGATGCCCAATGGCCACCCGGCCGGCCGGCGATCCACTTTACGGGCACCGAAACTAAAGAGTAAAATTCACTTGTGGTCACTATACTTATCTCTCTGGTTCACTTAGATCCCTGTACTCAAGAACTTAGTCAATACGATCACTATATACTCATCTTGATGATTATACGTTCTCTACGTTGACCGGTCAGCTCTCCACCCCCATGCAGGACCCACCTGTCAGTGAATAGAAGAAAGAAAGAAAGAGAAGGATAAAATATAGCTGAAGTGGGGAATCGAACCGGAGACTTCCAGGTAAGGGATAGCACGCACTAACCACCTGTGCGCGCAAAGAATTCTGTCATTTTTCAGAGCCTCACTTATTTATATTCGTTTTTGCGCAAAAGCCTCACTCATTTATATAGTGTAAAGAACACACGTGTGCAACAAGATTTAGCACACACACGCGCGCAACGCATGGCACACACACGGGTATGTTTTTTTTAAACGCTAGTGTACGCTCACTATAAAGTACTGTACATGATTTGTTTTTTTACAGCTCATAAAAAATATACTATTTCATAATGAAATTTTAACCACATCTACAAATATCTGTGTATTTATTTTCAGTGTTTTTTTACCTTAAATTTTTTATTTTTGAATCTTTTAAAATGTGGAGCCTGAGTGCCAAAAAGCCTCACTCGTTTGTTAGCAATTTAGCATACTATAAACATAATCATCTTAATAATAATAATACAAGAGCGATAGATGATGAGGCAAAAAAACTAAATATATGAGGGCAGAGAGTATGAATCCATCTTCGAAGAATTTGCAAAGTGATTTGCTGCAAGGAGAACAAAGAACCATAGAAGAAAAATGTTGTACTAGTCCCGGAAGTGTGGACTTGTGTCATCGTGTGGGATGGGTACCCGTTGGTTTGGGAGTTGGAACGTTGCACGGGAGGTTAAACCGAATTATTCTCTTGATTAATACTCCCTCCGTCTGAAAATACTTGTCATTAAAATGGATAAAAAAAGATGTATCTAGAACAAAAATACGTCTAGATGCATTCCTTTTTATCCATTTGGATGACAAGTATTTCCGGACGGAGGAAGTACTATCCATTGCTAATTTATTTAAGATAACAAAATATGCGCTGTGTACCCCTCAAAAAAATTGTGCGCTCAGTAGAAAACACAAAAGCGTGTTGTGCTCAGGTGGCGCGGAAGTTGGAACGTTGCACGGGAGATTAAACATTCCCGAATTACTCTCTTGATTAATACTGTTCATTGCTATTTATTTAAGAAAACAAAATGTGCGCTCCGTACCCCTAAAAGAAAGTGCGCTGCGTGCGTGTGTTCGTATTAGGATAAAAGAAATTCGCTCAGTAGAAAATAGCAAGTTTGTTGTGCTTAGGTGGTTAGCGCGAGTGAATCTGGCGGTCAAGCCTCTTGTTCAAATCCCCACTCGCGCAAGAATTTATCCTTCTCTTTATTATTTTCTTCTAATCATTGACAGCTGGGACCCGCATGGGGTGGGGAGCTGACCGGTCAACATAGTGAAAAATACGAAGCTGTACGTTTTAGTGGTGACCGTATAATTATCAAGTTGAGTATATAGTGACCGTATTGACTAAGTTCTTAAGTACAAGGACTAAAGTAAATCAACGAGACAAGTACGATGACCATCAGTGAATTTTACTCGAAACTAAAACTAGGACGGCGCTCGAGTCGAGCCTGTCCTGTCCAAGCCAGTGGGCAGTAGGCACCATGGCAGTAAGACATACGCATGTGAACAAACATGCACAGCCCCGCCTCCGTCCGATCCGACCACATGGCTCTGCTTGAGAGCCGAGACAAGGCCTGGGGTTGCTGCTGAGTCATACACCCACACCCCGTACGTACGTACGTTGCCATGTCACCGTAGTACCTTTTCCTTTATCTCTACTATATCTACACCAATAATACACACACGAAGTGGCCCCTAATAAACACCAACGGAATGGACCAATAGTAGTAGTAGTACGTAGTACCACCACTTGGACACTCACAAGTCAGTAAGCCACATTCCCATGCATGCACCCATCTCATCCCACCAACCGCCAGATGACCATACTACTATATGGCATGCATCTACATCCCGTTGTCCATTGAGAAGCCGTCGATCGATTTCGGAGAGAAATAAAAGCCTGGCCAGACCAAGACCGTCTACCCCGTAACCACATCCCATACGCATGCGGCCATATGGAGGAGCACCCATCGCTCACTCGCTCGCCATGTGCATCCTCCATGTCCGTCCCTCCACTCTATATAAGCCTGCACTATTCCATCTACCTACCTAGCCCGCGGCCAGCCAGCTAGTCGTGTCAGCATCTGCGTCCGTGCCCGGCCGGCCAGTCCTCCTCCTAGCCGCTAGATCCAGCCACTTACCCGGCGTCCGTCCGTCGGGGGGATGGCCGGCGCCGGCGAGGAGTTCATGGCGGCGGTGTGGGCGGAGGTGCCGGTGCGGGTGGACTGGGCGGCCGTGGCGGCGCAATGCGCGTGGGCTGGCGCGCAGGCGCGGGCGTTCCTGGTGGTGCCGGCCATCCGGCTGCTGGTGGTCCTGTCCCTGGCCATGACCGTCATGATCCTGCTCGAGAAGATCTTCGTCGCCGCCGTCTGCTTCGCCGCCAAGGCCTTCGGCCACCGGCCCGAGCGCCGGTACCAGTGGCGGCCGATCGCCGCGTCGGCCTGCAAAACGGGCGCCGGTACCGGCGACGAGGAGGCCGGCGTCGGCGGTGGCGGCGGCGGCAGCGCGGCGTTCCCCGTGGTGCTGGTGCAGATCCCCATGTACAACGAGCGGGAGGTGAGCTCCGACTCCGATCATCCTAGTGCTTGCTCATTAGGAAAATGTTGACCGGCGGTGTGGTGGGATTTGTTTACTGATTTTGTTGTATGGGTGTGGTTGGATCGGGGTGAATGAAGGTGTACAAGCTGTCGATCGGGGCGGCATGTGCGCTGGAGTGGCCGGCGGACCGGGTGGTGATCCAGGTGCTGGACGACTCGACGGACCCCGTTGTAAAGGTACGTACGCAATCAATCCACCCATCCATCCGCCGCGCATCTAGCTCGCTGCAAAAGCCGTAATAATTCACATTATCCCCGTACGTACGTGCGTGCATGTTCTATCATCGCGTGCTCGCTCCTTCGTTTTCTCCGCCCTGTCTGGCCCGCCGGCGGCGTCGTTTCGTGGCTGGCACTGCCACTGCCGCGCTGGCGAGTGGGAGCTCGTCGCTGGCAGCGTGGCAGGCACCACGTACGCACACACACGGGTGACATGGACTTTCGATCCTACCATGGGCTGGTTTTGTTTGCAACTTGGACTAGCAGTTGCCACATGACATGCCGGCCGTGATAAGTGCAGATGAAGGAGTGGTTGGCCGATCGGCTTGTTTGCTAGCGAGAGAGCCAGGCAGTGAGCCGAGCCCGTGACTGACAAGCGTACGTGTTCTGCCGGCCTGGATAAAACCTGGAGAAAACTATTCCCGCGATTTTTTTGGGGGCAAAAACACCGTGTCTTGTCTTTTCATTTTACGGAAAAAACACTGTTGTTCTACTAGCTCCTTTATTTCTGTGGATCGATCGCTCCATGCCGAGTCCTGCACACAGACATGGCTCGCAGGCAAGCAGAAGCAGTGGGCAACAACATGCACATGCATCCGGCCGGAGCATCCCGTTCCCATGCGTGAAGAGGATCCCGGCCTTGTCTAAACCCGAAGCCGGCGCGGCAGTCCGGCATGGAGCGATGGCAGCGTCTTCCTGGCTCCGGCGGACGCGCCAAACTACCCACTTGGCCACTCGGTCGCCGCCGGCCGATGGTTTGTACGTACACACTACTCTGCCGGCGCCGCTCCGCTCTGCCATGCCATTTCTTTCGCTATAGTAACTTTGTTGGTTGCGACCGAATTAGCAAGTTTTATTGTTCCTCAAGTGTATATATAGTAGAGTACTAGGGTTAATGGCCTCACGTACAGGTCATGGCCTATGACACACACATATCATATTATATTCTCTTTTGGCATGATACTACCATGCGTTGCCAGAACATGACACACATGTTCCCGATCATGCCGTCGAAAATGCTATGCCCCAATCGACCTATAACTAAATACCTAGAATATATACCCGGTGGCCATGTGAGCGATCGAGCAACGTGAGGAAGCGTGATAGGCAGTGGGTTAGGTTAGGTAGCTGGAGCCATTTTTAATTTTATTTTCTTCCGAAACACCGGATCCAAATTTGGCCCGAAGCACGTGGTGGCACCTTGATTGGTCGCCAAGTGGTAGGGTCAGCCACTCGGCCAGCATGAGTATAAAGCAAGCAAGCATGCATGCATGTTCTTATCTTTCTCAACGCACCCCCGTCCCCCGACTCTCCGGGCCGGTGACTGGCCTCTCTGGTCAGGTCAACGCCTCACTTCATTTTTTTTCTACCCTCTCTAGTAGAGAAAGTAGAAAAGGTGAAAGACTTTACGCTCAGCGACTCCAAAGATGTGGTGATGATATGTGCGGCGTAGCTAGCGCGCACTCCTGTTTTGTTGCGTTCGGGGCGCCGGATTCCAACATTATATTGGCGAGCATGTTCGTGGATTCGTTCCCGGATATATCCATCCCGCGCACTTTGGTGCCGTTGCCGAGCTGGCCGTTGGAGGGGTTTATGGTGTGTTTGGTATAGTGCATGAAGGGTGCGTGAGCTCAAATTCCAATCTATTTTAAGGTGTTTTGTAGCCTGCACGAGTTCAGCCCAAATACTCTCATAGCATGCACGAAGAGAGAACACCGCAGCATCGTTCACCGGTCCGCATGCACGAGCCAAGTAAGCGACGACGTGTTTCAGAAAAAGTTCAGGATTTTCAAACTTGTTTAAATTTTTGAAAAATGTTGAGTTTTTTTTTCAAATTTTAAAACATGTTTGTAATTTATTTAAATTTTCAAAAGATGTTCAGATTTCAAAAAAGTTCCAACTTTTGTTATATTTTCCAAAAATGAAAACTTTTCAAAATTTAAATTTTTGTTTAAATTTTGATAAAATGGTATTCACGTTTTAAAGAATTGTTCAAATAATTGAAAAAAAAAATCTTATCTTAAGGAAAACGATTGCTATAGTACCACCAACATGTCTAAATAGATGCAGCCTGCTAAACAGAGTCTCAGCTTAGCATGTTCCAACATGTACACCGCTACCAAACAACATCAAATGCATGTATTCAGCATGTCTACACTTAGTATGTATCAGATGAAAACAACCATGCTAGCTTGCGGATGCTACCAAACACACCCTTAGTTTCATCCACAAGACTAATCCGGTTTACGATGCAAAAACACTACTATGTTTTTGGAAAAAATGTATATGTCAAAATGAGATTAGTTTTCCTCTCTTTTTTTTACAGAGAAAATGCGATTAGAGGCGAATTGTTGCTTTTACTTGTTTTTTATTCCCCTCGGTGTTAAAATTTAGGCATACAGTTGTAGATGCAGTGCTGAACCTTTTAAAAGGCATGAGCGAGTGTTTCCTGCTGCAGAGTTTTGGACAGCAGATCACCCCAACTGCACAATGCCAAATGAAACTGACCGAATTTTCTGTTCCAATTTTATCAGGACCTGGTGGAGATCGAGTGCCAGAGGTGGAAGGGCAAGGGAGTGAACATCAAGTACGAGGTGAGGGGGAACCGGAAGGGGTACAAGGCCGGCGCGCTCAAGGAAGGGCTCAAGCACGACTACGTGCAGGAGTGCGAGTTCATCGCCATGTTCGACGCCGACTTCCAGCCCGAGTCCGACTTCCTCCTGCGCACCGTCCCCTTCCTCGTGCACAACCCCGACATCGCCCTCGTCCAGACCCGCTGGAAATTCGGTCAGTCCTCATGTACTCTGCTCAGTGTCCTTTGTGAAAGAGATATTGACATGGCTTAATTGGGTCCTGGTCTAATAATTTGTTCTGTTTGTTATGCAGTTAATTCGGATGAGTGTTTGCTGACAAGATTCCAGGAAATGTCACTAGACTACCATTTCAAGTTCGAGCAGGAGGCCGGGTCCATAGTCTACTCGTTTTTCGGCTTCAACGGTACGTACACTCGGTTTCAGCATCATATAGATAGCTCAAGCATCCAAATGAGCACGCTGAGTGAGTGAACCGTTGGGGATTTTTGCATCTTCCAGGGACGGCCGGTGTCTGGAGGATCTCGGCGATCGACGATGCGGGGGGGTGGAAGGACCGGACTACGGTGGAGGACATGGACCTGGCTGTTCGCACGGCGCTCAAGGGCTGGAAGTTCGTTTATGTTGGCGCCGTAAAAGTAAGCCAAAAAAAAAAATCTCTTTTATTTACTTGCTTCTCTGTCAGAAATAACCAGACCCGTCAAGAAAAACAATATAACGATGCTCGGATCTGTGCGTGGTTAGGTCAGGAGCGAGCTGCCAAGCACATTCAAGGCGTACCGCTTCCAGCAGCACAGGTGGTCGTGTGGACCTGCAAACCTGTTCAAGAAAATGTTGGTAGAGATTCTAGAGAGCAAGGTCTGCATTTCTGTACCTAATAAGGGAGGATGCATCACCAACCATTGACACACACCATCTTATTGACTGACATTTAATTTTCTCTGCGCAGAAAGTGTCATTTTGGAGCAAACTCCACCTCTTGTACGATTTCTTCTTCGTTGGGAAGATTGCCGCTCATACGGTGACGTTCATCTACTACTGCTTCGCGATCCCGTTGTCCGTTTTCTTCCCTGAGATTCAGATTCCTCTCTGGGGCGTGGTCTACGTTCCGACTGTTATCACCCTCTGCAAGGCTCTCGGATCACCAAGGTAACACCACGCACTTCAAGACTGAACTTTCAGAATGACATGTACTGTTTGTTGCTTCAGTTAATTAACACAAGAAAGTCACACTTTCAGTTCATTTCATCTGGTGATCCTCTGGGTCCTCTTTGAGAATGTGATGTCGTTGCACCGGATAAGAGCCGCGATAACTGGTCTTCTGGACGCTGGACGAGTCAATGAGTGGGTTGTCACTGAGAAATTGGGAGATGCCAACAAGACGAAGCCAGCCATGGAAGTATTAGATGCTGTGAAGGTGATAGATGTCGAGCTAACGACGCCCCTAGTGCCAAAGCTCAAGAAGAGGAGAATAAGATTATGTGACAGGTAAGCAAAGTTTATTCTCTCAAAGCTAATACATTACGATATACGCTACTTTGGATTACTGCATACAAACTACTCCCTCCGTCCAGAAAGAAATGGGTAAAAATGGATGTATCTAGAACTAAAATGCGTCTAGATACATCCATTTCTCCGACAAGTATTTTCGGACGGAGGGAGTACCTATTTGCGCATTTTCTTTTTTCAGACAAAGAGTGGACTTGCGCGTTCTCTAGTTTTGTCAAATATTGCCTGACGTGTGTGCTCTTTTTATCAGGTACAACTGCGCGGAGATTTTTGTTGGAATCTGCATAGTTATATGTGGTTTCTACGATTTGTTTTACGCAAACAAAGGGTACTACATCTACCTCTTCATTCAAGGCCTAGCATTCCTCGTCGTCGGCTTTGAGTATATCGGCACACGCCCTCCAACTCCCAGCGCCGAATAAGCTGCCATGCCATGCCATTCATGCCGCTCATCTCTATGGTTACGACAAACGGCGTGCAAGTAAAGGCCCTCTCCTGCACATATCGATATCAGAACATAGCATATACAGAGAATTTTCCCTCCGCCCCGGTCACATTTGATCCAACCATTAATTCTTTATTACTGCCGAGAAGGCGATCGAAATAGTAGCATGGTAGTCCATCAGTTAATAACATGCAGTATTATTTACTGAAGCATCATGACAGAAAGATGCATTCAACACCTGGAAGAATAACACAAGCTGTAAATTAAATAACATGCTCTGCCAATTACTTACTTACTGTAGATTCTCCAAATTTTATATGCCAATGTACTTACTGATGTAGCTTGCTCAGAGTAGAGGATGATCAGCAGCAGCTTCTGCAGTTGTGTTGTGTAGTATGACAAAACATGTAAATGTACATTGCTGCTCAGCGCCATTTATAACTCTGTCAAATTCAGACAGACCTTGGAATGCAGTAACAAAAACTCAGACAGATGTTGGAATACAGTCAAAATTCCGACATGTAGCCTTGCAAGCAAAAGTATATTTGTGGTATAACCTTTTACTCAAAGTGGGTGGATGGATCTACAACAGCCATTTCTACTGCTACTTGCGAGGAGAAGTAGTGATGCCGGTTGATGCAACATGTATGTCAGTTGAGACAATCAGTCGGAAATAGAAAATGTTGAGACCTCAGACTTGGCAATGGCATATACAAATAAATTTCCAAAAATTAATTGCTGTTAGCATCATGACAAGTTCATTTGGACAACACAAAAACAAAGAGGTTCGACCCAATCGTCATGGTTGGCCTCTTTAATGGACAACACGAAGATTTTGGTGATATTTGCAGCACACATATACGGCATGATTCTTTCACAACAGAAATATATACCGCATGATTTCCATTCTTATACTCCCTCCGTTCGAAAATACTTGTCGAAGAAATGCATAAAAATGAATGTATCTAGAACTAAAATATGTCTAGATACATCCATTCCTTCGACAAGTATTTCCGGACGGAGGGAGTACTTCATTTGGAGCCAAATGGCCACCCTTTTTCTTTTGAAAATAAATAAATATTTTTTTCGAGTCTAACCAAATAAATAAATAATTGCACCCCAACAAAAAAAAGCGTGGTTAAATTTCAAGGTTTCCCCCAAAACTGGGCTGCTTTTAGGCTTTTGGCCATATTTCCTTCTAGGATTTATGCGGCGAGCCTGTCCTCGCCGCTGGAACGGGCGGCCCAGTAAACTTTCCGATCGCTCTCTTTGCTAGGAGTGCTCGCCCGCTCGCTATTTTGGCTTCACTCATTTTTCACGAACTTTGACTGCTGGCTTAAATAACAAATCACACGCATTAAAATGAGCCTGTACATTTGAATCTTTCACTGATTTGAAAAAAATTCATGGAATTGACTAAATGCTTGATTATTTTTTAGAAAGCTACTGGATTTGAAAAAAAATCCGGGAATTAAAAAATTGCACGAATGCGAAAAAAGTTCATGATTTTTTTGGGGAAAATTAGAAAAATGTGCGCATATTCAAAACCATCATGAATTTGATTTTTTTGTGAGATTTAAAAATAAAATGGAAGAAACCAAAAATGGAAACGAAAAAATCCAAACAAATCCCTTGATGGGAAAACCAGAGAAATGTAAACAATTAGATGGAACCCCGCAACATTTTTATAGATGGAAACATGGAAAGCAAAAAAACCGAATGGAGGAACATTCTAGAATGTCCCCGAACCAGGAAAGACGGGACTGGTCCCAGTTACATGGCTGACCCACTAAAAGAAGACTAGTTAGCTCTACCCGAACGCCAGGACTATATATCTCGCTTGTACGAGATAGATCCTTCAGTCTCACCTCAAACTTTCTTCTCCCCCTGTTGTAGCTGGGCCTTTTTGTTTGTTCATTTTGTTTAGATCGCTCTATATTTGAGACGGCTGGTCGTTGTTTTGCGCGGTGCACCACAGGTTTAGTCTGTTTTTTTTCTTTTTCATTTTCTTTATGTTTTCTTTCGGTTTTATCTGTTACTTCATCGTTTTTTCAATTTCCTGTTTTTTTATTTCACAGGTTTTCTTCGTTTTTTTTTCGGTTTTCACTTGTTTTTTTTTCATTTTTTGTTTCTTTCTTGGGTATCACTTGTTTTATACTATTCTATTTTTTTAATTTTTTCTTTTGTTTCTTTCATGTTTTTATCGGTTTTATTCATTTTTATTTGTTTCTTTTTCGGCTTTGTCTGTTCCCATTCTTTTGCATTGCTTTCTTTGGTTTTCATTTCCTTTCTTCTGTTTTCTTTTTTTTTAACTTTTGGCATTTTCTGGATTTCATCGATTTTCTTAGTTTATTTTTCGATTTTCATCATTTTTGTTTTTGTTTAACACATGTCGCCTTTTTCAGTACACATTCGACATTTTTTGCATACATTGGAATTTTTTATATACATGTTTCACAATTTTGTAAACATATATTTTTTATGTCTACTTTTCTCCCTACACATTATAATTTTTTGGTATATATATAATACAGTTTAACATTTTTATACACAAGGTTAAAACATTTTGAATACATGATTACATTTTTCCAATACAACATTTTGACATTAAATGCTTGATAGCATTTTTCAAGTACAAGATTAACATTTTCCGAAAAACAGTTAATATTGTTTTTATATACATTTAAGATTTTCAAATGCTTAATTAACTTTTTTTTCCAAAAACAAGATATTTTTATTACATGGTTAAATTTTTTATGCATATATAATATTTTTAAATGCTTGATTGATTTTTTTAAATAATTTTTTAATTTTTTTTAAATCCATGATCAACATTTTTTATAGAGATTTAAAAAAAAGGCCTGATTAATATTTTAAAATTGTTTTTTATTTTTTAGATGCTTGATTAATATTTTCTAAAATACATGATAAGATTTTTTCATACACATTGTATTTTTTTTGTATACATGAGAAATATTTTCTCAATACACATTTACATTTAAAAAATGCTTGGTTTACATTTTTTATCATATATTTTATGTAAAGTGTTTTCTGTAACGTAATTATTCAGAATATTTGGAGTATAAACAAAAGTAAAAATAGAAGCAAAAAACAAAAACAAAAAAGTGATAGAAAAACGAGTCTGTGTTCTCCCATGCGCCTTGGCCGGTCCATCTCATGCCGCCTTCAGGCGAGGCTTCCCATTGTCCCATGTGAAGCGAGACATAGAGGCGGCCGTGCCCGAAGCGCTTAATAGCATTTGCGACATCTCATTCATCTAGGCTTGCTAGCAATACTAGCTAAATACACGTGCGTTGCTACGGGATGGAATAATATTTAAAAAATAATAAAAACAAATATGTAAGGTTCCGTCTCCCCTCGTCCAACCTTCCGCTTTACGTGATCCTTCCTCCCCAACCTGACTTGTTTCCCGGATCCGGCTTGCCTACTCCCTCCCCATGCTCCCATCCGTGCTCCCACTTCATCCTACGGCTGTCTTTTTCCCTTTTTCCTTTCTAATCTAATCATCTCCCCCCTGATTTTAAGGGGGTGGGGCCGGGCCTTATTTTGTTTCAATCAAATCAAGCCATGTATGCGGAAGCACGGATGGGCACACGCGCAGGGAGCAGGCAAGTCTCATCCTTGTTTCTCATCACCTATTTTTTTTCTTGCCTTATATGGTTTATTAGACTATCAAATAAGTGCTGATACAATTTGCAATTACTCCCTCCATTTCTTTGTCAACATCATCTTTAACCCAGGTGACCAAAAAAAGTCTTACTTTGCCTAAAGATAAGAAGCAGCTAGAAAGGATGTTGAGAGAGGATTTGGAGGTTTGCAGACACATTTTACAGTTGTTCGTGGACCTCCTAAGCAATGGGATCCGGAGACCTTGTGAAAGGTGATGACCTGTTTTGTGATCATGCACAACATGACCACGGAGGACGAGGGCGAGGATGCTGCCGCAACTCTTGAATTTGAGAACATGGGTGATCCTGTCGAACTTCCCGATCAAAATCCAACCACATTTGAAGAATTTGTTCAAATGCATCAACAAATACGGCATCGAGCAACTCACAAGCAACTGAAAGAAGATCTGATTTGAACTTTTCAAAGTTAAAACTACCACTGCATTTGCACATTTAAACTAATTTAGACTATATATACGGCTATTTGTATCGTGCGGACTTAAAGATTTCTTTGAGGTCGGATACATGCAGGTAACGTTGGATGACTGGCTCCCGCATCCATATCTGTGAACACGGATGCAGGAAGTAATTTATTACGTGTCAGCGTTGGAGATACCCTAAGGCTCATACAACCAATAACCACAACCTACACAGGCCACCTGGAAACTAACGCAAACAATCGCGCTGGACAAAGAAACACCACCGAGCCTACGCCCTACAGTTTGCACGAATTTTACAGCAATTAATGTGTGGTTGAGAACTTAGATGTGACATAGTCAATTCTCATTTATTCTCATCTAAAATGACAATTAGCAAATCCGTTTCAGTGAATGCTTTAAATCACAGCACACATCAGGAATCCCAGAGAATTGAATTCAGAAAAGAAAAAATCCCGTCAATATGAATGAGTTGATCACAATCTCCTATACATACTGATGAAGCCCAACGCCGTGGACAGATCTCCCCACAAACCAAACACTAGCGCCAAGCAGGTACCCAGCCCAGCCATGGCCCCTCCCGCAATGGCGCTCCGGCAGCTCATCGCGTGCATGTTCCTCCTCCTGGCCGCCGCCGCCGCTGCCGGCTCAAGCCCACTGCACCCTCAGGACCTTGTCGGCCGCGTCCACAGGAGCTGCGCCAACACGCTGAATGTGGCGCCGTGGGACTGCGTGGACCAGTTCATCCATGCTATCCTCAGCGGCCGCACCGCGGAGACGATCCCCGTCACCTACGATTGCTGCGCCGAGCTCGCCTGCGTCCGTGAGGGGTCGTGCATAGACCTGCTCCGCCGCGTCTGCTTGCCCCCTCATAGGGGCTACTGCCAGTAGACAGCCGTCGAACCTGTATCGCCACTCGGCAGGCATCACGACCAGGAACAAGATCGGTGCATGTACTCATGCATGGCCGCCGGTCATCTTTTACTTGTGCACGCAGCCACTGAAAAATGAATAAAATTGCTCCTTTTCTAGAAGAAGAATGTATGTATCTGTCTATATACTGCATACATATTTGTGATCTTTTGGTCGTGGACTCAGGGACGATGCACGGTGGACTGTGATAATCGATCTGTACGGGCGCTTTTTTTTTTTATGTGTAACCCATTCGTTTTACATCTTTTCTTTGAAACTCATTTGCTTTACATTTAACCTCCTCAAAATCTCCCCTCGGCTTTGCTGATCCTGATGGCAGTGGTGGGTGTCGCGGTGTTTCCCCCCTCTCCCGTTTTTTCCTAACACGGTACCGACGCAAAAGCTCAGACATACACACATACACTCACCCTATGAACATACACATATCTACAGACACATATACTGAGCCGACACATCAACTCGAGATTGACAAAGTCGCCATACCACCTTTATAGTCGACGCGAACATCTCCTCCGACTGAACGCACATCGTCGAAAGGCCTGAAATAAATTATGAAAAACATCAATAGACTAACTAAAACCCAAGTGAAGTACACTATGGGGCGTACGAAAAAAAAATACATGCATAAAGATATATATGCTGGCTTGGTTGCGATTTGTGTAGCAAGGAGTAACAGTCAGAAGTAGACCCGATAAAAGAGCAACATCATGCATCTCTTTCTAAAATAAAACTTGCTATAGAAATAAGTTATTAGATGAAGTTCTACTTTTCCCACATGATCAATTATCGTGGTTCTTGTCAGTAAATTACATGTGCATTTCCCAGCGAATTCAACATAGTTACATGGTACTGATAATAAGCAAAGGCTAGTTAATTACTTATTTTTTTGAGTGGTGTAGTACCCCTATGCAAATCAGTTCACAAAGGTTCTAGGATACCTACGCCCTCAGGCGGATCTAAAAGCTAAACATGACAACCAAGATTACTTCTAACAGAAGAACGAGCTAGCCTGCGAGCTTCGAAATTTGAGCTATGCTTCTCTGGGCAAAACTCAATGCCATCAAACTGATCACACCTGGCCTTGATCTCCTATATAATATGATAGTAGCTCGGATTCAAATCCTCGTTCAGCGTGTTTATCACTCCAAGGCAGTCCGAAGCGATCTTAAATTTTTGAGTTAGCAGGTCGTTCGCCAAAGAGATGTCCTACCTTACCGTTAGCGCCTCGACAATTTTAGGATCCACCAGTCTCAAAAAACCACTGAAGATGCTCCCATTGACTGACCATTACTTCTCCCAGCAACAACTGCTACGGCCGATTTGTCATCCAGTTTACCCAGGGCTCCGTCCACATTGATCTTAGTCCATCCCGCTGGAGATGAAATCAACTGGTTCACATTGACCACGACCTGTCTTGCAGTTCCCCCGTGTTTCTTCTAATGATATACCACTCCAAGTTCCTAGGAAGTTTGTGACAAAACAATGAGTAGATAAGGGGCTTTGAAACAAACTTTCATGAATAGCCCTCCGCCGCGTGCCATATAGCCCATAGGGTAACAAAAATTTCTGCCAATTCATGTGAGGGCAATTTTTCGATGAGCTCAAAAATCCAATCTCTTGCATTTCCTTGCTGCATTAATGCAACTTGTTCTGAAGTGTTTTTCGATGCCAAAGCCCAAACACAGTTCGCCATCATACACATGATGAATGAATGTTTCCATGAGTCAGTTTCTCCATATATAGCAGTATAGCACACTTGTCATCATCAGCCATGTGCCCATGCTTGCGGATATCATTTGTCGGCAAAGAATGCTTTGCTAACCTCTAGAGCAACGTTTTTTATTTTCAAGGGAACTTGGATTCTCCAAAGGGAGGTGCACCATTTTCCTTCCTTCTTTGTATCCAGAGAAGAGGCCGAACCTTCCAGCCAAGCTTCTCTAGTATAGTACCTATCGATACTACCATCAGGCCTTGGCTTCTTTTTGAACACTCACTTGCAGCCCACAGGTTTACAACCATAAGTTCATTCATTTAGCTCTCAAGTTCTATTAGAAAGAATTGGGTCCATCTTATTATGAACAACTTCTTTCCAATCATCTATATATGGAGATGCATACGCCTCTACAATAGACTTGGGAGTGTCATCCAGAAGGTATACAATGAAATCATTACCAAAGTATTTTGCAACTCTTTGTCTTTTGCTCCTCACACAAGCTTGATTGTTATCCTTCTCAAGGACTTCCTCGGGTGATTGTTCGGAATGCTCATCAGATGTATTAGACTCCAGATTTATCTCAGAAGAAAATCTAGCAATGCTATGCATATCTTTTATAGGAAATATATTCTCATAAAATGTGGCATCACGAGATTCCAATATATATTCTCATATAATGCTCTGCTGATATCTCCGGTCTCTTATGTTTCATAGTTGTGGCAAAATTCCTCCATGAAGGAGGCAACTTTGCAATCATGCATCCAGCCATGAATTTATCGGGTAGAACACACTTAAAGAGTCTCAGTTCCTTCACAATGCACTATATCTCATGAGCTTGTTTAACGGAATGGTTATTCACCATCTTGTACTCATGGAAACTCTACATGATGTACAATTCACTGCCCGCATTTGTTGCACCAAATTTAGTATTCCGTAGCATCACACATGTAACAACAACTACAAATAGAGACATTAACAGAACACAATGGATGTACTATTGTTAGCTGCTACAGGAGCGACGTTGCTGATGATCGTAGCACCACCTGACTTGGACGAAAAGCGACCCCTGATGACGAAATTGAGCAGTCGCACTTCCCAAAACCTATTTCGTCCTCTCTCGGTGCAGGGTCGCAAGGACGAACGGTTTCGGAGACATTCGGGATAGCGTAGACTACGGTAACGGCGCAAGTTGCCAGATGAGGCAAACCCTACGTGTTTTCAGTATGTCTTTGGCCACGGATGGTAGTAGTATATATAATATAATAGGACCAGAGGTGATATCGTATCGCGATCACGATCTCAACCGACTTGGATTCTAAGTCGCATACTAACCGAACTAGATTTTGGCGGACCATTCATGCGGCTCGAGCCCAGGCAGGCCAGGCAAGGCAACCGAGCACGCACATGTGCTCTCCTATTTTTCTCCACAACACATAACATAGAGTGGTGGAGAGAATCCACTATATAAACAGGTGCAACACTTTCTCAACTAGCGATATGAGACTAAACTTTACCACCACCACTTGCCATTTTACTCATGGGCTGATTTGAGATTTCAGAAATCGCTAATGGGCCATGCCCATTTATTTCTAACAATTTTTTCTCTTCTAATTGAGAAATGAGTAGTTCTAAAAAAAGTTCTAGAAAAAATCTGGATGAGAATGAGCAAATCCGTATTAGTGAAGGGAAACGTTTACAATCGACACGCCGACCGAACATTTAGCCGGACACGCACTACGCGCAGGATTCATATGGATCGAACGTGTCAGATCGATCTTTTTTTGGGCCCAGGCATCAATCTTCACCCGACCTTATCTTCTCAGCAGAACATCCTCCTCCACTCGTTTTATTTCCTCTCTCTCCTTCGTTCTCCTCCAATCGATCCCCTTTTCTCTCCCCTTGCCATGAACGCCACACCGCCATGGATGCGGCCTTCAAGCACCCCATGTCCATCCCCACTCTACCTCCCTGCTGACACGCTTCCTCACCACCGCCTCCCGCAAAGCCCGCGTTGAGGCGACGACAGGCTGCTCTGTCCCTCCCTCCCTTGTGAGCTTGAGGCGATGACACTCGCTTACCGTGCCGATGTGACACCATTTTTTGCAAGACACCGTGCTTCTTGTTATGGCTTTGTTTTTTTATTTTTAGCCGGCTGCAGCTTTTAAATTCGTCGGTTGCAGCTTTTTATTTCGCCGGTGGTAGCAATTTCATCCACGAGCACCAATCTTTGATTAGTTGGTTCCAACATTTTTTTGCCGCCGGTAGTAGCTTTTCACGTCGCCGGTTTCAACTTTTGCTTTCGCCAGTCGCAACAATCCCCCTTTTCCTCAGTAGCAACTTTTTGATTCACACGTTGTAGCATTTTATTTCATCGGTAGTAGCTGTTTGCTGGAGGAAGGGGATCGATGAAGATTTTTTTGCTACAACCATGTACAACAGAAGCTTCAATCATGTGTGCCAGAGCTGCAAGCCGTGTACACCAGAGCTACAACCCGAGACGCCCGTTGCCAGTGAGCTGCAAGCGACACAATGGCAAGCTTCAAACCTGGTGGATCACCATGCCGGCGAGGGGAGCTTCAACCATGGTGGCGAGTGGCTGGAACTGTCTTTTATTTTTGCTACGACCGACCAAATTTTTTGGTACGCTCTGGTGACAAAGGTCCATGGTTTTGCTGGAACCGGCAATTTTTTTGCTTCAATTAACATTTTTTGTTTTCTTAGTTGCTCAGATTATTTTTTTGCTGGAACATAGTGCTGCAAAATCGACGACGACGGTGAGCCGTAGGCGGCAACGCCGTGCTTCGATGCGGTGCGCGAGCTGCTGGAACCGGCTATGGCCGCAAGCTCCATTAGGCTTTCAGTGGAGCTACATCTGACAGATGGGTGGCGCTGGGAACGACGGTGAGATTGGAAGGGCATGTCATGTGACGACGGTGATGGCGAGCTGCTTTGACGGACGTGGAGGATACCAGGGGCGGTGACGACGCCGTGCGTGGGGCGAGCTGGAGGTTGTGCGAGTGCGAACCGCTAGTCGTTTTGGGGTAGAAAGAAGGAATCAATCACTAGCCATTAGTGAATGCTTTAAATCACAGCACAAATCAGGAATCTCGCAGAATTAATTGAATTCCGAAAACAAATCCCGTCAATCAATTAGTTGATCAATCACAATCTCCTATACATACTGAGGAAGCCAAACGCCGTGGACAGATCTCCCCACAAACCAAATACTAGCGCCAAGCACGTACCCAGCCCAGCCATGGCCCCGCACGCAATGGCGCTTCGGCAACTCGTCGCGTGCATGTTCCTCCTCCTGGCCGTCGCCGTCGCCGTCGCTGCCGGGCCAAGCCCAGTGCAGCCTCAGGACCTTATCGGCCGCATCCAGGCGAGCTGCTCCAACACGCTGAATGAGGTGCCGGACGAGTGCGAGCACCAGTTCATCGGGGCCATCCTCAGCGGCCGCACCGTGGAGACGAACCCCATCACCTCGGACTGCTGCATCAAGCTCGCCTGCGTCCGCGAGTGGGCGTGCAAGGACCTGCTCCGCGGCGTCTGCTTGCCCCCTGAGGTGGGAGAATGCCCGCCGCCCGTCATCAAACCTGTGTCAGCACACGGCAGGCACCACGACTAGGAACTACTAGATCGGTGCCTGTACTCTCATGCATGGCCGGGCATCTTTTACTTGTGTACACAGCGGCTGAAAAACCAATAAAATTGGTCCTTTTCTAGAAGAAGAATGTATCCGTCTATATACTGCATGCGTGTGATCTCTTGGTCGTGGACTCAGGGACTATGCACGGTGATTCTTTCTTTGTTTTCTTATCTGTAACCCATTTGTTTTACATCTTTTCTTTCAAACTCATTTGCTTTACATCTAACCTCCTCAAAATCTCCCCTCGCCGTTGTTGATCCTGATGTCAATGGTGGGTGGAGTGGTGTTTTCCCCCTCTCCCGTTTTTTCTACCACAGTACAAACGCGGACGCTCGTACATATGCACATACACTGACCTTTATGAACGCATACACACACCTACGGACAAACAGACTGAGACGACACATCAACTCGAGGTTGACAAAGTCGCCATAACCACCTTCATAGTCGACGGGAAACGTCTTCTCCTATTGAACGCACATCGCCAAAAGGCCTGAAATAAATTCAGAAAAACATCAATAGACTAACTAAAAACATGGAAGGAAGCAACACACCGTTCTGTGTTATTCGGCTAGGTATGTAATTTATTCTTTGAGATACTTGTGTCGTTCTTCTGATTCGTTTTGTATGCCTCAGGTGCTTCTGCGTTGAGTCGTACCTAGAGACCAAACATGAATTCATCTGTGCCCATGGGATCAGGTTGTTCCAGTTTGTAACAGATGGCTGCAAGGTGAAGAAATTGGACGGGAATTTCTTATCCTTATGGTATGGATCATCCTTTGCTAAGTTTACTCCAAACTATTTACATATGCATAATTATTGCACTCCATTTTCTTTACCTGATAATCATTGATCCATGGTTTTACATTCTTCTATAGGTTCATACTATATCCGAGATTATTATTATTTATCCATTGTTGGTATTTTTGGAGATTCTGCAGTTGCTAGCAGTCGACTTTTGCCTAAAAACCAGTTCACGTTGATGCAAGTGTGGCCTCACTCCCCGCCCCAGTTTTGCGCTCGGTGATGTTTTACCTCTCCTTTGCCTCTCTCATGTTCTACTTTTTTTTTATAATGGGCGCTAAATGGTAGTTTGATTGTGTAAAAAGGTATGTGAGTTTATTAGAAAAAACATGGGCGCTTGGGAATATATACATGGAACCATTATCTTATTTGGCTATAAGACATTTCAGATCGACTATGACTCCTAAATTTGTGTGTATGAAGATGAAATATGTAGATTGGCAGTAAAGTTTCTCCAGCATTTCTTACTAATGAAACTCTTCCCTTGCATGTATGAATGTACATGGTCATGTTATGTGCATACACAAATAGAAACAAATATCAGTGGCCAAGATCAATTATCAAACTGGTGACTGACTGAAAATGGAAAAATCTATCTATAAATAGAAGTAACCGGTGGCCAAGATCTAAAACATACACCTCTAGCGCTATTTCACTTTACATAACAAGCAAACCAACAAGCACACTACCAGACTTCCAATGGCACAACCAACCATCTTCCCGTCCCAACTCCTTCATGTTGATGGTAGCAATGTTGTCCGGCATAGTTAGCCATGACACCATGCTCTTTCATGTGGAAAATAACTTCCTTGACCTCCCTAGCTTCTACAAACAAGAAAGTATAAGGCTTCACGCCATCAGCTCGATCTCAAACACATTGTTTCCATTTCCCTCACTAAAAAAGCATCACATGCTGGACTGGGTCTTGGCCGTTGAGTGGATGACGCACCAGTGCTGGATGTCCATGCATGTAGCGATTAGTTAGCGAGTGGAGCACAACATGATGGTCATGCGTGCGTGTGTGGCTTAGTGGCCGAATGAGACGGCTGGGTCGTGTGTGCGTGTGCTACTTAAGGCATTGTAAGCATGTTTCATTTGACAAGGAGAATAGAGTAGAGAAAATCCTGAGGCTGTGAGAGGCAGCTCGGCACCAAACCTCTTGTGTCCATGTGTTCCCTTGTGTTTTTCACACAAGATATAATCCACAAGAGAGTTGTGAGAGTCGGTGAGAGGAAGAAGAAGCGGTGCTGCGAGGAGGCAGCGCCAACAAGGGAAACACGTGCATAGTCAAAGGTATGCAATTTTTTTTTGCCTTCACAACTGATCATTTGTTGGCTTGGATTAACTGAATGTGAAATACACAATTTTCTAGACCGGACACCGATCAAATTCAACAAGTGAAAGGGTAATTTGCTTGTTGATTGTAAAGGCCGATCTGTTATTTCCTCAATCTTGAATCAAAGATTAGATCTTCCATTCTGGAGATGATTAATTTTGAACAAATAGTTGCACATTTTATTTCTAAAAATACTAGAAAGATGATGCTTTTCAGTGGATCATATGCTTAAATATTACCTTTTCTCTATTAGTATTATAATATTTATGCCAATTATCAGAAATAACAAGCATTTTGAAGTTATATAAAAATAAAAACATGCTTTGGTTATCAGAATTCTTGGTTATAGGGCCCCATTTTACATTTCACACTAGGGCCACAAATTTCTGGAGATGGCCTTGCTTGTTCTGTAGTGTTTTTCGATGCCAAGGCCCAAACACACTTCGCCATCATACACTCGATCAATGATTGCTTCTGTGGGTCAGTTTCTTCACATATAGCACACTTGTCATCATCTGCCATGTGCCTGTGCATGCAGATATCATTAGTCGGCAAAGAATGCTTTGCTAACCTCTAGAGGAACGTTTTTATTTTCAGGGGAACTTGGATTCGCCAAAGGGAAGTGCACCGTTTTCCTTCCTTCTTTGTATCTGAAGAAGAGGCTGAACCTTCCAGCCAAGCTTCTCTAGTAGTACCTATCAATAGTACCATCAGGCCTTAGCTTCTTTTTAAACGCCCACTTATAGCCCACAAGTCTACAACCATAAGGTCATTTAGTTGGCCCATCTAAATGACCTTATCTGGAGATGCATATGCGTCTACAATAGACTTGGGAGTGTCGTCCACCATGTATACAATGAAATTATCACCAATGTATTTTCCAACCTTTGTCTCTTGCTCCTCACACAAGCTTGATTGTTATCCTTCTCAAGGACTTCCTCAACTGATTGTTCAAAATACTCATCAAATGTACTAGATTCCAGATTTATCTCAGAAGAAAATCTAGCAATGCTATGCATATCTTTCATAGGAAATATATTCTCATAAAATGCTGCATCACGAGATTCCATTATAGTACCAACATGCATATCGGGTACCTTGGATTTAACCTCTAGAAATCTATATATATGCAATGCTCTGCCGAGCATAACCTAGAAAGACACAATCCAATATCTTTGGTCCAAGTTTGCGTTTCTTAAGGATAGGAATATTCACTTTTGTCAAGCATCCCCAAGTGCGCAAATAAGAAAGTGATGGTTTTCTCCCAACCCACTGCTCATAAGGGATTTTCTCTTTATTCTTTTTAGAAACTCTATTCAGGACATGGCATGAAGTTAATAAAGCATTAGATAAACCAGCAGTGTCTAACATGGCATTCACCAAGTCAGCCAACGTCCGATTTTTCCTTTCGGCAACCCCATTTGACTTGGGCGAATAGGCATGCGTCCTTTTGTGAATAATACCGTGTTCCTCCCAAAACTCATCAAATACTTTGGGAAAATAATCTCCACCATGATCTGACCTAAGACACTTGATCTTTCTCTGTAGTTGATTTTCAACTTCCTCTTTATAGATTTTAAATTAGTCTAGAGCTCCTTCTTTAGTTTGCAACAAATAAACATAGCAAAAAATATCTTTCCACCTTTTGTCGACACATCGTTCATCTCACATATAACAGAACGTATGAGGTCTAGAGGTGCCAAGTTTCTCTCTTCAGCAGCTCTGTGAGGCTTTCGAGGTTGCTTTGGTTGCCCACAATTATGGCACTTAGAACCTTTGGCAACAGTGAAATTCAGAATTAAGCTCATACTGGATAGCAAAGACATTAAACTAAAATTAATGTGACATAGACATGAGTGCCAAACACTTGCAACATCATGAACACTAGCATAAATTTGGTTTACTGACTTATTGTAGAAATGTGAAAGCAAAAAAGCAGAACAAGCCTCCACACTCATAATCTTTGCCTATAAATTGTCCAAATCTCGACACGATTACTTTATTTGATTCGAAAACTATCTTAAACCCATCTCGGCATAAAAGAGAGTCGCTAACAAGATTCTTGTTCAAAGTAGGGACATGCTACACGTTCATTAGCTGCATGATCGTCCCCGAAGTGAATTTTAGATCCACCGTGCCAATGCCACGAACAAAAGAATGCGACCAATTCCCCACTGGGACGAAAGAATCCCGTGCGACCTAATATTAAGTGACAAAGAGACGTCAGCACACACGTGAATGTTAGCATCCAAATAAATCCACTACGAACATGATTGAAATACTGAAAGAACAATATGTAAGAAACCATATCCATCACTCTTGCAAGTGGTCACCATGTTGACAGTCTTCGAGCTCGGTTTCCCTCTGCGATCTGCACATTCTAGGAATTCCTTGGAAAAGTTTCCAGGTTTCCCACAGACGTAGCACTCTAGCTCACCCTTGTTAAATTTCTTCTTCTTGAAGATAGTAGTCTTGACAGGATTTTTGAACACATGCTTGTTCTTCCCTTTGTTTTCATTCTGTGGGCACCTCTGCACCATATTGGCGGTAGACTGAACCTCACCTCATTTCTCAGTAGCGTCTTTAGACCGAGCTTTCTCTTCAACACCAAGAGATGCAATGAGATTTTTAACTGATATCTCATGTCTCTTATGTTTCAAAGTTGTGGCGAGATTTCTCCATGAAGGAGGCAACTTGCAATCATGCATCCAACCACGAATTTATTGGGCAGAACACACTTAAAGAGTCAGTTTCTTCAGAATGCACTGTATCTCATGAGCTTGTTTATGAGAACGGTTATTCACCATCTTACCGTCGTGAAAACTCTACATGATGTATAGTTTACTGCCTGCATCTGTTGCACCGAATTTAGCATTCAGTAGCATCACATATGTAACAACAACTATAGATAGAGACATTAACATAACACAATGGATGTATTGTCGTTAGTTGCTGATGACGATCAGTAGCACCGCCTGACTTGGACTAAAAGCGACCCGTGATGACGAAATTAAGCATTCGTGCAGAGCACTTCCCAGGGATAGAGTAGACTACGGTGATGACGCAAGTTAAACATTTTATTTCAAAATCCTTATTTTTCTTTAATTTTTCAAACTTTTTTGATGTCCTAAATTATTTAAAGTAGAAAAAATAAAAAAGAAAAAGAAAAATAAAACAAATAAAAATAAATTTTTAAAAACGGCCGCCTAGACATGGGCCGGCCCAAACGGGCGCCTGCATATTCTCCCAGTATGCAGTATAAGAGGTCCCTACTTTGTCTAAGAAAAGGACCCTACTGCTTTTTATCACTAATAGGTGGCATCGATTTACATGACATACCGCAAGAAAGAATAACCCTTTTATTATTACGTATAAATATAGATAATAGGATCAGAGGTGGCAATGTTTCGAGATCACAATCGCAACCCGACTTGGATTCTCAATTGTATACTTACCGGGCCAGATTTCGGCGGACCATTCATGTGGCTCGGGCCCAGGCAGGCTAAACCAAGGCCAAGCGAGGCAAACGCGTGTGGTCTCCTATTTCTTTCCTCAACACACAACTTATAGTGGTGGAGAGAATTCACTATATAAAGACGTCCAACACTTTTTCAACTAGTGGTATGGAAGTAAAACTTTAGCACGAGCACTTGCCATTTTACTCATGGGCTGATTTGAGATTTCAGAAATTGCTAATGGGCCATGCCCACTTATTTACAATTTATTCTCATCTAACTGAGAATGAGTGATCCTCAAAAAAAAAAAAACTAATTGAGAATGAGTAGTTCCAAAAAAGAAGTTCTCACAAAAAATCTAAATGAGAATGAGCAAATCCGTATTAGTAAAAGCTATAAATCACAGCACAAATCAAGAATCTCAGAGAATTGAATTCTTAAAACAAATCCCGTTAATCAACGCGTTGATCACAATCCCCTATAATACTCATGAAGACAAACGCCGTTGATAGATCTCCCCACAAACAAACCAAATACTATCGCCAAGCACGTACGCAGCCCAGCCATGACCCTTCCCGCAATGGCGCTCCGGCAACTCATCGCGCGCGTCCTGTGCATGTTGCTCCTTCTGATCGTTGCCGTCGCCGTCGCTGCCGACCCACGCCCACTGCGGCCTCAGGACCTTATCGGCCGCGTCGAGACGAAGAGCTGCTCCCAGACGCTGTATGTGGTGACGTGGGAGTGCGCGGAGCAGTTCATCGGGGCCATCCGCAGCGGCCGCACCGTGGACACGAACACCATCACCGCCGAATGCTGCAACCAGCTCAACTGCGCCCAAGAGCGGTCGTGCACGGACGTGCTCCGCGGCGTCTGGGCATCTCCAGCCGTTGGCCCCCAGGAGGGCCAAAAAATCGCCCCCTGGGGGCGCACCGGCGCTAACGGCGCACTGGGGGCGTGATGCCCCTAGTCGCGGCGCCCACGGTATTTCAAAAAATTTGAAAGACGGCACAAACACGGCGCAAACACGACATAAACATAGCAAACTTCGGCGAGTTCGTTCAAACATAAACATATTTAAAAAAAAAAAAACCGGCGGGCTAATCCCGCCGTCTCCTCGCCGCCCGCCTCGCCGCCCGCCCAACGCGTCTACATGCCGAGAAGGCTGTAGAACCGCGTGTAGTCGCCGCTGTCGTCGTCGTCGTCGTTGTCGTCGTCGTCGTCGTCGCCGCTGCCGCCCCCGCCTCCGCCGTCCCTGCTACATCCCTCCCCCGGTTGGCGCGGCGGGTTGGAAGGCCCGGGGACGTCGTCGTCGTCGTCGCTGTCGAGGATTACGACGCCGTGCTCGTCCTCACGCCCGCGCTTGCGGGCGGCGATTTCCTCCAGGGCCCGACATTGCCGGACCGTCTCCTCGCGGAGGTAGTCCTCCCGCGCCCATCGCATGGCGTCCTCGTCGGAGAAGCCGCGCCGGGCTATCTCCTCGTACTCCGCGGGGAGACTGGGCTCCTTCTTGGGCTCGACGAGGCCGGGCTTCGGCTGGGCTCGACGAGGACAAAGCGGCCGGCGGGGCTCCGGCTTGACGGGCCGCCGATACGGACGCCGGAGCTGCGGGTGCGCGCGGCCACAGGCGTGTCCTGGGGCTCCGGCTTGACGGGGCGGAGGCAGGGCGAGCCGCCGGACGAAGAGGAGGACCCCTCGGTCCCCGGCGGCGTGAAAAGGAAGGGGGGGCTGGGTAGTCGAGGCGCGGCGTGTTGCCGCCCTCGATGTACTCGAGGACGGCGTCCAGCGTGCGCCCTGGCACGCCCCACCATCGACGCCGGCCGGCGGAGTTTTGCCTGCCGGAGGGCACGACGCCGTTGGTGGCCTCGAGTTGCTGGGCGTGACGGCGACGGAAGTAGGGCTCCCATAGCGGGCTGTCGGGGGCGTACCGCGGCGCATCCCTCGCCGCAGGCGGCAGATTCGACCTGATGCGGGCGATCTCCGCGCGCCGCACGGAAGGGGAAGGAGCGACAGCGGAGGGGGAGTGTGAGCGACCGAGTGCGCCGGGGCGCGGCATATATAGGCCGACGTGCCGCCCACACGCGTGGCACCGTGCGTACGCGTGGCGGGCGAGGCGAGGGCGAGGGACGCGCGTCGTCCGGCCTTCACTGCGCCGCCCGTGAGCATCAATGGCGCAGGCTGACCGGCGCGGCAGCGCGGCAGCTTTGGCATTGATTCGCCGCGGGAAACGAGGCGATGAGGACGACGAAGGGCTGAGAAGCAAACTGGTCGCTGACGCGTCGGGCCCGCGGTTTCTTCGCGCCAAAAAACTTCGCCCGGCGCCCCCGAGCGCCCCCCAGCGCGCCGGGTTCGGGCTGGGTCCGCCGGCGCTGTTTTCGGCCCAAGCCGGCGAAAATCGGGCTCCTGGGGGCGCGACTGGGCCGTTTTTTCGGCGCCGGCGCGAAAAAAACGCCTGGGGAGGCCTTCTTGGGGGCGCGGCTGGAGATGCCCTAAGAAGGGCGATTGCTAGTGGCCCGCCGTCAAACCTGTGTTGGCACTCGACAGGCACCACGATCCCAAATATTCTGTCTTTCTAGACATTTTAAATGAGTGCCGGATGTATGTGGACATATTTTAAAGTATAGATTCACTCATTTTATTTTATATGTAATCATTTGTTAAGATATCTAGAACGATAAATATTTAGCAGTGAAGATAGTAGATCGGTGCATGTACTCAACTACTCATGCATGGCCGGGCATCTTTTACTTGTGCGCCCACTCAGCGACTGAAAAATCAATAAAATTGATCTTTTTCTAAAAGAAGAATGTATCCGGCTGTCTATATATTGCATGCATGCATATTTGTGATCTGCGGTTCAACTTTTGGCCGTGGACTTCAGGGACGATGTATGGTGGACCGTGATAATCGATGCGTGCTTCTGGTGGTGTTGTGAGTCGTCCTTTGTTTTTTTTAATTGGTGACCATTTGCTTTAGATCTTTTTTTGAAACTCTTTTGCTTTACATCTAACCTCCTCGCAATCTCCTCTCGCCGTTGCAGATCCTAATGGCGGTGCTGGGTGGCGCGGTATTTACCCCCCTCTCCTGTTCTATTTTTCTAACACAGCAAAGACACAAATACTCATACATATGCACACGGATGTGGGTGGCGGCCAACCATAGCCGTATAAATTTAAAACATCCGGCTAAACATTTGGCTAAATGAACCTACTAAAGGCAAACATTTGGCTAAATGAACCATTAAAAACACTAAGCAAGGCTACTAAGCACACCACTATTGTGGAAGCCAACCTTCCGCCAAATCTAAGCGAGGCTACTAAGCACGTCATGCCATGGCAGAAGCCAACCTTACGCCAAATGATATGAGCACCTTCCGCCAAACGAATGCCTAATTTGCTTAATAAAATATATATTAATTAGCACCTTACGTCAAATGCAAACATACTATTGATCAGTACTATCTTCCGCCAAAGTGCTAGCTATCCGTCTGTAATTAACACATTGCATTATGCTAAATCCTAGCCATCATGGGCGGACGCGGCGTAGGGATGGTACGTGGTGGTGTTTTGTTGGTCATGAACATCTTTTTTGTTAACTTAAGAATAATAGTAGAATAAAAAATGTTCATGGATTTCAAAATTTATGCATTAATTAAGAATGTTTTTCATAATTCAAAAATGATGATCGATTTTAAAAACTGTTCACAAACATGTTCATGAATCATGAAAAAAATGTGCCACCTACACAATGCAGTCTAATGGGCCGGGTGGACCGATGCATTTAATGGGCCGGCTCGTTTCGTTTAGGAGTTGTGCACCTGTACGGTGAGCACGCTATTTGGCGCCTATAGAATTTTCATGAAGGCATGGTCTTTTCTTTTTCCGTGAAAGCACAAAGCTATGTGGCATCTTTTTTAGGGTAGCTAGCTTTGTGGCATATTGACTTGGATGAATTTGATGTATACACGAGGGTTTGAACATCTTGTGTCTAATAATGCTGAACTTTGGCTAGATCTTAGAAAGAAATACCCGCTGGTGCCGGAGCATCAAACACTGGACCCACGTAGAGACTCGCCACAATGTTCTTGGGATCCCACTCTCGTCAGGCCAGACCTTTGGTTGATGCCTTGGGGGCAAGCCTTTCTTCAGGACTCGTTCCATGCGCCGTTGGCAGCATGCTCTGATCCTCATGTGCTTGTCTCCACGGTGATGTCTGAAGGCCAAAGGACGGCCCTGCGAGACCACGCTTGGACTGAGCTTATTGCTGCTTTGGATAGTGAGATCCTGACCACAATTGTTGATCAGATAAAATGGCGCCTTGGACCCTCGGAGTAGATCTCGGTGAAATCAACTTACCAACGGAGTTGTCAGGGACAATTCCCGCTGTAGTTCGCTCTTGTGGACCCTCTGAAGGTTTTTTTTCTTTTCAAAAGCTGGATCTTTGTTTCGTAGCTCACTAGGAACAGGCTACTACCTTCGGGCACATACGTGGCATGTCTCCCCCGTACCGCTTCCTATCACAATCGTCTACGGGTGACTTAATCGGGCCGGCCCTTCGGCGCAATCACTCGCTACCGCTCGTGTTCGTTGTAGTTCGCTCTTTCGCTCCGATTTTCTATGTTTTCTTTTCTTTTTCATTTTTCATTGGTTTTTCTTTGTTTACCTTTTTTCCTTCGCTATGCTTTGTTTCTCTTTGTTTTTTCACTGCGTTTCTTTCCTTTTTCTTTTTTTGCCATACTTTTGGTTCTTTTTATGTTTCTTTCTTGGTTTATTTTGCTTTTTTGTTTCTTTGCCAGTTTTAATTGGTTTTCCTTTTTTAACACATGTCTACCTCTTGTGAGGACACAATGTACATTTTTAGCGTACACATGCAATGTTTTTTGATATGCTTTGGACATTTTCAAATACATGATGTATATATTTTTTAGATACATGTTTTGAAACGGTTTTGGAATAGAATGCTAACATTTTCCTAAATACATGTTGTATGATTTTTAAAAGGCAATAACATTTATTTAAACAATGCGAACATTGTTTTTACATTGTACAAACATTTTAGATATCATTGACACTTTTGGAAACACGCTTGTATTTCCTTAAATGACATGATACATTTCTTAGTGTAAATAATTTTTTAAACCTACGTCAACATTTTAAAAATTTTAAATTTATTGAAATGTCAGGAACACTTTTGTTGAAACGTGGGAATATTTTTATTGAATGTGATGTACATTTTTTTAATTCCTTAAAGGATTTTTTTTTTGCATTCCGGAAACATCTTGTATATGTTGTATACACATTTAGAAAACAATTTCACATGTTCTTGGTAGCTCAAAATCCCCTTGTTCTATTTATGGTCCTTTAGTATGTCATGGAACATATCAGTTATTAGTGAGCCTTTTAGTACTGGACATTTGGTTTGCATTGTTCTAATCATTTTTATTAACAGACAAGAGCGCCACAAAAGCGTGCTGTACAAAATGCTGCAAAGGTATCTAAGCATGATGTGGTGAAGGAAGATGCAAAACCTGGGAGATCTACTAGCAGGGGTCTTAATCAACAAACCTCTGCTATTCCTGTTGACAGAGAAGTATTGTCTCAGGCAGCTGATGGTGTGCTGGATACTAATCCCACTAGTCCGTTGGTTGGCACAAATGGTAATATACATCCGGCACCACGAAAGGTATCTGCATCCTCCCAAAGATCAACAGTATTGGCTGCACATAGCGGTGGAACAGCTAATCCCACCGGTGAAGGTGAATCTGCTGACTTGATTGATTCTACCGTGAAACAGCAAAAAAGATCTGTTCCCGTTGAAGAACAAGAGAGGACAGGTAAACGAAGGAAAGGAGAGATTGAAGGCAGGGATGGTGACTTGACGGAGCACCATACAGACAAAGAAAAAAAATTGGACTCGCGATCAGTAGATAAATTTCGTTCTGTGGATCATGAGAGAGGTGCTAGTGAGGAGCAAAACCTAATTCGGAGAGAGAAATTAAAAGAAAAGTTCGATGATAAATATGACAGAGATCATAGAGAAAAAGCAGATCGGTCTGAGAGGCGCCGTGGAGAAGACGTGGTTGAAAGACCAACAGACAGATCATTGGAAAGGAGAGAGCGTTCTATTGAAAAGATGCAAGACAGAGTTCCTGAAAAAGGAAGAGAAGACAGGAATAAGGAGGAGAGGAACAAAATTAAGCATGAACCCATAGATCGAGCATATGCTATTAAGAATGAACCCATAGATCGAGCATATACTATTAAGAATGAACCCATAGACAGAGCACATACTGTTAAGCATGAACCCATAGACCGAGCACATACTTCTGATGAACGCTTCCGAGGGCAAAGCTTGCCACCACCTCCACCTCTTCCAACTAGTTTTGTACCCCAATCAGTCGCTGCTAACCGAAGAGATGAAGACAGCGACCGAAGGGGCAGCAGCACCAGGCATACCCAACGGTCGTCTCCCAGGCGTGATGAGAAAGAAAGGTGGCACTTGGAGGAGAATGCTCCGCTCTCGCAGGATGATGGGAAGCACAGAAGAGAGGAAGATCTCCGGGATAGAAAGCGTGAAGATAGGGATGTTTCATCAAGCAAGGTAAACTTTTCTTTACCTCCTAATACTCCTCTGTGATCTGTGATAATTTATTTGCTCATCAGTTCAGTTATATCTATAAAAGTTGATCCATGTCTTGTGCTCTGTACTTATTCATCTACTGAACAGTTCTATGGCTTTTATGATGTGACTTGGCATGCAATCACTCTTGGGATTGTAATGGACATTCTTGCTTGACCTCTAATACTTTGTTACTTTTACAGGTAGACGACAGGGATAGGGACAAAGTTAATACTGTGAAAGAAGATAGTGATCCTAATAGTGCATCCAAACGGCGGAAGATTAAAAGAGAACAGTCTGCTTTGGAAGCTGGGGAATACGCGCCTTCTGCTCCACAGCCTCCGAGCGTTGGACCTGGTAACTCACAGTTTGAAATACGAGAGAGAGAAAGAAAGGGTGCTATTTCACAGCATCGGCCATCACATGCTGATGACCTTCCTAGGATGCATGCCAAGGATTCAACAAGCAAGACAAGTCGTAGAGAGGCTGACAAGTAAGTTTAGGAAACAATGATCCCATTGAACTAACCATGCATTACAAGTGTTTCCACTTTGCAATGTGTTCTTTATACCTTATTAGCTGTCATGTGAAACACTCAATCTGTTTTAGGGAAGGATCAGTTTCGTATCGACTGAATGAAGTTGCAAAATCGTCGCTTTTACAAAAAAAAACTTAAATTTCAGACGCTCTGCACATACAAGATCGTGAACTGCAATATCTTGTGCAAATTGTGGCGCAATTTTCCTTTAACCTTTTCTAGTATGCTGCCTGCCTGCCTGTTTCTAAATTGAAGAACAATATTTAGTCAAATAAAATAATGATTGCATTCCCAGGTTACAAGTCCTTATGGCTGCTAACTAACCACTTGTGTTCCCAAGCTAGCACTATTTAGAAAGCTACCTCGAAGGTGGTTTAACAACTGAAAAGCATAAATACTCGTGTGCAATAATGATGTAGAGAAACACATAACTAAATAGTTGTCACTTTGTTAGCCCACAAATAGCTGCGTGACGCAGACAGTTCAATGGAGTAATGACTAACCAAGAATTGCTAGTAGCCAAAGTATTTGTTTCCATTGATAGAGAACTATGAGATTTATGACCAACTTTAGCCGTATGGGTGACACCGTTAAATCCTAGCTACCAAAACCAAGGTCAATGTCTGGTGTATGCAGAATTGGTAGCCCCTCCGGTCGGGTTCACACATGGTTTTCGAGTCGATGAGTCGACGAGTCGTTCAGGGGTAGCGACTCGTGATGAGTCGAGCCTGGCTGGTCGACGAGTCGCGACTAGTCGAGGATTTGGAGTCAACCCTGGCAGTGCGACTCGACGACTAGTCTTGCGACTCAAAAACCATGGGTTTATAGTGTCGGCGTGGGTTTTTAGGTTCTCAATTAGACTGATGAAACATTTGTTATATATCCATCTAAAACTGTATCATCGGATTCGTTTTCGAATAAAGTTTCTAAACATATATATTTTTGGTGGCAAATAACATATATCTTATTAGTTATTAAATATTAAATTGAGGACCTAGGAACACGTGCACGCCCTATACACCTGACCGGCGGGAATACTACTTAAAAATAGGGAGCACTCGAAGCTTACTCTTCTCTTGAAGCACATTTTTACAGCGTGATTCTTCGTGTTGTCATGTATTTTAAATTTGTGTTGATCTTTCTGTTGGTTTAGTGTAGCTTGAGCTTTTCGCTATAAATTTGTAGTCACTTGATATGAGTAGGCTTAATATCTTCCCTTAAGAATGTAGCAGCAGTAAGGTATATATTTGAAATTAGGGATTACATAGGTTGATGTTCTTTCTAAATCTGCACAAAAGTAAAAAGTTATGTAATGGCTTCTGCGTGAGCTGCAATTTCTGGTATAGATCTTTTTTTATGTATATACTCATGGCTTATATAAGTTTTGTTTCCCTAACAATCCTTGGTTAAATTGCAGAACACATGATAGAGAGTGGGAAGAGGAGAAGAGGCCAAGGACTGAAGCAAAAAGGAAGCATCGGAAGTAGGTTCCTGCGGGTGTCTTGATGATTGTCACATAACAAGATTTCACTTGGCGACGCGCACCTGCGAACAAGTCGCTTTCTTGAAGCAGGAAGATGTATCTGGGCATATTTGAACAATTCAGCGTGTATGCCTCACTCCATGTCTTTAGACAGGTTTGCTGGGGCTGAAGGGCACCGACAGGATAAACCCTTCAGCAGTGCTTTGTCTATGCTGTCCAGATGCAAATTGTTGCGAACAATGTTGATTGCATGGAACAGATATGGTCGGTTATACAAGTCGTTATAAACGTTTTAGCAATGTGGAATGTAAGGAACTATACTATGGGCTATACCATTGACTTAGACAGATTTGCTGTAAACAAGGATGAGTAGTTTGTCGTCCAGCTATTTTTGTAATTCATTTTGTACTAATTGCAGAGTTTTGTTGTGGGAAGCATTTGGGCTTCCTTTTTTGCACCGTCTAGGAGGAATAGTAGGTGAGCGGGTTGTGAGTTGGTTGTACATGTACAGTTACAATGGTAGCATGAACCGTCGTGTTCTAGATGTTAAACTGAGATGGTAGCATGAACCGTTGTGTTCTATGTTAACTGAGATGGTTCTAGATGTTAAGCTGAGATGGTTGCATGAACCGTTGTGTTCTATGTTAAACTGAGATGGTTGCATGAACCATTGTGTTCTACTCCCTCCGTCTCATAATATAAGATCGTTTTTTACACTATGCTAGTGTCAAAAATGCTCTTATATTATGGGACAGAGGGAGTAAGTGTTAACTGAGATGGTTGCAGTTCATCATGTAATGTGGTGGTTTTGTTTTGGTCGTTGCTGACTGTTGCCTTCATTGTATCCGTGTGATTTTTATTCTCGAGTCTGTGGAACCTGGAGCTTGTTTAATCCCGGTTTCCTGGGAAGAGCAACTCGTTTGGTTTTATGCTGCCAAATTTTGGCAGACGTCTTGCTTCCTGGCCTGGTGATTTAGTTCGTTGTTGAAGATTATATGCCTGTGGTGCAGTTGGTGACCATTGGAAAATTACTTTTTTAGTAGCAGTTGTCGACAAGTACGTGTCTGCTTCAGTGTTCAGAACGTAGTTGTAAAACAAAAATAAAACGGGCTCCCTCTCAGGACAGAGTACAAGCGATATAAGTTCGCAACATAGTCAACAATATTTTCTTCTCATGCATCTCCCATCTCCGCTCGATTCATTTTGCTGAAGTGGTAGCTGCCGAGCAGGGAGCGGGACAGGAGTGACATGCTGAAGTGGTAGCTGCCGAGTAGGGAGCGGGACAGGAGTGACATCCCCGTAGACTTTTATACTACTACCTATGTGTACGTTTTTGCAATTCCATTTGAACTGCAAAAATGTCTTATATTTTGGTACGGAGGGAGTACTATGTTTTTTTCCTGTTATCTTGTGGTCAACCTTCAAGGCGTTGTGCTTTACTGTTTCGTGAATTATTAGCTCAGAAAGCCGAATTCTGTAAGGGCGATGCTAGGCGCCGGCGCGACGGCCGAATGGTTGGGCCGGTCAAGCCCTGGCCGCCCGATGCAGCATTAAAGACCGTCAGATCTATTGCCCGTTTCATCCTCCTCACGAGTCGTTTTCTCACAGAAAAAATTGCAACGCCCCGCCCCCGAGCGCCGTCGACAGCCCGCAATACCCCGCGAGATAACGACTGAGCTTGAAACACCATCGCGGCGTTCCTCGTCGCTGATGGGCGCCCTCACCGGCCGTCCTCGTCGCTGGTCGCCGCCATCATCCCCGGCTCCACCCATGCAACAGACCCTCTGGTTGCAGCTCCGCGTGGTGATGATTGTAGCTTGGTGGCGATGCAACACCGCCATGCCGTCGGCCCACAGCTCCCCGGTGTCGCTACTCGGACCATCGCCGGCAGGCCTTATCGATTGAAGCTTTTGCCCATGTCGCTTGAAGCTTTTTTTCACGATGGTTGAAGCTATTTTCATGGCTGGTAGCTTTTCCCCCATGGCCATTGAAGCTTTTCATGGTCGAAGCTTTTTCACACGTCGATTGAAGCTTTTCCCGCACCGCTCCAAGAGTTGTTTCGTGGTTGAAGCTCTTTACACTAGTAGAAAACAGGGCATTTGTCCCGGTTCGTAAGGGCCTTTTGTCCTGGTTTAAGAACCGGGACAAAAAGGTCGGTACAAATGCCCTCCCCCTTTAGTCCCGATTCTTACACGAACCGGGCCAGATGGGCCTCCACGTGGCCACTGCGGGCAGCCCAGGCAAGGGGGCCTTTGGTCCCGATTGGTGACATGAACCGGGACCAAAAGGCTTCCACGCGTCAGCAGCTGGCTGGAGCTGGTTTTTTTTTTAAAAAAGTGGCTGGTTTAGGGGTTTTGGGGTTAGTTTAGGTTGTTATTAGCTAGCTAATAGAGAGAAGTGCCCTCTCTTATATCTTCGTCCTTGGTTTACCAACGCTGATATATAATAACTCATGCTTGCATCATGCACCATCATATATAATAACAAGTCCTACTAATCATGCATCATCATACAACTTCTACTCGTTATTAATAACAAGTCATACGATCATCATCCTCATAGTCATCGAACCCAACCCTACATAATTGTTCTTAGCACATGATCATCAGTATCAAGTAGGACCTAAACACCCTTAAGGTAAAATAGCATAAAACAATATAGACCCTGACTCTCCATTATGAAGAATGGAGATCATCCTGTCTCCAATTCTTGCGCTTCGCTTCCTTTTGCTTCCAAAAAGCTCCTTACGACTGTCCATACATTTTTTCCATTCTTTGATTGTCATGTCTCCACTTCTTTTAGAAACCCTGTATGGACAATTGAGATTTGTAGGACGACCTGGTTGTATGTTCAAAACATCAAGGCGACCGCGCGTATACATCAGATGAGGCACACAATCATTCGGGATTATCTGTTGAAAAACATAGTAATAACTTCGTAGTTAGCAATGATGTACTAGTTTTAGAAGTATGCAAAAAGATGCACGGATGTCTTAAATAGTAAAAAATCTTACCAGGGTATCTCCATGGTAGTTAACGTAGTTCAACACGTGCACTAGTGGCACGTATTGACCATAATGTTGAGGAGTTCGATTGTAGATATTGTAATTCTCAAGATCAATACAAAATGCGATCAGATGATTTTTTCTCCTTATAAGTTAATTCAGAGCCATCGGTGTAGTGGGTTTTGTCTACCATCTTCCGCACATTCTTTGAAAAATGAAAATAAGCTGTCAACTATTTTGAAATAAACAATATAAATTACTTAATAACTATGTTTGAGAAGCTCACATGTGGGAAGAATTGGAAGTGTATCCACAAGGACCCAAATGTCCATATTGTTTTGCTCGATTGTAGGATCACCAAGATCCATGATGACAAGCATGCCCTCATCAAAACCATACATCTTGCAAAGTGCTTCCAAATTTTTGCAACCAAAATGGGTTACACTCTCAGTATAGTACAACTTTACTTCAAAATCCACACCATGATGGGTCCTTGGGTGAATTTTTTTGGTTTCCATACTTTCATGGTCTTCAAAACCCATCCTCTCCAAGACATAGCATCTTGCATAGCATGACATAAGCTAGTCGAATTGGAAAAGATGAAAAATAACGTTAAAATAGTTGAAGTCGTGCTTAATTACGAAAAAACTATTGTCGTCGTTGCGTACCGTATGAACATCGAAGGTCTCCTCGAGCTTAATGCTGAAGCGCCGATCTTCGTCCAGCTCAAGGAACCTGTCGCACATACCTCGGTCGTCGTGGCACCATTTGCACTCCCCCGGGCGGTTTTCGTCGTCTGAGTACGACATTTCCGGCCTATGTTCATAATTCAAATATTAAACTTGTACAATTAAATATATGTACTAAAAAACCTAAATTAGATCATTATTATTAAATTTTTGCTCACGGGATGGCGACGGCATGAGGGGCACGGCGAGGGCGACAGGCAGGGGACGACGACGGTGCGTCAGGGGCGGTGCGGCGACGGTCGACGGTGAGGGGCGGCGCGGCGACGGGCAGGGGTGCGGCGGCGGCGTCGGGGGGCGCGGGGCGGGTGGCGGCGACGGCGTCGGGGCGGGCGTCGGGGCCGCGCGGGATAGCGCGGGGCGACGATGGCAACAGCGAGGCGGAGACGGGCAACCTGGTGGCGTCGGGGCGGGGAAGAAGAAACTGAACGAAATTTTGACGAGTGCTAGTTATATAGCCAGAGTATTGATCCCGGTTCGTGGCACCAACCGGGCCGTGGTGGCCCTTAGGTGGCACTTTTTTTATATTTTTTTATTCTTTTTTTCTTTTAGCTCAGAATAATTATAATCTTTCTGTTACTCCATTAGTTTCCAAATTTGAATAATTATAATCTTTATGCAACTAAAAATATATTTGGAGTGATTCTTTTTCCTGTTATTTAATATTACTGCGTTTTATCATTATATTGAAAAACAGATTTTGTTATTTTAGTTTCTATCAAAAAAAATCTTTATGACAATTCTTTTTGCTTGTAAAGTTTCTAACAAAAAATTCTTTATGATAATTATTTCTGCTTTTCATGTTTTGAACAGAAAATACTTTGATAATTTTAGTTGCATAAATTTTATATAATTTTAGTTTAAAAAATACTAGAGGTTTATAAAAGCTTTTTAGTTGATTCCTTTTGCTATTAGAGTTTTATAAAATACTAGAGGTTTATAAAATGGACAATCTCTTTCGAAGTATCAGGGTTTTATACGGAAACTCATCTGTTACACAGGGATTTCATTTTTTAAACTTATTTGAACTCCTGACTTTTTGTGTGTTCAAAATAAACCATTCAAAGCCACATCATCAATTTTCAACCCTTTCTGACTTCATTTGTTATTTTTCATGCATTTACTGATTATTTTGAGCTATAAGATCCTGAAATTTAAAACCATATCAAATGAACTCTGAAAAGGTTGGAAGTTGGCATGGTATCATCATTTCATCCACATAGCATGTGCTAGAAAGCTGAGAGGGTTGCGGCAAAAACTGGATGCACTTCATGTACAAAATGGACAATCTCTTTAGAAGTATCAGGAGTTCATACAGAAACTTGTCTTACAACAGGCATTTCAAATGAACTACGAAAAGGTTGAAAGTTGGCATGGTATCATCATAATAGTTGTGGAGAAAGTCTTCACTTTTTCTTCGCTTGTGTCCTTTCCTTATTGCGCCATAACCATGGATAATCTTCATTATTTATCAGGATGCTTGGGCCAGCCTTGACTTTGAAGGGAGGAACTTCATGAAACTTTTCATAATCTTCGGACATGTCTGTCTTGCCCTCCACTCCCTTGACTTTGAAAGAACTATGTGGCGCTTTGGCTCATCATATGATGTATTCGCTTCCTTATTTTTTCTTTTTCTCGGTTTGGTAGACATGTCCTTCACATAGATAACCTGTGCCACATCATTGGCTAGGATGAACGGTTCGTCAGTGTACCCAAGATTGTTTAGATCCACTGTTGTCATTCCATACTGTGGGTCTACCTGTACCCCGCCTCCTAACAGATTGACCCAGTTGCATTTAAACAAAGGGACCTTAAAATCTACTCCGTAGTCAAGTTCCCATATGTCCTCTATGTAACCATAATATGTGTCCTTTCCCCTCTCGGTGGCTGCATCAAAGTGGACACCGCTGTTTTGGTTGGTGCTTTTTTGATCTTGGGCGATAGTGTAAAATGTATTCCCATTTATCTCGTATCCTTTCCAAATCATTACAGTCAAAGATGGTCCCCTGGACAGCGAGTACAACTCCTCACAAACAGTGTTTTCACCTCTGAGACGTGTTTCCAACCAACTGCTGAAAGTCCTGATGTGTTCACATGTAATCCAGTCGTCGCACTGCTCCGGGTGTTTGGAGCGCAGACTGTTGTTGTGTTCATCGACATAAGGGGTCACCAAGGTAGAGTTCTGTAGAACTGTGTAGTGTGCTTGAGACCAAGAATATCCGTCCCTGCATATTATTGTCTCCCCTCCAAGCGTGCCTTTTCCAGCCAGTCTCCTCTCATACCGCGATTTAGGGAGACCTATCTTCTTAAGACCAGGAATGAAGTCAACAGAAAACCCAATGACATCCTCTGTTTGATGGCCCATGGAGATTCTTCTTTCTGGCCTAGCACGGTTACGGACATATTTCTTTAGGACTCCTATGAACCTCTCAAAGGGGTACATATTGTGTAGAAATACGGGCCCCAGAATGACAATCTCGTCAACTAGATGAACTAGGACGTGCATCATGATATTGAAGAAGGATGGTGGGAACACCAACTCGAAACTGACAAGACATTGCACCACATCGCTCCTTAGCCTTGGTATGATTTCTGGATCGATCACCTTCTGAGAGATTGCATTGAGTAATGCACATAGCTTCACAATGGCTAATCGGACGTTTTCTGGTAGAAGCCCCCTCAATGCAACCGAAAGCAGTTGCATCATAATCACGTGGCAGTCATGAGACTTTAAGTTCTGAAACTTTTTCTCTGCCATATTTATTATTCCCTTTATATTCGACGAGAAGCCAGTCGAGACCTTCATACTAAGCAGGCATTCAAAGAAGATTTCATTCTCTTCTTTGGTAAGAGCGTAGCTGGCAGGACCTTCATACTGCTTTGGAGGCATGTCTTTTTCTCGTGCAAACGTTGCAGGTCCTCGCGTGCCTCAGCTGTATCTTTTGTCTTCCCATACACGCCCAAGAAGCATAGCAGGTTCACGCAAAGGTTCTTTGTCACGTGCATCACGTCGACCGAAGAGCGGACCTCTAGGTCTTTCCAGTAGGGTAGGTCCCAAAATATAGATTTCTTCTTCCACATGGGTGCGTGTCCCTCAGCGTCATTCGGAACAGCTAGTCCGCCGGGACCCTTTCCAAAGATTACGTGTAAATCATTGACCATAGCAAGTACGTAATCACCGGTACGCATGGCGGGCTTCTTCCAGTGATCTGCCTCGCCTTTAAAATGCTTGCCTTTCTTTCGACATTGATGGTTTGTCGGAAGAAATCGACGATGGCCCAAGTACACATTCTTCCTGCAGCTTCCCAGGTATATACTTTCAGTGTCAGCTAAACAGTGCGTGCATGCGTGGTATCCCTTGTCTGTCTGTCCTGAAAGGTTACTGAGAGCGGGCCAATCGGCGATGGTTACAAACAGTAACGTGTGCAGGTTAAATTCCTCCTGTCTGTGCTCATCCCACGCACGTACACCGTTTCCATTCCACAGCTGTAAAAGTTCTTCAACTAATGGCCTTAGGTACACATCAATGTCGTTGCCGGGTTGCTTAGGGCCTTGGATGAGAACTGGCATCATAATGAACTTCCGCTTCATGCACATCCAAGGAGGAAGGTTATACATACATAGAGTCACGGGCCAGGTGCTGTGATTGCTGCTCTGCTCCCCGAAAGGATTAATGCCATCCGCGCTTAAACCAAACCATACGTTCCTTGGGTCATGTGCAAACTCAGCCCAGTACTCTCTCTCGATTTTTCTCCACTGCGACCCGTCAGCGGGTGCTCTCAACTTCCCGTCTTTCTTACGGTCCTCACTGTGCCATCGCATCAACTTGGCGTGCTCTTTGTTTCTGAACAATCGTTTCAACCGTGGTATTATAGGAGCACACCACATCACCTTCGCAGGAATTCTCTTCATGCGGGGCTCGCTGTCAACATCACCAGGGTCATCTCGTCTGATCTTATACCGCAATGCACCGCATACCGGGCATGCATACAAATCCTCGTACGCACCGCGGTAGAGGATGCAATCATTAGGGCATGCATGTATCTTCTGCACCTCCAATCCTAGAGGGCATACGACCTTCTTTGTTGCGTACGTACTGTCGAGCAATTCATTATCCTTTGGAAGCTTCTTCTTCAATATTTTCAGTAGCTTCTCAAATCCTTTGCCAGGCACAACATTCTCTGCCTTCCACTGCAGCAATTCCAGTACGGTACCCAGCTTTGTGTTGCCATCTTCGCAATTGGGGTACAACCCTTTTTTTGTGATCCTCTAACATGCGATCGAACTTCAGCTTCTCCTTTTGACTTTCGCATTGTGTCCTTGCATCGACAATGACCCGGCGGAGATCATCATCGGGCACATCGTGTGGTTCCTCTTGATCTTCAGCAGCTTCCCCCGTTGCAACATCATCGGGCACATCGTCTGGTTCCTCTTGATCTTCAACAGCTCCCCCCGTTGCAGCATCACCGTATTCAGGGGGCACATAGTTGTCATCGTCCTCTTCTTCTTTGCCGTCTTTCATCATAACCCCTATTTCTCCGTGCCTCGTCCAAACATTATAGTGTGTCATGAAACCCTTGTAAAGCAGGTGGGTGTGAAGGATTTTCCGGTTAGAGTAAGACTTCATATTCCCACATTTAGTGCATGGACAACACATAAAACCATTCTGCTTGTTTGCCTCAGCCACTTCGAGAAAATTATGCACGCCTTTAATGTACTCGGAGGTGTGTCTGTCACCATATATCCATTGTCGGTTCATCTGCATGCATTATATATAATTATGTGTGTCAAAAGTAAGAAAATCAGACAAATATCTACATAAAGTAAGAAAATCAGACAAGTGTCAGAAAGAAGATAAGAACAAGAGGCTCACCACGGTGGTGCCGCCGACAAGATCGGCGCGGGCGATCAACGGCGGTGAAAACGGAGACGGGGCATGACGGACCGCTAAATCTAGACAAATCTCGAAAAAAATGGAGCTCCGAGGTCGAGCTTCGAGAGGAGAAAGCTTAACTAGTGTGGCTCAGGCATTTCATCAAACACCTCATGTGCATAGGAGGTGAACTAGAGCACCCAAATGCCCTCTCCTCGCCGTATTCAAAAAATAGAGCACTGGAGTGCTCTGCCGCAGCGGTGGGTATATATAGACAAGTTATTTGTCTCGGTTCATGGCATGAAACGGGACTAAAGAACCACCTTCTGTCCCGGTTCAAGCCACGAACCGGGACCAATGGTTGTGGGCCAGGAGCGAGGACCATTGGTCCCGGTTCGTGGCTTGAACCGGGACAAATGGTTCCACACGAACCGGGACCAATGCCCGTGAGGCCCCGGCCGGCCACCTGGGCTCACGAACGGGGACTAATAGACCCCATGGGTCCCGGTTCTTGAAGAACCGGGACTAATGGGCTGGCCAGGCCCGAACAGTAGCCCTGTTTTCTATTAGTGTTATCCATGATTTTTGCTGCAACGGGCAACACGGATAGCTACCATCGGCACCTGATTTTGCTACAACCAGGAAAACGACGAAGTGTGGCCGGCGACGACGCGTTGCAAATTTGTTGCGACCGGCAGTGGAAAAGCTACCACCGACGACCGAATTTGCTTCAACTGGTGTGCGGTGGTGTGTCCGGCATGCGGTGGTGCGACGAGCGGCGACATGGGCTTCCAGCGGGCGAACATAGAGCTATCGATGCGCTTTTTTGCTACCACCGTGGTGACCGCATCCTACGAACGGTGCGGCGACGAGGAGCTGCGACCTCGACGATGGTCTTTGGAACTGGCGATCCATCTCGCAGATGCTGCAACCGCCGGGGAAAAAGGCTTCAACTTTGATGGAAAAAGCTTCAACCGTCAGGGACATAAGATGCATGCTTCCAGCGGGCGAATGGGAGCTGCGAATGGGGAGAGGGGGCGCGCGCATGGCGGAGGGTGCCGGCGTCACAGCCGGAGACGTGTATGCTGGCGGTGCCGGCGGGGGCTGATGCCTGGTGGTGCTGGTGCCCCTGACGTCCGTCTTGGGGAAGAAGAAGGTAAGGGAGAAAAGACGATTGGAAAAGAGCGCTCCCGTCGCCTGTCGCGTACTCGCACGATCGAGAGATCGAACGTCCCGCGCGCGTCCGGCCCAAACTTCGGCCGGCGCGCCGGGTGTAAACATTTACCATTCTGTAACCGGAACATGACCGTTGTAAAAGACCAGGAACCACAAAGTGAGCGCACCGTCCAGTCCCAGACCGAAGGACTGCATATCGATTCGATTATTACAGTTCCGCGCACAACGTCCAGGCACGACCAAATTACGGTCGAATTGCAGATCAAATCGCACACACGCACGCTTGTACAGTATGTATATAGGCTACGTCCTACGTGTATTGGTGCGGCGGGCACGGCAGATACTGCTTCGGGGGCGGGCAGACGCCGCGGAGCACGGAGGCGCACGTCGGCTCGCCGACGCAGGCGAGGTGCACGCAGCAGTACTCCTTGATGGGGTGGTTCTTGACGCCGTCGAAGAGCGCCAGGATGAACTCCCCCGCGCACCAGCTCGGCACGCCCGTCACCGTCTTGTAGCACGGCTGCGGGGGGCTGCGGCCGCCGCACGCCAACGGGACGGCCTGGAGGAGGAGGAGCACGCACAGGCCGCAGAGGCAGAGCTGCCGGAGCGCCATGGCCGGTGGTGCCTGGTGCTTGGCGGCCGTCTGATCTGGGGGCGGTGTAGGTGGTCGATCAGATGGGGTCGGTCGAGGCGGAGGCGTTTGGAGGCGGTATATAGGAGGGGGATGTAATGCACGCACTGATTTGGTTTAGTGTTTCTGAGCGCGTTTTTATTAGATGCTTTTTGTGTTTTATGCCTAATTTGTGCCGTAATACTTATCTTTCTTTTTTTGGATGAATTACTCCAAACATTTAATATCCTCGGGCAATTTCTAGGCTCATTTAAAGGCATGATATTAGTCTTTCCATTGTGATGACTGCCTTCCTTTCTCATGATATTAGTTAATGCTTCATGTATTTCTCCAGAAAAATATTAATGCTTCATGTAAATGTATTGGCAGTGGACAGCCGTGTAGTTGAGGGGAAAAGGTGGTATTAACGCATTGTATCTTAAGCAGATCATACACATTTAGACACAACTTCTCTAAGGATTTGTATCTTACGGTACTGTGTCTACAAAATCTCTTATTTAATGTGTTTTGTGATAGAAAAGACCTGGGTCATCTTGAGTTTGACGCTAAGAGCTGTCTCTATATTAAGATATTGAGATATGATATCTCTCTTTCCTCATCCTATATTCTTAAAAAGTTCATTCCAATTCTCTCGACATGCAAAGTGTTCACGATCAACGTCCAAGTAAGCCATGCATTTAAGTTTTCTCTCAACATGCATACAGTCCACCATCCCAATTATGCCATGCATTTAAGTCTGCCACATAAGCATGTCATGCATTTAAATTATAAATTACAATTACTTTTGCATTAGTCTATGCATGTCATGTTGCCAAATCATACATGCATGTTAGTCATCCTTCACATTTTTCTTAGAAATGACATTTTAACTATAATTAAAAAGTTGTTTGTTTTCTATTTTTAGACACTCCATTGTTTTTCTTGATTTTCAAGATTATATTTTCTTTGCATTAAATTTAGTTATTTTTAGCAAGTATTTTTTTCATTTATTTTAACAAAGTTACCGCAGCAACGAGCGGGGCACCATCTAGTTAAATAGAGTGCTACGTCAATTCTTCTCTTAGGTGGTAGGTTTTAGATAAGGTATACAATGTAATACTAGGACTGCCCTAAAGATGCAAATCAAATGGTCACTTTGCATTTTTTTTTGGAAAACTCTACATTTGGACACGATAATTTTCTTTGCGAGGGTTTGACATGATATCTTTTTTTGAATGTCTTTTTTTTTGAATGTCTTGGAGATGAGCTTAACAAAATGAAGTGGAAGGATTATACCTTTTGCATGGCGTGAAAGGGAGAGTATCTGCCTTGGTCCACACATTTCTCTAAAGGTTTCTTCTTGTACCTCACATTTCAAAAAGGTGTGTGTGCCTCTAAAACTGATACTTTCTCAAGAGTCAACTAGATCCAAATCCATCAACTTAAGGACGGAGTGCCATCCTTGTAAGAGTAAAAGGGTCGACGGCCCATTTAATTGTGTTTTTTATTTTTTCCGAAAGACCACTGTAAAAATAATACTAATATGTTTTATCATCCATGGAAATGTTAACTATTGTCAAATAAATTGTTTATGTGTGCTGAATAAAAATAGTTAGGTGTATAAAAAATATTCACACAACAATAGTGAAATCGATGAGTTTGTTGAGTGCATAGTCCTTTGCCGTGTGTTTTTTATCGGACCCTCAACAAAGGCCCTCCTAAACCGAGTGCAGGCAAAACACTTGACACTCAGAAAATCCTTGCATGTGTCGAGTGCTGATGAAAAAACACTTGGCAAATAATAATCTCTTGGAAAATTAATTGCAGTTATTTGCCACTAAGGAGTATGTTTGAGATGCTTTTTTACTTCCAGTGAACTTTTATAATAATAGATTTGATACTTTTCGCAAAAAAGGACTATGTGACTGATATGTCTCCAATGTATCTATAATTTTTGATTGTTCCATGCTATTATATTACCCTTTTTCGATGTTTATGGGCTTTATTTTACACATTTATATCATTTTTGGGACTAACCTACTAACCGGAGGCCCAACCAGTATTGCTGTTTTTTTTGCCTATTTCAGTATTTCGAAGAAAAGGAATATCAAATGGAGTCCAAATGGAATGAAACCTTCGGGAGCGTGATTTTTGGAACGAACGTGATCCAGAGGACTTGGAGTGCAAGTCAAGAAGCAGCCGATGCTCCCACGAGATAGGAGGGTGCCCCCCCTATAGGGCGCCCCCTGTCTCGTGGGCCCCTCGGGCGTCCACCGACGTACTTCTTCCTCCTATATAAGCCTACGTACCCCGAAAACATCCAGGGGGCCGACGAAACACAATTTCCACCACCGTAACCTTCTGTATCCGCGAGATCCCATCTTGGAGCCTTCACCGGCGCTCCACCGGAGGGGGAATCGACCACGGAGGGCTTCTACATCAACACCATAGCCCCTCCGACGAGTTGTGAGTAGTTTACCACATACCTACGGGTCCATAGTTATTAGCTAGATGGCTTCTTCTCTCTTTTTGGATCTCAATACAATGTTCTCCCCCTCTCTTGTGGAGATCTATTCGATGTAAACTCTTTTTGCGGTGTGTTTGTCGAGATCCAATGAATTGTGGGTTTATGATCAAGTTTATCTATGAATAATATTTGAATCTTCTCTGAATTCTTTTATGTATGATTGAGTTATCTTTGCAAGTCTCTTCGAATTATCAGTTTGGTTTGGCCTACTAGATTGATCTTTCTTGCCATGGGAGAAGTGCTTAGCTTTGGGTTCAATCTTGCGATGTCCTTACCCAGTGACAGAAAGGGTTGCAAGGCACGTATTGTATTGTTGCCATCGAGGATAACAAGATGGGGTTTATATCATATTGCTTGAGTTTATCCCTCTACATCATGTCATCTTGCTTAATGCGTTACTCTGTTCTTATGAACTTAATACTCTAGATGCAGGCAGGAGTCAGTCGATGTGTGGAGTAATAGTAGTAGATGCAGGCAGGAGTCGGTCTACTTGTTGCGGACGTGATGCCTATATACATGATCATGCCTAGATAATCTCATAATTATTCGCTTTTCTATCAATTGCTCGACAGTAATTTGTTCACCCACCGTATTACTTATGCTATCTTAAGAGAAGCCACTAGTGAAACCTATGGCCCCCGGGTCTATCTCTTATCATATTTTCTTCCAATCTACTTTTATTTGCATCTTTACTTTTTGCATCTATATTATAAAATACCAAAAATATATTTATCTTATCTTATTATCTCTATTAGATCTCACTTTCGCAAGTGGGCGTGAAGGGATTGACAACCCCTTTATTACGTTGGTTGCGAGTTCTTTGTTTGTTTGTGTAGGTGCGTGGGACTTTTGAGGAGCCTCCTACTGGATTGATACCTTGGTTCTTAAAAACTGAGGGAAATACTTACGGTACTATTGCTGTCACCCTCTCCTCTTCGAGGAAAACCAACACAAGCTCAAGACGTAGCAAGAAGGATTTCTGGCGCCGTTGCCGAGGAGGTCTTCGCTCAAGTCAAGACATACCAAGTACCCATCACAAACCCATCTCCCTCGCATTTACATTATTTGTCATTTGCCTCTCGTTTTCCTCTCCCCCACTTCACCCTTTCCGTTTTTATTTGTCCTCTCTTTCCTAATATCCTCCTCTCTTTTCGCTTGCCTTTTTCTGCTTGCTTGTGTGTTGGATTACTTGTTGCCATGGCGCAAGATAATACCAAATTGTGTGATTTCTCGAATACCAATAATAATGATTTCCTTAGTACTCCGATTGCTCCTCTTAATGATGTCGAGTCTTGTGAAATCAATACTGCTTTGCTGAATCTTGTTATGAAAGATCAATTCGCCGGCCTTCCTAGTGAAGATGCCGCTACTCAGCTAAACAACTTTGTTGATTTGTGTGATATGCAAAAGACGAAAGATACGGATAATGATATTGTTAAATTGAAGTTATTTCCGTTTTCACTTAGAGATCGTGCTAAAGTTTGGTTTTCGTCTTTGCCTAAAAATAGTATTGATTCTTGGAACAAGTGCAAAGATGCTTTTATCTCTAAGTATTTTCCTCCCGCTAAGATTATCACTCTTAGGAACGATATTATGAATTTTAAACAACTTGATCATGAGCATGTTGCCCAATCTTGGGAAAGAATGAAATTGATGCTTCGCAATTGCCCTACTCATGGTTTGAATTTAGGGATGATCATACAAAATTTTTATGCCGGTTTGAACTTTGCTTCTAGAAATCTCTTAGATTCGGCCGCGGGAGGCACGTTTATGGAAATCACGTTAGGAGATGCTACAAAACTTCTTGATAATATTATGGCTAATTATTCTCAATGGCACACCGAAAGATCTTCTAGTAAAAAAGTGCATGATATAGAAGAAATTAATGTTTTGCGTGGAAAGATGGATCAACTTATGAAATTGTTTGCTACTAAAAATACTCCTCTTGATCCCAATGATATGCCTTTGTCTTCTTCGATTGAGAATAATAATGAATCTATGGATGTGAATTTTGTTGGTAGGAATAGTTTTGGAAACAATGCTTATAGAGGAAACTTTAATGCTAGACCGTTCCCTAGTAATTCAATAACTCTTATGGTAATTTTGATAAGATGCCCTCTGATTTTGAGAATAGTGTGAAATAATTTATGATTTCTCAAAAGAATTTTAATGCCTTGCTTGAAGAAAAATTGCTCAAAGTTGATGATTTGGCTAGGAACGTTGATAGACTTTCGCTTGATGTTGATTCTCTTAAACTTAGATCTTCTCCTCCTAAGCATGATATCAATGAGTCCCTCAAAGCCATGAGGATTTCCATTGATGAGTGTAAGGAAAGAACCGCTAGATTGCGTGCTAAGAAAGATAGCTTTATAAAAGCGTGTTCTTCTAGTTTCCATGAAAATAATGATGAGGATCTTAAAGTTATTGATGCGTCTCCTATTAGATCTATGTTTTGAAATATGAATTTTGATAATTATGGTACTGATGATGAGTCAACTTTACCTAGAAGGCGTCCCAAGAATTCGGAGTTTTTAGATCTTGATGCTAAATTTGGTAAAAGTGGGATTGGAGAGGTCACAACTTTAAATAGCATTGAACCCACTATCTCGGATTTCAAGGAATTTGATTATGATAATTGTTCTTTAGAAGGTTGTATTTCCTTGTTGCAATCCGTTGTTAATTCTCCTCATGCTTATAGTCAAAATAAAGCTTTTACCAAACATATCGTTGATGCCTTGATGCAATCTTATGATGAAAAACTTAATTTGGAAGCTTCTATACCTAGAAAACTTAATGATGAGTGGGAACCTACTATAAAGATTAGAATTAAAGATCATGAGTGTTTTGCTTTGTGTGATTTGGGTGCTAGTGTTTCCACGATTCCGAAAACTTTATGTGATATTCTAGGTTTCCATGATCTTGATGATTGCTATTTAAATTTGCACCTTGCGGATTCCACCATTAAAAAGCCAATGGGAAGGATCAATGATGTTCTCATTATTGCAAATAGAAATTTGGTGCCCGTGGATTTTATCGTTCTTGATATAGATTGTAATCTTTATTGCCCTATTATTCTTGGTAGACCTTTCCTTAGAACGATTGGCGCGATTATTGATATGAAGGAAGGAAATATTAGATTCCAATTTCCATTAAAGAAAGGCATGGAACACTTTCCAAGAAAGAAAGTCAAATTACCTCATGAATCTATCATGCGGGCTACTTATGAATTTAGTGCCAAAGATGTCACTAGTTAGATTTATCTTCGCTTTTATGCCTAGCTAAGGGCGTTAAACGATAGCTAGTTGGGAGGCAACCCAATTTTCTTTGTGTTTTTGTTTTTGTTCCTGTTTACTAATAAATCTTGCATCTACCTTCTGTTTAGATGTGTTTTTATCTTTTAATTAGTGTTTGTGCCAAGTAGAACCTATAGGACAACCTATGATGATAGTTGATTTGATTCTGCTGAAAAACAGAAACTTTGCACGCACGGATATAATTTTTTTAAATCACAGAAATGTGCTTTTGCGTTGATTCGTTTTGCTGCTGATCAATAAACAGTAGGTTTAACACCAAAATAAATAAAGAATGAGTTCATTACAGTACCTTATGTGGTGGTTTTGTTTTCTTTCACTAACGGAGCTTATAAGATTTCCTGTTGAGTTTTGTGTTGTGAAGTTTTCAAGTTTTGGGAAAAGCTTTTATGGACTATGGAATAAAGGGTGGCAAGAGCCTAAGCTTGGGGATGCCCAAGGCACCTCAAGATATTCAAGGATAGCCAAAAGCCTAAGCTTGGGGATGCCCCGGGAAGGCATCCCCTCTTTCGTCTTCGTTCATTGGTAACTTTACTTGGAGCTATATTTTTATTCGCCACATGATATGTGTTTTGCTTGGAGCGTCGTGTATTATATTAGTATTTGCTTTTTAGTTTACCACAATCATCCTTGCTGTACACACCTTTTTGGAGAAACCTACTTGATTAGAATTTGCTAGAATACTCTATGTACTTCACTTATATCTTTTGAGCTTGATAGTTTTTGCTCTAGTGCTTCACTTATATCTTTTAGAGCATGGTGGTGTCTTAATTTTGAAGAAATTTATAGTCTCTCATGCTTCACTTATATATTTTTGAGAGTCTTTTAGAACAGCATGGTATTTGCTATGGTTTAAAAGTTGGTCCTAGAATGATGAGCATCCAAGTTGGGTATAATAAAAACTATCATAGAAAAAGAATTGGATGCTATGATCAATATGATGCTTGATAATTGTTTTGAGATATGGAGGTAGTGATATTAAAGTCATGCTAGTTGAGGTGATTATGAAAAATACTTGTGTTAAGGGTTGTGATTCCCGTAGCATGCACGTATGGTGAACCACTTTGTGATGAAGTTGGAGCACAATTTTATTTATTGGTTTTCTTCCTTATGAGTGGCGGTCGGGGACGAGCGATGGTCTTTTCCTACCAATCTATACCCCTAGGAGCATGCGCGTAGTGCTTTGGTTTTTGATGACTTCTAGATTTTTGCAACAAGTACATGAGTTCTTTTGACTAATGTTGAGTCCATGGATTATACACACCCTTTCACCCTTCCACCATTGCTAGCCTCTCTTGTGCCGTGCAACTTTCGCCGGTACCATACACCCACCATGTACCTTCCTCAAAACAGCCACCATACCTACCTATTATGGCATTTCCATAGACATTCTGAGATATATTGCCATGCAACTTTCCACCGTTTCGTTATTATGACACGCATTACTTTTGTCATATTGCTCTTTGCATGATCATGTAGTTGACATTGTATTTGTGGCAAGGCCACCTTCATAATTTTCATACACGTCGCTCTTGATTCATTGCATATCCCGGTACACCGCCGGAGGCATTCATATAGAGTCATATCTTGTTCTAGCTTTGAGTTGTAATTCTTGAGTTGTAAATCCATAAAAGTGTGATGATCTTCATTATTAGAGCATTGTCCCAGTGAGGAAAGGATGATGAACACTACTAGGGAAAAGCCTATACACAGAATCTTAGCAGCAACACGGCTCAAAAAGGAGCGTTGCTGCTAATTAGTAGTAGCGCGTGTGCGGGAAACTCGCTGCTGATAAGTTTTTAGCAGTAGCGTGCTCTGTGTAAACCGCGCTGCTACAAATATCGACCGGCGGTGTTCACCTAACTCCATTTAGCAGTAGCGCGGTGGCGCGAACCACGCTACTGCTACGGATGTAGTAGTAGCGCGCTTTTACTGAGATCGCTGCTGCTAAATTTCAAATTGGCACACTTTTTTGTCCCTGTTAGCAGTAGCGCCGTCGCCCAAAGCGCGTTGCTGCTAATTCCTTAGCAGTAGCGCGTTTTAGCTCCCGCGCTACTGCTAACCCGCACCAACCCACCACCTTTTCCCCACCGTCCCTCCCCTCCCCCTCCTCTCTTCCCTTCCCCCTACCTCCCCCACATGCTCCCACTCTCACTCTTCTTCTTCCTCAATACTTCTCCCCCATTACTCTCTCTTCTATCCACCTTTCTCTCTCTTCATTACTCCTACCTAACTACACCACGTCCATTAATGCATCTCCTTTCTCTTTTTCCTTTCCCCTCCACTAGTTGAAGTTGTCTCCTCCCAAATTAGGTAGCTAGGTAGATGTAGGATTTTGTTAAGTGACCTATTTGCCCCTAACTAGATCTATCTTTGTCAAGAGAGCTTTGTGCACTTTTGATCTCCCTACAACATCATCTCCACCGTGTGCTCGATCTCGATCGAGATAGAGGCGATGAAAATTTCATGCTTTTGCAAAATGGAAATATGTTTATGTGTGTGTGATATGTTTGTGGAAATTGTGTGTGTGGCGTGAGTTGACGCCAAATTGTGCTTTTGAGTTGCCTATGTTTTGCCGAAATGTCGATTTATTTCCGTTTCGGCGAATTCCGGGCAAACTCTAGATCCATATATGTCCTATTTTTAGGGAAGGTCATGCCAAATTTTTGTATGACTTTGATGCATGCATGCATTTTTATAATCAATTTGTTTATTATTACCGTGCAGAGTTGACGATGGTCAGTGGAACGATGGTGGACAGGTGGTTGCGGTCGGCGGTGCAGGACATGAAAGAAAATAACCGGACAGAGGTTTTATGTCCGTGTCGAAAATGCAAAGGAATAGTTTGGCTCGACCCCCATGACGATGGTCGTGTCGAAGCGCACCTGCTCATGACTGGTTTCATGGATGGCTATACTCGGTGGATAATTGAAGATGAGGATGACAATGTTGAGGATGCCGACGGGGCAGGCAATGATGACACGGGGCAAGACGAAGAGATGATCGATAATGGCGGCGGGGAAGAGGCCGGACATGGCGGCGGAGAAGGGGCCAGACATCGCGGAGGAGAAGGGGCCGGACATGGCGGCGGAGAGAACGACATGGACTCCACGCAGCAGAGTTCGTCGGTACTAAGTTCAATCGTGCGGGACCCTCATATTCAAGCATTGCTTCGCAAGGAGACGAGTACTGAGAGAGTTGCTTCTAGAGAGGAGGCTAAGCTGGAGCAACTGGTGGTAGACTCGAACACTCCATTGTATGATGGTTGCAATCCTGAGGTGACCCGCTTGAGTTTCACGCTCCAACTCCTGAAGACGAAGGCTAAAAACAAATGGACCGACACTAGCCTCGATGAGCATCTCAAGTACCTAAAGGATGTTCTTCCCGCGGGTAATCTATGTCCTACTAGTGTTGATGAGGCCAAGAAGATCGTGTGCCCTCTTGATCTGCCACTTGTTAGATACCATGCATGCATCAACGATTGCATAATTTATCGGAAGGAGCACGCGGAAAAAACAAGCTGTCTGGTGTGCAATGCTTCTCAATACAAGAAGGCCGGGAAGAAATGTCCCCAGAAAGTTGTATGGTACTTACCGATCACTCCCCGTCTCCAGAGGTATTTTGTAGATCCCAAGGAAGCAAAGCTAATGCGCTGGCACGCGGAGAGGAAGAAGCCCGACGATGGAGATGATCCGAAGCTGAGACACGTGAAGGATGGAAGCCAGTGGAGAGTGTTGAACAGCTTCTATCGGTATTTTGAATGTGATGCAAGGAACATCATGCTCGGCGTGTGTACCGATGGCATGAATCCGTTTGGCAACCAGAACACCAACCATAGCACATGGCCTGTGTTTGTATGGATGTACAACCTCCCCCCTGGTTGTGCATGAAATCGAAGTACATTCACATGAGCATGCTTATTCAAGGGCCGAAACAACCAGGAAATAATATTAATTTGTATCTGGGGCTACTTCAAGAGGAGTTAGACACGTTATGGAAAACACCGGCAAAGACATGGGACGCCAGCAAAGGTGAGTATTTCAACATGAGAGCCGCGCTGATCATGACAGTGCAGGACTATCTCGGTTACGGATATGTGGTAGGCCAGGTGTGCCATGGATATTGCGGATGCACGCGGTGCATGGATGATACGACGTCTCAGCAGCTAACGTCAAGGAAAGATGGCGGGTCTGGGAAAATCATGTACATGGGGCATCGAAGATGGCTTGAACAGGACGACCCGTGGAGAAACCGTGGAGATCTATTCAATGGTCACGCTGAGCATCGAGGACCTCCACGTAAGCGGAGCGGTGCCGAAATCGATGAGCTGTTGAAAAACTGGAAGGAGTGCCCCGCGCCAGGAAAGAGATGAGAAAGGCGCCGGAGCCGCTACTGAAGGTATGGAAGACGAGGTCTGTGTTCTGGGACTTGGAGTACTGGCACAAACTCGATACACCTCATTGCCTTGATCAAATGCATATCTGTAAGAATGTCCTTGAGAGCTTGCTCGCAACACTGATGAACATGCCGGATAAGACCAAGGATGGGCCGAAGGCAAGAAAAGACTTGCAAGATTTGAAAATCAGGGAAGATCTGCACATGCTGCCCCGTAAAATGTCAGACAAGACAGAGACGGAGACAGAGGCACGTGAGAAGAAGGGCAATAAAATAAAGAAAGAGGATTATTGCCCCCCTTCTTGCTTCACCTTAAGTCAGGCTGAGATCAATCAATTCTTTAAGTGCCTTACCGGAGTCAAAGTTAGTTCCGGTTACTGTGGTTGTTCTACCGAGAGATGAACTAAGGAGCGGCAACCCCTACATCAGTTCTTTGTACCGCCCAGAAGGGCACGAGAGAAAAAACAAAACCAATAAAAGATCAGACGAGATGGAATTGGTAACGTGAACGTCTTTTCGTCTTCTTGCCTTAGATCAATCAATTCTTTAAGTGCCTTACCGGAGTCAAAGTTAGTTCCGGTTACTGTGGCAAGATAAGCAGATATCTAGACACGGACAAGAAAAGGTTCGGCGGGATGAACTCTCATGACTGTCATGTGATGATGACGCAGATACTACCTGTTGCCCTTAGAGGGATAATGGACAAGCACGTCTGTGACACGCTTATTGATCTCTGCAACTTTTTCGATGTCATCTCTCGAAAGTCGATCAGTGTGAAGCAGCTCCAAAGGCTACAGGAAGAGATCGTTGTGATACTGAATGAGCTTGAGATGTACTTCTCGCCCGCGTTCTTTGACGTGATGGTGCATCTATGTGTCCATATTGTGGATGACATAATAGACCTGGGGCCGTCATTCCTGCACAACATGATACCGTTTGAGAGGATGAATGGGATCATCAAAGGATTCGTTCATAACATGTCCCGTCCGGATGGAAGCATCGTCCAGGGCTATTTGGCACAAGAGTGCATCTCTTTTTGTGAGAATTTTCTATATGGCGCAGACCAACCGCCTGGTGTTAGTGTTGGTTTGCCCGTTAACAAGCACGATGGGAGGCTCGAAGGAGATGGTCACTGCAACGGTTGCAGGGAACTGCACGTGGCATACTCAGATTGACACAGCGACTTTGACAGAGCAAACTTGGTAGTGCTACAACACCTAGACGAGGTAGATCCTTTCGTGGCACTGCACAAAGAAATTATCGCAAAGAAGTATCGTGACCGGGGGGTATGCAGGACAGACGCCGAAGTTACTAGAGAGCACAACTCCACTTTCCTGCATTGGTTCAAAGAGCATATTATTGCTAATCCCCCGAAGGAGGGCCCTAAGGACGGATTGCTCATATACGCCTTAGCACATGGCCCCTCGCCCAACCTCATAACCTATCAGGCATATGATATCAACGGATACACATTCTACACGGAGGCCAAAGATATGGACAGTGATGATCAGAACTCAGGGGTGACGATGGAATGCATGACCGGCAGCGACAACGGCGCAACTGAATGATTTTATGGAAGGGTCGAGGAGATCTGGGAGCTTGACTACTTTGGACTGCACAACACGATGATGTTCCGTGTCAGATGGGCTAAGAATGTCGAAAGAGAAAGCCGGATTTTCACTACCATGACTATACCTGACGCCAACAGTGCTACCGTGAACGCTATCGCAAAAAACGAGCCATGGGTACATGCTAAGCACGTGACATAGTGCTTCTTCATAACTGACCCCCGCAATCCCAGCTGTGTTGTCGTGAGGAGAGGCAAAAGGAACATCATTGGAATGGATGGAGTCGCCAACGAGGAAGACTATGATCAGTACAACAACCCAATGAGGGAAGATGACGATGATGATGAAGTATACGTCAAAATAAGAATCAATACTACATTACCTAAGAAAAATTGTACTCCATGGAAAAGGAAAAGTCACAATGAGGGGCTCGATTATTCTTCGACGAACAAGAAGGGAAAGAAGCTGACTCAAAAACGAAAATGTCAGCACTGAGGAAACTTATGTTATCGGTCAAATGATGTAGGATGGATTTTCCCTATATAGGACAAATGTTTACTACAAGCAATGGTAGTTACCACCACTTGCGTTTTGTATGTTGTATGTAGTATCTGTCAAAACCAAGAGTATATACATGTAGTATGTAGTATATATCAATGATTAGGTAGTATATATACTATTTTTTGGGTAGTATGTACCATGTTTTAAGTATGCTCTTTTTTATGTATAAATATGTACATATTTCACAAATATAACAAAAACTATGGACTCATATGCAATTTTTTCATGTAACTTGATTTCAAATATCTTAGATATAGTATATTAACATATTTAAAATAATAAAATAATATATATACTAACACATGGTAGTATATGAGTCATGTGGGGTAACTACCACCGGGTGGTAGGATGGATTTTCCCTATATATATATGTTCCTATTTTGTATACACACTTAACCATTATTATGCATGGGTCCAATGATGTGTAATATATATGTTCCTATTTTGCATACATATTTAACCGTCAAATGATGCAATATATATCGCCCTCCCTTCGTTCACTGCCCTCGGGAAATAAAAGTGGGATAAAATAAAGGAAAAGAAAAAGGAAAACTAGCAGTAGCGAAGGTAGTAGCAGTGCGTTTTGCCTAAACCGCTACAACTACTGAAGTTAGCAGTAGGGAATTTCGTATAAAGCTCTACAACTACTGAAGGTAGTAGCAGCGTGTTTTGTCCAAATGCGCTACTGCTACGTCCACTTAACCCAAAATTCTCACCCGCCCTGCTTCATCCTGCCTTTTCCCCCCAAATCCCCACTCTCTCTTCCCCCGTCGCACCGCCGCGCCCGACCCGGCCCCGGCGCTCGCCCGGCGCTAGCCCCCGACCCCGGCGCTCGCCCCCGACCCGGCCCTCGCCCCGACCCCGACCTCGGCGCTCGCCCCCGACCCGGCCCTCGCCCCCGACCCCGGCGCGCTCGCCCCCGACCTGTCGGCCCTCGCCTCCCTCCTCTCCCCTCCCGGCCGTCGTCGGGCCTGCCTCCTCGCCCCTGCACCCTCTGTAAACCCCCCTCTCTCTCTGCTAGGGTTCTTCGGTTAATTTACTTAGGTTTTAGTTAGGGCAGTATGTTAATTAGGTTATCTATTTAGTTATGAATTTAGCTAGGTTTCAAAATTAGCTGAATTTATATGCAAATTTGAACTGGACATGTGATATGTGCATATGTCATGTTTTGGACATGTCATGTTTGGAAAATGATCCGAGTGGCCTATGTTACGCCGGAATGTTGATTCATTTCCGTTCCGGTGAATTTCAGGCACTCGACATGTCCATTTTTTAGCAAAGGTCATGCCGAAATTTCCCGTGAATAAAGGCATGATTTTGTGCTACATAGTTGGCATATCGAGTGCTGGCACATAGATTTCTTTTTATGTCATTTCTCATTTATTCATACTTTTAGAAATAAATGAGGACACTTAATCATAGGAAACATGTCGAACAACGAAGAAACTGGGCCTTCTGACCAAGATGCAGAAGAGATGGATTATGAGGGTGAACAAGAGTACCTTGACTATTTGACTGCTAAGCAAGGTTTGCAGGTCGGTCTCGATGATGGTAGTGACGCCGACATCGACACCGACGGCGCCGGCACTGATGGCGGCACCGAGACCGGTGGGGAAGGTACCGGCCCCGATGCCGCTACCGAAAAGAGGAAGCATAAAAAGCAGATGATACGAAAACCTAACAAACTAGGGATTGGACGACTTGTGATCACAAAGATGGCACCTGGCAAGTTTGAGCCGTTAGAGCCGGAAGAACCTCGCAAGTGCTATGGGAACCAAGTAGGATGCATCCTACGGGAATGTGCGAGCATCAACGACGATGACTTAAGGAGTAAAGAACATTTGACGCAGTTGCTCCTAACAAAGTTGCACAAGAGATTCAAGTTCCCCGACCGGGATGATAACATAGAACAACCGTGGGATGATCCGAAGATGAAAAGATTAACAATCACGTCATGGGCATGTTCAACAATGATTTGGCCTCCTGGAAAGGGAGGGTGAAACGAGCTATTGAGGCTGATGAACCCCTGTCCAAGATTCTGGAGGAAAATCCGACACTTACGGAAGAGGAGTTCGAAAAGTTCAAGGACACTTGCGCTACCGAGGCAGCCAAGGCTAAGGCTGTGAAATTCAAGAGTCTTCAGCAAAGGAACACGGGGAAGCATCGCCTCGGAAGCCGTGGCTACCTCGGTAAAAGGCCCATCTGGGATAAGGAGGACGCGGAACGTGAAGCCACGGGTCTCCCAGACCCCTTCGCGAAGTTCACCAACCCCTTGGAGCATGACTTCATTAGGGCCCGCTACAAGTGGGACAAGGAGAAAAAGGTTTTTTACATGGACAAGATCACGAGGAAATTGATTAGACTACTGGAGAAGCAACACCAGCTTGCAGCCGAAAGCCCTACTTCTCCGATGAGGCCCAAGTGGGACACCCCTCTCAACCGGGCCTTGAACGAACTTAAGGGACTCCCTTTGGATCAGCGGCCGCAATATGGTCGTGTGCACGGTGCTGGAGATGGCGCCACGTGGAAGGTGTTTTACAACGAGGGCCCAGAGGCCAAGAAGCAGAAAAAGAAGTTTAGTCAGGCAAACATCGACGCGAAGGTGAAGCTTGCGGTCGAGAAAAAAGCAGCTGAGGACGCGAAAAAGCAGCCGAGGACAAATATGAGTTGCTACAGCAGGTAGTCAATGCAGCTGTAACTACCTGCAGAAATGATTTTGCTACTAACTTGGTTCCAGTTATCATCAACTAGGCGAAGGAAAATCCAGACGAGACGGTACATGATTTCCCGTTGCCCAGTTTCGTCGGGAGCAACTCCATGAACAACAACACCATCGGACCATCACTTGCTCACGCAACCGGGCCTCCTCTCGCAGCCGCTCCCGCTCATAGCAGCCCGTCCTCAATCTCAGGCGTGCTAGGTGGGCCTTCATCTTTGGCTGAGCTCGACGCCGTCACGGTAATTACATGGCGCACCAACATATATATATATATATATATATATATATATATATATATATATATATATATATAATATTCCATTTTTGTTGCCTTTCGGTTGTTTTACGCCACAAACATATGTGTTTGCAGGCGAAAGAAACCCCGTGCACCATACTCTACTTGATCAAAGGCCAGATGGTGGACGTGGGAAAGGGGATGATAATGGACCCCTCTCAACGCACGTTCCACAACCAGCCGATCCCCGCTGGGAACTTCAGGGTTAGCTTGACCAGTGTGAAATCGGGGCACGAGGATTTGCCTCCTCCAGTACAGCATGTGGGAGCGGACGACGAGACCCCGCCGCGGATTGGAAGCTGCAAGAATTGGGTGCTGCTATGGCCGAAGAATCTTATTCGTCTGGAGCCGGCCGAGAGCACACCAATAACTACCACACATCAACAAGCATGTGCGGAGACCACCACCCCGCCTACGCAATTACCAGCTCCTGTAGTGCCGGGTGAGAGCGGCGGACGACATGATGAAGGGGGTGCAATAGTACTGGATGATGTAATTTCTCCTGTAGAACAGAGAATGGATGATGAGACGGAGGTCGACCCTATGGATTACCTCAATACAAACGTGTATGACTGTGACATAAATATGATGAGTCAACCATATGACGAATCGGGCTATCAGCTTGCTAATGAGGATATGGATGATATGCCCGGGCAAGTTCGTACCATGGATTGCAAAAAGTCTCTCTTCATGAAATCCTCACAGGACACGCCTGAAGATGCCGCCTCAACACAGGTTCAACTAGCCGGGCGCGAGGGTCGTACAGTACTTAGCACGGGAACACTGGGGCAGGGGTTAAGGAAGGGTCTGGAAGGTGTGCCCAAGAAAAAGGAGAGGAAGAGATCGGGGAAGGTAACTGCCTCCAAACAAGCCAGAGCACATAGCAGCCAGACGATGCATTCTGAAGAGCGTGTACCCGTGAAAGGTGCGGTCATGTTCCATCTCACGGGCGAGCCGATGCTACCGCTGAAACCGCTGGAGGCACTATCAGGGGATCTCAGGAGACTGCACGACCATGTGCTGTCGACTGAGAAAAGCCTACTAGCCTCAAAGGATCCAGGATATCCGACATACGCGGCTCGTGTGCCTGAGGGGAAGTGCTACGTCGACACACGGCCCGCGGAGGTGTTCTTCCTGCGGTTTGACCATATCTTTGAGATGTTCCTAACAAGGCGGCTTGATTTTACTATCGTCCGCCTTTTTGCGCTACATATGAGCTCTGTCGTGAAGAGTGAAGAAGTCTCGCAAATCTGTGTGGCGGATCCGTACTACATGCACGAGTCTTTCTTGAGTCTCGGTGACTTTGAGCATGAAACTGCTAGGGAGTACCTCCAAAACTTCATGGTACAGAATAAGGACCGGGAAATTGTCCTCGTGCCTTATCATCCAAAGTAAGTCAGTTCCGGACAATCCTTTCATACATTTCAATCATTCCTTCTATCTCATATGGGGAATAATTTGAGGTGTCTTTTCCCCGCAGCAACGGGCACGCCGTCCTTATCGTTCTTTACCCGCAAGTTTCCCACGCCGTGTATTTTGACCCTTCTAGAGGCTACGAGAAAAAAGACTACACCCACATAACGAATATTCTAGATGATGCTCTCCAAGGCTTTAGCTTTAGAGGTGGCCACGTGCAGATCAAGAAACAAAGGAACAAGAAGATGGGTTTCGCGCATAAAACTAACTTCTCCTGCATCCATGTCCCAAAACCAAGCAAGAAGGATGGATTCTACATCGTCCATCTCATGATTCAGTTCAACACAGATCACCAAAAGCTTCGCATTAACAGCAGAAATGATGATCATATCCACAAGTGGCTAGAATCTCATGGAGAAGTGGATCATAAACTTAGAGATGACTTCTTTCGCATCCAAAGTGACATTGCGACGATCATCATGAAAGAAGTCGTCGATGAGAAGGGGATGTTCCACCACGGCCCTATATCGCGAGCTGACGTCCGAACTCGCATAGGCATGCAACGTCTAGACCTCACGCCGTTCAAGAAGCTAGGGTTTGTCCTCGATGATATGGAAGGATGGAACTTCTAGTGATTTATGATGCCGATGATGAGGATATGTGTCGGTTGAACTTGTATACTTTTTGTAGCGATGAAACTTTGTGATGTCCACGGTCCCTGCCGAACTTGCGTAACGCTACTTTGTTAGTGTGCGTACGATGACCTGCGTACCTGTAGTTAATTAATTTGCGTACTGTATGTTGCATCTAGTTGCTAACCCTTTCTTTTTCGGTGTTGCTCTAGTATATTTTGTTGCATATATATGATTGTACATCCTCTTCATGAACATGCATCTCTAATAGGTACCTAGTTTCTTGATGGCGAGATGGAATTGCTATGTCGTGTACAAAGGGAAGGTTCCGGGGGTGTACAACGAGTGGCATGAGTGTCAGGCGCAAGTCAATGGGTTCACGGGCGCCAGCCATAAATGCTTCAAAAGCAGACAAGAAGGAGAAGCTAGTTACTTGAGGTTCACGCTAGCGCGAGAGAGGACTCGTAACCGCCACCTCATGTACTGCATAGTTCCGCTCTCACTCATAGTGATAGCACTTCTTGCGTATACCTTTGTTTAAATGGATGACGTTGTTGTAGTTGCAAGTATTCGAGACTTGCATGTATCGCTATTTTCGAGATGATGACAAGATATCACTTTGTGTTGGATGATGATTATGATGAGACTATTTGTATGTACATGCTATGATTACATTTGTGGTCTCGCAGGCATTTGTATGTGTATCATGATGACATTTCTATGTGCTAAAGATTCTTCTATAAAGCCTGTTCAAATACAAAACAAATATGCCAAAAAAACAAAAAAACCTACTTAAATTAGCAGTAGCGAGTGTATAAAAGTTAGCAGCAGCGCCGCGATAGCAGTAGCGCGTCCAGGCAAAGCGCGCTAGAGCTACTAGCAGTAGCGAGCTTCCGCTAACAGCGCTGCTGCTACACTTGTGTAGCAGTAGCGCCGGTGAGCACGCGCTACTGCTATCTGTTAGCTGTAGCGCCTTATTAGTAGCGCCTATCCCCGAGCTACTGATACATCTAAAACCCGCGCTGCTGCTAGCCTTTTCCCTAGTAGTGTGAAGACTATGATTCCCCCACAAGTCGGGATGAGACTTCGGACTTTACAAGAAAAAAAAGAAAAAAAGAAGGCCAAAGAAAAAATAGAAGAAAGAAAAAAAAGAGAAAAAAAGAAGAAAAAAAATAAAATGAGAGAAAAAGAGAGAAGGGACAATGCTACTATCTCTTTTCCACATTTGTGCTTCAAAATAGCACCATGATCTTCATGATAGAGAGTCTCATATGTTGTCACTTTCATATACTAGTGGGAATTTTTCATTATAGAACATGGCTTGTATATTCCAATGATGGGCTTCCTCAAAAATGCCCTAGGTCTTCGTGAGCAAGCAAGTTGGATGCACACCCACTTAGTTTCTTTTGTTGATCTTTCATTTATTTATAGCTCTAGTGCATCCATTGCATGGCAATCCCTACTCACTCACATTGATATCTATTAATGGGCATCTCCATAGCCCGTTGATACACCTAGTTGATGTGAGATTATCTTCTCCTTTTTTGTCTTCTCCACAACCACCATTCTATGTCCATGGCTCACGCTCATGTATTGCGTGAAAGTTGAAAAAGTTTGAGATTATTAAAGTATGAAACAATTGCTTGGCTTGTCATCGGGGTTGTGCATGATTAAATACTTTGTGTGATGAAGATAGAGCAACAGCCAGACTATATGATTTTGTAGGGATAACTTTCTTTGGCCATGTTATTTTGAGAAGACATGATTACTTTGATTAGTATGCTTGAAGTATCAACATTTTCATGTTAATATGAACTTTTATTTTGTATCATTTGGATATGAACATTCATGCCACAATAAAAAAAATTACATTGAGAATTATGCTAGGTAGCATTCCACATCAAAAATTTCTTTTTTATCATTTACCTACTCGAGGACGAGCAATAATTAAGCTTGGGGATGCTTGATACGTCTCCAACGTATCTATAATTTTTGATTGTTCCATGCTATTATATTACCCCTTTTGGATGTTTATGGGCTTTATTTTACACATTTATATCATTTTTGAGACTAACCTACTAACCGGAGGCCCAGCCCGTATTGCTGTTTTTTTGCCTATTTCAGTATTTCGAAGAAAAGGAATATCAAACGGAGTCCAAACGGAATGAAACCTTCGGGAGCATGATTTTTGGAACGAACGTGATCCAGAGGACTTGGAGTGCAAGTCAAGAAGCAACCGAGGCTCCCACAAGATAGGAGGGCATGCCCCCCCTATGTCATCTTGCTTAATGCGTTACTCCGTTCTTATGAACGTAATACTCTAGATGCAGGAAGGAGTCGGTCGATGTGTGGAGTAATAGTAGTAGATGCAGGGAGGAGTCGGTCTACTTGTTGCGGACGTGATGCCTATATACATGATCATGCCTAGATAATCTCATAATTATTCGCTTTTCTATCAATTGCTCGACAGTAATTTGTTCACCCACCGTATTACTTATGCTATCTTAAGAGAAGCCACTAGTGAAGCCTATGGCCCCCGGGTCTATCTCTTATCATGTTTGCGTCCAATCTACTTTTATTTGCATCTTTACTTTTTGCATCTATATTATAAAATACCAAAAATATATTTATCTTATCTTATTATCTCTATTAGATCTCACTTTCGCAAGTGGGCGTGAAGGGATTGACAACCCCTTTATTGCGTTGGTTGCGAGTTCTTTGTTTGTTTGTGTAGGTGTGTGGGACTTTTGAGGAGCCTCCTACTGGATTGATACCTTGGTTCTCAAAAACTGAGGGAAATACTTACGCTACTATTGCTGCATCACCGTCTCCTCTTCGAGGAAAACCAACGCAAGCTCAAGATGTAGCATTGACACAAAATAAAGTTTTTAAAATCTACCCTTAAATACAAGTTGATTAACCATTATTGTCGGGCTCTCCGACTAGGAGCCACATCGACACTATCCTGGATAGCCAACTTGTGGCCCACTCCTATCCTGATAGGCCCCACCACTCAATAAAACACATAATATCTATCTAATTACAGCTAAGCTATGAAAAATCAATAGAACTATTTTCTCCCACGTATTAACATGCTTGCCGCCAAAATCTACTTTTTGATCACATCCCTAAACCCTAAACCCTAATCCTACCTACCTACTCAAGTGGAAATTGTAGGCTCGTGGATCACATGAAAATAAATCACCATCGATAGAATTTGCCCACTCATGGACCAGCATCAACGTTCTTGATCAACTTGAAGGAACTCCTCCTACTTCCTCTTCCATAGGTATATTGTTGCACACCGAATTCAGAGACTATAAGTATTCTATCATACATAGGAGAAAGTAATGAAAAGGAACAATTGAAGATTGTAATCTATGATGAACATTTTTATTTTGTAACAGTTAGTCTTAGCAAGTAGAAACATAACTAATTGGTGTATGTTAATTCCTATGTCGTAGATCATGAGAACACAAATATGAAGGGGACAGGTGGAAGCAAAGATTATTATGGTAGGAAAAGAAAGTTAAAACGAGATATAGGAATGGAAACTAAGAATGAAGAAATTTGTATCATCAATCAGGTTACAAGGACAAGAGTAATACTTCCGAACAATGCCATCAGAAGTGACCTGATATAGGAGTTGGCTATCTCACCGGGATGACCATCAAAATAAGTGCTACCAAAAAAATATGCTGTAAAAAGCTTTGAGGATGTGATACGTCTCAAAAATTTCTACTTTTTTGAACTTTTTTATTAACCCCCGAACTCAAAACTTGCTCCATTGAATTAAACTAATTAAGACCAACATTGTTTCCATAAAACTTATATCTCATGGTGATATCTTTTTGTATGCAGGAGAGTGTTGGACAGAACTAAAACAAAGTATGAGGGAAAGTTTTGCAACATATAAGGGACCTAGGGCCTAGACTTGGGCCAGTGGGAGGCCCAGGGTGCCTATAGGGCGCCTAGGGTGTGGGTGCCCACCCGACTAGCTCTCGGTGTCCCCTGGACACACGTGGTAAGCAATCCAAACTTGATGAAAAAAGTGATAACTATAGGATTGAGATCCAAATTATAGCTCTATGATCCAAATTAGAATATATTGAGTAGTTGTCAGTTTGCTCTGAAGCCATTTTAGAGGAAGTTGGAAGCATTAGTTTTGATGTCTAACAAAATCATCTTCCCAACGAGTGTTTTCCATTATAACTATGCGCTTCGAATCCAAATTCATGTTTGAAGTTCGAAGCAAGCGTTTCCCCTGTTCCAATATTCTACAAACAAATTCATGTGTACATGGTTTGTGCCTCCTGTCAGTGGCGGCGCCGGTCTGCCGTCTCCTATGGCCTAGGACCACAAGGTTGCGGTCCTGGCCCTTACCGGCGGGAGGGTTCCATTTTTAGATGTTGCTGATATGAGTAAAAACGAGAGATATAAAAGAATCCAACCGGTGTCAATTTCATTGATGATCAATCTTTATATACAACTGTAGGGGACGCAAGTGGAGGGGCATGTCCACTCGATGGGGAACGAGGGAACCATCGTGACTGTTGCCAGATTGGCAACGCACGTGCAGTTACACAAGAGAGGATTATCTCCTTAATAACATTATTAATTAAATTCTACCCCCTAATCCTCGCTTGTCCTTGTGAATGATCATCCTTGAAATACTCTCCTCAAAGAACCCGCAGGAAAAATATGAGGAGATATGCGCAATATGCCATGAAAAACTCCTTCCAAAACCCAGTGGGAAATAAGTAGAAAATGACATATCACAATTCTTGTATTACTATTGCCTCATTAAAAACCTTTCATGAGAAACCATTCAGGAAAAACTCATAAAGGAAAAGGGTGCAATACAAAAGATCCGAAGATCTCGAAGAAGTTATCGTTCAGGAGTGCACTCCTCCTGAACCTTGCAAACAACAAAGTCATCTCATACCAATTCTATTAGCTTATTTCTGGAATGAAGAACTTGGTAAAGACTTTGTGAATAAATCATCAAAGTTATCACATGACTTCATTTGCAAGATATTTATCTTCTACCTTTCTTTAACTCATGGGGAATAAAATACATTTAGAGCCTGATACGTCTCCAACGTATCTATAATTTTTAATTATTCCATGCTATTATATTATCCATCTAGGATGTTTTATATGCATTTATATGCTATTTTATATGATTTTTGGGACTAACCTATTAACCTAGAGCCCAGTGCCAGTTTCTGTTTTCTCCTTGTTTTTGAGTTTTACAAAAAAGGAATACCAAACGGAGTCCAATTGACGTGCCAATTTTTGATGATTTTTTATGGACCAAAAGAAGCCCCTGGAGTGAAGAGTTGGGCCAGAAGAGTCCCGGGCTGCCCACGAGGGTGGGGGGCGCCCACCCCCCGGGCGCGCCCCCTGTCTCGTGGACAGCCCGGAGACCTCCGTGACTTGTTCCCGACACCAAAAATTCCTATAAAGACTGAAACCTCCAGAAAATAACCTAGATTGGGAGTTCCGCCGCCGCAAGCCTCTGTAGCCACGAAAAACCAACCGGGACCCTGTTCCGGCACCCTGCCGGAGGGGGGGATCCCTCACCGGTGGCCATCTTCATCATCCCGGCGCTCTCTAGGACGAGGACGGAATAGTTCACCCTCAGGGCTGAGGGTAAGTACCAGTAGCTATGTTTTTGATCTCTCTCTCTCTCTCTCTCGTGTTCTTGAGGTGGTACGATCTTGATGTATCACGAGCTTTGCTATTATAGTTGGATCCTATGATGTTTCTCCCCCATACTCTCTTGTAATGGATTGAGTTTTCCCTTTGAAGTTATCTTATCGGATTGAGTCTTTAAGGATTTGAGAACACTTGATGTATGTCTTGCATGTGCTTATCTATGGTGACAATGGGATATTCACGTGATCTACTTGATGTATGTTTTGGTGATCAACTTGCGGGTTCAGTGACCTTGTGAACTTATGTTGGGGAACGTAGGAGAATTTCAAAATTTTCTACGCATCACCAAGATCAATCTATGGAGATTCTAGCAACAAGAGAGAGGGGAGTGTATCTTCATACCCTTGAAGATCGCAATGCGGAAGCGTTACAAGAACGCGTTTGGAGGAGTCGTACACGCAGCAATTCAGATCGCGGTCGATTCCGATCTAAGCGCCGAACAACGACGCCTCCGCGTTCAACACACGTGCAGCCCGGTGACGTCTCCCGCGCCTTGATCCAGCAAGGAGGAGGGAGAGGTTGGGGAAGACAACTCCAGCAGAAGCACGACGGCGTGGTGGTGGTGGAGCAGTGTGGTTTCTAGCAGGGCTTCGCCAAGCACTACGAAAGACGAGGATGTGGAGAGGTAGGGCTGCGTCGAGAGAGAGAGAGACTCGTGTCTTTGGCAGCCCCAGAATCCCCACTATATATAGGAGGAGGGGAGGTGGCTGCGCCCCCTCTAGGGTTCCCACCCTAGGGGGTGCGGCAGACCTAGATGGGATTGGAGGGGGCGGCCAAGAGGGGGAGGGGGGGCGCCCTAGGGTGGGCCATTAGGCCCATCTGCGGCTAGGGTTTCCCCCTCTCCTCCTAGCTGCGCCTTGGGCCTTGGTGGGAAGCGCACCAGCCAACTCAGGGGCTGGTCCCTTCCCACTCTTGGCCCATGCAAGCCTCCGGGGCTGGTGGCCCCTCTCGGTGGACCCTCGGAACCCTTCTGATGGTCCCGGTACATTACCGGTGATGCCCGAAATACTTCTGGTGGCCAAAACCTTACTCCCTATATATTATTATTTATCTTCGGACCATTCCGGAACTCCTTGTGACATCTGGGATCTCATCCGGGACTCCGAACAGCATTCGGTAACCACATACAAACTTTCCCTATAACCCTAGCTCATCGAACCTTAAGTGTGTAGACCCTACGGGTTCGGGAATCATGCAGACATGACCGAGACAGCTCTCTGGCCAATAACCAACAACAGGATCTGGATACCCATGTTGGCTCCCACATGTTCCACAACGATCTCATCGGATGAACCACGATGTCGGGTATTCAAGCAATCCCATATACAATTCCCTTTGTCAATCGGTACGTTACTTGCCCGAGATTCGATCGTCGATATCCCAATACCTCGTTCAATCTCGTTACCGGCAAGTCACTTTACTCGTTCCATAATGCATGATCCTGTGACTAACTACTTAGTCACATTGAACTCATTATGATGATGCATTACCGAGTGGGCCCAGAGATACCTCTCCGCCATATGGAGTGACAAATTCCGGTCTCGATTCGTGCCAACCCAATAGACACTTTCGGAGATACCTATAGTGCACCTTTATAGCCACCCAGTTACGTTGTGACATTTGGTACACTCAAAGCATTTCTACAGTATCCGGGAGTTACACAATCTCATGGTCTAAGGAAATGATACTTGACATTAGAAAAGCTTTAGCAAACGAACTACACGATCTTGTGCTATGCTTAGGATTGGGTCTTGTCCATCACATCATTCTCCTAATGATGTGATCTCGTTATCAATGACTTCGAATGCCCATGGTCAGGAAACCATAACCATCTGTTGATCAACGAGCTAGTCAACTAGAGGCTCACTAGGGACATGTTGTAGTGTATGTATTCACACATGTATTACGGTTTCCGGTCAATACAATTATAGCATGAACAATAGACAATTATCATGAACAAGGAAATATAATAATAACCATTTTATTACTGCCTCTAGGGCATATTTCCAATAGTCTCCCACTTGCACTAGAGTCAATAATCTAGTTACATTGTGATGAATCGAACACCCACAGAGTTCTGGTGTTGATCATGTTTTGCTCGTGGAAGAGGTTTAGTCAACAGATCTGCGACATTCAGATCCGTATGCACTTTACAAATATCTATGTCTCCATCTTGAACATTTTCACGAATGGAGTTGAAGCGACGCTTGATATGCCTGGTCTTCTTGTGAAACCTGGGCTCCTTGGCAAGAGCAATAGCTCCAGTGTTGTCACAGAAGAGAGTCATCGGGCCCGACACATTGGGAATAACTCCTAGGTTGGTAATGAACTCCTTCATCCAGCTTGCTTCATGTGCTGCCTCCGAGGCTGCCATGTACTCCGCTTCACATATAGATCCCGCCACAACACTTTGCTTGCAACTGCACCAGCTGACCACCTCACCATTCAAAATATATACGTATCCGGTTTGTGACTTGGAGTCATCTAGATCTGTGTCGAAGCTAGCATCAACATAACCCTTTACGACGAGCTCTTCGTCACCTCCATAAATGAGAAACATATCCTTAGTCCTTTTCAGGTACTTCAGGATATTCTTGACCGATGTCTAGTGTTCCATGTCGGGGTTACTTTGGTACCTCCCTACCAAACTTACGGCAAGGTTTACATCAGGTCTGGTACACAACATGGCATACATAATAGACCCTATGGCTGAGGCATAGGGGATGACACTCATCTTTTCTCTATCTTCTGCCTTGGTCGGGCTTTGAGCCGAGCTCAATTTCACACCTTGCAATACAGGCAAGAACCCCTTCTTGGACTGATCCATATTGAACTTCTTCAATGTCTTATCAAGGTATGTGCTTTGTGAAAGACCTACGAGGCGTCTCGATCTATCTCTATAGATATTGATGCCTAATATGTAAGCAGCTTCTCCAAGGTCCTTCATTTGAAAAACACTTATTCAAGTAGGCCTTTATGCTTTCCAAAAGTTCTATATCATTTCCCATCAATAGTATGTCATCCACATATAATATGAGAAATGCTACAGAGCTCCCACTCACTTCCTTGTAAACCCAGGCCTCTCCATAAGTCTGCATAAACCCAAACGCTTTGATCATTTCATTAAAGCGAATGTTCCAACTCCGAGATGCTTGCACCAGCCCATAGATGGAGCGCTGGAGCTTGCGTACCTTGTTAGCATTCTTAGGATCGACAAAACCTTCCGGCTGCATCATATACAATTCTTCCTTAAGGAAACCGCTAAGGAATGCCGTTTTGACGTCCATTTGCCATATTTCATAATCATAGAATGCGGCAATTGCTAACATGGTTCGAACAGACTTCAGCTTCTCTATGGGCGAGAAGGTCTCATCATAGTCAACCCCTTGAACTTGTTGATAACCCTTAGCGACACGCCGAGCTTTATAGATGGTCAAATTACCATCCGTGTCAGTCTTCTTCTTAAAGATCCATTTATTTTCTATGGCTCGTCGATCATTGGGCAAGTCTGTCAAAGTCCATACTTTGTTTTCGTACATGGATCCTATCTCGGATTTCATGGCTTCAAGCCATTTGTTGGAATCTGGCCCCGCCATCGCTTCTTCATAGTTCGAAGGTTCACCGTTGTCTAACAACATGATTTCCAGGACAGGGTTGCCATACCATTCTGGTGTTGAACATGTCCTTGTGGACCTACGAAGTTCTGTAGCAACTTGATCCGAAGTTCCTTGATCATCATCATTAACTTCCTCTCTAGTCGGTGCAGGCACCACAGAAACATTCTCCTGAGCTGCGCTACTTTCTGGTTCAAGAGGCAGTACTTCATCAAGTTCTACTTTCCCCCCACTTACTTCTTTCAAGAGAAACTCTTTCTCCTGAAAGGACCCAATCTTGGCAACAAAGATCTTGCCTTCAGATCTGAGGTAGAAGGTATACCCAATGGTTTCCTTAGGGTATCCTATGAAGACACATTTTTCTGACTTGGGTTCGAGCTTTTCAGGTTGAAGTTTCTTAACATAAGCATCGCATCCCCAAACTTTTAGAAACGACAGCTTAGGTTTCTTCCCAAACCATAATTCATACGGTGTCGTCTCAACGGATTTAGACGGTGCCCTATTTAAAGTGAATGTGGCTGTGTCTAAAGCGTATCCCCAAAATGATAGCGGTAAATCGGTAAGAGACATCATAGATCGCACCATATCCAATAGAGTGTGATTATGACGTTTTGACACACCGTTACGCTGAGGTGTTCCAGGCGGCGTGAGTTGTGAAACAATTCCACATTTCGTTAAGTGCGTACCAAACTCGTGACTCAAATATTCTCCCCCACGATCTGATCGTAAGAACTTTATTTTTCTGTCACGTTGATTCTCCACTTCACTCTGAAATTCCTTGTACTTTTCAAATGTCTCAGACTTGTGTTTCATTAAGTAGACATACCCATATCTACTTAAGCTCATTAAGTATGTATGATTTCCAACAAGTTGGTTGCTCGCTCCATTGTTCCGGAGAACGGAGTCTTGGTCATCTTGCCCATGAGGCATGGTTCGCATGTGTCAAATGATTCATAATCAAGAGACTCCAAAAGTCCATCTGCATGGAGCTTCTTCATGCGTTTGACACCAATGTGACCAAGGCGGCAGTGCCACAAGTATGTGGGACTATATTATTAACCTGGCATCTTTTGGTACTCACACTAAGAATATGTGTAACATCACGTTCGAGATTCAATAAGAATAAACCATTGACCAGCGGGGCATGACCATAAAACATATCTCTCAAATAAATAGAACAACCATTATTCTCGGATTTAAATGAGTAGCCATATCGCATTAAATGAGATCCAGATACAATGTTCATGCTCAAAGCTGGCACTAAATAACAATTATTGAGGTTTAAATCTAATCCCGTGGGTAAATGTAGAGGTAGCGTGCCGATGGCGATCACATCGACCTTGGAACCATTCCCGACGCGCATCGTCACCTCGTTCTTCGCCAGTCTCCTCTTATTCCGCATCTCCTGTTTTGAGTTACAAATATGAGTAACCGCACCGGTATAAAATACCCAGGAGCTACTACGAGTACTGGTAAGGTACACATCAATAACATGTATATCACATATACCTTTGGTGTTGCCGGCCTTCTTGTCCGCTAAGTACTTGGGGCAGTTCCGCTTCCAGTGACCATTTCCCTTGCAATAAAAGCACTGAGTCTCGGGCTTGGGTCCATTGTTTGGCTTCTTCCCAGCAACTGATTTACCGGGCGCGGCAACTCCCTTGCCGTCCTTCTTGAAGTTCTTTTTACCCTTGCCTTTCTTGAAACTAGTGGTCTTATTCACCATCAACACTTGATGTTCCTTTTTGATTTCCACCTCCGCTGATTTCACCATTGAATATAACTCGGGAATGGACTTATCCATCCCTTGCATATTGTAGTTCATCACAAAGCTCTTGTAGCTAGGTGGGAGCGACTGGAGGATCCTGTCAATGACTGAGTTATCTGGGAGATTAACTCCCAACTGAGACAAACGGTTGTGTAACCCGGACATAGTGAGTATGTGCTCACCGACAGAACTGTTTTCCTCCATCTTACAACTGTAGAACTTGTCGGAGACATCATATCTCTCGACCCGGTCATGAGCTTGGAAAACCATTTTCAGCTCTTGGAACATCTCATATGCTCCGTGCTGCTCAAAACGCTTTTGGAGCCCCGGTTCTAAGCTGTAAAGCATGCTGCACTGAACCAGGGAGTAATCATCACTACGCGACTGCCAGGCGTTCATAACATCTTGAGTTGCTGGGAAAATGGGTGCTTCACCTAGCGGTTCTTCTAGGACATATGCTTTCTTCGCAGCTATGAGGATGATCCTCAAGTTCCGGACCCAGTCCGTATAGTTGCTACCATCGTCTTTCAGCTTGGTTTTCTCTAGGAACGCGTTGAAGTTGAGGGCAACATTAGCGTGGGCCATTTGATCTACAAGACATATTGCAAAGATTTTAGACTATGTTCACGATAATTAAGTTCATGTAATAAAATTATTTAATGAACTTCCACTTAGATAGACATCCCTCTAGTCATCTAAGTGATACATGATCCGAGTGAACTAGGCCGTGTCCGATCATCACGTGAGACGGACTAGTCATCATCGGTGAACATCTTCATGTTGATCGTATCTACTATACGACTCATGCTCGACCTTTCGGTCTCTTGTGTTCCGAGGCCATGTCTGTACATGCTAGGCTCGTCAAGTCAACCTAATTGTTTTGCATGTGTAAATCTGGCTTACACCCGCTGTCACTACAAAAAAAAAGACACATCCGTGACATTTTGGGCCGAACAATTTTTTTTCTGTCATACATATGACACTTCTATGACGATAATTGTGACAAAACCCGGTATCATCATAGATGTGGTGGGCTCCTACTTGTATAACAAAAAATCATGATAGAAAATGGGCTTTTCGTCTTGGGCGGGCCGGAGATGTAGTTGCATGACATTCTTTGGGCCATCCATAATGGAAAAAACCGTGGTAGAAGCGAGGGGGAGGAAAATTTCGGGGAGTTGCCGGTTACGGTGGGAGGTCGGGGGCGGAGCGATGCGCGTTTCTCTTGTACACGTACACGCGTGTGTGCGAGGCGTTGGCTCTAACTGAACCCGAGCGAGGCGTTGGGCTCTAACTGAACCCGAGCGATTGCACTGCAGGCTACGCGTTACTGAACCCGAGCGATCGATCGATGACTGTTAACTGAACCCAATGGAGCGATTCCTTCGCTACTGCTGCTAACTAAAGCCGATCGATTGGATGAACAGTGAGCGTTGTGGGGTGGTTTGGATGAACAGTGAGCGGTGGCGTTGCCTCTGGATGAGAAGGACCCCGTGGTGTGGAGGGCTGGATGAACAGTAGACGATGGAGGGGTGACCGTGGAGGGGTGGTTGAACAGGACCCCGTGGTGTGGAGGGCTGGATGAACAGTAGACAGTGGAGGGCTGGATGAACAGTAGACGGTGGAGGGGTGGTTGAACAGTAGCCGGTGGAGTAGCGCGCGGTGGAGGCTGGATGAACAGGAGCCTACGGAGGCTGGAGGAGGTCGACGGTAGCTCGTGGAGGCTGGAGGAGGTCGAGGTGGAGATGAACAGTATCCCGTGGAGTCCCGTTTTGCGGTACGCCACACCCATCCCGATGAACAGGACCCCCGTTTCGACCGTAGGAGGTCCGTTTCATCTGTTTTGCGGTACGCCACACCCCTCCCGATCAATAGGACCCCCGTTTCGACCGTAGGAGGTCCATTTTGTCCGTTTTGCGGTACGCCACACCCCTCCTGATCAACAGGACCCCCGTTTCGACCGTAGGAGGTCCGTTTCCTCCGTTTTGCGGTACGCCACACCCCTCCCGATCAACAGGACCCCGTTCCGAACGTAGGAGGTCCGTTTCCTCCGTTGTGCGGTACGCCAGGCCTCGTTTCCATCGCCTGTTCCGTCCAAGCCGGTTGGCTCCCACGCGTTCCGTTGCCTCTCGATGAACACGACGCAGTCCGTTGCCTCCCCATGAACACGACACATTTCGTTGCCTCCTCATGAACACGACGACGACGCTGTTTCTCCGTTCCGACCCAGCCATGTACGTATGCGTGAGTAGGCGTTCGAGACCCTGCCCGTATGTATGTACGTGGCCGTATTTTCTTTCTTGCACCCTCGCCGTTGTACGTACGTGTACATGCTACGTGCGCGCCTCTACATCGACACGTGCACGCCTCTACTACGACACGTGCGTGCCTCTACATCGACCAGTATGTACGTACACTTTCGCGACCAGAATGACAACGCTACGTACGCTTCGACCAGGTGTGTCCCGACTGCCAGACACTTCCTTGCCTGCGAAGATGTAGCTGGTGGGTCCCAGCAGTCAGGGGGGCGAATCGTTTGGTTTTTTTTGCCCGAACGCACTTCCTTGCGTGCGAAGATGTAGCTGGTGGGTCCCAGCAGTCACGGGGGAAACGTTTTTTTTCGCGAAATACTGGTGGCCCGCCTGGTGGGTCCCTGCTGTCAGGTGGAGGAACAATTATTTTGCGCGTAATAAGGAGGCACTTCCTTGCGGCCGCCGTGGACCCAACTATCAGCCTCTGCACGCACAGTACTCTTCCGATGGAAGTCAGTCATTGACCACATTGACCACGCCGCGCCGAGAGCACCACGGCGGTGGACGACGGCGAGGCCTAGAAAGGGGACGACACGGAGCTGGGGAAGACGCAGCAGTGGATGGCCACGCGAAGAGGAGTACGAGGGTGAGGCTGCCGTCGCCACAGAATAATAGGGGGTGTGGGTGAGTAGAGGGATGGCCTGGCCAGCGATGGGTGTAGTAGGGGGCGGTGAGGCCTCCGCCGCATCGTAGCCGGCCACGGAGGCAGGAGCACGAGGCACGACCGGCGCTGGTTTGGGCGGCTGGAGCAAGAAGACCAGAGGTTGAAGAAGCACTACGGCCGTTGGATGGACATCGTACGGTCACTGGAGCTAGAATCGTGCATATTATTGACTAAGTTGACAAAGCCCTCCGTCCCCGTCAACTTAGTAGGCCCACAAGTCAGCCTGCCACTATACTGAGTCCCAGCTAACAGGCGGAGTATTCATTTTTTTGTGCGTAATAAGGAGGCACTTCCTTGCGTGCGAAGATATAGCTGGTGGGTCCGAGCTGTTAGCGGCGGTAACGTTTTTTCATGAAATACAGAGGACCTTTCGGTGGGTCCCTGATGTCAGGTGGAGGAATCATTATTTTGCGCGTAATAAGGAGGCATTTCCTTGCGTGCGGCCGTGGACCCAGCTATCGGCCTCTCCACGTATAGTCCACTTCAGATGCATGTCGGTCGTTTACCATGTTGACCAGGCCGCGCTGAGAGCACCAGGGCGGTGGACGATGACAAGGCCTAGGAAAGGAACGACACGGAGGCAGGGAAGACTCGGCAGTTGTTTCCCACGCGGAGGGGAGTACGACTGTACGAGGGTTTACTGGTTCATCTGCCGTCGCCGAAGAATAACAGCAGGTGTGGGTGAGTAGAGGGATGGCTAGGCCAGCGATGGGAGTACGGTGGGGCAGTGAGGCCTGCGCGGCAGCAGAGCCGGCCGCGGGGAGGAGGGAGCAGGCAGTCCCGCCGGCGCTTGTTTGAGCGACTGAAGCAGGAAGAGCAGAGATTGAAGAAGCACGACGGCCGTTGGATGGCAATCCAATAGTCACTGCTTGTGCGTCAACCTTTTTTTAGGAAAGCCTGAAATCTGTGGAAAACAGCATACTGCCCATCTGCCATTATTTCTAATAATTTACAGCCCATTTTCTAATTCTTAAGGTTTTTTTGGAGCCCATACTCTTTTTGTTAGCATTACAGCCCATACTGTGGCCACGGTTAAAAAAGTATACGAAATTTTGCATATTTCGGTGCGGTCCAAACTATTTTTAATCCCGAAATTTCGACTCACATTCAAACTGATTTTAAAAATAAATGTATATCAATATAAAATCCAACAAATTCTCCACGCATAAAAATTAATGCAATTTAAAATCTCGAAATAAAAAAAAGATATTTAAAACTAATTGCCAGTTTGATGTGTTTTAAAAATGTACAACCCATTTCTCATTACTGATGGGCCATTTTCTCGGCCAGCCGAATGAAAGCTCTCCTCGTCTTGAAAGATTTGCAGCCCAACAGGCCTGACAAAGCGACTTACTTGGCAAATCACAAAAAAACCGGGCTGTGGCCGTGGACCCAGTTGTCAGCCTCTCCACGTACAATACTCTTCCAATGGAAGTCGTTCCTTGACCACGTTGACCACGCCGCGCGGAGAGCACCACGGCGGTGGACGACGGCGAGGCCTAGGAAGGGGACGACACGGAGCCGGGGAAGACGCGGCAGTGGAAGCCCGCGCGGAGAGGAGTACGAGGGTTCACTGGTTCGGCTGTGGTGTGAGGCTGCCGTCGCCGCAGGGCCTGGCCAGTGGTGGTAATAGTAGGGGGCGGTGAGTCCTCCGCGGCAGCACAGCCGGCCACGGGAGGTAGGAGCATGAGGCACGACCGGCGCTGGTTTGGGCGGCTGGAGCAAGAAGACCAGAGGTTGAAGAAGCACTACGGCCGTTGGATGGACATCGTACGGTCACTGGAGCTAGAATCGTTCATATTGACTAAGTTGACAAAGCCCTTCATCCCCGTCAACTTAGTAGGTCCACAAGTCAGCCTCCCACCAAGGTGGGTCCCAGCTAGCACGGGGAGTATACATTTTTTGTGCGTAATAAGGAGGCACTTCCGGTGGGTCCGAGCTGACAGCGGGGGGGGGGGGGGGGGGGGGGGACGTTTTTTTCGCAAAATACGGTGGCCCGTAAGGTGGGTCACAGTAGTCAGGGGGCAAACGTTTTTTTAGCAAAATACGGTGGCCCGTCCAGTGGGTCCCTGCTGTCAGTTGGAGGAATCATTATTTTCCGCGTAATAAGGAGGCACTTACTTGCTGCGGTTGTGGACCCAGCTGAGACTCTCCACATACAATATACTTCCGATGGAAGTCGTTCCTTGACCACGTTGACCTCGCCGCGTTCCATTGCATGCATGCGTCCATGGGCGCGGGGCGTCCCCACTGTCAGCCTCTCATGTACAGTCATCTTGCGATGACTCTCGGTTGTTGACCACGTTGACCACACCGTGCCGAGCGCACCCAGACTGGAACGACCCGGAGATGGGGAAGACGGGGCAGTGGAGTCGCAGATGGAGAGGAGTGGGAAACTTCACTGGTTCGGGTGCGCGGCAGCACAGCCGCGGTGCCGCCCACGGGAGACAGGAGCAAGAACAGAGGTTGAAGAAGAAGCACGGCTATTGGATTAACATCCAACAGTCCAGCTGCTAGAATCATTTGTTGATTAAGTTGACAAAGCTGTGCGTACACGTCCGCTTAGCAGGCCCACAAGTCAGTCACGAAATCTGATGGGTCCCAGCTGTCAACGGGATGAATAATTTTTTTCGTAAAACAAGGAGGCACTTCCGTCCGTGCGAAGATACAGTCGATGGGTCCCAGCTGTCAGGTGGAGGAAACATTTTTTTCAGCTTAATAAGGAGGAACTTTCCTTGCGTGCGACCATGGACCTCGTGGGTCCCAGCCATCAGGCTCTCCATGTATAGTCCTCTTCCGATGACTCTCGTTTGTTGACCACGCCGCACCGAACACAGCGAGGCGGTGGACGGCGGCGAGGCCCCGGACGGGAACGACTCGGAGATGGGAAAACGCGGCAATGGAGTCGCAGATTGAGAGGAGGAGAAGGGTTATAACTGGTTCTGTTGCAATTCATATCAAACTCAGGTTCACAGGACACATTCATATTCATAGCCAACATTCACTATCAACAACTCAAAAGATTCATATATACACAAGCTCAGCATATCTATGCATCCAAATGATTGATAGATCACGCGACAATATTCATACATAATTCACAAAAAGATTCAGATATACACATGTTCAGTATGTTTATGCATCCAAATGATTGAGATCACAACCAATATGATCCATGGACGAACTTTAATTACCTAGGGTACAGACTAGTAAATGGTGTTCAATCAGAGGTACTTCTTGCTAAAATTAGTTCTTGTACGAGTAAACTTTCGAGTACATAAGAGGCAGCACAGACAATCTGAACTTTGCTTGTAGGTTTATCCTCAAATAGTGGCCTCGTGCCGAGGGAGGTTTGAGCAACTTGGCCACTATTTCATCCAACTAGTTTACTGGCTCATCTTGGTCCTATAGCTCGCCAAAATTCTACATTGCAGACAAGAAAGGAGGCGGTTGAGAAAATGAACCACCCAAATTTTTTGTGTAGTTCAACTGAAATGGAGCATCCTTGGCGTGCAGACTGATTAAGTGCCAGATGAATATACGCGTCAACCAACTTGTCTGGAATCTTTAGACTCCATGCCATATAGTTCGCTACCATATGTGCCGATAACCAGAAGGCACAAGTTGGGACCAAAGACTGGACTGCGTTTTTCTGGGCTATGCACCAAGCAATATTTTTGGCGTTCAGTCTCCTAATACTTGGAGTTTGACAATTGGTTGACGCTGGTTGATACTCTAATGAATATAGGCACTTCTTGTCAACATCGAAGCTTGCCTGAGTGAACTTTGGAGTACATGGCAGCAGCATAAGTACCTGTCCATCTGATCATTTTGTGCAGTTCTACCGAAATCACCCGATGTAATGATTTGCCTGCGAGTTCATGCTCCAAATTACTCCTTTATGAAATCGGCAAATAGTAGCACAATACCAAATTACCAATACATATGACAGGTATAATAATCAGGGTAAAGACCAGTACCAACCTGTGTGAGGTAGCATATCAATTACTATTTCCTTTGACTGGAAGCCGAGATAAGCCAAGCGACTGACAGCGAAGGAAGAAAGCAAGCGGAGATTAGCGACTGACAGGAAAGGATGGAAGGTGTCGAGGCAATGAAGCACCCAAAGTTTTTGTGCAGTTCCACCAAAATCGAGCATCCCTGTTGGCACATATGTTGAGAGAGTGAGATTACTGTAATAGTGGGACTAGTTGATGAAACATACACTAACAAATAGAAGCACCCTCATTATCTTAATGGGTAAAGTTAACAACATAGTAGTCTTGCTTAAAGAGAGGTATTAGTTTATTTAATCAGTGCCAATTAGCTCAACTCAACACTCAAAGCATTGCCATTTATCATAGGTTGCAAAACTTAAAAGTGCAAATATAAAGGAGTTTCTCATGACAGTAGCACGATACAAATAGAGATGACAGCAAACTAATATGGATGAAGGCCTTAGGCCCGTACCAACCTGGGAAAAAAAGCTTATTCATGTAGTCCCATAAGAGATGATAAAGCACTCACTGGAATCACACAATAGTATATATTTTTGTGCACTTCAAATGTATGGTTGAAATCAGTCTTGTTTAGCACTGCTGAGATTATATCGAAAGATTATCAAGAACTTCCAGCAGAGTTAAAGCACTGGCTGGGATACAGTTTAGTGTATTGTCTTGTGTAGTTCCACTAAAATGTATGATTGGCACAACATGATCCCTGTTTGCACAAGTAGGAACAAGGTGAAACCTTCATTACCTTAGTGAGAAAGGATAGGAAGACATTAGCATATTACTCAAACAGTAGCATCAAATTCACGATGGACAATACGCAAAACATTGCCTCATTCAACCAATGGTAATAAATTGACATGCAAAACAATAGCACTATTATGTCATGACACTAATAATATTCCCTCCCTACTCCACCACATGATTCACCTCCATAGACAAACATTCACATGTACATGATTCAGCATAGGGTCCTACTAAAGATTTGTTTAACTCCAACATGAAAATTAGGCAGTAATAAATTAGTGGTACTTAAGTACTCCTAATTAATTAAGTGAGACATCAGAAGTGGAAGGGCTCCCTAGAGGATCGTCTCACATGTAAGGTAGTCGTTGCCGGAGCCCTTGAATAGCCTCGACTGAGGCCTTTGGCTTCAGCAAGATCGCCTTGGCACTGTTTATTCTTCTTCTTCTTCCTCTTCATGCTCTGTTTCTCTTTCTCCTCACCAGTTGGTGAAACCAAGTACATGATTGTCCTTCTAATTCAGAATTGGTTTTGTCAGAGAGGGAGTACAAGTGTACTAGTAAAAAACAACATTATTTTCTCATGGCAGTCGGAAAATAGAGATGAACACATGCATTAAATATCATTCTTACCTAAAGGAAGGTTATGGCGCCAATATGGATGATGAGGATTGGAACACAGATCTCCCTTTGTGCAGTTTCACCAAAATGAACCAACTGTTCCATCTGACATTCCAGTTAAACAGCACAAAAGTCACTTCTTTTAAGAAGAGTTTTGTGCAGTGCACCAAAAGGCACAACAGCAACCAGGTGAATTGGATACCCCTGTTTGCACAAAAAGGCACAGAGGAAATAGTTAGAGTCTCAAACAATTACAGGCAAAAACATTTGGCTAAACTTGTCAGAGTCTCAAACAATTACAGGCAAAAACAGTGGCATGGCTTCATTTTTACCAGGGACATTATATTAAGAACAACTAAGGCTGCGTTCGGTTCATAGGTTTGGTGCAGGATTTTCGTAGGAACACGATTCCTATGGTATTCTTTCCCTTCCAACCATTCAGAACACGGGAAAGGTAAATAGTGTTTCATAGGAAAGCTGGTCTGGTAGTACTGATTCCATCGGATTAGAAACATCCACGCGCTGCTCATTTTTTGGGCGGAAGCCCGAGGCAGGCGCTCGCTGCCATGCGTTAGACAGGTTGCTGTGCTGTGTTTGCCGGAATAAAAATCAACCTATGTGTGGTACGTGAGGTGAGGACAAGAGTAGTCACTGTGCAGCTGAATAAACAAATAGCATCTCATACTGCCAAGCATGCTACTCTAAAAAAACAAATCTGTACATTTCGTAGTCCATCCGAACACATTCTCTTGAGAGTTTCCTCCAGTTCGCTGTTCCATAGTTTTATACCTACATTCCTTTCCCGCTCCCCTGCCCCCGCAACCACGGCGACTCCAGCCTCCCGCTCACCATTTCCCCCACCGCAGATCTAGTCGTGCCGACCCCGCGAGATGCCTCTGAGGCGGCGAAGACGAGATCCAGAGTCCGCGGCCGCGCCACCTCCCCCTTCCCCTTCCCCAACCCGAGTCCAGGAGTCCTGAGCGGTGCTGGTGAAACTGATTTCGCCGCTCCCGCAAGCGATACTCATGGCGACGGGGAATCAAGAGTGGGTGGGACGGGCGAGGAGAATCCGTGCCGCCACGGCGGCGTGGATTTGTCGGATCCAGGAGTTGAAGGCAGCGGATCAGGCGATGGAGGCAGCGAGAGATCCAGCCACTAGAGCGGCAACAATAGGGTATGCAGACGCTTGCCGTTCGCACGTGGAAGGGGAACAGAGAGCTCTAGCGAAGCGGATCTTCGACGAGGCGACAGCGGCAGAGAGGCTGAGGATGCCTCCCTTCCCTTACTCCACATCGACGGTGTTCGTGCAGTGGGTGAGGGTGGAGGCAAAATCAGAAGACCTGCGCAGATCGATGAGGTGGGATGCCTTGCTGGGGGTGGTGCCATCCGGTGCGCCGCTGCAAGACATCTCGACTTAGCCGCCATCGTCGATTCGAGACTGAGCTCGGAGGAGGGATGCGGATCTGGTCAGAGACGGCACTTGGAGAAATCAAGGCCGATGAGCGCTGCGGATTTTGGTAAGCTTCGTGCCTCTGATTTTACTCATGATTGTAGTTCTGTCCAGTTCCCTAGTCGCCGGCGGGCTACGTCGCCGCCGCCATTTGTGGTCTCCTCTCCGGTGAGAAGTGAGGTTCAGAGTAGAAGGATTTGGGGGCGGGGCCCGGGTGTCAGCCTCACTAGTCTAGATAGCCGTCCGATGCACGCCAGCTCGATCCTGACCACTGAGCTACGGGTTCCTGCTGACCTTGGGACCTATATCTCCCCCCTAACGGCAGACCTGATCCCCACCCCCTAGGGTTCGCCACCATCCCCCCCGTCGCCGCCATGGCAATCTAAACTTAGTTTGGATTCGGCGAGATCTTTTCATCTCTGGTAATTTTTCGGCTGACGATTGTTTTCCTACAGGTCCTTCCGATCATCTCTTTGAACCCAAGCATTTCAACTTCTCGCGTGATTTCTGGTCGAAGAAGACTGGCAAAATTCCTTTCGCTGCGGCAGCTAGGAAGATGGCTGGATCTGGTCAAATCAGGCCCAAAGGGGGGCGGAGTGGAGGCGGCCATGGTCGCAATGATGCTGCCCGGCCTCCGGTTCCTCCTCCCGCTCCTCCTCCAGTGGCGGTGCCCCCGCCGCGTGCTCCTGCGCCAAATCCTAACCGCACTACCATTCAGCAAGGACCGCCTCTATCGATCTTCGCCAAACCCCCTATTATCCCTATCGGGTCCAGCTCTGCTAATATGATGCACCCAGCTATGGGCCAGCTGTACCCTGGTTTCTCTGCTCCCAACTACCAGTACCCTCAAATGTCCCCCTGGATGCAACAACCCCAATTCCAATTCCCTTACATGCAGCAAAATCTTCCTGTCCAGTTTCAACAACCTCAATAGCCTGTTAGTACCGGGAGTGCTTCTGGAGGGAGTAGTCAGGTTGGAACTGGGAAAAGCAAGAAGAAGAACAGAGCAGGTGCCAAAAAACAAACTAACTCTGCTGCTACTGGGACTATGGATGGTGTTGTTGGACAAGGTGCTACAGATGCTGAGGAGTTCATGGTAGATCCTAAGTATATTGGCACAATTTGCTACAACTGTGGCCTCCCTGGCCACTTTGTTGGCATGTGCTCTGTTCCAAAGGTGTGTTTTATCTGCAAAACCCCAGGCCATCACATGGATGCTTGCCCCAAGTGGTATGATCCATACCCAGCTGCTCAATACTGGGGGAGTGCCAACAATGGGCTAGGATTTTTCCACATTGAAGCTGGAGACAAGAGTGACAGTAACTGGCACAATTTTGGTAATGTTGGCCTGGTTGTTGTGGAAGAAGGTAACATCACTGCTGATGAATTGGAAAGTTGTTTTGCTAGCATGTGGAAAACCATCTGGCCTTGGCAGATCAGAGCTTATGATGATACGCAATTCCTGGTCAGATTTCCCCCCAATAAAAAGATTGTTGATCTAGTTGCTTTTAAATCCATCAATCTGAAAAAAGTTGGTGTTACTATTTCCTTCAAAGATTGGCATGGTGAACTTCCTCCGTTTGACTCTCTCAAAGAAGTTTGGGTTAATATCATTGGCATTCCTCATGTCTGGTGTTCTTGGCCAGTGATTGCCCAAATTGCTTCCTCTCTGGGTGTCATTGTCAATGTTGATTGGCATGAGATCTTCAGGAGTTTCTATGAGGTTGTCAGAATACAAGTGGCAGTGAGGAATCCTCTTCAGATCCCTAAGGATAGACTGGTTGAGATCCAACAAGAGTTATATTTACTCAACTTTGAGGTTGATGATGATGTAACTGCTGATTCTCCCTCTCACAACCACCCTAAGGCCCCCCCCGGTCCCCCTAGTGGGAGCATGTCACGCCCAATATGCGACCCTATCCAAGAGGAACTCGAAGGTCCCACCAAGGATAGACCCGCATATTGAAACGCTTTTGCAAGGTGGATATCATTACATCAACATTACATAATAGATGGGGATACATACATAAGGCATACAATGCCACACGAATACATCAATACAACATACATAAGAGCAACATCCGACTACGGATGAAACACAAACAGAAACTCGAACTACATCCACCCTGCTAGCCCAGGCTGCCGACCTGGAACCTATCCCCTGATCGAAGAAGAAGCAGAAGAAGAACTCCAAACAAGCAAACATCGCTCTCGCGTCAAGATCATCGCATAACCTATACCTGCAACTGTTGTTGTAGTAATCTGTGAGCCACGAGGACTCAACAATCCCATTACCATGGGTATCAAGACTAGCAAAGCTTAATGGGAAATGAAGGGGTAAAGTGGTGAGGTTGCAGCAGCGACTAAGCATATATGGTGGCTAACCAACGCAAACAAGAGCGAGAAGAGAGCAAAGGAACGGTCGTCAACTAGTAATGATCAAGAGGTGATCCTGAACACCTACTTACGTCAATCATAACACAGAAACCATGTTCACTTCCCGGACTCCGCCGAGAAGAGACCATCACGGCTACACACGCGGTTGATGCGTTTTAATTCGGATCTGGTGTCAAGTTATCTACAACCGGACATTAACAAATTTCCATCCGCCACATAACCGCGGGCACAACTCTCGAAAGTTTATACCCTGCAGGGGTGTCCCAACTTAGCCCATGATAAGCTCTCGCGATCAACGAAGGATATTCCTTCTCCCAGGAAGACCCGATCAGTCTCGGAATCCCGGTTTACAAGACATTTCGACAATCGTAAAACAAGACCAGCAAGACCGCCCGATGCGCCGACAATCCCGATAGGAGCTGCACATATCTCGTTCTCAGGGCAACACCGGATGATACTAGCTACGAGTAAAACCAGACTTCGAGTTTCCCCGAGGTGGCCCCGCAGGCAGCTCAGTTCGGACCAACACTTAGACAAGCATTGGCCCGGGGGGGGGGGGGGGGGCTAAAATAAAGATGACCCTTGGGTTGGCCGACCCAAGGGAAAGGTATAGGTGGTGGTGAGGCAAATGGTAAAACCAAGGTTGGGCCTTGCCGGAGGAGTTTTATTCAAAGCGAACTGTCAAGGGGGTCCCATAAATCACCCGACCGCGTTAGGAACGCAAAATCCAGGAACATAACACCGGTATGACGGAAACTAGGGCGGCAAGAGTGGAACAAAACACCAGGCATAAGGCCGAGCCTTCCACCCTTTACCAAATATATAGATGCATTAATAATATAAGAGATATTGTGATATCCCAACATAACCCTGTCCACCATGGAGCAATCTTCAACTTCACTGCAACTAGCAACGCTATAAGAGGGGCTGAGCAATGCGGTAAAATAGCCAAGCAAAGGTTTGCTAGGAAGGGTGTCAAAGGTTAGAGGTTCATGGCAATTTGGGAGGCTTGAAGAGCAAATGATAGGTAACGCAGCAAAGCGATAGAACGAAACAACTAGCATAGCAATGATAGTAGTGAGATCCAGGGTAGCGGTCATCTTGCCTGAAATCCCGCAAGGAAGAAGAACGAGTCCATGAAGAAGACGAACGGGAGTAGTCGAACGAATCCTCACAATCGCAACATTACCGGAACTAAGAAGCAACACCGGAAAGAAACAAACAACATGGTAAATGCACAAGCATAAACATGGCATGATGCACAAACAAGTATGATGCATGTCTGGTTTAATGAGGCATGGCATGGCAAAGTGCAACAAACAATACAACAAGTTAAGTGGAACTCAATATGCAACGAGTTATATATTGACGAAACACCACATTCGAGTTATTTAGTTCACTCTTGTTTAAGCTACCAAACAATATTAAATGTTGTTAAACATGGCAAGAGGTGTAACAAAAGTAAGCTAACTATCTAGGCAAGTTTAAATGAGGCCGGAAACACAAACAACAATTCTGGAAATCCCCATATGTTATTTAGCAATTTAACGCAAACAACAATTTTAAACATTTTAAATGTTGTTATCATGATGCGGATGACATATGCAAGTTTTATGCAATTTTATGAAAATGTTGACATGAGCATGTTATGAAGCATTTGTCACCGTGGTGGAAAGAAAGGATGCCATGGCCACGATAATGAAAATGGTGCCATGGCAACATATCAATGATCCGATAACTCATTGAGATACCGGTGCAAAAGAGCAAGTGTGCGGATGGTGCAGAACATGCAAAAGATGGTGGGGTGATCCCAGTAACCGGGTTCCCATGGGTCGATGGCATGGCAAACGAGGAGGAACGTGCATGAAGCAAACGGGCACGATGCAAACATATGGTACATCTCATACATGCAAGGGCATCTCATCGCGGTCGTCTCGGGTTATACCTTCGAAGCGTGCGTTTTCGGGCAGAACGAGTTTGGTGCAATGTAGAGGAAGTAGACGTTCTCGCAGCGGTCGTAGTGGAAGTAGTTGTACACGTTCATCTCAGAGAGGTACTTGACGAATCCAACATCTTCGGGGCGACGGTAGTGGAAGTAGTGGTACACGTTTCGTAGATGTACACGGCAATCGTAGTGGTACTAAATGCCGGTCGTCGAGGGACTTGCCGAAATCCACAGAGCCGGTGTGGTTGGCGAATCCAGATGCATTGGTAGTGGTACTTGGTGAATTCCATGAAGGCGTCCTTGGGCTTCCCTGGTTACCGAGTCTTGGCAGCAACAAGAGGGGCGAGGAGGCCAGCAGGGCAGCAGGGTGGGTGGAGCTCTTGTGTGCGCTAGCCGTGAAGGGGCAGCAACCGAAGACGATGAGCGATGGAGGCGTCGGCCCCTGGTTCAAAACAGAAGCAAGGCGCTGGCCTCGAACGACGAAGGCGACAGCAGAAACTGTGGCCGGCAAGGGCACTGCTTGGCGAGACGGAGAGGAAGGAGGCGCGGCGCGGGAGAAGCAGGGCGCGGAGAACCATGGAGGCCGGCAGTGCCATGGTCGTGCGGCCCAGGCGAGCTCGGCGGCCTAGACTCGCTGGCCGAAGTGGCGGCGGGGTCACCGGGTGGCACGGGGACGAAGCAGTAGGAGGATCTGCGGGGAGGGAGAAGACAGAGGACGGAGGCTCGGCGAGGCAGCAGAGGGACGGCGGGGCGCGAGAAGAGCAACGGCAGCAGGGCGCGTTGCTGCGGAGCTGGAGAGAATGACGACGGAAGGAAAGGAGAGTCCATGGATCGGGCGTGAGGAGCTCCTCTCCCTCGGCTCGGTGCGTGCATGTGTGTGTGGCGGCGCAAGGTGGGGAACGAGGAGGATGGGGATCGGGCGCTGGGTTCTGCTCCTCTCTCTTTCTGATGGCGCATCGAGGGAAGATGGGATCGAGCAGGGCTCTCCCTGGCGATGTGCGTGTGTGTGAGTGGCGGCGCGAGGTGGTGAACGAGAAGGACGGGGATCGGGCGATGGTCCTGCTAGGGTTAAGAGCGGGGCGTCGCTGGGCCTTAGAGGCCGGCCCGGTAGAGAAGGAAGTGTCCAGAGGCCTGGCTGGAGGCCTCGCTGGGCTCTCTTCTCCCTCTCTCTTATTTTCTTTAACAGAAAAGCATTAGAGAGAAGGAAAAGGAAGATGGGCTAGGGAGAAGTTGGGCAGGAGGACAATTTTCCTGGACTCATAAAAATATGCTTGTTCCGAGAAAGTAGAAAAAGCCATGATTGAAAGATGTAAATTCAAACTCATTTGAATTTCACTCAAATGGGTTTGAACTAGGACTTGGTTTTTGAAGTGTCCAAAAAATGTTGAGATTTTTGGTGGAGCTCCGGAAAATGATGAAAGAAAATATGGGAAAGGTTTGGAGACCAAGAATTAAGATAACAAAGGCATTGGGATTTATTTGCAAGTGTGTTATGATCAATTCCAAATAAATGGAATAATTTTATTATAGCTCCCTAATAATAGTAGGAGACTTTGAATATGTTTTAAAGAGAAATCACCATGTGAATATCCCTCGATTTAAATAAATCAACGATCTATGCAATTTATTTAGGTGAGTTTTAAAAAGGGGTGCAAGATGCCATGATGCAATGCACATGAAGCAATGAGATGAAAAGCCTGACATGAACAAAAAGCAAAACGAAGACAAAAACCCAACCACGGAGGAAATATCATAACGCATCTCCGGAAAAAGCAAGAGTTGGAGTTACGAATATGGAAAGTTGTATCCGGGGCGTTACAGAGCAATGGAGACAAGAATGCTGACAGGAACAGTGAAGGGGATAAGGATAGTGATGATGATCTTCTGGGAGAAGAAATGGAGCAAGATGCCAGCAATCAGCTTACTAGGAATACCACTCCTGCTCCCAGTGGATCTAAGTCCAGGGCTAGCTATCTCCTTCCTTGTACTTCTGTTGGGCGATCCCCCCCTGGGCTCTTCTGCTCTGTCTAACTGCTAGGTGGCTCCTGTCACCAAAAGCTATGTAGATGCTGTCAAGAAAACCAACTTAGTGGACTGTGGCAACAGTTTGTTGGTGCAATTCGATTCTATGGTTAATGACACTACCAACATTGGTTTCAACCCCTTGGCGCCATCTACTACTACCCTCTCTTGCCTAGCTCCCTAGCCTCTCGCCAATAGGCCTGACAAAGGGAAGTGGGGCCCTGTGGTTGCCACTAGGATGAGCAACAGGATAAAGAGGGATGGTAAAAATGCTATAGCTAAGGCTCAAGATATTAAAAAAGTGCAAAACCTGGAAGTTCCCAAAGGTAGCACTACAACCTTTTCTGTTAATTCCTTTGCTTGCTTAGATAATGATCTGTTCTTACATAATGCTAATTTGTCTGGTTTAAGACTTGGGAATGATCCTAGTAGTTGTAATAATAACATTGACTTCATTAAAAAACTTGAACTTGAGAGGTTGTCTAATTTCCATAAAGATAACCCTGATATGTTTCTTCCTCCTGGCACTGATGCTGATGGGGAGGTTTCTTTAAGTAATATTATTGACACTGAGAAGCATCCTTCCCCTAGCACTGAAAATAATTCAGACAGGGAAGAGGGCGAACTCCCTTGGTTGGAAGTATCCCACCAAAGGAACAAAAAAGTGTCAGCTAGAAGTAGATCTAATAATAATAATCATTTCCTATGATTGGAGCCTTCTAGAATATTAGAGGCCTTAATGGCTCTATTAAGAGTTCTAGAGTGCAAGAGCTTATAAAAGCTTGTAGCCCTGACTTTATTTGTTTATCTGAGACAAAAAAAGCCAACTTCACCATCCCACAGCTAGAGGCCATAGACTCTAGAAATGGTTTTGTGTGGAATTGGCTACCTGCTTCAGGTACTGCAGGTGGTATCCTAGTAGGTGTTAAAGAGGATTACTTTGACATCCTTCAGTGTGATATAGGCACCTTTTGTATTTCTTGTATTTTGAAGTTTAAGCATAATAATACCAGATGGAGATTGATATCTGTGTATGGTTTTGCTTATGATGAGTTCAAGATTGATTTTCTCAATGAGCTTCACAGTGTTCTTGCTAGTTGGTCAGGCCCTACTCTTGTAGGGGGTGATTTCAACCTGGTAAGGGATACTAGTGACAAAAATACTGGTAATATTAATCAGCATTGGGCTGATCTGTTTAATGATTGGATTAATAACTTTGGCCTAATTGAAATCAAAAATGCTGGGAGGAGATATACTTGGGCCAATAATCAAGATAACATGATTATGGCCACCCTAGACAGAGTATTTTTTTCTGTAGATTGGGATGGTATTTTTCCTGGGGCCTCTTTAAAAGCCCTACCCAGAGTGGGGAGTGATCATACTCCTCTGGATTTAAATACTATCTCTGGGACCCCGAATGCTACTTCTAAATTCTTTAGATTTGAAAAATGGTGGCTTAATATTCCTGGGTTTGATGATGTTATTCATAAAGCCTGGAACACTAAGTGCAAAGCCACCAAAGCCATTGATATCTGGCAATTTAAGATTAGGACCACCAGGAAAGCTGCGAAAGGCTGGTGTGCTAATTATGAAGCTGACCAGAACAGGAATAAGCAAGCATTGGTGGCTGAGTATAATTGCTTAGATATACTAGCTGAATCTCAACCTTTATCTCCTAACTCTAAGAACAATATGAAAAAAATTTGCAGGTGAGCTGAATGAAATTTGGAGAAAAGAGGAGATTAAAGCTAGACAGAGGTCCAGAGAGAAGGAGATCTTGGAGGGGGAGTATAACACTGGTTATTTCAAAGTAGTGGCAAATCAGAAGAGGAGGAAGAAACAGATTGCTATGCTGGAAACCCCCACAGGTCCTGTTGAAGACACCCAAGGTATCCTTCAAATAGCTGTTGATTACTACAAAAATTTATTTGGCTATGTTCCTACTATTGACATCTCAAAGATGACTTTTGGGATCATGATAGCATATTGTCTACTGAGCACTTTAATTTACTTGAAAAACCCTTCTCTGAGGAGGAGATTAAGGCTGCTGTTTTTGGCTCTTATGCTGAAGGAGCACCTGGTCCTGATGGCTTTCCTTTCCTATTTTATCAAAAGTACTGAGATTTAATTAAAGATGATTTGTTTGCTCTGTTCAGAGATTGGGAGGATGGAGAACTTGATTTATATAGGCTCAATTTCTCCCTCCTTACTCTGGTCCCTAAAGAACCTAATGCTGTTAAACTAGATAGATTCAGGCCTTTAGCCATGATTAACTGCAGTTTTAAAATCTTTGCCAAATGTGCCACCAATAGGTTTGGCCCTGTTTGCAATTTTTTAATTTCTCCCAACCAGACTGCTTTCCTTAAAGGAAGATTTATCCTTGAAAGCATAGTGGCGGCTCATGAGGTGGTTCATGCAGTTGCCACTAATAAAATGTCTGGTTTCTGCTTTAAACTTGACTATGAAAAAGCCTATGACATGATTAGTAGAGAATTCCTACTGAAAATGCTTAGGAAGAGAGGATTTGGCCCTATTTGGATGCATAAGATGGAATCCTTGCTCTGCAAAGGTTCTGTTGGTGTTAGAATAAATGACACTAACAGTGAGTATTTCATAGCTGGTAAAGGAGCTAGGCAGGGAGACCCTATTTCCCCTCTCCTGTTTAATTTAGTTGCTGACGTTTTCACTAGAATTTTGATCAAAGCTGCTGGTGAAAATTTGATTGCTGGTGTTTTTCCCCCTCAAACCCTGCTGGAGTTGTTAGCATGCAATATGCTGATGAAACCCTGCTCTTCCTAGATAATAATCTAGAGCATGCCAAAAACCTTAAGTGGCTTTTGTCTTGTTTTGAGCAGATCTCTGGTATGAGGATTAATTTTCACAAATGTGATTTAGTTCCTATTAACATTGATAGCAGGGAGGCCTTGGTTTTTTCCCAAACCACGGGCTGTAAAATTATCACGTTTCCTATTAAGTACTTGGGTGCCCCCTTGCATTTTAGTAAAATTAGAAAAGAGGATTTACAACCTACTGTTGATAAGATCATCAAGAAAGCTGCTGGGTGGAGAGGGAGATTGCTCTCTTTTGGCAAGAGACTAATTTTAGTCCAAGCCTGCCTAGCTAGTATACCTACTTACCTTATGGGCTATATTAAATTTCCTAAATGGGCCATTAAGCTCATTAACTCCCAATTTGCTCATTGATTTTGGGATGATTATGAGGGCCATCACAAGTACCATTTAACGGCTTGGAACTCTATTAATATGAGAAAAGAGTTTGGTGGTTTTGGTATTACTGACATAAGAGATTTAAATTTAGCTTTATTAGCTTCTTGGATTAACAGATACTACAACTCTGAGGGCAAAATTTGGAAGAATATTATTGACTCCGAATATAATCCCCAGAATAGTAATATTTTTGCTTGCTCTGCTACCGGAGCCTCCCCTTTCTGGAAAGGAGTGATTTGGGTAGCTCAAACTGCCAAAATTGGCTTCTCCTGGAAAGTGGGCAACGGAAAGAGAACTAGATTCTGGGAGGACCATTGGTTTGGCAATGCTACCTTGGCTACCCAATATTGGGATCTGTACAACCTAGCTAATGAACATAATGTCACTATTAATAATATTTGGGATGGCCGTAACCTTAAACTTACGTTTAGAAGATGTTTTACCCATGAGCAGATAGCTCTTTGGTTTGAACTTGTAGAAATTGCCAGTTCCATTCAGTTAGTAGATGAGGATGACTCCCCTGTGTGGAATTTGAATTCCAAAAAAGTATTTACAGTTAAGTCCTTCTACAAGTTAATTAATTTCCGGGGGGTCTTGCCTACTACTTCTCCTGCTGTTTGGAATTTAAAAATTCCCCCTAGGATTCAGATCTTTCTCTGGCTTTTAATCAATAATAAACTTCTGACCAGAGATAACCTGAGAAAAAGGCAAGAGGTGGGGGATCCCACCTGTGTGTTTTGCTCTGAACATGAATCCTGTTTTCATTTATTCAGTGCTTGTGTGGTTGTTGCTGAGTTCTGGAGAACCATCTGTGCCATTACTGGAGTGAGTGAGGACATAAATATGATGTCTATCTCCTCATACTGGCTCAGAGGGGAAAGGTTCGCGACCATTAACATAGTCCATGCGGCTGGGCTGTGGGCGATCTGGAAAACTCGCAACGACATAGTTTTCAATAATGTTTGTTGGCCTGGTATGCAGGCTATTTGGAGGAGAACAGCTAAAAATCTGTCTACTTGGGAGTGCCTTTCCTCAGGAGATGCCAGGGGCAAGCTGGAGTGGGAAGTGGAAAAGCTGGAGGAGAAAGCAAGAAGCCCACCTCTGTTGCTATGGCCGGATCCTGGCTGAGGTGCGAAAGCTCCTGTTGACCTGTTCGTTGGGCTTATGAAGCTTGTAGCTCCCTCTTTGGTTGTTTAGTGCTTTTGTGCTCTAGCGCTTGCAAGTATTAGTTTCCTTCTTGTTTCTAGTCTCTAGACTCGCGTTGCCATGTTTCAACGCTGTACTACGGCAGCGTGCCTGCTGTCCGTCGTGAGCTTTACTGCTGTAACATACTTTGGATTGGTTGTTTCTTTTCGTTTGAAATGGAACAGGGGCGCAACCCTTTCTTTCTAAAAAAATCCTTTCATATTCCTCTATTTTCATCAAGACCTATGTTTTCTGCCCCTTTATTCCGACCGGAGCCTAAATATTTGGTATAAGGGCATGGGACAGTGGATGCACCAGCAGTACAACACCATGTATGTAAACAGGGGCATAAAGTGGTGATTCATAGTTTGTTGCCCCGAGAAACAAACATCCAAGAAACATATCTGGGTTGGTCCCATTTTTGTTCACTCTAGCCACCTACTCCTATGTGTGGATAGCAAATCTAGTCCTGGTCATACCACTGTGTACAGCGTTACCCCTATATTTCCCTTTTCGAGCAAGAGACCGGTTGGATGACCAGTCTGTACTACTTTCATCCCCTTTCCTGCCTGTTTGTACCAAGTCCGATGTACATACTAAATTCCCCCACCCCCACTTTATTTCAATGAGAAGTATTTTCGGATGGAAGGAGTACAAGATTCGAGTCCATGAAGTAGCTTTACCTCTAACAATAGAAAAAATAGGTGACATTGGACCATCCGATCGAGAAGGGCTGAGAGGTAGAAAATGATGCACATGCAGCGATGTAGCAAGCTGGGGAAGTAGAGATAAGGTGGTTTAGAACGAAGATATACCTGAAGGTCGTCGGGATGTGGATAGGTGGGCGGCGGGAGGCCGGATCCGCCCATAGGCAACGACGAAGGGATCGGAGGACCTCCCCCGCCGGTGCTCGGCCAGAGATAATGGTGCGGCTGGCAGTGGGTCTCCTCCCTCGCTGTCGACGACGGCCTAAACGCTGCCCCTCCTTCCCTTCACCGGCGGAGGGGGATACGTCCGAATCTGTAACCAACAGTGAGGATAGAAAGTCAGTGTTTTTTGAAGGGAGAAAGACAGTGTTACTACCCCTATCTTGTTTAGATCTGGAGAGGATGAGAGTGAGCAGCCCTAGCAAGCAAGCGCGGAGGCTCCGGCCTATATATAAGTAGTGGGGTAGTTTTCCTTTTTCACTCCATCAAAACAATCGTTTAAAATCGTGTACTACTACATGCCAGGTCGCGGTTTTTTTAGTTGTTGATTGTTTTTTGAGATAGCTACCCGTTGTTCAAAGTGGTGTTACGGTGTGCCAGGTCGCACTTTGCATCGTTCAAGTCTGGTACTACAAGTCCCTCAATTAAATGAACAACCACCCCCTCGTAAAAATTGTGAACAAGCCCACAGCTAAAATTAGCGGAAACGTGAGTTGCCCTAACATGCATTATTTTTTATATTTTCTACTCCCTCCGTTCCTAAATATAAGTCTTTTTTATTAGCCACACCTAAGACAAGAATTTTTTTATTAGCAGTGAACCCCACATGTCATAGACACAAAAATTGTGGCAAGATTCCCTTAGGCAAGCCAAAGTGTGTCTAACAATTTGAGCAACTCAGGTTAGGTAAGTGTGGCAAGTGTGGGAAAAATAATGTGGCAACATAAGACAAACATAGTCACAATCCAAACAGCCCCGTGATTTTTTGTGACATGCATGAAAATTTGGTTAGTTAAATTTATAGTCAAAATTTGGCAAGGTGCATCAAATCAACACATGCAAGTATCAAAAGGAAAGTCACGGCATGCATGCACGCGTTGTACTCCCTCCGTTTCCAAAAATAAGTCTTTTTAGAGATTGCAACAAGTGACTACTCCCTCCGTTCCTAAATGTAAGTCTTTTTAGGGATTCCACTACAAACTACATACAGATGTATATAGACATATTTTAGAGTGTAGATTCACTCATTTTGTTTCGTATGTAGTTCATAGTGAAATCTCTAAAAAGACTTATATTTTGGAACGGAGGGGGTACATACGAAGCAGAATATGTCTACTCCTACATACGAAGTAGCCCATTTGAAATGTGTAAAAAGACTTTTATCGAGTGCAGTGCTTTGATGTGTCGCGTCAACTCGTACAAGACCGAGAAATTTGATTACTACGACGCCCTCTCCCTCGCGGACTGAGCTCCGGTGCCTTAACTGCACCTGCCTTTGGCTGCATGATAGGTGGGCCAACCACCTGTTGGGCCCACCTGTCATGGACGCAAAGGCAGGAGCAGTAAGTAGAAGCTTTCGCTACACGCTATCCCTCCCGCACGAGGTGGACGGACATGCAGCAGTGGATTCGATACTGTAGAAGTAGGAGTAACATCATTGTTCGTCTTCTCGAAGAGGCGAATAGCCAAGCGCAAACCGAACATGGTAGTTGCGAACGCTCGCGTGGTGCGGTTCCTTGGAGTTCTAGCCAGGCTCTTGCATGAGACAAAATCGCTATTGTTTAACAATTAAACTCCATTATCCATTGGTTGATACTCATTCTGCATAGGTCCACGCGCTTAGCACCATTTCCTCCTGGGGTCACCAATGTTTATTTGCTAATTAATAGCATTCCATGCAATGAACTAGCCATTGCAAGTCATTAAAAGCATGCACACCTCTCATCTCTTATTGGTTGATACGTATGTCAAGAAACAAGAAACAAGGTAGAAGTTAATGCACCACGCCTAAGTGTTTTGGGACTATTTGGTTTTCGTAAGATGACTTACACACCTAGACGGAGGGAGTAGTATAGACCTGTAAACCGGAAAGGAGTATTTGCCTTTCTAGAGATTTTAACAAGTGACTAGACTTTGGCTCAAAACAAAAAAAACAAGTGACTAGACTACACCGTGTGCAGTACCCCCTCCCTTCCGGTTTATAGGGCTCAAATCTCAAATCTCATGAACCAAGGCATTTTGCGATTGGAGGAATGTATCTCGTACTTTACAAAAGTACCCTAATTAAACTCATGCATTAATTACGTAGTTCTCTCGTTTTCCTCTCCGCCTTGGTCGCGGTGCACAATATTGAGAGAGTGCTTGGATATGTTTTAGTCTCATGACTAAAAGTAGTGGGACTAAAACTTGTTAGCCTCATCCATGCTTGGATCCAAATACTAAAGAGACTAAAATCAAGTTAATGACATTTCAAAGCATCCGGGCCCGCGTGCCATCCACCAAATCACAGCGAGGTGCTACAGTCGAGACTCACCTGTCACCCCGGTGTGGCCGTCATGACCCGTCATATCAAAAAACCCACACCTTTACCAGCAGTGGTAAGGTGGCCTCCAAGTTGGACTGGATGAAACAATCATCATTTCATTGGAATGCTCGTTCAAGCCCTTTCTTGAAGAAAACCTCACTCCAGGCTACTCACTTCTGCCATTTTTCTTCTCTACCGACGAAGGAAAGGTGGGCGAATCAGTTATGCTGCTATATTTTCATTCCAATAATCTTCTTTTTGCGAAGCACCGACCGATTCTCACATCCTATTCTTTTCCTGTTTTCATTGCGATTGTGGTTTCCTTTCAATTGCTTTTTGTTTGTCAGTTCATTGATGGATCCTGGAGCACTAGGCAAAGAGTTGCCGGCGGATAACCCACTGGAGACAGCGATCTCCAGGAAGCGAGCACCAACCAACGAGTTGACCATGTTGGCGGGCCAACCCATGGAGACGAAGAACTCCAAGAAACAAGCACTGGCCAAAGAGTTGAGTACATTGGCGGACGAACTCCTCAAAGAAAGTTGGAAGAACAGCAAGGGCCCCACCGCGCCTACCCCAGGAACTCTGATTGCCACCTATGTGAGGCTCTAGACCGAGTTTGCGGAGATAGTCGCCGTTGAGAAGCAGTGTTCCCCTGGCAAGGTGATGGCCCCTATCGAGGACGAGGAGATGGCCCCAGGAGGGATGAGATCCCCCGGTGAGCTGCACAAGGTAAAAAATAATGGCTTATTACCATAGTTGTGGTTTTTGATTATTTGCAATGTGCTTACTTTTTGATTATTTGCAATGTGCTTGCTAATATGTTAGGGTTGTGCAGGTACCGGTGGTTGTCCTTGATGATTCCAATGTCATGGCCCGTCTTGTTGGCATCACCCCGGAGATCGATTCCGATGCCGCTGTCCATCCTGTGGACATCGCCCCAGAGATCGATTCCGATGTCGCGGTCAGTCCTGTGGACATCGCCCCAGAAATCGATTCCCATGCCGTTGTCCATGCTGTGGTCATTGCCCGAGAGATCGATGACAAGAAATAGTTGGTTGCGCTAATCCTTCAGGGTAGTTTGCATTGCCCTGTGTTTAATTACCAGAATGATGCTTGTTATCAAACCATCTTAGGGCTAGTGCACTGTCTTGTGTGGGCGGATCTTGCTACTTTTGTTTGATAGTGAATCATGCGAACCCTCTCCGAGTTATGGAAACAGATGTATCCTCACCAGCTTTTGATGTAATATATGGCATGCTTAGATGTAAGTTTGAACTGTTTATCATATCAGCAGGGCTTGTTTGATGATTCTTGGTGTTAGTAGGCTAGCTACTGTGCGAGCTATAGTACTTGCAAAACACTCACCGAAGAGAAACGTTGGGGCTAATGAGCTCGTGGTACGCTTATACTTATCCCTCGTCGATCGACCAATAGCCCTAGCTCCTAAAATTGTAGGCTTAGCGATCGATCAGACAATAGTCAAGATACATTCAAGCCTCATTTGGTTCATAGGGTAGGAAAATCGTAGCAAAAGTACAGAGAACGTGCAACACAAAATCATAGCAGTGCAGAGACGTACTCCCTCCGTTTCAAAATAGATGACCTAGTCGGGCTAGTTTGGCCTAGTGGGTTTCAGTGATATGACGTGGTACAGTGCCGTCCAGTCTTCGTGTGTGGTAGCAGTATTGCGGGTATAGTAAGTTTTCTTGAAGAAGCGGAATTCAACGAAGTCATGATGGTTCCTTCGTCTGAACAACTTACAGTGGGAAAGGTTGGACCTGTGATACGACCGGGGAAGACCAGTATAATTTTGTGCATGGCAGGTGGACCTGAATGGTCGACGTCCCACATGTCGGTGAATGAAAGTATTCTTTCCGATATAGAGGACGAGCAATGAGTATTCATTATTTATTTTTGATGAAAGCTATTGTCTCCACTGTTACTCCTTGACTTTGTCAATGCCTCTCTCTCCTCCACATAAGCGAGGACTACTTGCTATGCATGCAACGGGTAGCTGGCGTCTTGAGGGGCCAGGGCGGTGAGAGCGGCCTCCGGAAGCGGTCCGGACTCCAGCATGGCCCACCTCACATTATCACCATATATTTCTTGGAGTCCGTGCGCGGCGGGCGGGCGACCTCTTCTCCCTCCCCCGTTTCTCTCTTCTCAGCCGACGCCCGCCGAGTGATTAGATTTCGGCTATCGACGGTTTATTCAATTACGGTCCCACATGTCAGTGAAATTGCAAGACAACGCGTGTCCACTCTGGTGAGCGGCGTGCGAGCCGGACAGTCGGGGTTGCGACGCGTACGAGTCGTAAGTGTGCCGCCTTTTCGCGCGATCGATCGATAGAAATCCAGAACAAAATGACGAGGGCGGTGCTTTCCCACTTGTTAGGCGGGCTAGTTCGAGTGATATGACGTGCTACAGTGTCGTCCACTTGCTCCATTTTTTTAAGCAAGAGTTTACACTCTTACGCGGGAGGAGTGCAAAACACCGCGGATCTGATTTTGATCGAGGGATAACTGTTCCCTGCCAAATAATGGAGGATTCGGCTCAAAAAAATGGAGGATTGTTAGCGATTATAGCATGATAGTTAGGGCATCTCTAGCGCTGGCCCACAAATTTACACCGACATCTGTCTGAGGACACTGATGGATGCCATCCGATGCTGCCCGCATACCTTTCGACAACTATATGAACTAACCGGACGAAATTCGTATAAATTTCAAATTAACCAGATGAAATTAACCGGATGAAATTCATTACATTTCGGAAACTTTTCCTATAAACTGGACGAAATTCATTACATATTTCGCACAAACTGTACTAAACCTACTGTAAACCTAATCTAAACGATCGCCGGCGCCCGACCACCATGTCCGGCCATGAACCGAAGAAAGCCGGCCATTGCCTTTGCCTCCTCCTCATCCGCCTCGATAACCTCCTCCTCCGGCCAGAGCACAAGGTTATGAAGATTTCCGCCTCCACGTCGCTGTCAAGCGGCTAATCGGCCGCCAATGTTTACCCCACCAAAGCTTGGCGTCGACTGAGTGGAGTAGCGATGGCCTTCCCGGGACTAGAGCGGCAGCGACCTACCGTGTACTACTCTTCCTCGCTGCCGGCTGTGCCCGCGCACGCGCGCCGGCTTTGTGGTTGCGGCGGCGGAGGGCGGCCCGGGGGGTGCCGGCAATCTCCTTCGTTTGCTCCTGCGACAGTACATCGAAGAGAGCTTTGGAGTGCGCCCGGAGCGGAGCCGCCGATGTCCCTCGTCTGCTCCTGCGACAGTACGTCCAAGAGAGCTTCGGAGCGCTAGGAGGCCATGGTTGAAGTGGTGCCGACAGAAGGAAGGTACCGGAGGAGAATAAGTGTGGGTCTTTGGCTATGGCTGGGAGCTGGGGTTCAAGTTAATATAGCGGGCGAATGGCAATGAGCTGCGGCAGACAGATGGACAAGTGGCACCGGAGTAGGTTTGTCGGGCGTGAATGCGGACGCTGCTTCAGTGACTTAACTACAGATGCGTTTGGGTTACTGACATGTGGGCCCAGTGGGCGTCTGGCCCGCATGTCAGTGACACACCAATTGCACCTGTAGTTAAGTCTGGTGAATGCATCATTGACATTCTGGAGAGACGGTGACCGTTTCAGGCGGGAAGCGTGCGCTAGCGATGGAAGGGGTTTTGGTGTGCAGTGGCACTAAGATCGGTCGCTCGCGATAGTACATACTCCGTACCATACCACCATAGTACCCTCTCTAGCTGAGGCTGTTTTATAGATTGTCGTTGTGATGGACGATATACATGAGCAAGGCGGTCCGAGTATGACCGTTGGTGTTGAGCCAGGTGAATACATGCTCGGCGTTCGCGTAGGCCTCCATCAAACGTCTAAACAGTAATGTCAGGCACCGCCGAGGCGCGCAGGTGATGGGCTTGCCGTTTGCGTTGCGCCATGAGCAGGACTTTGATTTAGAGGGCGACGTGCATGCATTAGCATGCTTTGATAGCGTGAGCGTGAGTGTCTGACGTGAAGTATTTCATTTTCATTTGGCTGACGAGGGTGCGTTGCAGCGACGAGTCCGTGGTTTGATTCCACACATACACATAATTTTGGTTTTTACAGTATTTCTTTCTCCATTCACAGGTAGGCCCGCGTAGATAGATAAAGAACACGAGCTGATGAGGCGCATGCAGACTGTTTGACTGGTCAACCATACAAATACAGAGCTATACGCTGAGCCAGCGACCGTATAATCACCATATCTCATATACAATGATCAAAGTGAGCTATCAAGACAAGTTGATCAAAGTGAGCTATCAAGACAAGTTCGATGACCGCCAATGCATTTTACTTGGTAATAAACGACCAGGATTGAATGGGAATCCTAATTTGCTTCGTATTCTGTCCTTGAGCTCTTGACAAACCAATGCACTATACGGTTGTCCGGCCACTCCACCCCAGAGCTCTCACCAAGCGTCGTTCATGCCACCGCGCCGCACACTAACCGGTAAGGCAGCGATGGCATCCCACCGCATCGAGTTCCTCGCCGCCCACGAACACACACAAAATGGTAGGGAAGTGATGGCATCCCTCCGTGCCGAGTTCATCGCCGCTCACGACCTCACAACTATGTGGGAGGAATTTGAAGATGCCAAGGCCGAATGGGCGGTAGAGCAAGAGGCGGCCAAAGCCGCACAGAGGGAGCGGAAAAGTCAGAAAGCACTCAAGAAAAGAGAGGCTCGCTGCCGCAAGAAAGAAAAGGACGCACGCGCTGCTGTGGAGAGGTCGGCGGAGATCCAAGCACGGTGGGGTGTCGCCAACAAAGCCGGGAAGGAGAACGACGGCGTCTGGCCAGCATGTGAGAAGTAGTAGTACTAGTAGTTAGTGTGTGTGTCTGTGTCTGAGTACGAGCATGTACCAGTACTACTAGTTACTACTGTAGTTTTTAGAGCAAACTAGCACAGTGGCCCGCTCGATGCGCGGGCTAGAACTTTAGAAAGTTCAATAATGAAAACATTTTTTTGATTACATGTTAATACATGTTTATAAAAAATTATATAGAGTAAGAGTATGTTCATTCTGAAAATAATTGTGATTTATGCTTTTAGTAGTTGCAGTTATGTATAGGACCAACTTATTCCTTAACTGGTCTATTGTTTCTACGATTTAAGGCCTTTTAGGAAGTAACAATGGGAATTGTTGTGAAGCATAACTTTTTCAAAACTAAGCAATAATAAACTAATAGATTTCAGTATCTCATTTCATAAATAGATAACTACTTATTTTTATCTCTGACATCTGTTTCCACCCCTTATTAAATGGCTCACTTATGAACCAAATATAAATTCTATCTAAATCTAATACCATGGCAAACACTTTTTCGCCTCATTAAAAAGATCAAAAAGTTCATATCACGATGCAAATTCATGTGATTTCACAATAGTGTAATGCTTTCACATGTAAAATCAAATGACCTGCTAGGTGATTCTACACGTCGTGGTCTGATATCACTGTTCAAGAACCCATCCGATTAATCAATTAACGGGCTAGTTAATCCCTACTCATAGGGTGGTCAAATCGAATAATACCTATTTGTCGTGTTAACTTGTCAGGCCAATTAATTGGCCTTTCATACCGATTAATCGACTATTTTGCCGATTAATCACTGCTGGCCCATTAACTTGTGGGCAAACAAAGCCCAGAATTTTCGCCCGTAACCCCTCTCATCCCCCTCTCGCTCCTCAATGGTTATGGTTTGGCCAAACAGTAGCATATTTTGGTACATTACATAGTTAAGAGCATGAGAGTATGGTATAATACGTAAAGAACACGGTATATGTTGGCAAGTTTCTATTTAGTATATCGGTTAATGGTCAACATATTAATCCAGTTAATAGGCCGATTCACTGATTAATCACTACTCCCAAGCAGGCCGGGCAGTTACCAGTTACCGATTTCCTGAAAAATGTCTAATATCATGTACAAAGTACGGATCATCTCATTATTTCGTTTGGTGTCTTTCTCAGAGCCAACAACCACCTGAACAATGACTTCCACTATGACATTACTAAGCTTCAAATTCATGTACTGGTTATATATAAATGTGACCGGCAGGGTCAAATTGTTTTCCATAGTGCTAGGTCTAGTGAACGCGACTAACTAATAATTTGTTGGTTTAGTACAAATGTCGAATAGATGTACTCGAGGTTCGAACTACAATCTATGGATAAATAGGATGAACAATAAAACACATGCACAATGGTAGTTGTTTCTCTAATTCCGAAATTCATTATATGTAATAAGAACAACCCAAACCTCATGCACAGAGAATAATCGAGCAACTGGATCTTGAATGAAAAATATTTGCCTTACATGCATGTTCATTATTTTTCTACGGACATATGGCTAAAACTTATGGTCAATTATGCATGGTGGAGAATGTTTTAGTGTATAAAACGTCATGTAGTTGCACACAGAGGGTGTGTTCCCTTGTCTTACTTATATTTCCTCAAGTTAATACTTCTGTGTCCAAGGTTAGCTCCCAATCTTTGTTGCTCTCCTCGACTGTTGAATTGACTCCATGCATCATTGGCACCACCTCTCCTGGGTATCATCTCTGATGGACAAAAACTGTTGATTTGTTGTATTCTATCTTGATGAAATGATCACCGAGCAAAGGATCATCGATATTCGATCAACGGATTCTGATAAAATAGAAGTGTTGTAGCTAACATGTACATCATAGAATAATTAATATGACCAGAACCATTCCCTTGTGTACTTATATTTACCCCAAGTTAATAATTTTGTGTTTAGGGTTTACTTTGAAAGAAAAATCTAAATATAGATAGATTTATTACATCTCATTATGTACATTCCGAATTAAGATATCTATTGCTATATTTAGGGGCACAATTTTTTTTGGCACCTACACTTCTGAATGTATAAGAGATCCTTAAGACATGTTGGAAAACCAATGTTATAGTGTTTTGTATATCAAACATAGCCGCGTCATCCTTATATTGTCTAGCAGAGACATTTGGATTACGAAAGTAGGTTGACCTTAATTGAGCATGCCTCAGTTCTTGTAGTCAATGCATTCAGCAATATAGGTGTCATGTTGTTTAAGGCCCTAAAAATAGAAACACACATATTGATAAGTAAAGTAAGTAATATAACAGAAAGAATGCATGGTAAATAGTACCATTTTAAATAACAATACGGATTAGAGTATTATATTGGCCTGCAAAAAATTAGAAGTAGAGTATTACATTGATGCAAATAATTAGAAAAAATAACCTCTCAACACATTTTTTAACGTGTGCCAGAAATTGTAGGAAAATGATGGAATTATGTCCATTCACCTAGTTCCTAAATAAATATGTTTTCCACAGATCAATGATTCCATATAGCACAGTAGTAGTTGATCTACTAAAGTACCAAAAAGATACAAATTTATTGAACAATATATTTTTTAGCCATGTAAAATAGTTGTATAAATTGGGTTAAAAATAGTTACCTGTTTTGGAGTAGAAAAATAAATAAGGTAAGATAAAGTAAAAGGACAGAGATAGAATTACCTTCTAAAGCTGGCATACCAGCAACTTCGATCCTTGATAAGAGACCAGGGACATAAATATCGGATGGATGGGTGGCCGCAACATGTATTTCACGAACTTTTGAGAAGGACCTACACACATGCATCAAAAGAGATCAACTACTGTTGGAATTAAACATGGTCTTGTGTGGCCGGCTGATAGCTAGCTTGGTCTAGCTAGCATTATACGCACGTACATCTTTGGATGGATTTTTTGTGTCTAGCTAGAATGGTACGGTAGTATCCTGACCAGCGGCTGAAAAGTAATCATCTGCGGCTGGTATCTGTATCTCGCCGGGGATTAGTTCAGACCTATGCCAACAGCTATGCTATGCACGTCAATCAGATCTGCTGGCATCACTGAGCTAATGACATGGGCAGCCACCGGCGCAGTTTATCTACCATGTACCTGAACCAATAAACATTCCATCCATGTAAATTCGGTGATGATGAGTCTATTCGGCTATCTGCCTGCCGCAATACTCTCTGTTATGCACGCGTCATCCCGTCAGTAACCCCTGTATCCACGTAAATCCAGCCACAGTTAGTTGATGATTTGGCCGGCCATCACCGCAATCTTCTCTACTACGTAGTCAATCAATCTGCCAGCCCATCCACGTAAATCTGGTGGCTATGAGATTTGATGATTTGGAAAGCCGCCGGTTCTATCTTCTCTCTATACGTCACGCTAATCAACCTGGTGGAGGTCGAGGGGAATCCCATGGGACGCCGCACTGTGTGTGAGGGCTTGGAGAGGAGGATTAGGTTTATTAGGGCTTGGAGGAGGATTACATCGTGGGCTGTTGGTGGCTACCGATATACTAATACAGCGTTGCATGTCCTTTTTTCACGTAAGAGCAGCGAAACGTTTTCTTTCAATATGACTATAATGGCAGTGGTGGGTAATTTTTTGACATAAAATCTTATCTAATGGCTATAAAAACTTGATCTATTAAATTGACGGACCGATGTTTCTAATTTTTATGGTAATTTCTAGCATATTTCTCTTTTTCTGGTTAACCCGTCAAGTACTTTTTATATATAAATAGATTATCTGGTGCCGCTTGGTTTCCATGATGACATGTGAAATGATGATGCCACAAATGAACTGCTCGCCCGCAAAGAAATGAGTTTGGGGAATTCCCTGTTCCTTCATCTCTATGTTGTTCAAGAGGTCAGTGAACTGCTTGCAAAGCCGGGGAGCCTAAGATTTTTTTTCGCTTTCCATACCTGTATATGGGCCGCAAACCCGCCAATGAACTGTTTATTTTCGAGGCAAGGAGCTCGAGTAATTTCTATCTTCCCACAACCCTAACTCGATTAACTCTAGGAATTCACCATGAAGCTCTTGGTTGCTCATAGGTGAGGAGGAATGTTTGGGAATAGGCTTAGAATGAGAAGGATGGCCATGCATGCACGCATATATCAAAGGCATTAATCCATTTTTTTCAAGCAAGCAAAGCAACGTCGGCCATGCGTACATATATCAATGGCCATGCATGCACACATATATCAAATGGTTTGCATGCACACTATTTTTTCCAAATGAATGCATGCATGGTAGGCATCGCCATGCGAGGAGACGGGAGATCTTTATGGTTTGTTAATAGTCTATACATTCCTTTATCTTTTTGTTAGAAAAAAGAAGAAGTTCCTCTTTTTTTCTCTGGATTAAGGACGTGGGAGTCCCTCAAAAAAAAAAAAGAGCTCGGGAGTGTGCTTACGTGATGGATATGTTAGTTTTTTTTCCGCCGGATACAAAAAAAGTGTTTTCCTGATAGACCAGGTATGTCACGTTAGCATCTATGTAAATAAAAAAAATAAAGGTATGACACGTTAAATACTCGTGGACTGTTACGACATTGCTATATATGTTACGCAAATCTAACGGTTACATGATTATAATTTTAAAAGACCCACCAGATCGAGGGCTAGTATTTTCGATTAATGTGGAATTTTTTAGACTAATTCTCTCGCTTCTAATTAACCCATCATTTACTTTTTATATATAAATAGATTACTAGTACATTAGCCTAGACTAAATGGAAAAATTCCTATCCTATGCATCAAATGGCATCTCTTTCTCTATAGGAATTGAGATGCATGTCATCTCACTTTCTATGGTTTTCATATTCCTATCCTATGAACGAAAGGAGGCCTCTGTTGGAGTAAATACTATAGCTAGCAGTACTGCCAGTACAGTAGTTTTCTTCAAGAAGCGGAATTCAACGAAGTCATGATGGTTCCTTCGTCCGAGCAACTTCAAAGTGGGAAGTGGGCCTGTGATTTGACGGCTCATTAGTCATTGTTACTGCGGCGCGACGACCTGGGTGACTCTCCCTTGGAGTTCTGCATGCATGGCAAGTGGACCAGGATGGTCGACGTCCCACATGTTGGCGAACGGAAGTACTCCCCCCGTCTAGGTGAATAAGTCATCTTAGATTGTGCACCATGACCAAGGTGGAGAGGAAAATGAGAGAACTTAATGTTTATTTGCTAATTAATATCATTGCATGCAACAAACTGACCACTGCATGTCATGTTTGATAGTCTCAAGTCATTAAAAGCATACATGCCCCACATATCTTGTTGGTTGATTCCTTTATTTATGTCAAAAAAATAAGAAACAACATGAGAGTTAATGCACCGCGCCTATGTGTTTTGGGACTATTTGGTTTTCATAAGATGACTTACTCACCTAGACGGAGGGAGTATTCTTTCCGATATCGAGGAGCAAGGAAACCGCGTGGTATAGTATCACTGCTGATTGGTTCGCAAAAAAAAGTATCACTGCCGATTTATAATTATTTTTTATTTCTGATGAATGCTAGTGTTTCAACTCTTACGACGAAGGGTGCCAAACACGGCATGTGCTGGATGTCCCACACGTCATCGAAAGGAGTGGGACATGAACAGCGTGGTAGAGCCCAGCGTAAAAAACAGCATGGTAGAGCGTCTCCACTTCTTCCACTTCTGGGTCGGAGACCACACGTAGTAGTACTTAGTGGTATGAACGATACAAAGTGCGAGCTAGAGAGAAAGATGCGTCTAGTTGGAAGGTCTCGGGGCATACACATAAACAAATATAAAAGTTAATATGTGCCTCCAACTAATATAGTAGTAATAGAGTACTTAGGCACGTACTCCATAACATCACCGTGCATTGCACGTACAACATTTAGTGGTAGTACGTAGTAAGAGACAAATGCCGCCCAAGAGTTCCCTTCTCGACCTACTTTTGGGTGTTTGGTAGAGTGTATGGAGGGTGCATGAGTCCACACTAGTCTAGCACAAATACACTAGAAGCATGCATGAAGAGAGCATGCATGAAGAGGGGTGTTGAGTTGAGCATGCATGAAGAGGGAACAACTATGCTGAGACGAGAATGCAACCAAACACACCCTGTATGCCACGCATGTTCATACCATTTGTGCCTTTCTACTTCACTTACTGCGCTACATTACTCAGATTCGTACGTCCACTCCTGGGTACATGTCCGTCTCATAGTTCCAGTGCCACGTGTTCTTCATATAGATGGAACGATCGTTGCATAACACGTGCGCCTTGATGCTAGATGTCTCGCGTGTTGGCAAAAGGATGAACAAAGCTCACGTAAAAAAATAGAGTGGAAGAACATAGATTCCGAACGACCGAGAAGGAGCAAGGAACCTCGTGGTGGAGCGTCTGCACTCATAATATTTAATATTATTCAACGATATAAAATTAACCAATCATCTCCACAGTGGACTGGAAGAGTACGAAACACGACAGCCCAGTGTAGTTACATCATACTAGTACATGGCTAACCCACGCTATCACCATATTTCTTGGCTTCCGTGCGACACCTATCTCTAGTAATCTAGCAGCCTGTATCGCTTCTCCCTCCTCGTCTCTATCAAAGTGCGGTGGGCTGGTGTTTCTGCCGTCTATTGAGGTCGGTTAACTATCACATGTTAGCGACATGCCAAGAGCATTCTAAAAAAAATTCCTTTCACGTTCCGTTTTAAAAAAGAAAAAAAATCCTTTCACGTACGAATTTGCCTGTATGCTTTGAGCAACTTGCATGTCCTATACTGCTCCTGTTTGATACTCTAACTTAGCTAGAGGTTAGACTAACTCATGACTAACCCTGAACTAACTGTAGCCAAAGAGGTGTTTGAGTGACAGGGTTAGATTGACAATAAATGCACTTCATGGAGAGAGAAAAGTGATTTTTCAGTGGTCACAATGAGAACTATCTCCAGTTAGCACCTCTTGGGGGGGATAATTTTTTTTGATGGGTTCGGTGCAACTTGCTCCAATTTAAACCCTCATGCTTGGATACTTTAGGGCTATTTGAGCCACAACTAGCTCAAACTAACTCTAACCCATGGATCCAAACAGGGCCTATGGCTAGTCTCGACGCGGAGCAGTTGCGTGCACCGGGAAGCGGCGCTCTCTCGGCCGTCGCGCCACTTCAAAGCCGGCGCCAGTGAGAGGTCATCTCCGCTCTGGCCGGACATTAATGCGGCACTGATGCTCCAGGGCGACGCTGACCGTTTCACGCGGGACGCGCGCGCTGGCAAGGGAGTATAGGTTTTGAACCGTTTCAGGTGTAGTAGTAATGGTAGTTTAGAAAACTACTCAATTATTGCACTCAGTTTCCTAAGAAATTGTGGTAAAAAACATTACTCCACAGCCCGCTTCCCTTCTCCTTCCTGCTCGTGATTTACGTGGCCATATTAACGTGGTTGTGTCAAAAAAATGTCACTTCCTGCTCGTGATTTGCGTTATATAATTACAAGCAAGATTCTCATGCATTGCACGGAACATCAATATGCATTTTTTTACAAAACACCTGTTGTGATTGACCCATGCAGGAGTAATTCCATGTGTAAAAACTAATGATATCTCGAGAATTTTATCGGAAAACTGGTATCTCGAGAATGTCATCGAAAAAATGAAAGATGAGAGATAAGGCGAGGAGGAGTGGAGCGTGGTGGTGACTGGTGGTCGGAATGGGCGGAGGCATGGGGATGGACGGCGCCGGCAGGCGGCAGCGGCCACCATGCATGCTAGATTGTTCCAGAGACTTATTCCTTTTTTAATTGCTGAGTAATGAGGTTGCGGGAGATAATGATCTAGAGAGAGGTGCGGGTATCTTTTGTAAAATTATCATAGTTTGCTTCCTATCCATCAGATATAGATCATACGGTCTGTATTACAAGATGGCAGGCACACCATCATCGCCAACTCATTTTTTTGTAAGGGTACAGATGATAAGTTTGCTGACTACTAAAGTAAAGTGGAATCTGTCCATGTCATGCAAGTAAATAAAGGTGATTGTTTATCATACGGGTAAGGTTGGATGAAGGGTGGTAGGAACAAATGCTCCGCCTAGAGCATGTGTGTGTGATATGGAGTCTTAGTGTGTGTGTACATATGTGTGTGTGAGAGAGAGAGAGAGGAGAGAGAGAGAGGTGGAGTCTTAGTTTGTGTGTGTGTGTGAGAGAGAGATGGAGTCTAAGTGTGTGTGTGTGAGGGGGGGGTGCGTGTGTGTGTGTGTTTGTGTGTGTGTGTGAGAGAGAGAGAGAGAGAGAGATGGAGTCTTAGTGTGTGTGTGGGGGGGTGCGCGTGCGTTCGTGTGTGCGTGTGTGTGTGTGTGTGTGTGTGTGTGTGTGTGTCGCGGGGTCCTCTGTGGCGGATGTAATTTAAGTGTGCATGGCTTCATCATAGAGAGGTGATGTGTATGACAGAGGCCACCAACGATGGGGTGCGAGAGAGAAATGCCGGTAGGGAGGGAAGAGAAGGTGCGTGCGTGTGAGAGGAGTCGACATCGAGAGAACGTGTTTGTTCGAGAGACACCAAGGAAGACTACTATATATCGATGGTGCATGTAGGCGGGAATTAAACAAAGGGATGGTCTTATTGGTTTCGGGGATATAGGGGAAGAGTGAGAGGCGCGTGCTCGCGTGGGGGGGGGGGGGGGTAGCTAGAAGGAGATTGTTAAGTGTGAGTGTGTGTTTTGCCCATCCAGGCGGAAGTTATGTGCACAAAAGAGGAGAACAATTCGATGTGGTGTTAGGATTGAGGGTAATTAACTACATATGGAGACATAGAGACCTTGAACGTGCATTTGTGAGAGGTATACATGTATACGTGGGATGTGTGTGTGTGCGCGCGCGCATGATCGAGATAAAAGAAAGAAGACATAAGTCCTAAGATCAACGACATGGGAGAGACGGATCGGTATGACAATATGCATGCATGTGAGAATGCAGGGAAGAAGGCCCGACAATTGAGCATGTGTTTTTGTCTTAAGAGATAGTGGCGTGGGCTGGAGCATGCATCTATGGCGAGCAGAGGGGGTGAGGCGCAACGATTGTGCAAAAGAGATCAACCTATAAATGCATATGTATGGATAGACATATATAGTGTGGGTGATAGGAAGCAAAACTCCGTGCGAGAAAGAAATGTTGACGGAGAAAATACAGATAGATACAGAGATGGAGATGCTAGCTAGAGAGACATCCGTTAGTTTGGGTGTCGGAGATGCCCATCGGGTGGTTCAAAGGGTGAAGTTATATATGTATGTGAGAGGGCACTTGACTGCATGTAGAGAGAAACACATGTAGTGTGCTTGATAGGAATCAAGAGTGAGGGCGAGAAAGAAGGTTGATGGAGAAACAGATAAATAGAAAGATAAAGATGCTAGCTAGTGTGTGCTAGAGATAGGAGTCGAGTGGATCAGAAGGCTGGGTTATGTGTGTGGGTGTGAGAGAGATAGAGAGAGGGTGCATGTGAGTGATACGTCTCCAACGTATCTATAATTTTTGATTGCTCCATGCTACTTTATCTACTTTTTTGGACTATATTGGGCTTTATTTTCCACTTTTATATTACTTTTGGGACAAACCTATTAACCGGAGGCCCAACCCAGAATTGATGTTTTTTGCCTTTTTCAGTATTTCGAAGAAACAGAATATCAAACGGAGTCCAAACGGAATGAAACCTTCGGGATCGTGATTTTCCAACCGAAAGTGACCCAGGAGACTTGGACCCTACTCCAAGCAGTGCCCGAGGAGGTCACGAGGGTGGAGGGCGCGCCCCCCTGGGCGCCCCCTACCTCGTGGGCCCCTCGGAGCTCCACCGACGTACTCCTTCCTCCTATATATACCTACGTATCCCCGAACGATCAGAACAGGAGCCAAAAACCTAATTCCACCGCTGCAACCTTCTGTATCCACGAGATCCCATCTTGGGGCCTGTTCCGGAGCTCCACCGGAGGGGGCATCCACCACGGAGGGCTTCTACATCATCACCATAGCCCCTCCGATGAAGTGTGAGTAGTTTACTTTAGACCTTCGGGTCCATAGCTAGTAGCTAGATGGCTTCTTCTCTCTTTTTGGATCTCAATACAATGTTCTCCCCCTCTCTCGTGGAGATCTATTCGATGTAATCTTCTTTTTGCGGTGTGTTTGTTGAGACCGATGAATTGTGGGTTTATGATCCAGTATTATCTATGGAAAATATTTGATTCTTCTCTGAATTCTTTTATGTATGATTGAGTTATCTTTGCAAGTCTCTTCGAATTATCTTTTTGGTTTGGCCAACTAGATTGGTAGTTCTTGCAATGGGAGAAGTGCTTAGCTTTGGGTTCAATCTTGCGGTGTCCTTACTCAGTGACAGAAAGAGTTGCAAGGCACGTATTGTATTGTTGCCATCGAGGATAACAAGATGGGGTTTTTATCATATTGCATGAATTTATCCCTCTACATCATGTCATCTTGCTTACGGCGTTACTCCATTTTTAACTTAATACTCTAGATGCATGCTGGATAGCGGTCGATGAGTGGAGTAATAGTAGTAGATGCAGAATCGTTTCGATCTACTTGTTTTGGACGTGATGCCTATATACATGATCATTGCCTAGATATACTCATAACTATGCTCAATTCTGTCAATTGTTCAATAGTAATTTGTTCACCCACCGTAGAATACTTATGCTCTTGAGAGAAGCCACTAGTGAAACCTATGGTCCCCAGATCTATTCTCATTGTATCAATCTATATCACTTTATTTACTTGCTTTGTTTTTACTTTGCCTTTACTTTTACTGTGCATCTATCTATCAAAAATACCAAAAATATTATCTCTATCAGATCTCACTCTCGTAAGTGACCGTGAAGGGATTGACAACCCCTAAGCGTTGGTTGCGAGTTGCTATCGTTTTGTGTAGGTACGAGGGACTTGTGTGTGGTCTCCTACTGGATTGATACCTTGGTTCTCAAAAACTGAGGGATTACTTACGCTACTTTGCTGCATCATCCTCTCCTCTTCGGGGAAATCCAACGCAGTGCTCAAGAGGTAGCAAGAAGAATTTCTGGCGCCGTTGCCGGGGAGGCTCACGCAAGCAAGTCAACCATACCAAGTACCCATCGCAATCCCTATCTCTCGCATTTCATTATTTGCCATTTCCTCTCGTTTTCCTCTCCCCCACTTCACCCTTGCCATTTTATTTGCCCTCTCTTTCCCAATCTCCTCCTCTCTTTCCCGTTACCTTTCTGTTTGCTCTTTTGCTTGCTTGTCGTCATGTCTAATTCCTTATCCACTCCTATGTCTCCGAGTTTGAAGTTCTTCACTTCAAGCAAAGGCAAGGAGAAAATTTAAAAGACGCTTGGTATAGGATGATGGAATCTTATCGTAAGTGCACCCTAGAGGTGAATTTTAGAATTCTTCTTCGCAATTTTTATGTTGGGTTAAATATGACACATAGACAACACTTGGATTGCATTGCCAAGGGAAATTTCATTGAGATTGATCCCAGTATTGCGCATGAAATTATAGAGGGAATAGTGGGAACACTACCCCAAAAGGGAGGATTGCATCCTACTCAGGAAGAAACCCAAGTGTTTGAGAAAATTTGCGAAAATTTTACAAAATCTCTTGAGCCTCTTAAAAGTGTTAGCGCGAATCTTCACCGCATGAATATGTTGATTACTCTTTGTAATAAGCGGTTGGATTCTTTGGATCTAAAAATTTCCAAATATGAAGGGAAGCGGAAAGAACCTCCCGGATTCGAGCATGACTTCGCTAAAAAATGAAAATCAAAGATGGCAATACCTAGATCTATCCTTGCTTTTATGCCTAGCTAGGGGCGTTAAACGATAGCGCTTGTTGGGAGGCAACCCAATTTTATTTTGTGTTTTTTGTTTTTGCTTATGTTTAAGAATAAATAATCCGTCTACCTTCTGTTTGGATGTGGTTTTATGTTTTAATTAGTGTTTGTGCTAAGTAGGACCTATAGGATAACCTACGATGATAGTTGATTTGATTCTGCTGAAAAACAGAAACTTTGCACGCACAAATTTAGTTATGATAAATCACAAGAACGTGATTTTGCGTTGATTCTTTTTGCTGATGATCTATAAGCAAATTGTCCAGGACTTCCTATTTTGGTAGAATTTGTAGAATTCCAGAAGTTTGCGTTAGTTATAGATTGCTACAGACTGTTCTGTTTTTGACAGATTCTGTTTTTCGTGTGTTGTTTGCTTATTTTGATGAATCAATGGCTAGTAAATTAGTTTATAAACCATAGAGAAATTGGAATACAGTAGGTTTAACACCATTATAAATAAAAAATGAGTTCATTACAGTACCTTGAAGTAGTCTTTTGTTTCCTTTCTCTAACGGAGCTCACGAGATTTCTGTTTTTTTTACACCTGAAACAGTAGGAGAGGCTCCTACTGTATATATTGAATTAAAGTATCAAAAAGTTTAGTACAATGTCATATCCTTACATCCATAGCCATGATAAAATTAAGGTTTTATGAAGGCAGCCTAAGTAAGCACTAGACTATGCGGCAGAAAAGGACTGAATAAAAGTGGGAATGAATTGTTTGTGCTTCTCTTTAGCTCTATGTATGAGTAAAGAGAAGTCCTCTTTGAATCTTCTTGCCCATGACCCAACCGTGGGGTCAATTCTTCTAAAGTGTTTGTTATTTCTTTCCTTCCACAAACTCCATGAGGCATATAGGAAAATCCCCATAAACATTTGGTTGTTCCATACAGACTTCGCTTCCTTGATCCAGTTGAGTCGATCTCCATTAGCTGTCCAGTGGATATTCAAAGTGTCCCAACAGGCTGAACTGAAGTGGCAAGTAAAGATCATGTGTTCAATGGTTTCTTCCACATTGCTGCCACATAGAATGTACCCATAGTTGCCCCCGATGTTGTAATGCCTTCTCTTCAACATGTTTCTGGTGTTGAGGTGATCAGAGAGAAGGAGCCAACCGAAGACTTTAATTTTCATTGTGGCCGAAGATTTCCAGAGCCATTTGTAGGTAATATGGGCAGTGGCCTCACGGAAATAGAAATTATAGTATCTTTTGGCAGTGTATATCTCAGAGCCCCACTCGTAGATCTAGGAATCCATGTCATCACCCTCACCAATGCCAACATGCGTTGTAATCTCCTGTAGATGACGTAACTCATTGTGCGCTTGCATGGACAGTGGTAGGTGAAAGGTTTCATTGAGATTAGTGCACCCAAGAAAATCTCGAACAGAGATGTCTTCGACTTTGGCATAAGAAAAAGCACGTGGGTGTGAATCAGCAAGGACATCGTCTAACCATAGATCTTTCCACATAAGCACAGTATCTCCTTTGGCAATGATCACTTTTGATATTCCTCTATAGATGGGAGTGAGTTTGAGCACATCTTTCCACCAGAACGATCCGCATGGATCAGAAGCGTGTGGAATTTTGTTATTGTAGTATGTGGACCAAATCAAGTCAACCCACGGCAGATCCCAGTGATTATAGAATTTGTGGAGGTATTTCATGAGTAGAGCATCACTTTGGGTCTGTAAATCAAGAACCCCGAGGCCTCCACACTCTTTTGGTCTGCAAACCATTTGCCATGAAGCTAATGAGTTACATTTGTCCCCATCATCCGTTTTCTTGGTCCAGAGACATTGTCTTCTGATTTTGTCCAACAAATCAATAATTTTCGGTGGCAGTTTGAGGGTGCATAGTGCAAAGATTATAAGGGATGTGATTACCGAATTGAGCAGAGATAATTTCCCTCCATATGAGATCATTGACAGCGTCGCCGACAGCCTCCGTTGAACTCCACAAACCAATGGCATGAGATCTTGTACTGTAGGTTTAGCAGTACCCATTGGCGGCCCAAGGTAAGTAAAAGGTAACTTTCCCACCACACAACCAAAAATTTGCGCAATATTCTGAGCGATGGAGGCCTCGCAGTTCATGGGCACAAGAGTAGACTTGTGGAAATTAATCTTTAGACCAACTGAAGTTGCATAATCAGTAAGAATCCTTTTGACGAGAGAAGCTTGGTCCGGACACGCAGGAAGTAGCATGATAGTGTCATCGGCGTACTGAATCACCGGGTAGTCTGATTGGTTGGGGCGTTGAAAAGGCAGCTTAAGATCATTTCTTCGGAAGGAGTCATTGATTGCCGCTTGCAATAAATCTGCCGCCAGGACAAAGATTAGGGGGGACAGGGGATCACCTTGGCGCACCCCACAAACACAATTAAACTGTCTGCCCGGGACACCATTAAGGAGCACAGAAGACTTTGTAGAGGAGAAATTTTTTTTGATCCATCCTAGCCATTTATCATTGAAACCCATGTGTTTCATGATTTCCAGCATAGCATCATGGTCGATGGTGTCGAACGCTTTTGCAAAATCCAGCTTGAGCAGTACTATTGGCTGTTTAGAAGATTGGCATTGGTATATGTACTCAAAAGCCCAAGCAAGGCAGTCCTAAATAGACCTCTTTTTCAGGAAACCGTAGTGGTTGCGGTGAATAATCTTGAGAATGATTTTTTGTAGTCTGTTAGCTAGAAGCTTTGTGATCACCTTAAGGCAACAATTAAGCAGAGTGATTGGTCTATAGTCATTAACTCCTTGTGGCGCCGAAATTTTTGGGATGAGCGTGATGAATCCATCATTGATACTCTTCAAGTTGAAACCACCCTCAAAAAATTGATCACAGAGTGCATAGAAATCTTCCTTAACTATGTGCCAGCAGGTTTTGAGAAATGCCCCATTAAAACCATCAGGGCCCGGAGCCCGATCCGCGGGCATTTCTTTGATGACTAGATCAATCTCCTGCCTAGTAAATGGTACGGTTAGATCATCCAGCCCCTCAATTCTCTTGATAATGGAGGGAAGATCAAATTTCATCTCATGCTTAAAGGAGGTGCCAAGCCTTTCTTTAAAAGAGTGATAAATGACAGATTCTTTGCTTGCGTGGTCATCTATTATTGTTCCATCATTAAGGGTTAATGAGGCAATATTATTCCTCCTATATCGTTCGGAGGCCATAGCTTGGAAAAATTTGGAGTTTTCATCCCCAAAACGAACCCATCGAATTGTGCACCATTTCTTCCAATATTGCTGTTGATATGACAATAATCGTAGGATGTGGGCTTTTAGGATAATCCTAAAATTAGCCTCAGGAGTTGTGAGCGGCCGTCTGTTCTCCAGTGTGTCGAGGTCAGTCAGAACCTTGTTGGAGTTAGTAATGGCTATGGACAAGCGGGAAATGTTCTTGCTCCAATTTTTGAGGCCGTACCGCAGGTGCTTGAATTTTCTACAAAGAATGGTTGCACTATTAGTCGATCGGACTGGCTTATCCCAAGCAGACTGTACCACCTCCATAAAACCAGGGTGTTGAATCCAGAAAGGCTCAAATCGGAAAAGCTTACTTCTAGGAATAGAAGTTTCAATGGAGATCACGCACGGTATATGATCAGACACAGGCTTGCCTAGAGGTTTAACAACAATGTTGGGGTAGGAACCAGTCCAGCTACACGATGTAAAAAACCAATCAAGTTGCTCCAAGAGTGGATCCTGTTGCATATTACTCCAAGTGTAAGTGCGGCCTTTGATTGGCAGTTCAACGAGAGCCTGTGTACGTATGAAATCATTGAACATAATCATGTCATTAATGCTCCCTCCCGGTTTGTTACAATTATCAGGGCTGCGGATGTAATTGAAGTCACCGAGTAGGAGCCAATCCTCATTAGCAGGTAATTGAAGTCACGAGATTTCTGTTGAGTTTTGTGTTGTGAAGTTTTCAAGTTTTGGGTGAATTCTTTTGATGGATTATGGAACAAGGAGTGGCAAGAGCCTAAGCTTGGGGATGCCCATGGCACCCCCAAGATAGTCCAAGGACACCAAAAAGTCAAAGCTTGGGGATGCCCCGGAAGGCATCCCCTCTTTTCGTCCACTTCCATCGGTAATTTACTTGGAGCTATATTTTTATTCACCAACATGATATGTGTTTTGCTTGGAGCGTCTTGTATTATTTGTGTCTTTGCTTGTTAGTCTACCACAATCATCCTTGTTGTACACATCTTTTGAGAGAGCCGTACATGAATTGGAATTTGTTAGAATACTCTATGTGCTTCACTTATATCTTTTGAGCTTGATAGTTTTGCTCAAAGTTCTTCACTTATATCTTTTGAGCGTGATAATTTTTGCTCTAGTACTTCACTTAGATCTTTTAGAGCACGGTGGTGGATTTGTTTTAAAGAAACTATTTGATCTCTCATGCTTCACTTAGATTATTTTGAGAGTCTTTAATAGCATGGTAATTTGCTTAATGTTAATATACTTGGTGTTCAAGATATGTGAAACTTTCTTTTGAGTGAATTGAATACTAAGATAAGTTTGATGCTTGATAATTGTTTTGAGATATGGAGGTGATAATATCAAAGTCATGCTAATTGGGTGATTATGAATTTGATAAATACTTGTGTTGAAGTTTGCAAGTCCCGTAGTATGCACGTATGGTTAAAGTTGTGTAACAAATTTGAAACATGAAGTGTACTTGGCTTGTGTATCCTTATGAGTGGCGGTCGGGGATGAGCGATGGTCTTTTCCTACCAATCTATCCCCCTAGGAGCATGCGCGTAGTACTTGATTTTTGGTGACTTCTAACTTTTTGCAATAAGTATATGAGTTCTTTTGATTAATGTTGAGTCCATGGATTATACGCACTCTCACCTTTCCACCTTTGCTAGCCTCTTCGGTACCGTGCATTGCCCTTTCTCACCTTGAGAGTTGGCGCAAACTTCGCCGGTGCATCCAAACCTCGTGATACGATATACTCTATCACACATAAACCTCCTTATATCTTCCTCAAAACAGCCACCATACCTATCTATCATGGCATTTCCATAGCCATTCCGAGATATATTGCCATGCAACTTCCACCACCATCATCATGACATACATTACTTTTGTCATATTGCCATTGCATGATCTTGTAGTAGACATCGTATTTGTGGCAAAGCCACCATGCATTATTTTCCATACATGTCACTCTTGATTCATTGCACCATCTCGGTACACCGCCGGAGGCATTCATATAGAGTCATATCTTGTTCTAAGTTTCGAGTTGTAATCCTTGTGTTGTAATCAATAGAAGTGTGATGATCATCATTATTAGAGCATTGCCCAAATAAGAAAAAGAGAAAGGCCAAAAAGAAAAAAAAAGAAATGCCCAAAAAAAGAAAATAAAAAGGGCAATGCTTCTATCTCTTCCACACTTGTGCTTCAAAGTAGCACTTTGTTCTTCATGTAGTGAGTCTCATATATTGTGCTTCAAATTAGCACCTTGTTTCTCATGTAGTGAGTATCATAAGTTGTCTTTTGTATACTAGTGGGAATTTTTCATTATAGAACTTGGCTTGTATATTCCTACGATGGGCTTCCTCAAATGCCCTAGGTCTTCGTGAGCAAGCAAGTTGGATGCACACCCACTAGTTTTCTTTTGTTGAGCATTCATAGCTCTAGTGCATCCGTTGCATGGCAATCCCTACTCCTCATGTTGACATCAATTGATGGGCATCTCCATAGTCCATTGATTAGCCTCGTCAATGTGAGACTTTCTCCTTTCTGTCTTCTCCACACAATCCCCATCATCATATTCTATTCCACCCATAGTGCTATATCCATGGCTCACGCTCATGTATTGCGTGAAGGTTGAAAAAGTTTGAGATTATTTAAGTATGAAACAATTGCTTGGCTTGTCATCGGGGGTATAGAAGTCGGGAACATCTTTGTGTGACGAAAATGAAGCATAGCCTAACTATATGATTTTGTAGGGATGAACTTTCTTTTGCCATGTTATTTTGAGAAGACATGATTGCTTTGATTAGTATGCTTGAAGTATTATTATTTTTTGTGTCAATATGAACTTTTGTCTTGAATCTTTCGGATCTGAATATTCATATCACAATTAAGAAGATTTACATTGAAATTATGCCAAAGTATCACTCCGCATCAAAAATTCTTTTTTATCATTTACCTACTCGAGGACGAGCAAGAATTAAGCTTGGGGATGCCTGATACGTCTCCAACGTATCTATAATTTTTGATTGCTCCATGCTACTTTATCTACTGTTTTGGACTATATTGGGCTTTATTTTCCACTTTTATATTACTTTTGGACTAATCTATTAACCGGAGGCCCAGCCCAGAATTGCTGTTTTTTGCCTTCTTTAGTATTTCGAAGAAACATAATATCAAACGGATTCCAAACGGAATGAAACCTTCGGGATCCTGATTTTCCAACCGAACGTGACCCAGGAGACTTGGACCCTACTCCAAGCAGTGCCCGAGGAGGTCACGAGCGTGGAGGGCGCCCCCCTGGGCGCGCCCCTACCTCATGGGCCCCTCGGAGCTCCACCGACGTACTCCTTCCTCCTATATATACCTACGTATTCCGGAATGATCAGAATAGGAGCCAAAAACCTAATTCCACCGCCGCAACCTTTTGTATCCACGAGATCCCATCTTGGGGCCTATTCCGGAGCTCCACTGGAGGGGGCATCCACCACGGAGGGCTTCTACATCATCACCATAGCCCCTCCGATGAAGTGTGAGTAGTTTACTTCAGACCTTCGGGTCCATAGCTAGTAGCTAGATGGCTTCTTCTCTCTTTTTGGATCTCAATACAATATTCTCCCCCTCTCTCGTGGAGATCTATTCGATGTAATCTTCTTTTTGCGGTGTGTTTGTTGAGACCGATGAATTGTGGGTTTATGATCCAGTATTATCTATGGAAAATATTTGATTCTTCTCTGAATTCTTTTATGTATGATTGAGTTATCTTTGCAAGTCTCTTCGAATTATCTTTTTGGTTTGGCCAACTAGATTGGTAGTTCTTGCAATGGGAGAAGTGCTTAGCTTTGGGTTCAATCTTGCGGTGTCCTTACTCAGTGACAGAAAGAGTTGCAAGGCACGTATTGTATTGTTGCCATCGAGGATAACAAGATGCGGTTTTTATCATATTGCATGAATTTATCCCTCTACATCATGTCATCTTGCTTATGGCATTACTCTGTTTTTAACTTAATACTCTAGATGCATGCTGGATAGCGGTTGATGAGTGGAGTAATAGTAGTAGATGCAGAATTGTTTCGATCTACTTGTTTTGGACGTGATGCCTATATACATAATCATTGCCTAGATATACTCATAACTATGCTCAATTCTGTCAATTGCTCAACAGTAATTTGTTCACCCACCGTAGAATACTTATGCTCTTGAGAGAAGCCACTAGTGAAACCTATGGCCCTAGGGTCTATTCTCATCATATCAATCTATATCACTTTATTTACTTGCTTTGTTTTTACTTTGCCTTTACTTTTACTGTGCATCTATCTATCAAAAATACCAAAAATATTATCTCTATCAGGTCTCACTCTCGTAAGTGACCGTGAAGGGATTAACAACCCCTAAGCGTTGGTTGCGAGTTGCTATCGTTTTGTGTAGGTACGAGGGACTTGTGCGTGGTCTCCTACTGTATTGATACCTTGGTTCTCAAAAACTGAGGGAAATACTTACGCTACTTTGCTTCATCATCCTCTCCTCTTCGTGGAAATCCAATGTAGTGCTCAAGAGGTAGCAGTGAGTCACATACAAACAGATATCAGAGAGAAATGAGATCCAGAGAGACGGAGTTTTGTGTCTGCGAGAGAGAAAGATATTTCACAATGAGAGTGATAGCTAGAGAGACATATGAGGGAACGCAAGATATCTCTCGGGAGATAGGGTGTGTTTGAGCGACATACAAGAGAACAATGGAGAAATTTGAGACCTATTGAAGAGGCAGAGTCGTAGGTTCTCATATCTAAGGAGCGAAAGACATCTTTGTATGAGGGGTGTGCGAGTGGCACACATGGGAATAGTTGAGAGAAATGAGACCCCGGGAGACAAAATTTTGTGTTTGTGTGAGAGAGAGAGATTCCACATGGAGAATCATAGCTAGATACACATAGCAGGGAGCGAGATATACTTAGAGAGAGATAGAGTGATGAAGGTTGAGGGAGAGAGTACCGTCAGTGTGTTACGAAGATAAAAGATCATTGTCGACATACAGGTAGCACGAGAGATGCCTGAGAGATGATGAACGCGTATAGGTCCAGAGAGATAGTCCTATATAAGCATGTGTGATAGCTATATGAGACGAATATCTGGATTAAAGGGGATTCAAATATTTAAACTGGAGATCACAACATCGATACTATCATAACGCAAATTGGTGTATCAAACATGCATATTCATTTGAATTTGGGCACACGTGTAATGTTATATAGTTTATCAATATTGGTGATCCATAGATTCTTCAATTACAAACAATGCATGGTTTATATGCAATTAATGTCTAAACGGGATTACACTATATGTTGCGTGTGTGAAACACATTATACATGTTTGAGAAGTAAAAAAAAACCCCGCATGAAACACACATCAATTGGAGACAGTTAGCGAGGAATGCATACATTGGATTTCAACATAAAGTGGTTTCAAATATTTGAAAATAAAATTGATGGATACAACCTTATGAATCTGAGATCATGCCATTTGTAAACCATATTTATGTATAAATGGTGTTGTGCTTTTGAAAGTATATATAAAAAAATGATGTATATAGAATGTAATTCCAATTGAAAATGGATCCCGCCCGAAAAAAATAGTAGAATACAAACGGGATTCGAATTGAGTTGGCACGGTAAACGTGCACTGTACAAAATTTGAACAAAGTGGGGAAAGTCGCAGTAACCGCCCGAAACCAAAATCCGCGAGATGGAAATCACTACTGCCTATCCCTGCCGCGCAAAGCCTATCTGCTGGATTTCTATAGGTTTCGATAGGGGTAGGTTTGTAATTTCACCCAAACGTGACGTAACCGCCTCTCACCCGGATTCATACACGGTGGGCGCCAAAACACAGTGTGCCCTCGGCCGAAATCGACTCCCTCCCCGATTCATATTCATACACGGTGGGCGCCAAAAACAAACTCGCATCGTTAAATATTCGATGTATGCGAGATTACCATCCTATCCCCAACCGACTAATGTTGCTGTGATGTAGTAGAAATTTGAAACGGGGGATAAGTTTGTAAATTTCCTCGCATTTGAGACAAGTGCGTCCTGAATACATGGTCCCCCCTTCCTCTCTACCTCCCTTTTCCCCATTCGTACTCCATGGGCGCCAAAACACCCTCTCCACCCCACCCTCCTCCGTCCGCCACCCCATCCACCGCCGTCCTCCTCCACCATGCTGGAGCTGATACCCCGATGCCGCCGTCCATTACAAGAGATCGACCTCTCTCATCCACGCCTTCGGACTGGGATCCTTGCATCCCGTCCTCTCGCTTCAACCCCGCCGTCGTCCACCTTGCCGGTGCCACTCCTACGACCATCTCGTCCACCGCGCCCCGTCGCCACCGTCTACCCTCCTAGATCTGCTTCCACGCCGCCGACAGCCATCGCTACCGCAGGACCGTCAAATTCTCAGCAGATGCGTACACGGCGCCGCACCAGAGGCGGTACTCTTTCGTATCTATTCAACTTATTTATCGCAGCAAGAAAATAGATCACCACTGCTTTACTCTGATTTCTTGTCTTGGTTGTGAAGTTGCCTTTGTCCGGTTTGCACCTTCAGATCCGCCATGGCACGCTCAACACTATATTCCCAATGCTTATGGTTTTCCCCTTTTATATTCCACACTAGTTAAATCACAGTAGACTAAATTTCAAAATTGGGCCAGTCAATTTTTCAGAGCTCGCCGGAGTTCGCCGGTGCGATCCAAGGGGCTCGGGTGGTTGTGGGGCCTCGCCGAACGAAGAAAACTCGATGCGGGTGTGGGGTGGGGGTGGCAGAGGAACACAAGCGGTGAGGGCCGGTGGTCCGGCCGGCGGCCCGTGCGGTGTTCTGTATGGGAAGAATCAGAGACGAGGAAGAAGAAGGGTTAGGAGATGTAGGATCTTCATCCAACCGCCTGAAATGGTCGAGAGACAGCTGGGAGTTGCATCCTTAATGCGCTCTGGTTCATCATGTGTGGGCACTGCGCAACCAACATTTTATTATCCAAAATCTGCTTGCTCTTCTTTACCATGTTCGATAGTGCTGGCCTGTACGTGATCGATAGGCTTTCAATTACTAGCGGCAATACAACACCGTATTTTCAAGCCAGTTCCACTTTCCTGATTTATATATCGTGGTTATGGTGTACCCTTGTTATGTACACCATGATCTGCCTAGTTGTTGTGTGCTCTTGTTATCATGGTTTGGCAATAAACTCTCTATACAGTATATTATGAACCTATCATCTGCCAGCTATCCTTACTTCTGGAGCCTATTTTTTTGTGTACTTGTGCCAGATTATATAAATGCACGCACGATATTACAACACACATGAGCTCTCTCATCAGAATCCAATGATAGCACATAAGTGTTTACAGGGGCGCCCCTATATTAGAATATCATCTGCATTACAAAGATAATCTCACAACTATTTATGTTTTCATAGTTCTCAGATATTATACGCAATTACAGTGAATATCAGAATCCGTGCATCAGAAGAATATTGTGGAACACTGCAATGACTTACAAAATTGGCACCAAGGCATTGAGTGCCATTCTGGAAGCAATGAAACTCGTATGCTCCCCACCTGTTGATTCTTGTTCAGAATATCATCCTAATGACTATTCTAACCTCGAGGAGTCAAAGGCAGATGGCCTGTCCTGTTCACCCATCAAGGTGCCTGTTCTAATTTGGCAAGGTTTTATTGATTGCGCGTATCTTGCATATGTTGTCTTGCATTTCTTCTACTTTGTTGCACCACCATCTACTTAGTTTGCTCATCATATAACTCGAGATGCCATGCCCATCCATTATCAATACATATTCCATCTGTCGTCATACCATGTTTTTCCACTCAAATGCTGTTCTTGTGGATCAGACATCAAAAAGGAAGAGGGTGATTGCCGAACCTGAAGGAGCACCAGCAAAGTCCTTGAAAAACGTGGTGGTGCCGGAGAAATCAGACAGCGCCCCACTTATATTGGCTGTACAACCAGTGACACAAAACATAGGACCGACTCCAGCAGACTGTACCCATACTTCACTGGCCACACCACTAGCCCCACCACACAGGACCTGCACTCCAGCAAAAGGTATGCCAATTTCATTTGCCATAGCACCAGCCGTACCACAGAAAAATCCCACTCCAGCAAAAAGTACAGCAAGTCCACCGGCCGAAGACCTATCCCAACTGCAGAGACGGCCAATTCCTACAGATTGGAACCCCATTCCATTTATTCCCAGTTTAAAAGACAATGCTTTCAATGTTGTTAGGGACTACGTGCATATATTCCCATCATGGGAAGATTATAGTGAAGACCAACACCATTTTAACATCTTCCTGTCCAACTTACATGTAAGTGCTATTCATGGTTATTATTTTCCTGTTTTCTGCTGATCGAACACACCAATGATTTACATTACATTGTTGTAACTAGGTGAGGGTCAATCTGGATAGTCATGACGAGCAAAGCTTGCTTGTGCTTTTCAAGGAAGCATTGCAACAATATCGGTGTTACCTAAGGAAATCACACTTTGATGGCAAGTCTATAAATGAATTTCCGGTGAAGTCTCCTGTGCTAAATTTAGAAGACATTGAATGGAAAAACCTTGTTATGCACTGGTATCGTTCCCAGGATGAGGCACTATCTATGAAATCACATGACCATTTGAACTTCTACTTTCCCGCATGTGCCTTACGGATCTTTTTTGCAGGAAATCAGCTCGAAGAAGAATTCTGGTTTGAAAAGAACGACATGATATCGCAAATATGCTGCCCGCTGCTTTGCTCTTGTTAGTACCTGTTGTCCTGTATCACTGTACTTGCATACATACCTGGTTCATTATGTGACAGCAGTATGCATGATAGCTTACTTATCAATTATTCGCTCCAAATTATCTGATCTGTATGAATGGTTACATTAGTGTAGAATATATCCAATGCCAATGAATTTTTTAGCTCTGCATTGTTCTTGTAAGTACATGCTGTCCTTTATCAGTGTACTTATATTGACAGGTAGTTGTTCATGTACCATCACTCTGCAACTTATTTTCCTTTGCCCTCCATTTTCTACACATCAGATCTATATTTACTCTTACCATAAGGTTGGTACTGAAGAAGTTTAGCTGTGCATTGCTCTTGGCTGTGCCTTTTGCCTGTATCGCTGCACATACATTTATAGCTACTTGGTTATGTAGCATCACTCTTCATCTTATCTTAAATATTCTCCATTTTTCGTATATTATCACATCTATATTTACTCTTAACAAAATGTAGAATAAAGGCAATGCTTATGAAGAAGATTCTGTGCTAAACTTCTTGAATTGCCCCCCCCCCATCAGCATGGACAAGGGCTTTATAGAGCCTGTCTTCACCAGTAATGTAAGTTTGTCCTTCTCAAGCCTTCAAACTTTGTTGTGTATATTTGGTTAGGCATGACTGCAACAGCTATTTATTTTTGGTGTTTGCATCAAATTGCATGTTTAAAGTTTATTATGTAGTTCATAAACAAAAGTTTGTCCTTCTCAATTTAAGTTTTCAATTGTACAACCAAGTTCCTTCTTCATACCTTGTAAATTAAACTATACAGAGCAAGTGATCTTCTTTTGCACTGCATGTATTCTTCTGTTCTTCATCCGTAATCCAGTGGTGTGGTGAACCTACCCACTACAGCACAATGTCATATTCTACAGTGTCTTAACTATGAACAATGTCATATCATTCTACTATTATGTAAACCGTCTCTTTATTTGCCAATCTGAAATGGGATAAATTGACATCACACTAACCATTGATACTTATGAGTTCTTGATCTGTAATCCAGTGGTGTCGTGAAGCTGCCAACTCCTTCACAATGCCATTTCCTGCCATGTCTTGACCTGCACAATACCATATTGTGTTAATGCAATTTTAAACTGTGTCACTTTATTCATCAGTAAGAAATGTGATGAATTGTAAGCACTGATACTTTTATGTGCAAAACCTGTCATTTGTCTACTTGTTTATCTTTCAGAGTGAGGAAGACATAAGTGTTGAACAAGCGCAGTCTCATCAATTTGCTTAGCTGCTCGCACTGCAGCTCCCCAGCAGGGCTAACCTTTCTTGAACTCTATTGAAGTGTTGTCGGTTTTGTATATTATTTTGTTAGCGTGTTTATTCGCACTGGTGGCGATCTTTGATGCCCAGTGTATGTAATCTGCTGTCTGCTTGTGCTATGTTATCATAGTGGCGAAATTTGATGCCCAGTGGATGTTATATGCCATAATTTCTTTATTGTATAGTCTAGGTTTTTTCTTATTCACGATGCTGCAGTTATTTTACTGTATATATATCCTGTCTTCGCAGTAAACCGGCCAAACCGTAAAATTACGGTACATAATCGGGCCGTCATGCAATCACGATGTATGATCCGCATCATGGGCCCCGTCAAACTGGCCCACTAGTAGATTCGGGCCTTTAATAGGCCGAGTAACCCCTGGCCCTCTTTTTGCAAGAAAACTCAATGGGCTTTTAGGAGGCTCAGAAGTAGGCTGGGCCTGAAACGTGCCGAATAGCTCACGGGCCGGCGGCAGCCCGAAATGGACCCCGACCCATGATTGTGCGAATCAATTCACGGGCTTTTAACAGGCCAAAGTTGTCTCGGTCCTTGTTTGGCCCAATCAGATATCGGCTGCGAGCAGGCCGGATGCAAACCGGGCCGTAGTTAGGCCCAACTATATGACAGGCTTTTAACAGGCCGAAATTAATATAGGGCCGAAATGTTAAATGAGCCCTTAACAGGCCGAAACTAATATCAGGCCGAATTACTAAATGGGCCTTTAGCAAGTGGGCCCAAAAGCATAGCGTCCTGTCAATGGGCCGAATCTGATATGGGCCATAATTGAGCCCAAAGCCTCTTAAAGGTCCGGACCTGATCTGGGCCGTGATTTGTCCCAGAAAGTGGGAGGCTTTTAACGGGCCGGATCTTATATGGGCCACTATTAGGCCCGGAACGTGGTAGGCCATTAATGGACCGGATCAAATATGGGCCGGCATTTGGCCCAACACATGGCAGCCAGTTAATGGGCCCGCCTACTAGGGTCCTCAAAATCTTGTGGGTCTACAGCTGGGCCGGCCCATTAATGTTGGGGAAATCTTGTGGGCCTTTAGCTGGGCCGACCCATTATGATCCGCAAGAATTTTGTGGTCCTTTACCTGGGCCGGCCCATTATGGCACACAAAAATCTTGTGGGCCTTTACCTGGGCCGGCCTATTATGGCTCGCGAAATCTTGTGGGCCTTTAGCTGGGCCAGCCCATTATAGTCCGCAAAATCTCGTGGGCCTTTAACTGGGCCGTCCCATTATGGGCCGCAAAATCTTGTGGGCCTTTAGTTGGTCTGGCCCATTTAAGCTTGATTGGTCGTGCCACGTGTCGACGTATCATAGGCGCCTTTGTCCAATGAGTGGATGACATCTGTCCCAACGATGAGCTGACACGTGTTTCCTCCCGCCAATGATGATTTTACACGTGGAAAATCCCCATTGGTCGGGGCTGTTAACGGGTTATTGGATCCAAAACCCGACCCGATAGCTTAACGGCGTTCCATTACGGTGGATGCCACGTGTCGGTCACCCTTGACGAAAGCACTTCTGTGACGCGCGATTTATCGTCATGGAAGTGGACACTTCCATGATGATAATTTTAGTAATGTCATGGAACACTTCTACGACAGCACAGGTATGACTATCTTGATTCTGTCATAAATTTGTCATGGATGTACATGCATGACAAAAAACGTGACCTACTGTGACAAACACGTATCATCACGGAAGTGTATTTTTTTTGTAGTGTGTATGCGAATGTTAGAATCTATCACACTCGATCATCACATGGTGCTTCGAGACAACGAACTTTCGCAACGGTGCACAGTTAGGGGGAACACTTTCTTAAAATTTTATGAGGGATCATCTTATTTATGCTACTGCCGTTCTAAGCAAATAAGATGTAAACATGACAAACATCATATGCAAATCATAAAGTGACATGATATGGCCAATATCATCTTGCGCCTTTGATCTCCATCTTGAAGCATGGCATGATCACCTTCGTCACCGGCATGACACCATGATCTCCATCATCGTGTCTTCATGAAGTTGTCTCGCGAACTATTACTTCTACTACTATGGCTAACGGTTTAGCAATAAAGTAAAGTAATTACATGGCTTTATTCAATGACACGCATGTCACACAATAAATTAAGACAACTCCTATGGCTCCTGCCGGTTGTCATACTCATCGACATGCAAGTCGTGATTCCTATTAGAAGAACATGATCAATCTCATACATCATATATCATTCATCACATTCTTTTGGCCGTATCGCATCACATAGCATACCCTGCAAAAACAAGTTAGATGTCCTCTAATTTTTGTTGCATGTTTTATGTGGCTGCTATGGGTTTCTAGCAAGAACGTTTCTTACCTATGCAAAAGCCACAACGGTGATATGCCAATTGCTATTTACCCTTCATAAGGACCCTTTTCATCGGATCCGATCAGACTAAAGTGGGAGAGACTGGTACCCGCTAGCCACCTTATGCAACAAGTGCATGTCAGTCGGTGGAACCTATCTCACATAAGCGTACGTGTAAGGTTGGTCCGGGCCGCTTCATCCCACGATGCCGCCAAATCAAGATAAGACTAGTAACGGTAAGCATATTGAACAAACCAACGCCCACAACTACTTGTGTTCTACTCGTGCAAAGAATCTACGCAATAGACCTAGCTCATGATGCCACTATCAATCTATGGAGATTCTAGCAACAAGAGAGAGGGGAGTGTATCTTCATACCCTTGAAGATCGCGATGCGGAAGCATTAAAAGAACGAGGTTGGAGGAGTCGTACACGCAGCGATTCAGATCGCGGTCGATTCCGATCTAAGCGCCGAACAACGGCGCCTCCGCGTTCAACACATATGCAGCCCGGTGACATCTCCCGCGCCTTGATCCAGCAAGGAGGAGGGAGAGGTTGGGGAAGACAACTCCAGCAATAGCACGACGGCGTGGTGGTGGTGGAGCAGCGTGGTTTCCAGCAGGGCTTCGCCAAGCACTGTGAAGGACGAGGATGTGGAGAGGTAGGGCTGCGCCGAGAGAGAGAGAGAGAGAGAGAGAGAGAGAGAGAGAGAGAGAGAGAGAGAGAGAGAGAGAGAGAGAGAGAGAGAGAGAGAGAGAGAGAGAGAGAGACTCGTGTCTTTGGCAGCCCCAGAATCCCCACTATATATAGGAGGAGGGGACGTGGCTGTGCCCCCTCTAGGGTTCCCACCCTAGGGGGTGCAGCAGCCCTAGATGGGATTGGAGGGGGCGGCCAAGAGGGGGGCGCGCCCTAGGGTGGGCCTTTAGGCCCATCTGCGCCTAGGGTTTCCCCCTCTCCTCCTAGCTGCGCCTTGGGGCTTGGTGGGAGGCGCACCAGCCCACTCAGGGGCTGGTCCCTTCCCACTCTTGGCCCATGCAAGCCTCCGGGGCTGGTGGCCCCTCCCGGTGGACCCGCGGAACCCTTCCGATTGTCCCGGTACATTACCTGTGATGCCCGAAATACTTCCGGTATCCAAAACCTCACTTCCTATCTATTATTCTTTACCTCCGGACCATTTCGGAACTCCTTGTGACGTCCAGGATCTCATCCGGGACTCCAAACAACATTCGGTAACCACATACAAACTTTCCCTATAACCCTAGTGTCATCGAACCTTAAGTGTGTAGACCCTACGGGTTCGGGAATCATGCAGACATGACCGAGATAGCTCTCCGGCCAATAACCAACAGCAGGATCTGGATACCCATGTTGGCTCCGACATGTTCGACGATGATCTCATCGGATGAACCACAATGTTGGGGATTCAAGCAATCCCATATACAATTCCCTTTGTCAATCGGTACGTTACTTGCCCGAGATTCGATCGTCGGTATCCCAATACCTCGTTCAATATCGTTACCGTCAAGTAACTTTACTCGTTCCGTAATGCATGATCGTGTGACTAACTACTTAGTCACATTGAACTCATTATGATGATGCATTACTGAGTGGGCCTAGAGATACCTCTCCGTCATACGGAGTGACAAATCCCAGTCTCGATTCGTGCCAACCCAATAGACACTTTCGGAGATACCTGTAGTGCACCTTTATAGCCACCCAGTTACTTTGTGACGTTTGGTACACCCAAAGCATTCCTACGGTATCCGGGAGTTACACAATCTCATGTTCTAAGGAAATGATACTTGACATTAGAAAAGCTTTAGCAAACGAACTACACGATCTTGTGCTATGCTTAGGATTGGGTATTGTCCATCACATCATTCTCCTAATGATGTGATCCTGTTATCAATGACATCCAATGCCCGTGGTCAGGAAACCACAACCATCTGTTGATCAACGAGCTAGTCAACTAGAGGCTCACTAGGGACATGTTGTGGTCTATGTATTCACACATGTATTACGGTTTCCGGTCAATACAATTATAGCATGAACAATAGACAATTATCATGAACAAGGAAATATAATAATAACCATTTTATTATTGCCTCTAGGGCATATTTCCAACAACTTATGCATAGGGGTTGGCACACGTTTTCGTCTTGACTCTCCGGTAGAAACCTCAGGGCACTCTTTGAAGTTCTATGTGTTGGTTAAATAGATGAATCTGAGATTGTGTGATGCATATCGTATAATCATACCCACGTATACTTGAGGTGACATTGGAGTATCTAGGTGACATTAGGGTTTTGGTTGATTTGTGTCTTAAGGTGTTATTCTAGTATGAACTATAGGATAAATCGAATGGAAAGAATAGCTTCGTGTTATTTTACTACGGACTCTTGAATAGATCGATCAGAAAGAATAACTTTGTCACATCCCTAGTCTGGTATGCACTAGGCTAGCCTTCATGTGAGCATCATGTTTAAATTCAAATGGAATTGAATTGAGGAATTTTTCAAAAGCCTCAGAAGACCTCTAAAAATAACCAACATTTAACTCTCATCAAATGAGTCCAAGAAAAATGTTCCTGTTAATCTCTGGAAATATTGGCAAGGGATAAAATTCAAACCAATATTTCTAGAATCTCAGAGACAATTATTTTGGGCCTTTGAATTAATCCAATAAATATTTGAATTGGATCTATATTTGTTATATAATAAATATATGTTCAATAATTCTGGAAATTGTTGTGTAGCTTTGGATAAGTCCATTTAGTTCACACAATTATTTTCATGAATTTTGGAAATGGTTTGGTCTTTGAACTAAATCAAAACATAATAGCAAAAATAGAAAAACAGAACAAAATTAAATAAACAGAGAGAGAGAGTCACCTGGGCCACTTACCTGGTGCGGCCAGCTGGACGGCCCAGCCCACTGGCTGGAGAGGTTGTCTTCAACCTTTGCCACTAGGCAGAGGCGTGTCGACGCCTGCGCGCCAGAGGCCTCCACCTCCTCTCTGCCTGCTCGCCCGGATGCCTCTGGACGGCGCCACGCATTCCCCCCGGGCCCCCCTTCCTCTCTCTCTCGTCCATCCCCTCCTCTCCCTCGCTCTCTCCTGCGACGGCCGACGCAGCCATGGAAGAGCCGCCGTGAACCACCACGCTCCCCGACCCCCCTCTCGCCTTCCCGTGTTGCGTGGAAGCTCCGCCATCGTCGCCTACGCCACCTGGACGACCCGCAGGACGCCGGACGCACCGCACCACGACCATGGCGTCGTCTTCAACCTCTCGGCCGCCGAGATCGCCGACGACCGCATGCCGTCGCCAACCCTTCCCCGAGCTATCCGACACCGCCAAACGACGCGCTGTGAGCCCCACCGCCTTTCCCCCCTGCTCTCCCTCGCTCGTTCGTCCCCTGGTCGTACTTGCCACCGCACCCGTGAGCTCCCCGCTGCCATCCATGTCGCCGCCGAGCCCAGAGCTAGATTCACCCGAAGCCGAGCACGTCTGCGAGCTCAGCAGCCCCCCAGAAAGCGAACGCCACCACCCATGCCTCCCGCCGTGCACCCTAGCCTCGTCCCGCTCGAGCCCGTGGCTCCGGCCGCCGCCAAGCTCCCCGCCGACGGCGTTACCAGCCACCCCGCGACCAACGGCCTACGCGGTTGGATGCGGCGCACCTTCAGCTACCTGTAGATGCAAACTACGCGCAAAACCGAGCCCCGTAGCGGGTTTCCGGCGAACTTCCGCTGCTGATCTGGTCGTCGCCGGCCTAAGTCCGACGGTAATGACGTGGCGACGTTATTAGCGGCTAATCCCCCAATTAGCAGCCTAGCAGACACTGACAGCCGGGCCCCACCATCTAACTAAACATGGCTTAGTTTTTGTTTAGATTAAACTAACCCCGCTAGTCCCACAGGTCAGTTTGACCTGGCCACGTCACCGTTGACCAGACCCCACATGCCAGTGACACTAAACAACACTGGGTCACTGACCGGTGGACCCCACTGGTCAGGTTTGTCCCGGACCAGCCCCGTTGACTTGCTGACGTCACACTTACGCCAGGCTGACGCAATAAACCCTTTTCTGGATTTATTCTTAAACAGGAAATTCCAGAAAATGTTGCAAACTTCTAAATTCATATAAATTCAACCATAGCTCAGATTGAAAAGATTTATATATGAAAAATGATCAGAAAAATGCAATCTATCCATTTGTACCATTTTAATGCATGACAAACTAAGTTATACCTGCTGTATAACTGAAAACATGTTAATGGCATTTAAATAACCACATGTGGAGTTTGAATTTGAATCTTGGATTCAAACCAACTCCATTTAACTTGCTGCTAGTTGCATTAGCTCAAATCACATCATATTGCCATGTCACATTCATGCATCATATTTTCGCATTGCATTGATTGTGTTCTTCCTTGTTTGCCGGTAATTGTCCCCTCTCGATAGACGTGGTTCCGGCGATGTGATCGATGACACCGATGAAGATCTATACTATCTTCAGAAGTGCCAGGCAAGCAAAAACCCCTTGTTCATTCCGATACAATCCCACTCTCTCGCTCTTGCTCTCTTTTACTGCATTAGGACAACAACGATTCATGTGTTACTTGGTGCGGTAGTTGAACCCTTTATCCTCTGCATGACCTGTCATTGCCACAGTAAATAGATGAAACCCACTAGCATGAGTAGGAGTTGTTTGAGCCCTGATGTGCCTACGCATTCATGCTTGTTTGTCATGCCTGCTATTGCTTAGAGTTGAGTCAGGTCTGATTCATCGGGAATGAATCGGAGGTGTGTAAACATGTCCTACTGTTGAGAGCTAAGTGTGTGAACACGATTTGGTAAAGGTAGCGGTGAGAGGCCATGTAGGAGTACATGGTGGGTTGTCTCATTGCAGCCGTCCTCAGGAACTGAGTTCTGTGTTTGTGATCCATGAACAGTTACTACCACACATTGGGTTCCGGTAACTCGACCCCTCTCGGCTTCTTAATCACCCTTTTTCTCTGTCCAGGAGTTGCAACTAGTTTCTAGTGTTTGTAGGTAGTGTTAGTAGTCTACCAAGTGGCACACGGTACAGGTGGGCTTGGGACAGACTAGGCACAGTGGCACGGTGTACCAAGTGGCACCCGGATGGTGGGCTTGGGAACCCTGCTCACATCGTTTGGGGCCGTGAGCGACACCCCGGCCGGATCTCCTTGCGAATAGAACCCGGATAGGCGATAAACCTGGACAAGAGACTTGAGTGTTTAGGTAGGCCGTGGCCGACTCCCTCGCCCGGCTTCCGCTTGAAGGTTGCCGAGATACATGACGTGTACAGGGCGATAAGTGGCGAGAGCGTGTGTGAAGAAGTACACCCCTGCAGGGTTATCATTATCTATTCGAATAGCCGGATTCCTCGGATATGGAAACTTGGACCCCTTGCATAGTTCATAGACAAGTGAAAGTGGATACTCTAAAATACGCAAGATAAGCGTGAGTGCTATGGATGGCGTTCTCGTAGGGAGACGGGAGCGGATCCATAGTGGTGTATTGATATGGTGAACATGTGGACTCGTGTGCGCCACCTCAAAAGAGTTACTTGCAGTCGTAGTTCAGGATAGCCACCGAGTCAAAGCTGGCTTGCTGCAGTCAAACTCCACTATCCCCTTTGTTGATAATGATGCATATGTAGATAGTTCTGATGTAAGTCTTGTTGGGTACATTTGTACTCATGTTTGCCTATTTTATGTTTTTGCAGAGAGACTTCAGTCTCGCTAGTAGTTCCGCTTGGACTTCGACGTTTAGCTTGTTACCTCAGCTACGATCTTGTGCCCTCGGCAGAATCTGGTAGATAGTCAGGCTTTTCAGCCTTTTTCATTTATAGTTGTCTGTACTCAGACAAGTTAAGCTTTTGCTTGTGTTTTGACTTGTATGCTCTGATTGTTGGGTCATGAGACCCATGTTTGTAATATCTCGCTCCTCGGAGCCTATTGAATAAATACTTGAGTTGTAGAGTGATGTTGTGATGCCATGTTGTATTTGCACATATCGAGCATATTGTGTGTATGATATTGAAATGCTTGGTATGCGTGGGATCTGACTATCTAGTTGTTTATCCTTAGTAGCCTCTCTTATCGGGAAATGTCTCTAGTGCTTCCACTGAGCCATGGTAGCTTGCTACTGCTCCGGAGCACTTAGGCTTGCCGGCATGTGTCCTTCTTCGTTCCTGTGTCTGTCCCTTCGGGGAAATGTCACGCGATGAATATCGGAGTCCTGTTAGCCCGCTACAGCCCGGTTCACCGGAGTCCTGTTAGCCCAACGCTACAGCCTGGATTCACTCGCTGATGACCGACACGTTCGATGCTGGGTCATGGATGCCTGTCCCTGTAAGTTTGTGCCACCTTGGGTTTACGACTGGCCATGTCAGCCTGGGCTCCTTATCATATGGATGCTGGCGACACTATCATATACGTGTGCCAAAAGGCGCAAACGGTCCCGGGCAAAGGTAAGGCGACACCCGTGGGAATACCGTGCGTGAGGCCGCAAAGTGATAAGAGGTGTTACATGCTAGATCGATGTGGCATTGAGTCGGGGTCCTGACAGCTTTGGTATCAGAGCTTGACTGCCTGTAGGATTACCAAGCCAAACTGGTCGAAGTTGAGTCTAGAAATGCTTTAGTTATATGTAGGGGAATTGATTGTGGGATGGAACGTAGGGCTCTTTTTACTCCTTATACCTCATGGCCTTCTGATCTGAGTCATCCTCTTCTCTTCTACGGGGTTTAGGAACTAGGCTTCTCATCTATCTACTAGGATGACGAGTTACTATGTTAGAGACTTATAGGATTGATAGTTTCAAGCCTCAATTCAATTTCTACTACTTTTAGTATGCTCTCAGTTGAACCAGAACCTTGATATGATGTTGTTAAGTGACTATGCAAATCCTTGTGAATGTCTCAAATCTTTTCTGAGCATTTACAGCCGTTATGCTGTCCGAGTCATCCCAGGTTTCTAAACAATCTGATGCATTTGCAATATCCTTTCCCTCTGGTTTCGATGTTCCTTTAGGCCAGGTTAATCACACTAATTGCTGAGTTGAGGTATTCTATTGCCTCGGCGTATATGTTGAAGCCATTATTATGACCCTAGGTGTCTTAGAGGATCGCCAGGTAATCTAGCCATGTTTTGTGTTTCCAGTGTGATGATTCTGGCCTTCATTCTCGAAAGCATCCCGTGATGCAATTTAGTAGTAGGTATTCTACTCCTTGGGTTTCGAACCCGAGATTCACCCTACTTACCTCGTGTTGGTAGTGTTTGCTAGTTCCTTTAGGTTACTAGTAACCTTACGATAGTCCTCGAGGTTCGTGGTATTTCCTTCTTCCAAATACTATGAACCGTTTATGGCAGAAGTTCTTTGAACCAAAAGATCACAACCAGAGTGCTCTTGATGAGTTCTTCTCTCTATATAGTGACTCTGCCAGTTCAACCTTTCTGCATGGGCTATCTGGAAGAAATATGTTGAACTCGTTCGACATGCTAGTCCATGCATCCACAACTCAGAAAATCATATGTTCTCTTGGGTTGTCCCTCTTTAATTATATTCCGACCCTCGTCTATCAATTGATAGTCAAGAGTATGCGTGCATTCGTTCATCGATGCCTATTACTCTTGTGGTCCGTCAAGCCATTCTATTCGGAATGACTAGGAGAAACAAACTGCAGTACCTCTTCCATATCCAGGATTGGGTCAAAGTAGTTGTATTCTGCAGATCAAAATGGGAACCCAGCTTTTGCTCTGTTCTACCTTGAAGTATTACCCACTTTATGTCAGGAATGTCATGAGGATTGCATCTTCTCTTATGGATTCTTGATGTAGTGATACTTCTTGCCATCAATGTTCATTCCTCGTCCCCGTGTTATTGTAACCGGAACACCGACAAGTGAATCGTGATGTGTGAAATCTATACTCCTAACAACTCCGTTGCCCTAGCAACTCTGTTGCTTGATAGTTAATGGACAATTATTTCATTCTTAGCATGTTGGATCTCGAATCATCATTCTAAGACTGATTGTGCTACCTAGTCCTTATTTTCGGGTACACTCCTCGATCAATGAGTCAAGATCGTATCGATTCCTCGCTCTTATGATCACATCGTCTTGCCCTGAAAAGCAAGATTGATCTCGAGCTTAGTAACATACCGGTGGTTCGTGATTTTCCGAATATCTTTTCAGAAGTGTTACCAGGTTATCCCCTGACTGTTATATTGAGCTCGTGATCAAGTTGGTTTTCTTATAAACCACCCCTTCTCCAAGAATCCGTGTTGGATACCCCTGAGCTAGTTGGTTAAGCTGAACAGCAACTTGGAGAGTTGGAAGATAAAAGCTTGCCTAACTTAGTTCATTTCCAAAGGGATATCTTGTGCTTGTGTGTTTGTTGTAGAAAGATGATTCCTTCATCGATTGGTCCTCGTGATTAGTGTTGAACCTATCGTCTTGCCCAACCCTTGATTTGAGTGTGGGCCATCGTCAAATCAAGTTAGAACCAACGATATTCGTAATGTTGTCTTACTCGTGGTTGATTCCTTGAGCATACACCATTACATCTTTTGGTCTGACCAATACTATCACATTGTTCACATAATGGTGGAAGTCCAGTGATATGGAAATTCTGATGAATTGTTGTTGAGCCCATCAGCGGCATTTTGTCTCCTCCATGATTCGTGTTGAACATCCAGCTAGTGTTGGAAACTTCTATAAGCATTATTTTCATGTCCCGTTCATGAAGCATGTGTTGGATGAAAGAAGTGACTTTCTCAGATTCACGTGCATTTGGTGTAAGTTGCCGCCATGAATTTGAGAAAGGTTTGTTTTGTTTCCCCTGGAATCATCCCAAATTAGTCACACATGTGCAAAGTATACTATGGTTTGGTAGATTAATTACCTCCACTCCATATGTATTCCGTAGCACACCAAGCCACTGATTGATTTGTTCAAGGAGAAGAAGCTCCTTCTTAAGAGTATACCTTATGCAAGGACTTTGATATCCTCGATGATGATTCTCCACCGGAATTCGGTAGTGTTTTATTGTAAGACTACCATGCGATCATGTTTGTCTGAGACAACTGTTCACATGTGTGTAGCAGAACCAGCTCATGTTTTGGAGCTTACTACCGCAGTCCATTTCCTGAGAATCACGCAACGCCATCTCGTCGATTTGTGTTGCAAACATTCATTTTTTTCTAGACCTGATGAGTCTGGAATATTCTAACATCAACCAGATCTGAATCTCAGGCAGATATGATGGTTGGAACACTTCCAACATTTGCATGTTGTTCCCAGCTTGCACCCCATCGTGCCAATTTCCATGGGCTGGCCCTCTCAGTAATCGAGGTCTAGGATCATCCTCAAAAGTGGACCCGCCATGAGTCCCATCCATTTCCGATGATAAGCAAGGTCATCCATTGCGTTGTGTTCAACAAGGTAGTCCACATCATCCATCCTAGTCCGAGTATGCCATTCTACCGAAATCCTTCAAACGATTGCTCGAGAATTGCCTCAGGCTGGTATAGAGAATTTTATTGATCTCTGAATCAAAAGTAATTCTTTTTGCCACTTAAGGGATAGTTCTATGAGTCAGCCTCCTCTAAGGTGTTCCGTTGCGATGTCATGGCAACTCAAATCCTCGCTACGATGACAACCGTTCACCACCCTCTTTGGTGTGGAATTGTTGTCTACCTAGTGAACCCTCGTCATCTGTTCCACTCTATCCATGTAGATGTGTGCTTCGTGTCTCAGCTCGAGAGATGTTGCTATGTTTCATTCCGTGAGTTGATCCTGAGTTGTTCGATCCTTGAGAAGATCGATTCCGTAGAGTTTCCTTCTGTCATCGTCATGTTGGATAAAGATCTCGAAGGCAAGACATCAAGATCAATTGGAGCATAAATCAACAACTTCAAGAAGACAGTTGGATCATGAAGTTTGTGATACTTAGTATCCCCTTTGTCTTCCTACCTCACGTCTTGAATCTCGGGACGAGATTCTTGTTTAGTAGGGGTGAGCTGTCACATCCCTAGTCTGGTATGCACTAGGCTAGCCTTCATGTGAGCATCATGTTTAAATTCAAATGGAATTGAATTGAGGAATTTTTCAAAAGCCTCAGAAGACCTCTAAAAATAACAAACATTTAAGTCTCATCAAATGAGTCCAAGAAAAATGTTCCTGTTAATCTCTGGAAATATTGGCAAGGGATAAAATTCAAACCAATATTTCTAGAATCTCAGAGACAATTATTTTGGGCCTTTGAATTAATCCAATAAATATTTGAATTGGATCTATATTTGTTATATAATAAATATATGTTCAATAATTCTGGAAATTGTTGTGTAGCTTTGGATAAGTCCATTTAGTTCACACAATTATTTTCATGAATTTTGGAAATGGTTTGGTCTTTGAACTAAATCAAAACATAATAGCAAAAATAGAAAAACAGAACAAATTAAATAAACAGAGAGAGAGAGTCACCTGGGCCACTTACCTGGCGCGGCCAGCTGGACGGCCTAGCCCACTGGCTGGAGCGGTTGTCTTCAACCTTTGCTAGTAGGCAGAGGCGTGTCGACGCCTGCGCGCCCGAGGCCTCCACCTCCTCTCTGCCTGCTCGCCCGGATGCCTCTGGACGGCGCCACGCATTCCCCCCGGGGCCCCCCTTCCTCTCTCTCTCGTCCATCCCCTCCTCTCCCTCGCTCTCTCCCGCGACGGCCGACGCGGCCATGGAAGAACCGTCGTGAACCACCACGCTCCCCGACCCCCCTCTCACCTTCCCGTGTTGCGTGGAAGCTCCGCCATCGTCGCCTACGCCACCTGGATGACCCGCAGGACGCCGGACGCACCGCACCACGATCATGGCGTCGTCTTCAACCTCTCGGCCGCCGAGATCGCCGACGACCGCACGCCGTCACCAACCCTTCCCCGAGCTATCCGACACCGCCAAACGACGCGCTGTGAGCACCACCGCCTTTCCCCCTGCTCTCCCTCGCTCGTTCGTCCCCTGGTCGTACTTGCCACCGCACCCGTGAGCTCCCCGCCGCCATCCATGTCGCCGCCGAGCCCAGAGCTCGATTCACCCGAAGCCGAGCACGTCTGCGAGCTCAGCAGCCCCCCAGAAAGCGAACGCCACCACCCAAGCCTCCCGCCGTGCAACCTAGCCTCGTCCCGCTCGAGCCCGTGGCTCCGGCCGCCGCCAAGCTCCCCGCCGACGGCGTTACCAGCCACCCCGCGACCAACGGCCTACGCGGTTGGATGCGGCGCACCTTCAGCTACCTGTAGATGCAAACTACGCGCAAAACCGAGCCCCATAGCGGGTTTCCGGCGAACTTCCGCCGCTGATCTGGTCGTCGCCGGCCTAAGTCCGACGATAATGACGTGACGACGTTATTAGCGGCTAATCCCCCAATTAGCAGCCTAGCAGACACTGACAGCCGGGCCCCACCGTCTAACTAAACATGGTTTAGTTTCTGTTTAGATTAAACTAACCCCGCTGGTCCCACAGGTCAGTTTGACCTGGCCACGTCACCGTTGACCAGACCCCACATGCCAGTGACACTAAACAACACCGGGTCACTGACCAGTGGACCCCACTGGTCAGGTTTGACCCGGACCAGCCCCGTTGACTTGCTGGCATCACACTTATGCCAGGCTGACGCAATAAACCCTTTTCTGGATTTATTCTTAAATAGGAAATTCCAGAAAACGTTGCAAACTTCTAAAATTCATATAAATTCAACCGTAGCTCAGATTGAAAAGATTTATATATGAAAAATTATCAGAAAAATGCAATCTATCCATCTGTACCATTTTCATGCATGACAAACTAAGTTATACCTGCTGTATAACTGAAAACATGTTAATGGCATTTAAATAACCACATGTGGAGTTTGAATTTGAATCTTGGATTCAAACCAACTCCATTTAACTTGCTGCTAGTTGCATTAGCTCAAATCACATCATATTGCCATGTCACATTCATGCATCATATTTTCGCATTGCATTGATTGTGTTCTTCCTTGTTTGCCGGTAATTGTCCCCTCTCGATAGACGTGGTTCTGGCCATGTGATCGATGACACCGATGAAGATCTATACTATCTTCAGAAGTGCCAGGCAAGCAAAACCCCCTTGTTCATTCCGATACAATCCCACTCTCTTGCTCCTGCTCTCTTTTACTGCATTATGACAACAACGATTCATGTGTTACTTGCTGCGGTAGTTAAACCCTTTATCCTCTGCATGACCTGTCATTGCCACAGTAAATAGATGAAACCCACTAGCATGAGTAGGAGTTGTTTGAGCCCTGATGTGCCTACTCATTCATGCTTGTTTGTCATGCCTGCTATTGCTTAGATTTGAGTCAGGTCTGATTCATCGGGAATGAATCAGAGGTGTGTAAACATGTCCTACTGTTGAGAGCTAAGTGTGTGAACACGATTTGGTAAAGGTAGCGGTGAGGGGCCATGTAGGAGTACATGGTGGGTTGTCTCATTGCAGCCGTCCTCAGGAACTGAGTTCTGTGTTTGTGATCCATGAACAGTTACTACCACACATTGGGTTCCGGTAACTCGACCCCTCTCGGCTTCTTAATCACCCTTGTTCTCTGTCCAGGAGTTGCAACTAGTTTCTGGTGTTTGTAGGTAGTGTTAGTACTCTACCAAGTGGCACCCGGTACAGGTGGGCTTGGGACAGACTAGGCACAGTGGCATGGTGTACCAAGTGGCACCCGGATGGTGGGCTTGGGAACCCTTCTCACATCGTTTGGGGCCGTGAGCGACACCCCGGCCGGATCTCCTTGCGGATAGAACCCGAATAGGCGATAAACCTGGACGAGAGACTTGAGTGTTTAGGTAGGCCGTGGCCGACTCCCTCGCCCGGCTTCCTCTTGAAGGTTGCCGAGATACATGACGTGTACAGGGCGATAAGTGGCGAGAGCGTGTGTGAAGAAGTACACCCCTGCAGGGTTATCATTATCTATTCGAATAGCCGGATTCCTCGGATATGGAAACTTGGACCCCTTGCATAGTTCATACACAAGTGAAAGTGGATACTCTAAAATACGCAAGATAAGCGTGAGTGCTATGGATGGCGTTCTCGTAGGGAGACGGGAGCGGATCCATAGTGGTGTATTGATATGGTGAACATGTGGACTCGTGTGCGCCACCTCAAAAGAGTTACTTGCAGTCGTAGTTCAGGATAGCCACCGAGTCAAAGCTGGCTTGCTGCAGTCAAACTCCACTATCCCCTTTGTTGATAATGATGCATATGTAGATAGTTCTGATGTAAGTCTTGCTGGGTACATTTGTACTCACGTTTGCCTATTTTATGTTTTTGCAGAGAGACTTCAGTCTCGCTAGTAGTTCCGCTTGGACTTCGATGTTTAGCTTGTTACCTCAGCTACGATCTTGTGCCCTCGGCAGAATCTGGTAGATAGTCAGGCTTTTCAGCCTTTTTCATTTATAGTTGTCTGTACTCAGACAAGTTAAGCTTTCGCTTGTGTTTTGTCTTGTATGCTCTGATTGTTGGGTCATGAGACCCATGTTTGTAATATCTCGCTCCTCGGAGCCTATTGAATAAATACTTGAGTTGTAGAGTCATGTTGTGATGCCATGTTGTATTTGCACATATCGAGCATATTGTGTGTATGATATTGAAATGCTTGGTATGTGTGGGATCTGACTATCTAGTTGTTTATCCTTAGTAGCCTCTCTTACCGGGAAATGTCTCCTAGTGCTTCCACTGAGCCATGGTAGCTTGCTACTGCTCCGGAGCACTTAGGCTGGCCGGCATGTGTCCTTCTTCGTTCCTATGTCTGTCCCTTCGGGGAAGTGTCACGCGATGAATATCGGAGTCCTGTTAGCCCGCTACAGCCCGCTTCACCGGAGTCCTGTTAGCCCAGCGCTACAGCCTAGATTCACTCGCTGATGACCGACACGTTCGATGCTGGGTCATGGATGCCTGTCCCTGTAAGTTTGTGCCACTTTGGGTTTACGACTGGCCATGTCAGCCCGGGCTCCTTATCATATGGATGCTGGCGACACTATCATATACGTGTGCCAAAAGGCGCAAACGGTCCCGGGCAAAGGTAAGGCGACACCTGTGGGAATACCGTGCGTGAGGCCGCAAAGTGATATGAGGTGTTACATGCTAGATCGACGTGGCATTGAGTCGGGGTCCTGACAAACTTTGAGGTGGTTTCGTACCCTACAATAATCTCTTCGTTCGTTCTCCGCTATTAGTGACTTTGGAGTGACTCTTTGTGCATGTTGAGGGATAGTTATATAATCCAATTATGTTATTATTGTTGAGAGAACTTGCACTAGTGAAAGTATGAACCCTAGGCCTTGTTTCCTAGCATTGCAATACCGTTTACGCTCACTTTTATCATTAGTTACCATGCTGTTTTTATATTTTCACATTACAAAAACCTATATCTACCATCCATATTGCACTTGTATCACCATCTCTTTGCCGAACTAGTGCACCTATACAATTTACCATTGTACTAGGTGTGTTGGGGATACAAGAGACTCTTTGTTATTTGGTTGCAGGGTTGTTTGAGAGAGACCATCTTCATCCTATGCCTTCCACGGAATGATAAACCTTAGGTCATCCACTTGAGGGAAATTTGCTACTGTCCTACAAACCTCTGCACTTGGAGGCCCAACAACGTCTACAAGAAGAAGGTTGTGTAGTAGACATCAACTGCAAGTAATGCATTTCAGATGAGAATAAAAGTATAGAAAAATAAAAGCTTAAAAGGTTTGTTGAAAGAAGTTCAAGTGGTCTGTCCGGGGAAGTTCAAAAATTCTTGTGAGAGAGGTTCGCCTTGTATTTCCATGTTCAAAAACACAAAAATTAAATTATTTTTTTGTGTTTTAAAACAATTCTCTCAATCCATAAAGAAGTTCACTTTTACCGCTTGTTACCTTGCTGTTTTTATTATTTCAGATTACAAAAACCTATATCTACTATCTATTTTGCACTTGTATCACCATCTCTTCGCCGAACTAGTGCACCTATACAATTTACCATTGTATTGGGTGTGTTGGGGACACAAGAGACTCTTTGTTATTTGGTTGCAGGGTTGCTTGAGAGAGACCATCTTCATCCTACGCCTCCCACGGATTGATAAACCTTAGGTCACCCACTTGAGGGAAATTTGCTACTGTCCTACAAACCTCTGCACTTGGAGCCAAACAACGTCTACAAGAATAAGGTTGTGTAGTAGACATCAAGCTCTTTTCTGGCGCCGTTGCCGGGAAGGTTAGTGCTTGAAGGTATATCTTTAGATCTTGCAATCGAATCTTTTAGTGTCTTGTTTTATCACTAGTTTAGTCTATAAAAGAATACTACAAAAAATGTAATTAAGGTTGCCTCATATGCTTCATCTTTTTAATATCTTTTGTGAAAATGATGGAAAGGAAAATTGTGCTCAAGTGCTAGAAGAAGAATGCATTAGAATGATTGGAACTAAATATTTGAATGATGAGCATGATTGCAATGTTGTTAGTATGAATTCTTTGAATACCTATGATGCTAATGATATGCAAAGCCACAAGCTTGGGGATGCTATGTTTGATGAAGATGATATTTTTTGTCCCTCAAGTTTTGATGAGCAAATTTATTATGATGAAAGCATGCTTCCTATCTATGATGATTATTGTGATGACATGTATGCTATAAAGAACAATGATAACCATGAAACTTGTCATATTGATTTTAATCTCCAATTGGATTATGCCTCACATGATAGTTATTTTGTTGAGTTTGCTCCCACTACTATTCATGAGAAGAATTTTGCTTATGTGGAGAGTAATAAAATTTCTATGCAAGTAGATCATGAAAATAATGCTTTATGTGATGGTTGTATTGTTGAATTAATTCATGATGCTACTGAAAATTATTATGAGGGAGGAACATATGCTTGTAGGAATTGCAATAATATCAAGTTTCCTCTCTATGTGTTGAAAATCTTGAAGTTATGCTTGTTTTGCCTTCCAACGCTAGTTGATTATTGTTCCCATAAGTTGTTTGCTCACAAAATCCTTATGCACAGGAAGTGGGTTAGACTTAAATATGCTAGTCATATTCTTCATGATGCTTTCTTTATATTTTAATTCTTATCTTTTATGTGAGCATCATTGAAATCATCATGCCTAGCTAGGGGCGTTAAACGTTAGCGCTTGTTGGGAGGCAACCCAATTTTATTTTTGTTCTTTGCTTTTTGTTTCTGTTTAGTAATAAATAATTCATATAGCCTCTGGTTAGATGTGGTTTTATGTTTTAATTAGTGTTTGTGCCAAGTAGGACCTTTGGGAAGACTTGGGTGAAGTCTTTGTGATCTTGCTGTAAAAAACAGAAACTATAGCGCTCACGAGATTAGCGGCCATTTTTACTGGAGAGTGATTTTAGGTTGATTCTTTTTTCAGATAATTAATAGACAAATACCTCAGGTCCACCAATTTATTTCAGAATTTTTGGAGTTCCATAAGTATACGTTGGATACAGATTACTACAGACTGTTCTGTTTTTGACAGATTCTGTTTTCTTTGTGTTGTTTGCTTATTTTGATGAATCTATGAGTAGTATCAGAGGGTATGAACCATAGAGAAGTTGGAATACAGTAGAAATTACACCAATATTAATTTAGAATGAGTTCATTACAGTACCTTAAAGTGGTGATTTATTTTCTTATACTAACAAAGCTTACGAGTTTTCTGTTGAGTGTTGTGTTGTGAAGTTTTCAAGTTTTGGGTAAAGATTCGATGGACTATGGAATAAGGAGTGGAAAGAGCCTAAGCTTGGGGATGCCCAAGGCACCCCAAGGTAATATTCAAGGACAACCAACATCCTAAGCTTGGGGATGCCCCAGATGGCATCCCCTCTTTCGTCTTCGTTCATCGGTAACTTTACTTGGAGCTATATTTTTATTCACCACATGATATGTGTTTTACTTGGAGCGACATTTTATTTTGTTTTGTTTTGCTTGATATTTGAATAATATCCCAAGATATGAAATTCTTAAATGTTAGAGAGTCTTCACATAGATACATAATTATTCAACTACTCATTGATCTTCACTTATATCTTTTGGAGTAGTTTGTCGTTTGCTCTAGTGCTTCACTTATATATTTTTAGAGCATGTGACGGTGGTTTTATTTTGAAGAAATAGATGAACTCTCATGCTTCACTTATATTATTTTGAGAGTCTTTTAGAACAGCATGGTAATTTTCTTTGGTTATAAAATTAGTCCTAATATGATAGGCATCCAAGAGGGATATAATAAAAACTTTCATATAAAGTGAATTGAATACTATGAGAAGTTTGATTCTTTATGATTGTTTTGAGGTATGAAGATGGTGATATTAGAGTCATGCTAGTGGAGTAGTTGTGAATTTGAGAGATACTTGTGTTAAAGTTTGTGATTCCCGTAGCATGCACGTATGGTGAACCGATATGTGATGAAGTTGGAGCATGATTTATTTATTGATTGTCTTCCTTATGTGTGGAGGTCGAGACCGCGCGATGGTTAACTCCTACCAACCATTCCCCTAGGAGCATGCGTGTAGTACTTTGTTTTGATGACTTGTAGATTGTTGCAATAAGTATGTGAGTTCTTTATGACTAATGTTGAGTCCATGGATTATACGCACCCTCACCCTTCCACCATTGCTAGCCTCTCTATTATCGCGCAACTTTCGCCGGTACCATACACCCACCATATACCTTCCTCAAAACAACCACCATACCTACCTATTATGGCATTTCCATAGCCATTCCGAGATATATTGCCATGCAACTTTCCACCGTTCTGTTTATTATGACACGTTTTATCATTGTCATATTGCCTTGCATGATCATGTAGTTGACATCGTATTTGTGGCAAAGCCACCTTTCATAATTCTTTCATACATGTCACTCTTGATTCATTACACATCCCGGTACACCTCCGAAGGCATTCATATAGAGTCATATTTTGTTCTAAGTATCGAGTTGTAATCTTGAGTTGTAAGTAAATAAAAGTGTGATGATCTTCATTATTAGAGCATTGTTCCAGTGAGAAAAGGATGATGGAAGAAATGATTCCCTCACAAGTTGGGATGAGTCTCCGGACTTTATGGAAGATAAAAGAGGCCAAAGAAGCCCAAATAAAAAAAGAGGCCAAAGAAGCCCACCAAAAAAATGAGAGAAAAAGAGAGAAGGGGCTATGTTACTATCCTTTTACCACACTTGTGCTTCAAAGTATCACCATTATCTTCATGATAGAGAGTCTCCTATGTTGTCACTTTCATATACTAGTGGGTATTTTTCATTATAGAACTTGGCTTGTATATTCCAATGATGGGCTTCCTCAAAGTGCCCTAGGTCTTCGTGAGCAAGCAAGTTGGATGCACACCCACTTAATTTCCTTTTGAGCTTTCATACACTTATAGCTCTAGTGCATCCGTTGCATGGCAATCCCTACTCACTCACATTGATATCTATTGATGGACATCTCCATAGCCCATTAATATGCCTAGTTGATGTGAGACCATCTTCCTCCTTTTTGTCTTCTCCACAACCACCATATTCTATTCCATCTATAGTGCTATGTCCATGGTGAAGGAAATATGCCCTAGAGGCAATAATAAAGTTATTATTTATTTCCTCATATCATGATAAATGTTTATTATTCATGCTAGAATTGTATTAACCGGAAACATGATACATGTGTGAATACATAGACAAACATATAGTCACTAGTATGCCTCTACTTGACTAGCTCATTAATCAAAGATGGTCATGTTTCCTGACCATAGACATGTGTTGTCATTTGATTAGTGGGATCACATCATTAGAAGAATGATGTGATTGACATGACCCATTCTGTTAGCTTAGCACTTGATCGTTTAGTATACTGCTGTTGCTTTCTTCATGACTTATACAAAGTTCCTGCAACTATGAGATTGTGCAACTCCCGTGTACCGGAAGAACACTTTGTGTGCTACCAAATGTCACAACGTAACTGGGTGATTATAAAGGTGCTCTACAGGTGTTTCCGAAGGTTCATGTTGAGTTGGCATAATTCGAGATTAGGATTTGTCACTCCGATTGTCGGAGAGGTATCTCTGGGCCCTCTCGGTAATACTCATCACTTAAGCCTTGCAAGCATATAACTAATGAGTTAGTTATGAGATGACGTATTACAGAATGAGTAAAGAGACTTGCCGGTAACGAGATTGAACTAGGTATTGGATACCGACGATCGAATCTCGGGCAAGTAATATACCGATGACAAAGGGAACAAAGTATGTTGTTATGCGGTTTGACCGATAAAGATCTTCGAAGAATATGTAGGAACCAATATGGGCATCAAGGTCCCGCTATTGGTTATTGACCAGAGACGTGTCTCGGTCATGTCTGCATTATTCTCGAACCGTAGGGTCCCCACGCTTAAGGTTTCGATGACAGTTATATTATGAGTTTATGTATTTTGATGTACCGAAGTTTGTTCGGAGTCCCGGATATGATCACGGACATGACGAGGAGTCTCAAAATGGTTGAGACATAAAGATTGATATATTGGACGGATATATTTGGACACCAGAAATGTTCTGGAGAAGTTTGGAGCTCCGGGAGGTTACCGGAACCCCCCGGGAGGTATATGGGCCTTATTGGGCCCATGTAGGAGGAAGAGAGAAGGAGCAAGGGAGGGGGGCGCGCCCCCCCAAGCCCAATCCGAATTGGGGAGGGGGGCCGGCCCCCCTTTCCTTTCTCCTTCCCCCTCTCTTCCTTCCTACTACTAGTACTACTTCCTAATACTAGTACTCCTTCCTTCCCCCTCCAAATAAGATAAGGAAAAGAGAGGGAAACCTACTTGGAGTAGGTTTCCCCCTCCTCATGGCGCGCCCCCCTTGAGCCGGCCACCTCCTCCCTCCCTCCTCTATATACGGGGGCAGGGGGGCACCCTAGAACACACAAGTTCATCATTGATCGTTCCTTAGCCGTGTGCGGTGCCCCCCTCCACGATATTACACCTCGATCATATTGTAGCGGTGCTTAGGCGAAGCCCTGCGACAGGAGAACATCAAGATCGTCACCACACCGTCGTGCTGACGAAACTCCCCCTCGGAGCCTCTACTGGATTGGAGATCGAGGGTGCGTCATCGAGCTGTACGCGTGTCAAGAACTCGGAGGTGCCGGAGTAACGGTGCTTGGATCGGTCGGACCGGGAGGACGTACGACTACTTCCTCTACGTTGCGTCAACGCTTCCGCTTCGGTCTACGAGGGTACGTAGACAACACTCTCCCCTCGTTGCTATATCATCACCATGATCTTGCGTGTGCGTAGGAAATTTTTGAAATTACTACGTTCACCATGATCTTGCGTTTGCGTGTGCGTGTACGAGTATACTAAACGATCAAGTGCTAAGCTAACAGAATGGGTCATGTCAATCACATCATTCTTCTAATGATGTGATCCCACTAATCAAATGACAACACATGTCTATGGTCAGGAAACATGACCATCTTTGATTAATGAGCTAGTCAAGTAGAGGCATACAAGTGACTATATGTTTGTCTATGTATTCACACATGTATCATGTTTCCGGTTAATACAATTCTAGCATGAATAATAAACATTTATCATGATATGAGGAAATAAATAATAACTTTATTATTGCCTCTAGGGCATATTTCCTTCAGTCTCCCACTTGCACTAGAGTCAATAATCTAGATTACATAGTAATGATTCTAACACCCATGGAGTCTTGGTGCTGATCATGTTTTGCTCGTGAGAGAGGCTTAGTCGATGGGTCTGCAACATTCAGATCCGTATGTATCTTGCAAATCTCTATGTCTCCCACTTGGACTTGGTCCCGAATGGAATTGAAGCGTCTCTTGATGTGCTTGGTCCTCTTGTGAAATCTGGATTCCTTTGCCAAGGCAATTGCACCAGTATTGTCACAGAAGATCTTCATTGGTCCCGATGCACTAGGTATGACACCTAGATCGGAAATGAACTCCTTCATCCAGACTCCTTCATTTGCTGCTTCAGAAGCAGCTATGTACTCCGCTTCACATGTAGATCCCGCCATGACGCTTTGTTTAGAACTGCACCAACTTACAGCTCCACCGTTTAATAAAAACACGTATCCGGTTTGCGATTTAGAATCGTCCGGATCAGTGTCAAAGCTTGCATCGACGTAACCATTTACGACTAGATCTTTGTCACCTCCATATACGAGAAACATATCCTTAGTCCTTTTCAGGTATTTCAGGATGTTCTTGACCGCTGTCCAGTGATCCACTCCTGGATTACTTTGGTACCTTCCTGCTAAGCTTATTGCTAAGCATACGTCAGGTCTAGTACACAGCATTGCATACATGATAGAGCCTATGGCTGAAGCATAGGGAACATTTTTCATTTTCTCTCTATCTTCTGCTGTGGTCGGGCATTGAGTTTGACTCAACTTCACACCTTGTAGCACAGGCAAGAATCCTTTCTTTGCCTGATCCATATTGAACTTTTTCAATATTTTGTCAAGGTATGTGCTTTGTGAAAGTCCTATTAAGCGTCTTGATCTATCTCTATAGATCTTGATGCCTAATATGTAAGCAGCTTCTCCGAGGTCTTTCATCGAAAAACTTTTATTCACGTATCCCTTTATGCTATCCAGAAATTCTATATCATTTCCAATTAATAATATGTCATCAACATATAAAACTAGAAATGCTACAGAGCTCCCACTCACTTTCTTGTAAATACAGGCTTCTCCAAAAGTCTGTATAAATCCATATGCTTTGATCACACTATCAAAACGTTTATTCCAACTCCGAGATGCTTGCACCAGTCCATAAATGGAACGTTGTAGCTTGCACACTTTGTCAGCACCTTTTGGATCAACAAAACCTTCCGACTGCATCATATACAACTCTTCTTCTAGAAATCCATTCAAGAATGCAGTCTTGACATCCATTTGCCAAATTTCATAATCATGAAATGCAGCAATAGCCAACATGATTCGGACAGACTTAAGCATCGCTACGGGTGAGAAAGTCTCATCGTAGTCAACCCCTTGAACTTGTCGAAAACCTTTCGCAACAAGTCGAGCTTTATAGACAGTAACATTACCATCAGCGTCAGTCTTCTTCTTAAAGATCCATTTATTCTCAATGGCTTGCCGATCATCGGGCAAGTCAACCAAAGTCCATACTTTGTTTTCATACATGAATCCTATCTCAGATTTCATGGCCTCCAGCCATTTTGCGGAATCTGGGCTCATCATCGCTTCCTCATAGTTCGTAGGTTCATCATGGTCAAGTAACATGACTTCCAGAACAGGATTACCATACCACTCTGGTGCGGATCTTACTCTGGTAGACCTACGAGGTTCAGCAGAAACTTGATCTGAAGTTTCATGATCAATATCATTAGCTTCCTCACTAGTTGGTGTAGTTGTCACGGGAACCGGTTCTCGTGATGAACTACCTTCCAACAAGGGAGTAGATACAGTAATCTCATCAAGTTCTACTTTCCTCCCACTCACTTCTTTCGAGAGAAATTCTTTCTCTAGAAAGGATCCATTCTTAGCAACAAATGTTTTGCCTTCGGATCTGTGATAGAAGGTGTAGCCAACAGTTTCCTTTGGGTATCCTATGAAGACACATTTCTCCGATTTGGGTTCGAGCTTATCTGGTTGAAGTTTCTTCACATAAGCATCGCAGCCCCAAACTTTAGAAACGACAACTTTGGTTTCTTGCCAAACCATAGTTCATAAGGCGTCGTCTCAACGGATTTTGATGGTGCCCTATTTAACGTGAATGCGGCCGTCTCTAAAGCATAACCCCAAAACGATAGCGGTAAATCGGTAAGAGACATCATAGATCGCACCATATCAAGTAAAGTACGATTACGACGTTCGGACACACCATTTCGTTGTGGTGTTCCAGGTGGCGTGAGTTGCGAAACTATTCCGCATTGTTTCAAATGTAAACCAAACTCATAACTCAAATATTCTCCTCCACGATCAGATCGTAGAAACTTTATTTTCTTGTTACGATGATTTTCTACTTCACTCTGAAATTCTTTGAACTTTTCAAATGTTTCAGACTTGTGCTTCATTAAGTAGATATATCCATATCTACTCAAATCATCTGTGAAGGTGAGAAAATAACGATATCCGCCACGAGCCTCAACATTCATCGGGCCACATACATCTGTATGTATGATTTCCAACAAATCTGTTGCTCTCTCCATAGTACCGGAGAACGGCGTTTTAGTCATCTTGCCCATGAGGCACGGTTCGCAAGTACCAAGTGATTCATAATCAAGTGATTCCAGAAGTCCATCAGTATGGAGTTTCTTCATGCGTTTTACACCGATATGACCTAAACGGCAGTGCCACAAATAAGTTGCACTATCATTATCAACTCTGCATCTTTTGGTTTCAACATTATGAATATGTGTATCACTACTATCGAGATTCAATAAAAATAGACCACTCTTCAAGGGAGCATGACCATAAAAGATATTACTCATATAAATAGAACAACCATTATTCTCTGATTTAAATGAATAACCGTCTCGCATCAAACAAGATCCAGATATAATGTTCATGCTCAACGCAGGCACCAAATAACAATTATTTAGGTCTAAAACTAATCCCGATGGTAGATGTAGAGGTAGCGTGCCGACGGCAATCACATCGACTTTGGAACCGTTTCCCACGCGCATCGTCACCTCGTCCTTGGCGAGTGCTCGCTTATTCCGTAGTCCCTGTTTCGAGTTGCAAATATTAGCAACAGAACCAGTATCAAATACCCAGGTGCTACTACGAGCTCTAGTTAGGTACACATCAATAACATGTATATCACATATACCTTTGTTCACTTTGCCATCCTTCTTATCCGCCAAATACTTGGGGCAGTTCCGCTTCCAGTGACCAGTCTGCTTGCAGTAGAAGCACTCAGTTTCAGGCTTAGGTCCAGACTTGGGTTTCTTCTCTTGAGCAACAACTTGCTTGCCGTTCTTTTTGAAGTTCCCCTTCTTCTTCCCTTTGCCCTTTTTCTTGAAACTAGTGGTCTTGTTGACCATCAACACTTGATGCTCCTTCTTGATTTCTACCTTCGCGGCTTTCAGCATCGCGAAGAGCTCGGGAATAGTCTTGTTCATCCCTTGCATATTATAGTTCATCACAAAGCTCTTGTAGCTTGGTGGCAGTGATTGAAGAATTCTGTCAATGACACTATCATCAGGAAGATTAACTCCCAGTTGAATCAAGTGATTGTTATACCCAGACATTCTGAGTATATGTTCACTGACAGAACTATTCTCCTCCATCTTGCAGCTATAGAACTTATTGGAGACTTCATATCTCTCAATCCGGGCATTTGCTTGAAATATTAACTTCAACTCCTGGAACATCTCATATGCTCCATGACGTTCAAAACGTCGTTGAAGTCCCGGTTCTAAGCCGTAAAGCATGGCACACTAAACTATAGAGTAGTCATCAGCTTTGCTCTGCCAGACGTTCTTAACGTCGTTAGTTGCATCAGCAGCAGGCCTGGCACCCAGCGGTGCTTCCAGGACGCAACTCTTCTATGCAGCAATGAGGATAATCCTCAGGTTACGGACCCAGTCCGTGTAATTGCTACCATCATCTTTCAACTTTGCTTTCTCAAGGAACGCATTAAAATTCAACGGAACAATAGCACGAGCCATCTATCTACAAACAAACATAGACAAGCAAGATACTATCAGGTACTAAGTTCATGATAAATTTAAGTTCAATTAATCATATTACTTAAGAACTCCCACTTAGACAGACATCTCTCTAGTCATCTAAGTGATTACGTGATCCAAATCAACTAAACCATAACCGATCATCACGTGAGATGGAGTAGTTTTCAATGGTGAACATCACTATGTTGATCATATCTACTATATGATTCACGCTCAACCTTTCGGTCTCCGTGTTCCGAGGCCATATCTGCATATGCTAGGCTCGTCAAGTTTAACCTGAGTATTCTGCGTGTGCAAAACTGGCTTGCACCCGTTGTAGATGGACGTAGAGCTTATCACACCCGATCATCACGTGGTGTCTCGGCACGACGAACTTTGGCAACGGTGCATACTCAGGGAGAACACTACTTGATAATTTTAGTGAGAGATCATCTTAAAATGCTACCGTCAATCAAAGCAAGATAAGATGCATAAAGGATAAACATCACATGCAATCAATATAAGTGATATGATATGGCCATCATCATCTTGTGCTTGTGATCTCCATCTTCGAAGCACCGTCGTGATCACCATCGTCACCGGCGCGACACCTTGATCTCCATCGTAGCATCGTTGTCGTTATGCCATGTATTGCTTCTACGACTATCGCTACCGCTTAGTGATAAAGTAAAGCAATTACAGGGCGTTTGCATTTCATACAATAAAGCGACAACCATATGGCTCCAGCCAGTTGCCGATAACTTCGGTTACAAAACATGATCATCTCATACAATAAAATATAGCATCACGTCTTGACCATATCACATCACAACATGCCCTGCAAAAACAAGTTAGACGTCCTCTATTGTGTTGTTGCAAATTTTACGTGGCTGCTACGGGCTTAAGCAAGAACCAATCTCACCTACGCATCAAAACCACAACGATAGTTTGTCAAGTTGATGTTGTTTTAACCTTCGCAAGGACCGGGCGTAGCCACACTCGGTTCAACTAAAGTTGGAGAAACAGACACCCGCTAGTCACCTGTGTGCAAAGCACGGCGGTAAAACCAGTCTCGCGTAAGCGTACGCATAATGTCGGTCCGGGCCGCTTCATCCAACAATACCGTTGAACCAAAGTATGACATGCTGGTAAGCAGTATGACTTATATCGCCCACAACTCACTTGTGTTCTACTCGTGCAAATAACATCAAACCATAAAAAACCTGGCTCTGATACCACTGTTGGGGAACGTAGTAATTTCAAAAATTTTCCTACGCACACGCAAGATCATGGTGATGATATAGCAACAAGGGGAGAGTGTTGTCTACGTACCCTCGTAGACCGAAGCGGAAGCGTTGACGCAACGTAGAGGAAGTAGTCGTACGTCCTCCCGGTCCGACCGATCCAAGCACCGTTACTCCGGCACCTCCGAGTTCTTAACACGCGTACAGCTCGATGACGCACCCTCGATCTCCAATCCAGTAGAGGCTCTGAGGGGGAGTTTCGTCAGCACGACGGTGTGGTGACGATCTTGATGTTCTCCTGTCGCAGGGCTTCGCCTAAGCACCGCTACAATATGATCGAGGTGTAATATCGTGGAGGGGGGCACCGCACACGGCTAAGGAACGATCAATGATCAACTTGTGTGTTCTAGGGTGCCCCCCTACCCCCGTATATAAAGGAGGGAGGGAGGAGGTGGCCGGCCCAAGGGGGGGCGCGCCCTGAGCAGGGGGAAACCTACTCCAAGTAGGTTTCCCTCTCTTTTCCTTATCTTATTTGGAGGGGGAAGGAAGGAGTACTAGTATTAGGAAGTAGTACTAGTAGTAGGAAGGAAGAGAGGGGGAAGGAGAAAGGAAAGGGGGGGCCGGCCCCCCTTCCCAATTTGGATTGGTCTTGGGGGGGCGCCCTCCTCCCTTGCTCCTTCTCTCTTCCTCGTACATGGGCCCAATAAGGCCCATATACCTCCCGGGGGGTTCCGGTAACCTCCCGGAGCTCCAAACTTCTCCGGAACCTTTCCGGTGTCCAAATATATCCGTCCAATATATCAATCTTTATGTCTCGACCATTTCGAGACTCCTCGTCATGTCCGTGATCATATCCGGGACTCCGAACAAACTTCGATACATCAAAATACATAAACTCATAATATAACTGTCATCGAAACCTTAAGCGTGCGGACCCTACGGTTCAAGAATAATGCAGACATGACCGAGACACGTCTCTGGTCAATAACCAATAGCGGGACCTGGATGCCCATATTGGTTCCTACATATTCTACGAAGATCTTTATCGGTCAAACCGCATAACAACATACTTTGTTCCCTTTGTCATCGGTATGTTACTTGCCCGAGATTCGATCGTCGGTATCCTATACCTAGTTCAATCTCGTTACCGGCAAGTCTCTTTACTCGTTCTGTAATACGTCATCTCATAACTAACTCATTAGTTATATGCTTGCAAGGCTTAAGTGATGAGTATTACCGAGAGGGCCCAGAGATACCTCTCCGACAATCGGAGTGACAAATCCTAATCTCGAATTATGCCAACTCAACATGAACCTTCGGAAACACCTGTAGAGCACCTTTATAATCACCCAGTTACGTTTTGACGTTTGGTAGCACACAAAGTGTTCTTCCGGTACACGGGAGTTGCACAATCTCATGGTTGCAGGAACTTTGTATAAGTCATGAAGAAAGGAACAGCAGTATACTAAACGATCAAGTGCTAAGCTAACAGAATGGGTCATGTCAATCACATCATTCTTCTAATGATGTGATCCCACTAATCAAATGACAACACATGTCTATGGTCAGGAAACATGACCATCTTTGATTAATGAGCTAGTCAAGTAGAGGCATACTAGTGACTATATGTTTGTCTATGTATTCACATATGTATCATGTTTCCGGTTAATACAATTCTAGCATGAATAATAAACATTTATCATGATATGAGGAAATAAATAGTAACTTTATTATTGCCTCTAGGGCATATTTCCTTCAGTAACGACAACGATGCTACGATGGAGATCAAGGTGTCGCGCCAGTGACGATGGTGATCACAACGGTGCTTCGAAGATGGAGATCACAAGCACAAGATGATGATGGCCATATCGTATCACTTATATTGATTGCATGTGATGTTTATCCTTTATGCATCTTATCTTGCTTTGATTGACGGTAGCATTTTAAGATGATCTCTCACTAAAATTATCAAGTAGTGTTCTCCCTGAGTATGCACCGTTGCCAAAGTTTTGTCGTGCCGAGACACCACGTGATGATCGGGTGTGATAATCTCTACGTCCATCTACAATGGGTGCAAGCCAGTTTTGCACACGCAGAATACTCAGGTTAAACTTGACGAGCCTAGCATATGCAGATATGGCCTCGGAACACGGAGACCGAAAGGTTGAGCGTGAATCATATAGTAGATATGATCAACATAGTGATGTTCACCATTGAAAACTATTCCATCTCACGTGATGATCGGTTATGGTTTAGTTGATTTGGATCACGTAATCACTTAGATGACTAGAGAGATGTCTGTCTAAGTGGGAGTTCTTAAGTAATATGATTAATTGAACTTAAATTTATCATGAACTTAGTACCTGATAGTATCTTGCTTGTCTATGTTTGCTTGTAGATAGATGGCTCGTGCTGTTGTTCCGTTGAATTTTAATGCGTTCCTTGAGAAAACAAAGTTGAAAGATGATGGTAGCAATTACACGGACTGGGTCCGTAACCTGAGGATTATCCTCATTGCTGCACACAAGAGTTACGTCCTGGAAGCACCGCTGGGTGCCAGGCCTGCTGCTGATGCAACTGACGACGTTAAGAACGTCTGGCAGAGCAAAGCTGATGACTACTCTATAGTTTAGTGTGCCATGCTTTACGGCTTAGAACCGGGACTTCAACGACGTTTTGAACGTCATGGAGCATATGAGATGTTCCAGGAGTTGAAGTTAATATTTCAAGCAAATGCCCGGATTGAGAGATATGAAGTCTCCAATAAGTTCTATAGCTGCAATATGGAGGAGAATAGTTCTGTCAGTGAACATATACTCAGAATGTCTGGGTATAACAATCACTTGATTCAACTGGGAGTTAATCTTCCTGATGATAGTGTCATTGACAGAATTCTTCAATCACTGCCACCAAGCTACAAGAGCTTTGTGATGAACTATAATATGCAAGGGATGAACAAGACTATTCCCGAGCTCTTCGCGATGCTGAAAGCCGCGGAGGTAGAAATCAAGAAGGAGCATCAAGTCTTGATGGTCAACAAGACCACTAGTTTCAAGGAAAAGGGCAAAGGGAAGAAGAAGGGGAACTTCAAAAAGAACGGCAAGCAAGTTGCTGCTCAAGAGAAGAAACCCAAGTCTGGACCTAAGCCTGAAACTGAGTGCTTCTACTGCAAGCAGACTGGTCACTGGAAGCGGAACTGCCCCAAGTATTTGGCGGATAAGAAGGATGGCAAAGTGAACAAAGGTATATGTGATATACATGTTATTGATGTGTACCTAACTAGAGCTCGTAGTAGCACCTGGGTATTTGATACTGGTTCTGTTGCTAATATTTGCAACTCGAAACAGGGACTACGGAATAAGCGAGCACTGGCCAAGGACGAGGTGACGATGCGCGTGGGAAACGGTTCCAAAGTCGATGTGATCGCCGTCGGCACGCTACCTCTACATCTACCATCGGGATTAGTTTTAGACCTAAATAATTGTTATTTGGTGCCTGCGTTGAGCATGAACATTATATCTGGATCTTGTTTGATGCGAGACGGTTATTCATTTAAATCAGAGAATAATGGTTGTTCTATTTATATGAGTAATATCTTTTATGGTCATGCACCCTTGAAGAGTGGTCTATTTTTATTGAATCTCGATAGTAGTGATACACATATTCATAATGTTGAAACCAAAAGATGCAGAGTTGATAATGATAGTGCAACTTATTTGTGGCACTGCCGTTTAGGTCATATCGGTGTAAAACGCATGAAGAAACTCCATACTGATGGACTTCTGGAATCACTTGATTATGAATCACTTGGTACTTGCGAACCGTGCCTCATGGGCAAGATGACTAAAACGCCGTTCTCCGGTACTATGGAGAGAGCAACAGATTTGTTGGAAATCATACATACAGATGTATGTGGCCCGATGAATGTTGAGGCTCGTGGCGGATATCGTTATTTTCTCACCTTCACAGATGATTTGAGTAGATATGGATATATCTACTTAATGAAGCACAAGTCTGAAACATTTGAAAACTTCAAAGAATTTCAGAGTGAAGTAGAAAATCATCGTAACAAGAAAATAAAGTTTCTACGATCTGATCGTGGAGGAGAATATTTGAGTTATGAGTTTGGTTTACATTTGAAACAATGCGGAATAGTTTCGCAACTCACGCCACCTGGAACACCACAACGAAATGGTGTGTCCGAACGTCGTAATCGTACTTTACTTGATATGGTGCGATCTATGATGTCTCTTACCGATTTACCGCTATCGTTTTGGGGTTATGCTTTAGAGACGGCCGCATTCACGTTAAATAGGGCACCATCAAAATCCGTTGAGACGACGCCTTATGAACTATGGTTTGGCAAGAAACCAAAGTTGTCGTTTCTAAAGTTTGGGGCTGCGATGCTTATGTGAAGAAACTTCAACCAGATAAGCTCGAACCCAAATCGGAGAAATGTGTCTTCATAGGATACCCAAAGGAAACTGTTGGGTACACCTTCTATCACAGATCCGAAGGCAAAACATTTGTTGCTAAGAATGGATCCTTTCTAGAGAAAGAATTTCTCTCAAAAGAAGTGAGTGGGAGGAAAGTAGAACTTGATGAGATAACTGTATCTACTCCCTTGTTGGAAGGTAGTTCATCACGAGAACCGGTTCCCATGACAACTACACCAACTAGTGAGGAAGCTAATGATATTGATCATGAAACTTCAGATCAAGTTTCTGCTGAACCTTGTAGGTCTACCAGAGTAAGATCCGCACCAGAGTGGTACGGTAATCCTGTTCTGGAAGTCATGTTACTTGACCATGATGAACCTACGAACTATGAGGAAGCGATGATGAGCCCAGATTCCGCAAAATGGCTGGAGGCCATGAAATCTGAGATAGGATCCATGTATGAAAACAAAGTATGGACTTTGGTTGACTTGCCCGATGATCGGCAAGCCATTGAGAATAAATGGATCTTTAAGAAGAAGACTGACGCTGATGGTAATGTTACTGTCTATAAAGCTCGACTTGTTGCGAAAGGTTTTCGACAAGTTCAAGGGGTTGACTACGATGAGACTTTCTCACCCGTAGCGATGCTTAAGTCTGTCCGAATCATGTTGGCTATTGCTGCATTTCATGATTATGAAATTTGGCAAATGGATGTCAAGACTGCATTCTTGAATGGATTTCTAGAAGAAGAGTTGTATATGATGCAGTCGGAAGGTTTTGTTGATCCAAAAGGTGCTGACAAAGTGTGCAAGCTACAACGTTCCATTTATGGACTGGTGCAAGCATCTCGGAGTTGGAATAAACGTTTTGATAGTGTGATCAAAGCATATGGATTTATACAGACTTTTGGAAAAGCCTGTATTTACAAGAAAGTGAGTGGGAGCTCTGTAGCATTTCTAGTTTTATATGTTTATGACATATTATTAATTGGAAATGATATAGAATTTCTGGATAGCATAAAGGGATACTTGAATAAAAGTTTTTCGATGAAAGACCTCGGAGAAGCTGCTTACATATTAGGCATCAAGATCTATAGAGATAGATCAAGACGCTTAATAGGACTTTCACAAAGCACATACCTTGACAAAATATTGAAAAAGTTCAATATGGATCAGGCAAAGAAAGGATTCTTGCCTGTGCTACAAGGTGTGAAGTTGAGTCAAACTCAATGCCCGACCACAGCAGAAGATAGTGAGAAAATGAAAAATGTTCCCTATGCTTCAGCCATAGGCTCTATCATGTATGCAATGCTGTGTACTAGACCTGACGTATGCTTAGCAATAAGCTTAGCAGGAAGGTACCAAAGTAATCCAGGAGTGGATCACTGGACAGCGGTCAAGAACATCCTGAAATACCTGAAAAGGACTAAGGATATGTTTCTCATATATGGAGGTGACAAAGAGCTAGTCGTAAATGGTTACGTCGATGCAAGCTTTGACACTGATCCGGATGATTCTAAATCGCAAACCGGATACGTGTTTTTATTAAACGGTGGAGCTGTAAGTTGGTGCAGTTCTAAACAAAGCGTCGTGGCGGGATCTACATGTGAAGCGGAGTACATAGCTGCTTCTGAAGCAGCAAATGAAGGAGTCTGGATGAAGGAGTTCATTTCCGATCTAGGTGTCATACCTAGTGCATCGGGACCAATGAAGATCTTCTGTGACAATACTGGTGCAATTGCCTTGGCAAAGGAATCCAGATTTCACAAGAGGACCAAGCACATCAAGAGATGCTTCAATTCCATTCGGGACCAAGTCCAAGTGGGAGACATAGAGATTTGCAAGATACATACGGATCTGAATGTTGCAGACCCGTTGACTAAGCCTCTCTCACGAGCAAAACATGATCAGCACCAAGACTCCATGGGTGTTAGAATCATTACTATGTAATCTAGATTATTGACTCTAGTGCAAGTGCGAGACTGAAGGAAATATGCCCTAGAGGCAATTATAAAGTTATTATTTATTTCCTCATATCATGATAAATGTTTATTATTCATGCTAGAATTGTATTAACTAGAAACATGATACATGTGTGAATACATAGACAAACATATAGTCACTAGTATGCCTCTACTTGACTAGCTCATTAATCAAAGATGGTCATGTTTCCTGACCATAGACATGTGTTGTCATTTGATTAGTGGGATCACATCATTAGAAGAATGATGTGATTGACATGACCCATTCTGTTAGCTTAGCACTTGATCGTTTAGTATACTGCTGTTGCTTTCTTCATGACTTATACAAAGTTCCTGCAACTATGAGATTGTGCAACTCCCGTGTACCGGAAGAACACTTTGTGTGCTACCAAACATCACAACGTAACTGGGTGATTATAAAGGTGCTCTACAGGTGTTTCCGAAGGTTCATGTTGAGTTGGCATAATTCGAGATTAGGATTTGTCACTCCGATTGTCGGAGAGGTATCTCTGGGCCCTCTCGGTAATACTCATCACTTAAGCCTTGCAAGCATATAACTAATGAGTTAGTTATGAGATGACGTATTACAGAACGAGTAAAGAGACTTGCCGGTAACGAGATTGAACTAGGTATTGGATACCGACGATCGAATCTTGGGCAAGTAACATACCGATGACAAAGGGAACAAAGTATGTTGTTATGTGGTTTGACCGATAAAGATCTTCGAAGAATATGTAGGAACCAATATGGGCATCCAGGTCCCGCTATTGGTTATTAACCAGAGACGTGTCTCGGTCATGTCTGCATTATTCTCGAACCGTAGGGTCCGCACGCTTAAGGTTTCGATGACAGTTATATTATGAGTTTATGTATTTTGATGTACCGAAGTTTGTTCGGAGTCCCGGATATGATCACGGACATGACGAGGAGTCTCGAAATGGTCGAGACATAAAGATTGATATATTGGACGGATATATTTGGACACCGGAAAGGTTCCGGAGAAGTTTGGAGCTCCGGGAGGTTACCGGAACCCCCCGGGAGGTATATGGGCCTTATTGGGCCCATGTAGGAGGAAGAGAGAAGGAGCAAGGGAGGGGGGCGCGCCCCCCCAAGCCCAATCCGAATTGGGGAGGGGGGGCGGCCCCCCCTTTCCTCTCTCCTTCCCCCTCTCTTCCTTTCTACTACTAGTACTACTTCCTAATACTAGTACTCCTTCCTTCCCCCTCCAAATAAGATAAGGAAAAGAGAGGGAAACCTACTTGGAGTAGGTTTCCCCCTCCTCATGGCGCGCCCCCCTTGGGCCGGCCACCTCCTCCCTCCCTCCTTTATATACGGGGGTAGGGGGGCACCCTAGAACACACAAGTTGATCATTGATCGTTCCTTAGCCGTGTGCGGTGCCCCCCTCCACGATATTACACCTCGATCATATTGTAGCGGTGCTTAGGCAAAGCCCTGCGACAGGAGAACATCAAGATCGTCACCATGCCGTCGTGCTGACGAAACTCCCCCTCGGAGCCTCTACTGGATTGGAGATCGAGGGTGCGTCATCGAGCTGTACGCGTGTCAAGAACTCGGAGGTGCCGGAGTAACGATGCATGGATCGGTCGGACCGGGAGGACGTACGACTACTTCCTCTATGTTGCGTCAACGCTTCCGCTTCGGTCTACGAGGGTACGTAGACAACACTCTCCCCTCGTTGCTATATCATCACCATGATCTTGCGTGTGCGTAGGAAATTTTTTGAAATTACTACGTTCCCCAACACATGGCTCACGCTCATGTATTGTGTGAAAGTTGAAAAAGTTTGACAATACTAAAGTATGAAACAATTGCTTGGCTGAAACCGGGGTTGTGCATGATTTGAATATTTTGTGTGATGAAGATGGAGCATGCCAGACTATATGATTTTGTAGGGATAAACTTTCTTTGGCCATGTTATTTTGAGAAGACATAATTGCTTTGTTAGCTAGTATGCTTGAAGTATTATTGTTTTATGTCAATATTAAACTTTTATCTTGAATCTTTTGGATCTGAACATTCATGCCACAATAAAGAGAATTACATAGAGAATTATGCTAGGTAGCATTCCACATCAAAAATTCTGTTTTTATCATTTACCTACTCGAGGGCGAGCAGAAATTAAGCTTGGTGATGCTTGATAGTCTCCAACGTATCTATAATTTTTGATTGTTCCATGTTATTATATTATCCATCTAGGATGTTTTATATACATTTATATGCTATTTTGTATGATTCTTGGGACTAACCTATTAACCTAGAGCCCAGTGCCAGTTTCTGTTTTTTCCTTGTTTTTGAGTTCTACAGAAAAGGAATACCAAACGGAGTCCAATTGACGTGCCAATTTTTGATGATTTTTATGGTCCAAAAGAAGCCCCTGGAGTGAAAGACTTAGGCCAGAAGAGCCCCGGGCAGCCCACGAGGGTGGGGGGTGCGCCTACCCCCCTGGGCGCGCCCCCTGTCTCATGGACAGCCCGGAGACCTCCCTGACTTGTTCCTGACGCCAAAAATTCCTAAAAATACTGAAACCTCTAGAAAATAACCTAAATCAAGAGTTCCGTCGCCGCAAGCCTCTGTAGCCACCAAAAACAAATCGGGACCCTGTTCCGGCACCCTGTCGGAGGGGGGATCCCTCACCGGTGGCCATCTTCATCATCCCGGCGCTCTCCATGACGAGGAGGGAGTAGTTCACCCTCGGGGCTGAGGGTATGTACCAGTAGCTATGTGTTTGATCTCTGTCTCTCTCTGTCTCTCTGTCTCTCTCTCTCTCTCTCTCTCTCTCTCTCGTGTTCTTGAGGTGGTACGATCTTGATGTATCGTGAGTTTTGCTATTATACTTGGATCTTATGAGTTTGTCCCCCTCTACTCTTTTGTAATGGATTGAGTTTTCCCTTTGAAGTTATCTTATCGGATTGAGTATTTAAGGATTTGAGAACACTTGATGTATGTCTTGCATGTGCTTATCTGTGGTGACAATGGGATATTCACGTGATCTACTTGATGTATGTTTTGGTGATCAACTTGCGGGTTCAATGACCTTGTGAACTTATGCATAGGGGTTGGCACACGTTTTCGTCTTGACTCTCCGGTAGAAACTTTGGGGCACTCTTTGAAGTTCTATGTGTTGGTTGAATAGATGAATCTGAGATTGTGTGATGCATATCGTATAATCATACCCACGGATACTTGAGATGACATTGGAGTATCTAGGTGACATTAGGGTTTTGGTTGATTTGTGTCCTAAGGTGTTATTCTAGTATGAACTCTAGGATAGATCAAACGGAAAGAATAGCTTCGTGTTATTTTATTACGGACTCTTGAATAGATCAATCAGAAAGAATAACTTTGAGGTTGTTTCGTACCCTACAATAATCTCTTCGTTTGTTCTCCGCTATTAGCAAGGTTGGAAAAAGCGGTAGGCGTAAGCGAGGCGGTTGGCCTTCGCCTAGTGCCTAGGCGGTGCCTAAGCACCCTAGGCGCGGCCTAGGCGGTAATATAGTTTTTACTCGTAGTGTATTTGTGATTATTATATGGGAGTTGATATTAGTTTATTGCATATAGATAAGTTAATTGTCGTCTACTGCCATTGGAATATAACCAGTTTCGCATACCAGTGCAGTATGTGGCATGATTTCTTGCTTGGGTAGGCAATTCCTTGCTTGCCCTGCCTAGACCTCCATTTATGCCCTAGGCGAGGCGTTTGGCCCTTGCCTAGCGCCTCCTAGGCACTGCCTTTTCCAACAGAGGCTATTAGTGACTTTGGAGTGACTCTTTGTTGCATGTTGAGGGATAGTTATATGATCCAATTATGTTATTATTGTTGAGAGAACTTGCACTAGTGAAAGTATGAACCCTAGGCCTTGTTTCCTAGCATTGCAATACCATTTACGCTCACTTTTATCATTAGTTACCTTGCTGTTTTTATATTTTTAGATTACGAAAACCTATATCTACCATCCATATTGCATTTGTATCACCATCTCTTCGCCGAACTAGTGCACCTATACAATTTACCATTGTATTGGGTGTGTTGGGGACACAAGAGACTCTTTGTTATTTGGTTGCAGGGTTGCTTGAGAGAGACCATCTTCATCCTACGCCTCCCACGGATTGATAAACCTTAGGTCATCCACTTGAGGGAAATTTGCTACTGTCCTACAAACCTTTGCACTTGGAGGCCCAACAACGTCTACAAGAAGAAGATTGTGTAGTAGACATCAGAGCCATACACATTCTAGTGTTGCTCTATATAACCTGTCTACATCTATGTAATACAAACAAAACATTATCTTCATAGATAATGGTGTGTGGTTCCTACCAACCAATCCCACTTGAACTTTCAACAAAGTTCATCATTCTGTGAAGTCACATACATTCATGTGATGCTTCATACAAATCAACGATTTTAGAATGATTAGTGGATGCAACCACTAAAATATATCTTCTCGACTACCCAGAGAAGGTCACACCTTCACTCGAGGAGACAAAAATCAGTCTGTGATCTAGGATTATGGGTATCTAATATATACCCAGCATCACAATATCCAACCATGGTCATATCTTGATTTATAGAACAAACCAAGATCTATGGTGTCCAGAAGATATCTAAAAATATTCTTCACACCAAACCAACACCTTTTAATCAATGATGCATTGTATCTAGCCAATCAATTCACTGCAAAATAATATACCAGGCCTGGTGTAGTTGCTAGATACATTAGTGCTCTCATTGCACTAAGATGTCGAAACTCAGGTCCAAGCATCTCTTCGTCACTGCCCTTAGGTATTAATGGGTTTAATCTCCATCGAGAGATCTGACAACCATAGTTCTTGATGGATATGATTTATCCATATTGAATTATTCAAATATCTTATGGATTAATGTGGACTAATGAACAAGTATTCCCGAAGGAATATGCATAAGTTTTGAACTTAAGCAAAGTTTGGTCTCAACCAAATCTTTCATCTCACACTCCGTCTTGAGATGATTTGTTGGTCTCATGTACTTACTTGTGTAGTTCAATGATAATCAGATCATCAACATACACAAAAATGATAGAAAATTCCTGCTTCGGATTTCTTGATGAACATACATGAGCAATCATCATTGTTTGAGTAACTGTCGGTGTCAAAACCGGCGGATCTCGGGTAGGGGGTCCCGAACTGTGCATCTAGGCGGATGGTAACATGAGACGAGGGACACGATGTTTTACCCAGGTTCGGGCCCTCTCGATGGAGGTAAAACCCTACGTCCTGCTTGATTAATATTGATGATATGGGTAGTACAAGAGTGGATCTACCACGAGATCAAGGAGGCTAAACCCTAAAGCTAGCCTATGGTATGATTGTTGTAATGTATGTTGTGTCCTACGGACTAAAGCCCTCCGGTTTATATAGACACCGGAGGGGGCTAGGATTACACAGAGTCGATTACAATGGTAGGAGATCTACATATCCGTATCGCCAAGCTTGCCTTCCACGCCAAGGAAAGTTCCATCCGGACACGGGACAAAGTCTTCAATCTTGTATCTTCGTAGTCTTGGAGTCCGGCGGACGATGATAGTCCGGCTGTCTGGACACCCACTAGTCCAGGACTCCCTCAGTAGCCCCTGAACCAGGCTTCAATGACGATAAGTCCGGCGCGCACAATGTTCAGCATTGCAAGGCGGGTTCCTCCCTTGAATAATCCAGAGAAGATCATGAACACCAGGATAGTGTCCGGCTCTGCAAAATAAATTCCACATTCCACCGTAGAGAGAATAAAATGTACATCAGTCTAATCTGCTGACGTATTATGCGGCATGACATCACACCGCTACCAAGCCTTTGTTTGAATCGTTTTTTATTATACCACCTCAGCACGTTTAGCGAAGCGGTTTCCTTGGCACGTCTTGTCGAAGCAGAGATCGTGTTCCCCTTATTCCGGGATTCTCATCAATACGGACGTGGGTAACCCAACCGCGCCATTGATGGTGGCGCTTGGGAGATAAGCGAGTTTTACCAGGCCGGTGGGGGACGCATAGTTTTCGTCCGCCTATATATAAGGGATAAGGATTTACCTTCTCACCTACGCCTTCTTCCTCCTTTGCTTATCCATCTCCGCGCACTCAAGCTCCAACGCCCAAGCTCGCGCATCTCGCCCCGACCTTCTCCGAATATGTCCGGAGCGGGAGGCAAATGGTTGGCCTCCACCGTTAAGGAGGAGCACATCACCAAGCTGCGCAGCGCCGGATACCTTTCCGGCGATATCGCGCATCGGCTGCCCGACGAGGGGTAGCTCATCCCTACCCCTGGGCCCCATGAGAGGGTCGTCTTCCTTCCCCACTTCCTCCGCGGACTGGGCTTTCCACTCCACCCATTCGTCCGGGGGCTCATGTTTTACTATGGCCTGGATTTCCACGATCTAGCACCGAACTTCATCCTCAACATCTCGGCGTTTATCGTCGTGTGCGAGGCCTTCCTCTGCATCCGGCCCCACTTTGGCCTGTGGCTCAAGACCTTCAACGTCAAGCAGAAGGTTGTGAAGGGCACGCAAGCGGAATGCGGAGGCGCCATGTTGGGTAAGTTTCCCAACGTCCTTTGGCTCGAAGGGGCCTTCGTGGACTCCGTCAAGGGGTGGCAATCGGGGTGGTCCTACATCACCGAGCCGCGCAAGCCCACATGGGCGGCGGCCCCCGAGTTTAGATCTGGCGTCCCCACGCAGCTCACCTCCTGGAAAGAGAAGGGCTTGCTGTGGGGCAATCCGAAGGAGCTGACGGGACTCCGAGCCTACATCCAGAAGCTGGTGAGCAATAAGCTCAGGCTCGTTGACGTGGTCCAAGTCATGCTCATCCGCCGGATTCTCCCATGCCAAGAACGGGCATTCAATCTGTGGGAGTTCAATCCGGAACAGCACCAGGCGCTAAGCGGGCTCTTCGATACGACATATGAAGGCGCCTGGAGGGTGCTGTTTAAGGGCGCCGAAGCCCCCGCATCCGCGACGGAAGATCGCGGATTTCGCTCGCAGCATCCGGCTGACGAGGTAAGTGATTCAAACCCGTTACGGGACACTTGTGGTAATTAAACTGACTCTAAGAGGGTTTCAATCTCTCTTTTCCTTTGACAGGAATGGATGGAGAAGGCCAAGCAGCTCATTAGCCCGGCTCCCATGCCAGAAGACCCAGTGGACGCCCGTTTAGCAGGGCTGCTGGTTCCGGCACCGCACGTGGTGCCGGAGAAGAAGGCCAAGAAGGTGGCCGTGGGAACTCGAAAGAGTTCCCGTAATCAGGCGTCCGACGACGAGGCGGGCTCCTCCCCCGAAGACGAGGAGGAGGAAGAGGACTCTCTCCCGGGGGAGGGAAAGAAGAAGAGGAAGGCTTTCCCAATAGGGGAGGTCGAAGGGTCCAAGAGGGGGAGAACTATTCCCCCGGACTGTTTCGGCAACACCATCGTTGGCGAGGAGGAGTGGCCTTTAAGGACCAGGCGTCCGGCAAGATCGTAAGTATCCGGATCCCTGATATGCAATTTCTTTCATGTCGCGTAGTGTCCTTCTAATGCCGCGTTCTGTCCGTAGTCCGGCCGATGATGATCTCCCCGCTTCATCGAGCGGGTCGTTGGCCCCGTCGGATGTGGATTCACTTCCGACTGCCTCTACCCCCCGCGCCGACGAGGACGCCGAGGTGGGATCCCAGAGAGGGACCCATCAGGAGGAAGCTCCGGAGGCGCCGTCAGGTAGCCTCCCGGACTTTGCGCCGGACTTATCATCGGAACCCACAGTGGTTCCAGAGTCCGGCAGGCGGCCCCCTCGAAAGAAGGGCAAGACCGTGACACCGGCGGCCTCCGTCCAACCGGAGGCGCCGGATAACTTTTTGGACGCACTTAAAGGTGCTTCCATCGAGGAAGAACACCGCACCATCATGAGTGCGGTGATTCAGAAGTTTCAGCTCGCCAAGAGAGGGCTGACCGAAGCCTGCAGCAGCCTTCTAACAGGCTTTGAGGTAAGAAGTTAAAATTATGTAATGTAATACCGCATAGACAGTAGCCCCTGATGCTCAGTTCTGTGTTCGGAAAGAAAAGCCGGACTGAGGATCTAACAAGATATACGCAGGGTTGCTTAAAATATGTCAATATGGGTTTGCAGGCTGCGCTGCTGACCTCTGCCGCACTGACTGCGAAGGTCAGTGTGCTGAAGCAGGATCTCGAGCGGTCCGAGCAAGAGCTCGGCCATGCCAAGAAGCAGCTCGAGGACAAAGAAGGTGAGTAACACCACTTTGAATAGTTACCTTACAGAAAAGGATTTTGGTTGCCATAAAATTAATAAGGATAATATGGGTATTGCAGGGGCCACGAACGAGGTGGCAGCCCTGAAGGAGGCTGTGTCCGCGGCCGAACGCAGTGCGGCCGTGGAACGGGCAGAGCGAGAGAAGCAGGAGGCCCGGGAGGCGGAAGTACGGCAAGAGCTCCAGGCTCTCATGGAAAAGCATGAGAGTTTGGAGCGTGACTCCAAGACTCGAGAGTCCGAGCTTGCCTCGGCTCTCGAAAGTGCCAAGTCCACCAAGGCCGAGGTGAAGGAAATATGCCCTAGAGGCAATAATAAAGTTATTATTTATTTCCTCATATCATGATAAATGTTTATTATTCATGCTAGAATTGTATTAACTGCAAACATGATACATGTGTGAATACATAGACAAACATATAGTCACTAGTATGCCTCTACTTGACTAGCTCATCAATCAAAGATGGTCATGTTTCCTGACCATAGACATGTGTTGTCATTTGATTAGTGGGATCACATCATTAGAAGAATGATGTGATTGACATGACCCATTCTGTTAGCTTAGCTCTTGATCGTTTAGTATACTGCTGTTGCTTTCTTCATGACTTATACAAAGTTCCTGCAACTATGAGATTGTGCAACTCCCGTGTACCGGAAGAACACTTTGTGTGCTACCAAACGTCACAATGTAACTGGGTGATTAAAAAGGTGCTCTACAGGTGTTTCCGAAGGTTCATGTTGAGTTGGCATAATTCGAGATTAGGATTTGTCACTCCGATTGTCGGAGAGGTATCTCTGGGCCCTCTCGGTAATACTCATCACTTAAGCCTTGCAAGCATATAACTAATGAGTTAGTTATGAGATGACGTATTACAGAACGAGTAAAGAGACTTGCCGGTAACAAGATTGAACTAGGTATAGGATACCGACGATCGAATCTCGGGCAAGTAACATAACGATGACAAAGGGAACAAAGTATGTTGTTATGCGGTTTGACCGATAAAGATCTTCGTAGAATATGTAGGAACCAATATGGGCATCCAGGTCCCGCTATTGGTTATTGACCAGAGACGTGTCTCGGTCATGTCTGCATTATTCTCGAACCGTAGGGTCCGCACGCTTAAGGTTTCGATGAATGTTATATTATGAGTTTATGTATTTTGATGTACCAAAGTTTGTTCGGAGTCCCGGATATGATCACGGACATGACGAGGAGTCTCGAAATGGTCGAGACATAAAGATTGATATATTGGACGGATATATTTGGACACCGGAAAGGTTCCGGAGAAATTTGGAGCTCCGGGAGGTTACCGGAACCCCCCGGGAGGTATATGGGCCTTATTGGGCCCATGTAGGAGGAAGAGAGAAGGAGCAAGGGAGGGGGGCGCGCCCCCCCAAGCCCAATCCGAATTGGGGAGGGGGGCCGGCCCCCCCTTTCCTTTCTCCTTCCCCCTCTCTTCCTTCTTACTACTAGTACTACTTCCTAATACTAGTACTCCTTCCTTCCCCCTCCAAATAAGATAAGGAAAAGAGAGGGAAACCTACTTGGAGTAGGTTTCCCCCTCCTCATGGCGCGCCCCCCCTTGGGCCGGCCACCTCCTCCCTCCCTCCTTTATATACGGGGGTAAGGGGGCACCCTAGAACACACAAGTTGATCATTGATCGTTCCTTAGCCGTGTGCGGTGCCCCCCTCCACGATATTACACCTCGATCATATTGTAGCGGTGCTTAGGCGAAGCCTTGCGACAGGAGAACATCAAGATCGTCACCACGCCGTCGTGCTGACGAAACTCCCCCTCGGAGCCTCTACTGGATTGGAGATCGAGGGTGCGTCATCGAGCTATATGCGTGTCAAGAACTCGGAGGTGCCGGAGTAACGGTGCTTGGATCGGTAGGACCGGGAGGACGTACGACTACTTCCTCTACATTGCGTCAACGCTTCCGCTTCGGTTTACGAGGGTACGTAGACAACACTCTCCCCTTGTTGCTATATCATCACCATGATCTTGCGTGTGCGTAGGAAATTTTTTGAAATTACTACGTTCCCCAACAGTGGCATCCGAGCCTAGGTTTTTATGGTTTGATGTTATTTGCACGAGTAGAACACAAGTGAGTTGTGTGCGATATAAGTCATACTGCTTACCAGCATGTCATACTTTGGTTCAGCGGTATTGGTGGATGAAGCGGCCCAGACCGACATTACGCGTACGCTTACGCGAGACTGGTTTTACCGCCGTGCTTTGCACACAAGTGACTAGCGGGTGTCTGTTTCTCCAACTTTAGTTGAACCGAGTGTGGCGACGCCCGGTCCTTGCGAAGGTTAAAACAGCATCAACTTGACAAACTATCGTTGTGGTTTTGATGCGTAGGTGAGATTGGTTCTTGCTTAAGCCCGTAGCAGCCACGTAAAATTTGCAACAACAAAGTAGAGGACATCTAACTTGTTTTTGCAGGGCATGTTGTGATGTGATATGGTCAAGACGTGATGCTATATTTTATTGTATGAGATGATCATGTTTTGTAACCGAAGTTATCGGCAACTGGCTGGAGCCATATGGTTGTTGCTTTATTGTATGAAATGCAAACGCCCTGTAATTGCTTTACTTTATCACTAAGCAGTAGCGATAGTCGTAGAAGCAATAGATGGCGTAACGACAACGATGCTACGATGGAGATCAAGGTGTCGCGCCGGTGACGATGGTGATCACGACGGTGCTTCGAAGATGGAGATCAGAAGCACAAGATGATGATGGCCATATCATATCACTTATATTGATTGCATGTGATGTTTATCCTTTATGCATCTTATCTTGCTTTGATTGACGGTAGCATTTTAAGATGATCTCTCACTAAAATTATCAAGTAGTGTTCTCCCTGAGTATGCACCGTTGCCAAAGTTCGTCGTGCCGAGACATCACGTGATGATCGGGTGTGATAAGCTCTACGTCCATCTACAACGGGTGCAAGCCAGTTTTGCACACGCAGAATACTCAGGTTAAACTTGACGAGCCTAGCATATGCAGATATGGCCTCGGAACACGGAGACCGAAAGGTTGAGCGTGAATCATATAGTAGATATGATCAACATAGTGATGTTCACCATTGAAAACTAGTCCATCTCACGTGATGATCGGTTATGGTTTAGTTGATTTGGATCACGTAATCACTTAGATGACTAGAGAGATGTCTGTCTAAGTGGGAGTTCTTAAGTAATATGATTAATTGAACTTAAATTTATCATGAACTTAGTACCTGATAGTATCTTGCTTGTCTATGTTTGTTTGTAGATAGATGGCTCGTGCTGTTGTTCCGTTGAATTTTAATGCGTTCCTTGAGAAAGCAAAGTTGAAAGATGATGGTAGCAATTACACGGACTGGGTCCGTAACCTGAGGATTATCCTCATTGCTGCACAGAAGAGTTACGTCCTGGAAGCACCGCTGGGTGCCAGGCCTGCTGCTGATGCAACTGACGACGTTAAGAACGTCTGGCAGAGCAAAGCTGATGACTACTCTATAGTTCAGTGTGCCATGCTTTACGGCTTAGAACCGGGACTTCAACGATGTTTTGAACGTCATGGAGCATATGAGATGTTCCAGGAGTTGAAGTTAATATTTCAAGCAAATGCCCGGATTGAGAGATATGAAGTCTCCAATAAGTTCTATAGCTGCAAGATGGAGGAGAATAGTTCTGTCAGTGAACATATACTCAGAATGTCTGGGTATAACAATCACTTGATTCAACTGGGAGTTAATCTTCCTGATGATAGTGTCATTGACAGAATTCTTCAATCACTGCCACCAAGCTACAAGAGCTTTGTGATGAACTATAATATGCAAGGGATGAACAAGACTATTCCCGAGCTCTTCGCGATGCTGAAAGCCGCGGAGGTAGAAATCAAGAAGGAGCATCAAGTGTTGATGGTCAACAAGACCACTAGTTTCAAGAAAAAGGGCAAAGGGAAGAAGAAGGGGAACTTCAAAAAGAACGGCAAGCAAGTTGCTGCTCAAGAGAAGAAACCCAAGTCTGGACCTAAGCCTGAAACTAAGTGCTCTACAGCAAGCAGACTGGTCACTGGAAGCGGAACTGCCCCAAGTATTTGGCGGATAAGAAGGATGGCAAAGTGAACAAAGGTATATGTGATATACATGTTATTGATGTGTACCTAACTAGAGCTCGTAGTAGCACCTGGGTATTTGATACTGGTTCTGTTGCTAATATTTGCAACTCAAAAGAGGGACTACGGAATAAGCGAGCACTGGCCAAGGACGAGGTGACGATGCGCGTGGGAAACGGTTCCAAAGTCGATGTGATCGCCGTCGGCACGCTACCTCTACATCTACCATCGGGATTAGTTTTAGACCTAAATAATTGTTATTTGGTGCCTACGTTGAGCATGAACATTATATCTGGATCTTGTTTGATGCGAGACGGTTATTCATTTAAATCAGAGAATAATGGTTGTTCTATTTATATGAGTAATATCTTTTATGGTCATGCACCCTTGAAGAGTGGTCTATTTTTATTGAATCTCGATAGTAGTGATACACATATTCATAATGTTGAAACCAAAAGATGCAGAGTTGATAATGATAGTGCAACTTATTTGTGGCACTGCCGTTTAGGTCATATCGGTGTAAAACGCATGAAGAAACTCCATACTGATGGACTTCTGGAATCACTTGATTATGAATCACTTGGTACTTGCGAACCGTGCCTTATGGGCAAGATGACTAAAACGCCGTTCTCCGGTACTATGGAGAGAGCAACAGATTTGTTGGAAATCATACATACAGATGTATGTGGCCCGATGAATGTTGAGGCTCGTGGCGGATATCGTTATTTTCTCACCTTCACAGATGATTTGAGCAGATATGGATATATCTACTTAATGAAGGACAAGTCTGAAACATTTGAGAAGTTCAAAGAATTTCAGAGTGAAGTAGAAAATCATCGTAACAAGAAAATAAAGTTTCTACGATCTGATCGTGGAGGAGAATATTTGAGTTACGAGTTTGGTTTACATTTGAAACAATGCGGAATAGTTTCGCAACTCACGCCACCTGGAACACCACAACGAAATGGTGTGTCCGAACGTCATAATCGTACTTTACTTGATATGGTGCGATCTATGATGTCTCTTACCGATTTACCGCTATCGTTTTGGGGTTATGCTTTAGAGACGGCCGCATTCACGTTAAATAGGGCACCATCAAAATCCGTTGAGACGACGCCTTATGAACTATGGTTTGGCAAGAAACCAAAGTTGTCGTTTCTTAAAGTTTGGGGCTGCGATGCTTATGTGAAGAAACTTCAACCAGATAAGCTCGAACCCAAATCGGAGAAATGTGTCTTCAAAGGATACCCAAAGGAAACTGTTGGGTACACCTTCTATCACAGATCCGAAGGCAAAACATTTGTTGCTAAGAATGGATCCTTTCTAGAGAAAGAATTTCTCTCGAAAGAAGTGAGTGGGAGGAAAGTAGAACTTGATGAGATAACTGTATCTACTCCCTTGTTGGAAGGTAGTTCATCACGAGAACCGGTTCCCGTGACAACTACACCAACTAGTGAGGAAGCTAATGATATTGATCATGAAACTTCAGGTCAAGTTTCTGCTGAACCTCGTAGGTCTACCAGAGTAAGATCCGCACCAGAGTGGTACGGTAATCCTGTTCTGGAAGTCATGTTACTTGACCATGATGAACCTACGAACTATGAGGAGGCGATGATGAGCCCAGATTCCGCAAAATGGCTGGAGGCCATGAAATCTGAGATAGGATCCATGTATGAAAACAAAGTATGGACTTTGGTTGACTTGCCCGATGATCGACAAGCCATTGAGAATAAATCGATCTTTAAGAAGAAGACTGACGCTGATGGTAATGTTACTGTCTATAAAGCTCGACTTGTTGCGAAAGGTTTTCGACAAGTTCAAGGGGTTGACTACGATGAGACTTTCTCACCCGTAGCGATGCTTAAGTCTGTCCGAATCATGTTGGCTATTGCTGCATTTCATGATTATGAAATTTGGCAAATGGATGTCAAGACTGCATTCTTGAATGGATTTCTAGAAGAAGAGTTGTATATGATGCAGTCGGAAGGTTTTGTTGATCCAAAAGGTGCTGACAAAGTGTGCAAGCTACAACGTTCCATTTATGGACTGGTGCAAGCATCTCGGAGTTGGAATAAACGTTTTGATAGTGTGATCAAAGCATATGGATTTATACAGACTTTTGGAGAAGCCTGTATTTACAAGAAAGTGAGTGGGAGCTCTGTAGCATTTCTAGTTTTATATGTTGATGACATATTATTAATTGGAAATGATATAGAATTTCTGGATAGCATAAAGGGATACTTGAATAAAAGTTTTTCGATGAAAGACCTCGGAGAAGCTGCTTACATATTAGGCATCAAGATCTATAGAGATAGATCAAGACGCTTAATAGGACTTTCACAAATCACATACCTTGACAAAATATTGAAAAAGTTCTATATGAATCAGGCAAAGAAAGGATTCTTGCCTGTGCTACAAGGTGTGAAGTTGAGTCAAACTCAATGCCCGACCACAGCAAAAGATAGAGAGAAAATGAAAAATGTTCCCTATGCTTCAGCCATAGGCTCTATCATGTATGCAATGCTGTGTACTAGACCTGACGTATGCTTAGCAATAAGCTTAGCAGGAAGGTACCAAAGTAATCCAGGAGTGGATCACTGGACAGCGGTCAAGAACATCCTGAAATACCTAAAAAGGACTAAGGATATGTTTCTCGTATATGGAGGTGACAAAGAGCTAGTCGTAAATGGTTACGTCGATGCAAGCTTTGACACTGATCCGGACGATTCTAAATCGCAAACCGGATACGTGTTTTTATTAAACGGTGGAGCTGTAAGTTGGTGCAGTTCTAAACAAAGCATCGTGGCAGGATCTACATGTGAAGCGGAGTACATAGCTGCTTCTGAAGCAGCAAATGAAGGAGTCTGGATGAAGGAGTTCATTTCCGATCTAGGTGTCATACCTAGTGCATCGAGACCAATGAAGATCTTCTGTGACAATACTGGTGCAATTGCCTTGGCAAAGGAATCCAGATTTCACAAGAGGACCAAGCACATCAAGAGACGCTTCAATTCCATTCGGGACCAAGTCCAGGTGGGAGACATTGAGATTTGCAAGATACATACGGATCTGAATGTTGCAGACCCGTTGACTAAGCCTCTCTCACGAGCAAAACATGATCAGCACCAAGACTCCATGGGTGTTAGAATCATTACTATGTAATCTAGATTATTGACTCTAGTGCAAGTGGGTGACTGAAGGAAATATGCCCTAGAGGCAATAATAAAGTTATTATTTATTTCCTCATATCATGATAAATGTTTATTATTCATGCTAGAATTGTATTAACCGGAAACATGATACATGTGTGAATACATAGACAAACATATAGTCACTAGTATGCCTCTACTTGACTAGCTCATCAATCAAAGATGGTCATGTTTCCTGACCATAGACATGTGTTGTCATTTGATTAGTGGGATCACATCATTAGAAGAATGATGTGATTGACATGACCCATTCTGTTAGCTTAGCACTTGATCGTTTAGTATACTGCTGTTGCTTTCTTCATGACTTATACAAAGTTCCTGCAACCATGAGATTGTGCAACTCCCGTGTACCGGAAGAACACTTTGTGTGCTACCAAACGTCACAACGTAACTGGGTGATTATAAAGGTGCTCTACAGGTGTTTCCGAAGGTTCATGTTGAGTTGGCATAATTCGAGATTAGGATTTGTCACTCCGATTGTCGGAGAGGTATCTCTGGGCCCTCTCGGTAATACTCATCACTTAAGCCTTGCAAGCATATAACTAATGAGTTAGTTATGAGATGACGTATTACAGAACGAGTAAAGAGACTTGCCGGTAACGAGATTGAACTAGGTATAGGATACCGACGATCGAATCTCGGGCAAGTAACATACCGATGACAAAGGGAACAAAGTATGTTGTTATGCGGTTTGACCGATAAAGATCTTCGTAGAATATGTAGGAACCAATATGGGCATCCAGGTCCCGCTATTGGTTATTGACCAGAGACGTGTCTCGGTCATGTCTGCATTATTCTCGAACCGTAGGGTCCGCACGCTTAAGGTTTCAATGACAGTTATATTATGAGTTTATGTATTTTGATGTATCGAAGTTTGTTCGGAGTCCCGGATATGATCACGGACATGACGAGGAGTCTCGAAATGGTCGAGACATAAAGATTGATATATTGGACGGATATATTTGGACACCGGAAAGGTTCCGGAGAAGTTTGGAGCTCCGGGAGGTTACCGGAACCCCCCGGGAGGTATATGGGCCTTATTGGGCCCATGTAGGAGGAAGAGAGAAGGAGCAAGGGAGGGGGGCGCGCCCCCCCAAGCCCAATCCGAATTGGGGAGGGGGGCCGGCCCCCCTGTCGGTGTCAAAACCGACGGATGTCGGGTAGGGGGTCCCGAACTGTGCGTCTAGGCGGATGGTAACAGGAGACAAGGGACACAATGTTTTTACCCAGATTCGGGCCCTCTCGATGGAGGTAAAACCCTACGTCCTGCTTGATTAATATTGATGATATGGGTAGTACAAGAGTAGATCTACCACGAGATCAAGGAGGCTAAACCCTAGAAGCTAGCCTATGGTATGATTGTTGTAATGCATGTTGTCCTACGGACTAAGGCCCTCCGGTTTATATAGACACCGGAGAGGCTAGGGTTACACAGAGTCGGTTACAATGGTAGGAGATCTACATATCCGTATCGCCAAGCTTGCCTTCCACGCCAAGGAAAGTACCTTCCGGACACGAGCCGGAGTCTTCAATCTTCTATCTTCGTAGTATGAGAGTCCGGCGGATATTGATAGTCCGGCTATCCGGACACCCCCTAGTCCAGGACTCCCTCAGTAGCCGCCGAACCAGGCTTCAATGACATAAGTCCAGCATGCTTGTAGTCTTCGGCGTTGCAAGGCGGGTTCTCCTTTCAAATTCCATGTACCAGCCGAACAGTGCTCGGCTTCATCTTGAGTACTGTGCTCCTCGGCTTCCACGCCAAATAATGGCCCTCATCCACGCGTCGCACGAATGCGAAAAGCCAGGGTATCTTTTACATTTCACCCCCTAATTGTGCGGGTCGTCTGCCTATTAAAAGGGGCAGGGATCCAGATCCAAACCGCACCGTCTTCCTCCCGCGTATACTCCATCGAAGCGCCTCTGACCTTGAAATCCATTCCACCATGGATCGTCAACGCGGCTCTTCCTCACGCATTCCTAGCCCATCGCCAGGGGATTGGAGGAGGTGCTCCATTTCGCACAATGAGCTAGTGAAGCTCCAAACGGAGGGATTTCTTCCTCCGGCCTTCATGGTTCCGGTCCGAGCCGGACTGGTTACTTATCAAGGTGGGAGGCAGGCGGAGGACACCCCAAGCCCCAACAAGAGGGAGCGAGTGTGCTTTGTCCCCTATCTAATAAGGGGGCTCGGATTTCCAATACATCCATTCCTCCGCGGGCTCCTGAAGTTCTATGGACTCCAGCTCCACCACCTTACGCCCGCCTCTGTGTTGCATATCGCGGGCTACGTAGCTCTTTGTGAGCTATTCTTGGGCATCGAGCCCCATTTTGCATTGTGGAAGAGACTGTTCTGCCTCGTACCCCGTTCTCACCAGGGGTCCATATATCAAGTGGGCGGCGCCGAAATATGGCGTATCGCCGGGACCGGATACCTATCCGGCACCCTTAAGAGGGCGTCCGAAGACTGGCCCTCGGAGTGGTTTTATATAGTAGACGCTCCGTTGCCCGACCCAGTCCGGATTGGCCTCCCGGAGTTTGATGCTGCTCCCTTGAAGAAAGGCCTCAGCTGGCGCCCGCGGAGCCCCCGTTTGGAGGAAGACAAGAGCGTCCATCACTTGATGGGCCGGATAAGATTAATGGCTCATTCCGGCTTGACCATGATTGGAGTCATGGCGACGTGCATCAAGCGGGGGGTGCAGCCGCTGCAATACAGAGGCCACCCCATGTGGGATTTCAATGGGGAGGACGATGCCACCCGGCACGGCCGTAAAGGGCCGGAATCGACCGAGGATTTGGTGAAGATCCTGTCCGGTCTGTACAAGGGGGAGAAGGAAGATTTCCTTCGCCCGAGCCCTCTGGAGGGGTTCTCCATGATCTACCCTAGAGGATGGGTAAGCGAACACCTCGAAGGGTTCTACCCGTGCTTTCGAAGTTTAAGCTTCTTACATTATGTCTTTGGTGCAGAGTCTACGCCGGACTGTGGAGGGCATGGTGAGCCCCGCTCCGCAACCCGAGGATCCGGAAGGATTGCTGGGTCCGGCCTCCGAGGAGGATCCGGACATCGAGGTGGAGCTGATCGACGGGGTATATCACCAGCTCAGCATAGACAACGCTTTGGTCGCTATTATGGCGGACTACCCCGGACTAAATTTGGCTTCACAGGTGACCGCGATCGAAGTCCGGACACCCGTGTTTCTTCCATGTGCCTTTCTAACCCTCGCGAACGATGGTATTTTGTAGGGAACGCCTTTACGGCAGGAAGCCGAGCCCACGGCGGCTGACCAACAGAGGCCAGTCCGGTCCAGTAGGCGGAAAAGGAGCGCAGTGCGGACGGAAACGTCGCCGCTAAGGTATAGCTTGTATCCGAATTTTTAGAGCAACGTTCCGAGGAAACGCCTGAATGCTCATGATCTCTACAGGAGAAAAAGCGCTCGCCGGACTACGAGCGCAGGAATTGCTGATCCAATCCATACCGGCCAGGCTCCAGCGCCCGGACTGGAGGGGGAATCAAGCGCAAGACGCGAACCGGATCCTGCTCCAACGGAGGATACCGACAGACTGTCCGCCACCAAGTCTGAGGTGGAGAGCGCTATGAATCATAGACGCCGCCGGACAGTATTTCAAGAAGCGTGTTTTTCCCCTGAGGCCTTGGATGCCTTTAACACAGGGGACGCGCATCTCCGTGCTGCTCAAAATGGTTTTACCAGAGCCATGGAGCAGTATGTTAGAGACATACGGGTAAGGGAATTTTAATGGTTGTATACACCAGTAGCCCCCGAGACTTAAATTAGTTGTGGTAACTGATTTAAGGATCATTTTAAATTTCAGGCACTTAACGAGAAGAACGCCCAGCTGTCTCGGGAGCTGCAAGATTGCAAGGCCCAACTTGAGGCCGCACTTGCTGCCGCAGGAGGAGGCGGGAACACCCCCCTGGTAACACATTTTTATTAATAAATATAAACGCTGTGCGGCGTGCGCATGAGTCTAATAATGACATTGCAGGTGTCGCCGGACAAGATCCGGACAGGCAAACCTTGCTGCGCCAGCTAAAGGCCGGCGAAAGTGTGCTGAATAGGGTTCAGCAGGAAAGGAACAAGCTCCAGGATGCCAACGCCAAGCTCGGAGAAGAGCTGAAAGGCGCACAGGCCGAGCTGTCCGGCTCCGTTAAGGAGAATCAACGACTTCGTCGCGGCATATATAGTAAGTACTTGAGCAAACTCTTTTGAAAAGAAGAGTTCGGCGAGGAAGTAATTTGACATGATATGTCTTGTAGGTATACTCACGGGCCGTCCTGCAGAGGAGATGCCCATATCGATGGGTGATCAACTTCCCGAACTGTTGCAACTACTTGAACGAGTTCGGCAGGCAATGAGTGGCGCCGTGCAGGCTTTATGGCCGGCCCTTACCCTGTCCGAGGGCCTCGGGGAGCTTGCGGAGAAGCTGCAGGGAGTGCGGCAGCGCTTCCGTTTGTGGAAGATTTCAGCTTGCCGTCAAGGTGCCAGGGAGGCTTGGGCCCTAACCATATGGCCGAAGTTGGACCGGTAGGGCCCGATGGGAAGGAGATCCCTGTGAGTTTAGTGTACAGCCCAGTAGAGTTGACTGCTAAATTTTCCCAACGGGACTATAAACTGGACAGCCTGTTAGACGGGATTGAGGAGGAATACAGTCAATAATCTTGACAATGTATGTTTATCCTTTAAAAATGACATGTGAAATGTCTTCTAGCCGGATTGTAGATCGTTTGTCTTTGCCGACCTTTTCGCTTCGACCTCAGGACCCTAGAGTCCGGAGTGTGTCCGAATACCTTTTTGGTTAAGAAATAACCGTGGTATGCATGGAGACCAGGCGTAGGGGTCATTAGTGCTTTATCAGAAAATGCCCAACTAGTTATGTTATATTACATGGTTAGTAAGAAACATCTTCCAGGGAGAATAGTTCCGTTAAGGGTTCCTTTCGCTGGGGAGGCATGCCCTAAAGTGCAGTGCCGGACTGCAAAGAAAGCAGCAAAACATCTGGGGGCAGATGGAAAAAATAGTAAAAAGTCATCTTTTAGATCACCGACCGAATATTCCCTTAAGAACGCTAGCTTTCGGCTTCACCCAGTCTGAGGTACACATCCGGCTGACCCGGCAGTAACAATCGCAGAGGTGCTCCCTTTACCTCCTAGCCGAACAATTGGGAACGTAGGGGTAAGCACAGGAGCCAGGCAACCCAGCTTGGCCAAAACTTAAGTCATATCGATGCATATAATGGCGAGTAAAAGGTACATGTGGAAGCTTGACACATGTGTTGGGTATAAAACCCGTATAGTTGAGCTTCTGTAAAAGAAGCCCCCAGGAATAACGAGTGCGGACGGCACATCATGCGTGTGCAAAGAATGCAAAAATAGGCCGCGAAGGGCTTTTAAGTTGAAAGGATAAAAAGAGAAACAAAAGACAGCCGAAATATAAAAAGTTGGGCCGGGGAAGGGGACGAACTCTTAATCCGGCGCTAGGCATAGAATCGCCGGAGTTGGGCTGCGTTCCATGGGTTCGGCTCGAGTCGGTTGTCCGACGCATTTCGTAGACGGTATGCTCCGCCGGTCAGTACTTGATTGATAATGAAGGGGCCTTCCCATCTGGGCTTGAGCTTGTCCTTTTTCTTGTCCGGCAGGCGTAGAACTAGTTTGCCAACGTTGTAAGTCTTGGCCCGTACTTCTCTGCTTTGATATCTTCGGGCCTGCTGTTGATAGAATGCGGAACGAGCCTTCGCGACGTCACGTTCTTCCTCTAATGTGTCCAAGCTGTCCTGCCGATCCAGCTCGGCTTCTCTTTCCTCATACATGCGCACTCGAGGTGAGTCATGAATAATGTCGCAGGGCAAGACTGCCTCTGCGTCGTATACCATAAAAAAATGGTGTGAATCCGGTAGTACGGTTAGGCGTTGTTCGCAGCCCCCAGAGTACGGAGTCGAGCTCCTCGACCCATTGGGTGTCTGATTTAGTGAGTGACCTCACTAGTATGGGTTTAAAGCCACTCATTATTAGACCGTTTGCTCTTTCCACTTGACCGTTGGTTTGAGGGTGATAGACTGACGCATAGTCGAGCTTAATGCCCATATTTTTGCACCAAGACTTGACCTCATCGGCCATGAAATTCGTGCCGTTGTCGGTGATGATGCTGTGTGGGACTCCGTAACGGTGTACCACCTCTGATATAAAGTCTATCACTGGTCCGGACTCTGCCGTTTTGACCGGTTTGGCCTCTATCCATTTGGTGAATTTATCCACCATGACCAATAGGTACTTTTTCTTGTGGGTTCCCCCTTTAAGGGGTCCAACCATGTCAAGCCCCCAGACCGCGAACGGCCAAGTAATGGGTATGGTTTTGAGGGTGGTGGGTGGCATATGGCTCTGATTAGCAAAGAGCTGACAACCAACGCATCGCTGGACCAAGTCCTGTGCGTCTGCCCGGGCCGTCGGCCAATAAAATCTTGTACGGAATGCCTTTCCTACCAAGGCCCGGGCTGCTGCGTGGTGTCCGCCTAGTCCGGCATGAATTTCAGCCAGGAGGTTTCGCCCCTCTTCTTCGGAGATACACCTCTGAAGGACTCCGGTAGTACTTTTCTTATAAAGTTCTCCCTCGTGGACCTTGTAGGCCTTCGATCGCCGCACTATGCAGCGGGCCTCATTTTGGTCTTCGGGAAGTTCCTGCCTAAGTAAGTAGGCTAGGAAAGGTTCTGTCCACGCGGCAATTACTGCCATTATGTCATGGGCAGAAGGTGTTATGTCATGTGCCGAATCACCGATTGGTGCGGTTTTCTCCGGTTTGTTGCTGTCGGGCTCCTCTTCCCATAGTACGGATGGCTTGAAAAGCCGTTCCAGGAAGATATTTGGAGGGACAGCATCACGTTTCGCACCGATGCGTGCCAGGACGTCGGCCGCTTGGTTATTGTCTCGGGCTATGTGATGGAATTCGAGTCCTTCAAACCGAGCTGACATTTTTAGGACAGCGTTACGATATGCTGCCATTTTCGGATCCTTGGCGTCGAAATCTCCGTTTATTTGGGATATTGCGAGGTTTGAGTCCCCGCGCACCTCTAGGCGTTGAATGCCCATGGAGACCGCCATCCGGAGACCATGTAATAGGGCCTCATATTCGGCTGCATTGTTGGAGTCCATGTACATTATTTGAAGTACGTACTGGACTGTATCTCCGGTGGGGGACGTCAGTACGACGCCAGCCCCCAGTCCGGCCAACATTTTGGAGCCGTCGAAGTGCATAGTCCAATTGGAGTATGCGCCGTACTCTTTAGGGAGTTCGGCTTCAGTCCATTCGGCGACGAAGTCAGCCAAAACTTGTGACTTTATGGCTCGTCGAGGTTTGTAGGTGATGTCGAATGGCAAGAGCTCAATTGCCCATTTTGCGATCCTGCCCGTTGCGTCGCGGTTATTTATAATGTCATTTAGCGGTACTTTTGAGGCCACTGTTATCGAACATTCTTGAAAGTAGTGCCGAAGCTTCCGAGACGCCATGAACACCACATATGCTATCTTCTGATAGTGCGGGTAACGGGATTTGCAGGGGGTTAACACAGTGGATACATAATACACTGGTTTTTGAAGAGGGAATTTATGCCCTTCTGTCGCTCGTTCGACGACGAGGACCGCGCTAACAACTTGATGAGTTGCTGCAATGTATAACAACATTGGTTCGCCCAGGGTGGGCGCAGCTAGGACCGGATTTGTTGCCAGTATGGCCTTTATTTCTTTGAGTCCGGCAGTGGCGGCATCCGTCCACTCGAAGTGTTCGGTGCGCCTTAGGAGGCGATAGAGGGGCAACGCCTTTTCTCCTAAACGGGAGATGAAGCGGCTTAATGCTGCCACGCATCCTGTTAATTTTTGTATTTGCTTGAGGTCTTTTGGAATATCCAACTATGACAGAGCCCGGATTTTGGCCGGATTTGCTTCAATCCCTCTACCGGATACGATGAAGCCCAGCAGCTTTCCGGCTGGTACGCCGAAAACGCATTTTTCCAGATTCAACTTGATGTCGTATGCTCTGAGGTTGTGCGGTGAGTTCCTCTGCCGCTAAGGCTTCGGATAGTGCCTCAAGGGCTAGTGCGGCTGTCTTATTTTCGGCTCGGAGTGCTATGTCCGGATTACTAGCGAGAGTGATTACTCCGCTGGGCCCAGGCATTTTGAGCTTCATGTACCCGTAATGGGGTATTGCTTGAAAGATTGTGAATGCCTCTCGTCCTAATATGGCGTGATAGCCACTGCTGAACGGGGCCACCTGGAACGTGACCTCCTCAGATCTGTAATTGTCTGGAGAGCCGAACACCACATCGAGTGTGATTTTTCCGGTGCAGCGCGCTTCCCGGCTAGGGATTATTCCTCTAAAGGTTGTGCTGCTTCGCTCAATACGGCTCCAATCGATTTCCATTTTTTGCAGGGTTTCCTCATAAATGAGGTCTAGTCCGCTGCCGCCATCCATGAGAACTTTTGTCAGTCGAAAGCCGTCCACTATGGGACTGAGTACCAGTGCGGCTGGGGCTCTGGTTTTTTGAGACGTGGGCTCGTCGCTGGCATTGAAGGTAATAGCTGTGTCGCTCCATGGGTTTGCTGTTGCTACTTGGTAGACTTCGGCGAGATCGCGGACTGTTCGTTTTCGCATATTATTTGATGCGAAAGTTTCGAAGACAGACGATACCGTGCTGGTATTGTTGGAGTGGTTATCCGGAGCTAGAAGCTCTTTGCCACTTTTGGCCACCTGCCGTAGTATCCAACATGCTCGAAGGCTATGTGTTGGGACGGCTCCCTCTGTATTATGAAGTTTACAGGGTCCATTGAGCCATCCCTCCAGTACGGTTCCGTTTCCCTTATTGGGTTTTTGTTTTTTGGTTTTTGCATCCGGGGCCTGGTTATAAGGCGCCCTTTTACTGCGGACTGGGTTTGGGGCCGGATTATCCCAGAATTTATCTTCGGTCTCTCGGAAACTCTCCATCGCACAGTACTTTCGTACTATGGATGCCAGATCAGTGAAGCGCGTAATTTTGCGGCGATCAATGGCGTTCAGTATTCCCTTGTACGTGCAGTTGTTGCAGAAGATTGAGATAGCGTTTTCCTCTCGGCAGTCCTTTATCCTGTCCATAACCAGGAGGAATCTGGCCCAGTAATGATGTACTGTTTCTGAAGGCTCTTGCCGAATTAGAGATAGGTCGCATATGTCTGGGCGGGTGGGTGGAATAAAATCTGGATCCCTGCCCATCTTTGGGCTCAAAGGCCGAGGAGCTTCCGGATTCGGGAGCTTGATTTGCTGCAGATAGTCCAGCGAGTCTGGGGCGACGCATGATTCTAGGTTCGATGCTCGATCAAAGTCCATCCCTCCGCGGGAATCCGGCATGGAGGGTTCGGGAACCCGGACAAGGATTGTTTTCAATATTGGCAAAGAATTGCCAAGTTGTTCCTCTACCACTTCGACGTGGTGGGTAGCCTGGGGAGAGTTAATCTCTCTCAGATCGGTTTTAAGCCCAATCTGGTTATAGTCCGTAGCGACTCCCAAGGCGGCGATGCGATCCAAGAGCTCATTAACAGACGAGAGCTCGATTGGATCTAACTGTTCGGCAGCTTTAGGGCTGACGCGAAGATTGCTTCCGACGACTTGAGAAGTCATTGCCGAAGCAGCGGCCGGATAGGCAGTCATAAGAAAACCACCAAGCCGGATAGTTTGGCCGACGGCCAAGGCCCCTCCGGCGAAAACGCCGTCTTTGAAGACGGGTGGAGGCATCCGCTCTGTCGGCGACGACACAGAGGAACTCTCAATGAAAGCACCAATGTCGGTGTCAAAACCGGCGGATCTCGGGTAGGGGGTCCCGAACTGTGCGTCTAGGCGGATGGTAACAGGAGACAAGGGACATAATGTTTTTACCCAGGTTCGGGCCCTCTCGATGGAGGTAAAACCCTGCGTCCTGCTTGATTAATATTGATGATATGGGTAGTACAAGAGTAGATCTACCACGATATCAAGGAGGCTAAACCCTAGAAGCTAGCCTATGGTATGATTGTTGTAATGCATGTTGTCCTACGGACTAAGGCCCTCCGGTTTATATAGACACCGGAGAGGCTAGGGTTACACAGAGTCGGTTACAATGGTAGGAGATCTACATATCCGTATCGCCAAGCTTGCCTTCCACGCCAAAGAAAGTACCTTCCGGACACGAGCCGGAGTCTTCAATCTTCTATCTTCGTAGTATGAGAGTCCGGCGGATATTGATAGTCCGGCTATCCGAACACCCCCTAGTCCAGGACTCCCTCACCCCCCCTTTCCTTTCTCCTTCCCCTTCTCTTCCTTCTTACTACTAGTACTACTTCCTAATACTAGTACTCCTTCCTTCCCCCTCCAAATAAGATAAGGAAAAGAGAGGGAAACCTACTTGGAGTAGGTTTCCCCCTCCTCATGGCGCGCCCCCCCTTGGGCCGGCCACCTCCTCCCTCCCTCCTTTACAACGGGGGTAAGGGGGCACCCTAGAACACACAAGTTGATCATTGATCGTTCCTTAGCCGTGTGCGGTGCCCCCCTCCATGATATTACACCTCGATCATATTGTAGCGGTACTTAGGCGAAGCCCTGCGACAGGAGAACATCAAGATCGTCACCACACCGTCGTGCTGACGAAACTCCCCCTCGGAGCCTCTACTGGATTGGAGATCGAGGGTGCGTCATCGAGCTGTACACGTGTCAAGAACTCGGAGGTGCCGGAGTAATGGTGCTTGGATCGGTCGGACGCTTCCGCTTCCGCTTCGGTCTACAAGGGTACGTAGACAACACTCTCCCCTCGTTGCTATATCATCACCATGATCTTGCGTGTGCGTAGGAAATTTTTTGAAATTACTACGTTCCCCAACACGAGGCCCGTAAGGCCCTTCAGGAGGTTGAAGATGTAAAGAAGATAGCGGCGGGTAAGGCATTTTTCATGCAAAGCAGGCATGTTAATGTAAACTACCTGACACTTACCCGCATTCGGAGCTCTCCAGGGGCGTTTGCAGATCTGCCGCGTAGTGCGTCCGATGCCGCCGCATTCTATCGTGGCGAGGAGGGGAGCTCGACGGAGAAGGTATTCTGGTCTCAGTACGCTGAGGCCGGCCATCCGGTGCCCCCAAGCGACCAGCTGAAGCAGCTGGTCGAACTCCACAAGGTAGCTGAGGAGGCCATGAAGGGCCTTATAGTCCGGCTGTGGCCTGGACAGGCCATGCCTGGGAGCTACTTCGGCCTCGTGCGGCGGCTGGTGGATGCGTGCCCCTGGGTGGAGGTCATCAAGCGCTCCGCCTGTATTGAAGGTGCTCGTCGGGCCCTTGCCCGCACAAAGGTGCATTGGGGCAGGTTGGACGCGGAGAAGCTTCTCACGGACCCACCGCCACCGGGCAAGGAGTATCGTACGCCCGAAATGTATTATAAAACTGTCCTGAAGGGAGCCCGCGATATTGCGGATGAGTGCCCCAGAAATGTAATCTTTGAGTAAACTCGCCATGTATTATCCTGTGCGCTGAAAACTTCGTTCATATGCGCCTTGAGCAACGCTTGTTTTAATTTAAAATATTACCTTCTGTGCGGCCGTTTATAAAATCTGAGAGATGGCAAGTCGTTGGCTTCAGCCCCCGAGCCACGTGTGGTGGGGTGTTCGGGATAAACTTGAGCACTCTTGTTCCCATTTTTGGGTCCATCTAGGGAGGCGCTCAACACAACGAACAAGGCGACCGGACTTATAATGCTTGAACACTCTCACTTAGCCATAGAATTCTATAATTTTAAATTTCGGCGAAGCCCCTGGTATTCGGAAGGCCGAATCCGGGGCGCTATCCACGCCTTCGTCGGACATGGTCTGGAACTTCGCTCGAAGCGGCGTGAGTCTTTAAGGACCCGAAAAAACCTCTCGAACAGCGACCAGTCTCTCGCCTTATCATGCCGGTCAGTTTGAGCTTTATCCACTGAGGCGCTCGCCCGGCTCAACCGGGGCGCAATCGCAATGGTTCTCCCAGTGCCACCTTAGCCGACAGAACGGAACTTAAGGCACCAAAACGTGGAAGCCGGGCAAACCCAACTATTGACCCAAGACATGATTCGGAGCCGATTCACATAACGCTATAAGTTCGGGGTGCCGCACTTATGAAAGTGTTCGGACTTATCACACCATAATGTGGGGAACATAAGCCCCTGGTGTATTAGGCCGTACCAAAATATACGGGTGCGAGATGTCATGTGATGAACATATATATAAAAGGTAATGTAATTGCAGTCAAAAAGGTGCTGCATTATTTATAAAAGAAGGTCTGCTATGAATGCGGCTGATACAAATAGTGCGGTAAGCAAGGGATTTGGACTAATTAAACATGTCCCCCTCCAGGGGTGAGCTGCGGACTTGGTGTATATAATTGAATTTAATGCTCGTAATTGAGACCACCTGAGTGTTCGTCGCAGCCTTCTTTCTTCCTTGACTGTTGCATCATGAGTTCGGCAGGTTCACCGCCGGACAGGGCCTCTGGTTAACGGAGTCCTGTGTACACAAAGAAGGAAAATGAGCATAAAAAAGAGGGGGGCACACTTGCGAGCCCCTTGTGTGGTCGAGCCGCACTCTAGGTCCATTGTGATCGTGCCCCTTCCCCTGCGCCCATGGTATCTCCAAGGCGTAATGATATACGCGGAGGGTTGTTCTTGCAATCATGCGAGGGCGGGGGTTGGGGCCGCATTGCTACGCGTGCTCTGATCGCGCCAGGTGGTCTTGGTTGGAATTGCTTCGGGCGCGTTTTGCTGTATCCGGCCGTTTAACGGCCGGACTTGAGAATTGCCTTAAAAGGCTGCTCTGTACTTCTGTCGCGAGAGCCGCTGTATGTTCCTCCGTTCGGAGGGAGCGTTCCGTATCCCCGTTGACCGTGATGACTCCGCGAGGGCCTGGCATCTTGAGCTTTAGGTATGCATAATGCGGCACCGCGTTGAACTTTGCAAACGCGGTTCGTCCAAGCAGAGCGTGATAGCCGCTGCGAAACGGGACTATGTCGAAGATTAACTCCTCGCTCCGGAAATTGTCCGGGGATCCGAAGACCACTTCTAGTCTGACTGAGCCTGTACAGTTGGCTTCCACACCTGGTATGACACCTTTAAAGGTTGTCTTTGTAGGTTTAATCCTTGAGGGGTCTATGCCCATCTTGCGCACTGTATCCTGATAAAGCAGGTTCAGGCTACTACCGCCGTCCATCAGGACTCTCGTGAGGTGAAATCCATCGACGATTGGGTCTAGAACCAATGCGGCGAATCCGCCATGGCGTATGCTAGTCGGATGGTCTCTGCGATCGAAAGTGATCGGACAAGAGGACCATGGATTGAACTTCGGGGCGACTGGCTCCATCGCATAGACGTCCCTTAGTACGCGCTTCCTCTCCCTCTTGGGTATATGGGTCGCGTAAATCATATTCACCGTCCGCACTTGTGGGGGAAAACCCTTCTGTCCTCTATTGTTCGGCGGTCGGGTCTCCTCCTCGTCGTCGCTGTTTAGCCCCTTGTCATTGTTTTCGGCAATTAACTTACCCGCCTGCTTGAACACCCAGCAATCTCTATTAGTGTGATTAGCTGGCTTTTTAGGGGTGCCATGTATCTGGCATAAGCGGTCGAGTATTCGGTCCAGATTGGACGGACCCGGAGTGGTTCTTTTGAATGGCTTCTTCCGTTGACCGGGTTTAGAGCCTCGGAATCCGGCGTTGACTGCCGTATCCTCCTTATCGTCGCCGTTGATGCGGCGTTTGTTTTTGTTTCGACGTGACCTGCCGTTATTGTCCTTGGTATCCGGACTGCCAGAATTTTTACGGAGATTGTTGCTGCGAGCTAGCCAGCTATCCTCTCCCGCGCAAAAGCGGGTCATTAATGATGTGAGGGCCGCCATGGATTTCGGCTTTTCCTGTCCCAGGTGCCGGGCTAGCCATTCGTCGCGGATGTTATGTTTGAAGGCTGCAAGGGCCTCTGCATCCGGACAGTCGACGATTTGATTTTTCTTTGTCAAGAACCGTGTCCAGAATTGTTTGGCCGATTCGTCTGGTTGCTGAATGATGTGGCTTAGGTCATCGGCGTCTGGTGGTCGCACATACGTGCCCTGGAAGTTGTCGAGGAATGCGGCTTCCAGGTCTTCCCAACACCCAATTGACTCTGCGGGCAAGCTGTTAAGCCAATGCCGAGCTGGTCCTTTAAGCTTGAGTGGGAGATACTTGATGGCGTGGAGATCGTCGCCGCGGGCCATATGGATGTGGAGAAGATAATCTTCGATCCAAACCGCGGGGTCTGTTGTGCCATCGTAGGATTCAATGTTTACGGGCTTAAACCCTTCAGGGATTTGATGATCCATTACTTCGTCAGTGAAGCATAGCGGGTGTGCGGTGCCTCTGTATTGAGCAATATCACGACGCAGCTCGAGAGAGCGTTGTCTGCTGTGTTCGGCCCGGCCGGGGTTATTGCCGGTATTCGTCATGGGTCGTGGGGCGCCCACGTGATCCATAGATGGATCTGGATTGCCTTGCTTTGTCCTCCAATATATCTCGCAAGTCCAGCGTGTTCCCTCTTGGCTTCGTACTTTTGGAGCGATGCCGGGGTACGGTCTTGGTTGGGGGCCTGGATGCCTCTCTGTCGCGACCACGGGGTGGTCGGTCAGCCGTATCGTGCGCTGGTGATGGAGGTATGTATGCTTCCTCCTCTAATCAGGGGAGCAGCTTGCGTCTTGGGTAGCTTTTGGAGGGGCGTTCGAGTTTATACTCTTCGGCCGCGAGGACCTCGGTCCATCGATCGGCCAGCAGGTCCTGATCAGCTTGAAGCTGCTGCTGCTTCTTCTTTAGGCTATTTGCCATGGCGATAAGCCTGCGTTTAAAACGCTCTTGTTCGAAGGGATCCTCGGGCACGACGAATTCGTCGTCGTTGAGGCTTGCCTCGTCTTCGGAGGGAGGCATATAGTTATAATCCTCAACCTCTTCGTCTGCCGCCCTCTCGTGAGGGCTTGCTTCTGCATCCTCCTGCGCTGAGTCCTGCTGGAGGGGGTTATCTTCGGCACTTTCTAGAGTATTATTATCTCCTGTGCTGGAATCTCCATTCTTGCTGTGGCGGGATTTAGAGCAGCGCCGCTGACGCTGGCGCTTGGGCTGTTTCTTTAAAGAATCTGCCTCCGCTGTTTCTTCGTCATCCCCGTCTTTTGGGGTGTCCACCATGTATATGCCGTATGACGAGGTGGTCTTCCAGTGCCCTGCAGGCGCTGGTTCCTGTTCGTCTCCGGCACCGTCGTCCATGGCGTCGATGTCTTCGGAGTCATAGTCTAGCATGTCGGTTAGATCGTCGACAGTGGCTACAAAGTGGGTGGTGGGTGGGCTCTGAATTTCTTCGTCGTCCGTATCCCAACCATCCTGGCCATAGCCCGGCCAGGGCTCTCCCGATAACGAGAGATGCTTTAGCGAATTCAGGATGTCGCCAAAAGGCGAGTATTGGAAGATGTCCGCGGTGGTGAATTCCATAACCGGCGCCCAATCCGATTCGACTGGTAGGGGCGTGGGAGGTCTGGAGTCCGGCAAGGAGTCCGGCACCTCGAAATCATGAGTTTCGCGGGGGACAAGATTAGTGTTCGGCTCCATCGCCGTGGAAGTTGAAGCCCCCAAGGCGGTGTCCATCCACCGATCCTCGATCTGGTCGATCGGCTCCGGACTAATGGCCGAAGCGGATTCGTGTGCGGCCACCAAGGCACTGTTCGGCGGCAGAGCTAGATCATGCCCGTCGTAACAGTGCGGCGCACTTGGCTGTGGCTCGAGCCCATCGAAGATCAAGTCTCCGCGGACGTCGGCCGTGAAGTTGAGACTTCCGAATCTGACCTGACGGCCAGGGGCGTAGCTTTCGATCTGCTCCAGATGGCCAAGCGAATTAGCCCGCAGTGCGAAGCCGCCGAATACGAAGATCTGTCTCGGGAGAAAAGTCTCACCCTGGACAGCGTTGCTGGTTGAAGACGCCATCGAGCCTATCGGTGATGACACAGAGGAACTCTCAATGAAAGCACCAATGTCGGTGTCAAAACCGGCGGATCTCGGGTAGGGGGTCCCGAACTATGCGTCTAGGCGGATGGTAACAGGAGACGAGGGACACGATGTTTTACCCAGGTTCGGGCCCTCTCGATGCAGGTAAAACCCTACGTCCTGCTTGATTAATATTGATGATATGGGTAGTACAAGAGTGGATCTACCACGAGATCAAGGAGGCTAAACCCTAAAGCTAGCCTATGGTATGATTGTTGTAATGTATGTTGTGTCCTACGGACTAAAGCCCTCCGGTTTATATAGACACCGGAGGGGGCTAGGGTTACACAGAGTCGGTTACAATGGTTGGAGATCTACATATCCGTATCGCCAAGCTTGCCTTCCACGCCAAGGAAAGTCCCATCCGGACACGGGACGGAGTCTTCAATCTTGTATCTTCGTAGTCTTGGAGTCCGGCGGACGATGATAGTCCGGCTGTCCGGACACCCCCTAGTCCTGGACTCCCTCAGTAACCATTCTAACAAAGGAACTCACTCAGTTGGTTATACCACATCCATCCCGACTAATTCAAGCCATAAAATGGCTTCTGAAGCTTTATGCAACACATGCTGCAATTAAATTCGAAATCTTCATTCCCTCGGGAACTATCATATACTCCCTCCGTTCCTAAATATTTGTCTTACTAGAGATCTCAACAAGTGACTACAGACGGAGCAAAATGAGTGAATCTACACTCTAAAATATGCCTATATACATCCGTATGTGATGGTCCATTTGAAATCTCTAAAAAGACAACTATTTAGGAATGGAGGGAGTAGATATTCAAATCAAGTGACTCATACAACTATGGAGTCAGAACATCCATCAGTTGGATATACAAATTCATTATTCATTGCCAGTGATATTAAATATCGGGACGTTATTCCACTCATGTGATATGAGTAAAAATGAGAGATGTAAAAGAATCCAAGCGGTGTCAATTTCATTGATGATCAATCCTTCTATATAACTGGAGGGGACGCAAGTGGAGGGGCACGTCTACTCGATGGGGAACGAGGGAACCGTCGTGACTGTTGCCAGATTGGCAGCGCACGTGCAGTTACACAAGAGAGGATTATCTCCTTAATAACATTATTAATTAAATTCTAACAGTTTCTTTGTGTTTGGTTAGGGTTTGTGTCCTTCTCAGGATGACGAGACAGTGGCGGCTCGCCAAAAATGAAATAAGGTTCTCCTCACCTTAGCCCCCGTCCTGGTGATGCATCTAGCATTGCTGGAGGGTGTGTGGATATGCGTCTTCGGCGGATCTCGCGGGATTCAATCGGTGGTTATCTTTGATGGTTTTGCTCAGATCCTGTCTTCGTTTGTCTATGTTCATGTCTTTATAGATTGGATCCTTCCGATATATGCTTCACTTCATCGACGACGGTTGCGGTTAGGGCATGGCCAATGCTCCTACATGGACCGCTGCCCCAGATGCCACATCCATCTACATGGTCCAAGCTTAGCCAAAGGTGTTGCCTGCAGATCAAAGGTGATGCCTGCAGATCAAAGGTGATGCCTGCAGAAGAGCCCGCTTCCTCACTATCAAAAGCAAAGTGAGAGATCAGAAAAGAGGAGCATGCACAAAACAAGAGGTGGGACCGTGGTGTGCAGACATAAGAAAGGAAGAGTGTCACAGGAAAACATGGTCCACATACTAATGCCCGCGTCGGTCGAAAGATTGCAATACCCGGGTGGTGCTTCCATAATTCATGCCCTTATGGGGTCTTAGCTTGATTACTTTCTGACTGTGTACTACATGTTTTACCCGGCTCCAGTGAGTGACGGGCGATGATGCCGGTGTGCCTTTGGCTCGCTTTAGTGCTTATAGTCGTCGCTACATGGTCTAGGGATATAGATTTTTATTTCATTTTTGGTATTCGTTGTACCATCATGATTAATTATGAATAGATCGAAAGTTCTTAAAAAAACTAATTTATCCACGTTAAAAAAGAAACTTATTTATGCACGTAAGCAGTTCCTGCCTAGTACAGACGGATGGATCAGAGATGTAAAGGCAGTGTCGTACGTACAACAGTGTTCTGCACTTCTGCTACTGTGCTACACATACGATATCTTCTTCGTACTTTCTGCGTAACAGACCCTTGTGACTTGTGAGGGCAAGGCCATTCAATTCTGAAACGAAGCGGCTCCCCATGACCATAAAGCACGCCCAGTGAACTCCCAGTACCCTTTCGGTTCTCGTGCTCCAATGGACGACGACGCATGCGTCGCATCGCAATGCCGCCGCTCCGCCTTCACAATTAGTCCCTACTTAACCCCTTCATCGATCTATTCTGTATCCATCTTCTTTTCCCCTCTAGCAGGAAGAAACAAGAAAACCCCGTCGCCTCCCACTCCCAAAGACCCAAACCTGCCATCCATGGCGGCCATGGCGGACTGGTCCTCTCTCCCGTCCGAGCTCGTCCGCCGTATCGCCGACTGCCTCCTGGAGACCAACGACCTCGACTGCTACATGGACTTCCGCGCTGTCTGCCCCAACTGGTGCTCCGCCACCGAAGACCCCAAGAATTCCTCCGAGCCTCGCTTCCGTCCTCGCCGATGGATCATCATCGACGAGGTCTTCCAGAGCGACTCGCGCCTCCTGGTGAACACCCTCAGTGGCCGTGTCGTCCGCAAGAACCTGCCTCAGCCTCTGCTCCGCGAGTTCTACGTTGTTGCTACTACGCACGGTGGCTTCTTCGTCCTCGCCGACAAGGAGCCCCCTCACGCAGCGGTCGTCCTCAACCCTTTCACCGGCTACATGATCCGCTTCAATGCGGCCGTGCCCTTTTACATTGAGGTTTTTTCTGCTGCTCTTTCCGGTCTTGTCACCGAGAAGTTACTTAAGAGCTCTGCTGTTTCCGAGCTCCGTTCTTCGCCCACCCTCGTCTTGCTCTGGGACGAATTTTACGAGCAGCACATGGCTGTTCCTGACAGTGATCGATTCACTCAGGAAGTGAATGAACAAGACGTGAGCTCTTTCATGTTGCTCCGGCTGGCTATCGCCGGCGGTATCTGTGCCACCGACGATTGGCTGAGAAGGGCGGAGCCGCTTCCGGCTGCTTTGGTTCACAAGATCTCCTATCTGATGAAGCTATTTGCCATTGATCCGTACAAAATGTTCTCGGACAAACTTGCAACTAGGATTGCCGATCTTCACAATCCCAGGAGGTTTGATGAGAACCACCTTTACTTGGTTGAATCTGCTGGAGATTTGTTGGCTATCATTAAGACGCGGCAGCACCTGAAAGTTTTCAGGCTGGGCAACTTGACCGGCAGCGACGTGGTCGAGCCTGTGAAGAGCATCGGCGACCGTGCCGTCTTCATCGGTCACCGTATGTGCCTCTCTGTCACCGCCAGCAAGTTCCCGTCGCTCGTTGCAAACTGTGTCTACTACGTGGGGTTGACCCTTGACATCTACAAGTATGACCTAGAGACCGGGGAAGAAGAGAGGGTCTCTAAAGCCATATACCCCTTGAAAAGTAACGCTGTGTCTTTCCCCAACCCTCCATTCACCATCGTCCAGCTTCTCTCCAGCTACACCGTCAACGTCCGGGAATCTCAGCTCGCGGTCGAAAAGCTTATGCTGCACCTCTTTGCTCGTGCTACCCCGTTTGAGCTTGACTGTTGTTCTTCAGATTCTGACCTGGAGTACTGAGGAGCCGTAAAACGTCAATTATGTGCTTTCTTGAGCGATCATCTATCACTTTCCATAAGGGACGAATATCAGGCCTGGACGAAAATCAATTGAGTGTCGATCACGCGGTGTTAATTTGATCTCTGGTTATGAACCTATTAACGCTTTATTATGTTATTTTGTAAAGCCATTTCCAGTCTTAATGTACTTTGTTTATTCTTCCCTAGCTAGCATGTACTATACCGCTGAGTGGTGCAATCTGGTGCTTTGGGCACGCCTAGCTGTTTTGAAATATATATATTTTTGCGAGTACTTGATTTTATTTTGCTACTGTTAACTGTTATGCCGTAAACACCACTGTTTAAGAAGATAATTCTTCAGATTCGCAAAAAAAAAAGATAATTCTTTGGGCATCCATCCTCCATCATGCTAGACCTACGTAGAGTTTGTTACGTGATTTATGTAAACAACATTGTGAAGCATCATTATTGGGTCACTAGGAGGGATAAGCCCACCCCCAGTGAAAATCAGGGGGGCCGAGAAGATTAGTTATGGGGATTTACGTAAGCATTCGTAGGCAGCCTGTAGATGTAGGATTATCGCTTTCTCACCATGCTTCCCTGTCGAGGTGGTATTAATACCACAGACGTTACCTTATTTTTTTGAGACATCCACGAATGTTACTTTTGCTACTTTTTTTAGGGCAAACACCCAGGCTTTATTACTCAATTGGCATGGTTACATGAATAATGCTTGGGTCGTGTAGAGGACCCAGCCAAGTGTGACACCCTTGCTCTAAGGATAGAGAATGCCTAGCTAGACTATGAGCATCTATGTGAATGAAGACGGTTGTGTTGTCCTAGCCCAATAGCTGCGTTGTTGGACTGCCGAGATAAAAACTATTGTACGTTCAAGTACTTGTCTACCGCTAACAAAAGTACTCCTACTTGTCGGCAAATCCTATTTGACACATTCTGAGTCAAACTGTTGGCCAATATCGCACATGTGAGCTAATTTAGCGATCGATTTGGGCCGGCCCATCTATAGTGTACATACAGCTTTTCCAGGTTCCGGTTTTGGGAAACCTTTCTAGAGGGTTCCTGGCTGGTCTTTTTCGGTTTTGGGAACCCTCCCGAAGGTTTCTGAACCGGTTTTTAATTTTTTTTCTGTTTGATTTTTCTTTTTTCCTGTTTGCCTTTCCTCTTTCTTTTCTTCTTTCTTTTATTTTCTTATTTCCCTTTCAGGTTCATTTATTTTTCCAAAATATTGTAGATTTTTTTGTATTTTTCAAAAAGTATTTATTTTTTGAGAACTTCTCCTTGTTTTCAAACATTTTAGAAATTCCAAAAATGTTCACTTCCTTTCACAAAATGTTCAAAAATAAAAAAAAAATTAGTTATGAAAATATTTGAATTTTCAGTTTTGTTTACAAATTCAACATGTTTGTGGATTTCCAAAAATGTTCTCATTTGCAAAATAAATTCGAAAATCAAAAAAAAATTTGGGGGGATTTCATAGAATATTCGTGTTTTGGAAAATTTGTTCATTTTTTTAGAAATGTTGCTGTTTTAATAATTTATTCACAAATTCAAAGAAAACACGTTCTCATAATTTTTCCCAAATTGAAAAAATATTCGGGAAAATTTCATAATATATTTTTGTGTTTTGAAAAGATATCCATAATTGTGGGGCTTTTTTCAAATTTGTTCCTGTTTTTCAAAAAATCTTCGCATATTGAAAAAGTTGTTCATGGTTCTAAATTTTTTCTCGTTTCCAATATTGTTCCCTTTCTTACAAGAATTGTTTGAGATTGCCAAAAAATGTTTGAGTTATGAAAAGTTTGTTAGCAAATTTCAAAAATGTTCATTTTTCTAAATGTATTGACTTTTCTGAAAAATGGAACCACGTTCAAATTTTATAAGAAAGTTTATTTTCTTTTCCCTAGTTTATATAAATTGAGCTTTCATTTTTAGATAAACATGTCTACGAACATAGTGGCTAGCGACATGGTTCTATCACTGGAGGCCGTGGGTTCTATCCTATACACACACATTTTGGCTATTTTTTTGCGAGCTATTCTCTAAATTTTGCCATTGCCTTCCATTTCTTTACGTATCGTGTTGCAAATATTCCACTAGAGTTAGCCGGTGGCCCTGGCTAGGTGCGATCCTGTATTCCGCAGGGTGCGGGTTCGATTCCCATCTAGGACTCCATGTTTTGTTGATTTTTGACAGCGTGCTACCGTAAAATGGGCCGGCCCAGGTCACTTATCCCTGTGTGAATCATCGACAATTTGCCCCAAAAGCGGCAAAGGAGGTGCCCTACTTGTCTGATGCGTGTGTTTGGGGTTCTATATAGTTAGTAGACACCAGTCTTGCTTATATGTAGGAGTAGTATTTATGATTTTGTATTAATCGGGTAGTCGATCGGGTTACCCATGGGCATAAATGAAGTCCCATCCCCTACCAATGACTAATCGGATTGTCCATGAGTTTAACCCATGGACGAAGATGAAGAACCATACATTACCCATTCGGGTCGGGTGCCCATGGGTGGCTGTACCCATCGGTCGAATTCCAGGTTGAGCGTAGACCACTAGGCCACTCGATTGCTTGCATGAAAGTAAAGGCTTACAACCTTTTTTTTCGAGAGTACGCAAATAGCGTACCATAGCTTTATAGAAGAAGAGAAATTTAGGTACAAGACGATAACCACTCGCTACGAACAACGAGCGGAGCACAACTCCACAACCGGCTAGTCCAAGGACAGCCACCCACAACAACACAACCACAACGCAAAAAGCCTACCGAAAACAGAAAACCTCGCCGCGTCTCGACCGAAGTCGGTCACCTCCGAAGAACGGCCGCTCCCTCCAAGCTTCCCTTGTCAACGCACCTGAGAAAGGCACCGGCTTGCAATCACCGGCGACGACCATACATAGCGCCGGGGAAGAACGATCCGGGTAATGGCGAACACCGGAGGAGCGCAACATAGGAACTCCAAGTCTCCTGGCACGATGCTCCCAACAGAGTGACGACGTCGAGAACGCCACCATCGTGCCGATTCAGCGCCGAATCAAGGCTTTCGCTCGGAGACAACTGCCAAAACCAAGCAAGCAAGGGACTTGGCGACACACTCGGCGACGCCTCCAGGGAGGGGAATGACACCCACGGGTGCCATCGTCGCCGGCCCGGCCAAAACCGGACTGGATTTTCATCTGTAATGCCGCGCAACTCCACTCCTTTTCAAGGTATTGGGCAGTACCGTCCATGGTGCCTCGCACCGCCGCCACCGCAGCAAATTGCCGTCGAGGCTGCGCAGCCATGGTCTTCTCCAACCCTCACTGCCGAGAGAACGCGACCCATACCACCATCAACATCACAGACGAGGAGCAGCAACATCCCACCAAGCCGTGCAAGGTCCAGATCCAGCAAAGTCGGCCTTCACCCACACCAGGGGACTGCCACAAGCAGAGATCTGACCCGTGCCTCCAGCCACACTCCGGCGCCAACTCCACCGGGGCATCACCGCGCGCTCCTCACACGGCTGCCGGCCGGCCACCCGCTGCCCGCCAAGATCCCTTCCTGGCAGGGCCTCCTCGGCGCCGCCGCCGCCATGGCTGAGCTCACACCGCCGCCACCAACAGAGTCGGTGCTCCACCTACCTCCGCCTCCCTGCTGCGCCCCTGGATCCGCGCGCGCCGCCGCACTTCCGCGTTCCCCGCCGTGAGAGCCCCCCACCACCATGGCCGCCTCAGGGACGTCCCGCTCCGCGCGAAGGGGAGCCGTCTAGAGGGCGCAGCTAGCGCCCGCCGCCTTCGTCGGCCGGGCGCGGCCGCCACCGCCGGCGCCGGCGCCGGCAGCGGCCGGGGGAAGGGGATCTGAGGACCTGGGGGCGAGGGTTTGGGGGGCCTCCGGAGCCGCACGCGCGTGCGACCCGGGAGGCGCGTGCAACCTTTTATAACTAAACTTTAGACAAGTCCAGGCCTTTGTTGACTGTTTCATTTTTTGTATGTTTTTTCATATTTCTTTTATCTTTTTTTTTTCAGATCTTGAGTATTCTTCGGGTTTTCCTTTTTTTAAATTTTGCATATTTCCTTTTTATAAAAGTTTTGGAATCAATGGTGTACGTTTTTCAATACTATTGACATATTTTGAATTTGCATTAAATTTATTATTATGTATGATTTTTTGTAAATACAAACTAAACATTATTGTATACACTGAATAAGTTTTTACACACACTAAACATTTTCTAATATACAATGATCATTTTTAATTGTATGATGAACATTTGTTAAATATATGATGAAGTTGTTTTAATATATATTGAACATTTTTTTATATTATGCGATATTTTTGAAAATATGCACTGAACATTACTGTATAATATATGATGAACCAATTTTTTATATACATTGAACATTTTTTAATATACAATGTTATTTTTTAGTTATCCAATGATGTTCAAAAATATACGATGAACTTTTTTAATATATATTGCCTTTTCATATTACGTGACATTTTTTGAAAATACACACATAGAGCATTATTTCATAATATTGAGTGAACACTTTTGTTACGTACATCGAATTTTTTTAGTATACAATGATCTTTTTTAATTATACGATGAACTTTTTATAATATACGATGAATTTGTTTAATATATACTGAACATTTTTATATTATGCGATATTTTTTGTAAATACACACTGAATTTTTTTGTATAAATATACATTGAACATAATTGTATAATATGCAATGAATTTTTTTGTTATATATATTGAAGAAACAATATACAATGAGCTGAAAAAACATCACAGTATAAAGATAAAAGAACCCAAAAAACACATAAATAAACTAAACAGTCCAAGTTTGGATCATGAAAGTATATAAGCTTGTACTTTGACACAAGCCATCAATGGCCGTATAGGTCTGCGCGCACGCCTAATTTTTCGCGACCCAGGACCGAATCCTGTGTGTGTGTGTGTGGTGGGGCGGTGCGGGGGGGGGGGGGGGGGTGGATTGTTTTTGCAGACCCGAGATCGAATCCTGGCAACCTCTTTTTTTCCAAACAAGGGCATTTGCTTGATTACAGACAAATCCAGGGGTTTTTTTCTCTCTCGAAAGAACGTGCCACGTCGGCCCGTGACAGGAGGGCCCTGCCGGTCAGTTTCAGCGTTAATACTTGTTTATACGGAGTTTAGATTGGAGCCACGTGTCCCAGTCTTGATACTGACATGTAAAAATTACGTAAAGTGATACCAATCCGCTCGCACTAACTCAACTGTGGCACCTTCGTGTAATTAACTATTGCATATGCATGTGGGTCAAGAGTTAGAAGAAGAAAAGAGATGAGATGGCCGGGCCCACACATTATATATATAACAAAACATATAAAACCGTGTTATCCTAATCGTCCGAGCGGCTAGCAATGCGAGCCTGATAGTATCAGGTCGCCGGGTCAAAACCCCCACCTGCCCCGTGATTTACCAATTTTTGTGTTCACTGTCAGGTCAGACCAACCGGCCAGGGTCTGTCAAGGGCTTTTCTGCGTAATTCATGAGGGGGTTTTCTGCACAAAAATCAGCATGCACAGGGCACCCAGCTCCGTTCTTGCTCCCTCCCTGCCATCGATAGTGGGCCACAGCCACACTGGCACGCCATACGGGCAAGGCATATGCCTCGATATGGGAAGATGCCTTCTATTTGCAAGGCCGAACAAGTTAAAGCATGTGTATTTCTCAACTTTAGAAAACAGTGACCGCGCAAGATAATTTAAGTCATCCGAGGTGTGTTTAATTTGCCTGAAAATGCAGGGAAATAGTTTTGAATGAATCTGCTGAAAAAAATCCGGACGTAGATGGAGAAAATTGCCTTCTTTTAATTTAAGAAATGCAGATGTAATTCACACGACAAAGCATTGCCTGAGACGACTGAGGCCTGCATTCAGAAGAAAATAGAGAGGTCAGCCTGCAGATAGAAGGGGGTCCAGCTAGGAGGAGAAACAGAGTTGGCCGCCGGTGCTGGAGATGGAGCGACGCCGGCCTCGAGCGGGGGAGGAAAGACAGAGCCGATCTGAATGGTGGCCTCGAGCGGACCGGAGCCAGCTCCTCTGCAGAAGAGCTCACCATGGCGGGGCGGGATCCCAGCGCGTTCGTCAGCTTTGGGAGCAGGATCCCGGCCGCGGTGGGCGGCAGGCGGCAGCGGTGGCGTGTCCTAGGTGGTCGTGGGGCGGCAGGCTGCAGCGGCGCCGTGTCTCGGGAGGTCGTGGGGTTGGGATATGGACATTACTTGGCCACAGCCAGCAAAACTGACGAGATAAGCTGCAACGATGCTCGATTCTGGTTTCTTCTAGACCACATGCCGTGTGTTATTTCTTTTTGTGAATCACCTGACGCGTGTTAGCTAGCGCGCATATTGTTGACCTTTAAAAATCTCCCAGTGCATTACGAGGACGTGCATATATGTATGTTTGTTTTTCAAACCAGCTTTTCCTTTAAGGTTCAATATGACTCATCTAAACAAAGATAATTACAAAAGTTGTTATATCTTCTTTTAGAGAAAAGACGTCGGCCGAGCCTGAACCTAGCCCGGCTTTGAATTAACAAATCCATCAACCAGCCAGGATTACAGGGACACCAAATTACTGGGAATCGAAACAAGCAATGCAGAAAGAAAGATACATGACACAAGATAGAACAACAGCACAGCAGCACCATAGGGCTAAAGCACTAAGCGGCGATGCCGACGGCCAACACTACGGCCACACCAACTAGCCAACTAAGGAGACGAAAGGCAGGCACCACCGAGCGCCGATTGCATCCACAGGCCTAACTTGGGCAACACTTGAGTTGTCTCCGTCATCGTAAAGGGCCACCCTTTCGCCCAAGCTCGATGGGTGCCGCACCCGCGACCAACAGAGTGGCTCCCACAAGAATCCAGCACAAGGTGACCGAGCTGCCATAGGAGAAGCAGGAGGAGCATACCCACAAACACGGATGACCAACCAAGCGAGCACCATCACCGGCAACGGTAGAGCGAAGCACCAGACGTGAGTTGTCGAACGAAGGTACATCACCACGAAGAAGACCGAAGATGGCATCGGGTAGCATCGGGCGAAGCCGTGCAGGATGCAGCAGGAAAGCCAGGCCATCACGCACCGCCACCACGCCACCAGTAGCCCCACCACCGAGAGCAGTTCCCAGCCGCGGCCTTCGAGAAGGAGCATGACACCACGGTGCCGTCGACGCCCAGATCAAGGGAACATCAGCTTTCGCCATAGCTCAAGGAGGAGCGGGAGGGAGAGGATCCACCCAAAAGCCTCCACGAAGGGGATCGGCGCCAAAGGTGTCGACTTTGGGGAGGCCGTTGCACCGGCCAGAGGTTTCCCCCGGAACCACACCCACTCGCCAGATTCGCCCAGCTGGCACCAAGGAACGACGACAGCATCCGCCAGGGGCCAAAGACGGCATGGATCATGGCAGATCGAAGTAGGGCGCTACTTCTTCAGGGAGCAGCGGTGGACTGCGAGGAGCTATCAAAGCACCTTCGTCTGCAACCTCTACGCTGCCCCCACGGCCGTGGGAGGCTGTCCTCCATCTCCCGTCGGCGCAGCCTGCCGCCCAAGCCACACCGCGCCCACCGGTCGGGGCGACCGCCCCGGCGAGCCGAGGCCCTCCATCTAAGAGGAAGCGCCAGATCCCCACCGCCACCCTCATCGGGGCCGCGCACCCGCGCCGCGGAACCCCTCAGGCAGCGGCGGAGGGAAGGGAGAGGGAGGAAGGAACGCGGTGGCGGCGCTAGGGTTGCCCCCGAGTTGCCTCGTTGGAGGCGACGCGGGGGATGATTGGAAGACATTAATAATGTTATGTATGATAGCATTAACTTTATTTAGTGATAACCATCTAAAAGGGGCTAGACAAAATACCATTGTTGGCTAATATAAACTTAAAGTGCAAGCCAAATTGGATGCTTATGCTAATTAAATTAATTTATGAGTAGCTGTGCATGCTATATTTATGATGCTGAATCTAATCATTTTTTAAATCAACAACAGATTCCTACATTCCAGGAAACATGCATAAAGCAATTTGGGTAGTAATCCCCGGTCATGGCTGCTAAGGAACAAAGAAAGAAAAAAGATAGAGAATGGTACACACGGATGGCCAATGAATACCAACTAAAACAACTAAAAAGCATCGTGAAGCCTATCAGCAAGATAAAAGGATTTAAGATTCAACATAACTGGAATAAAAAAACAAGGGCGGAAAATATACAAAGATGAAGCAGCACAAAAGGCAAAAAAAAAAAAACGCATGAGAAAGGCAGGAATATGCAAACATGCAGTAAAAAAAGCTGGAGTAGAGCAAATTACATCTAAACATGTATTGAGGCGCAACAGACTAAACAGAGATTCAATTGCAATGGAGAACCTGCATATATAGCAACATAGTAGGAAGTTAGAAGATCTATACCACAAGGACTTCACGGTTAGCACACATGAGAGAAGCATGCATGCCTGGACGTTGAAGGAAGTATACCACATTTTTATTGTGTGGTGTTGGTAACTCAAAATAAGCACTACATGTACGATAATTTTATCAGTATGGTAATCTAAAGATAAGATTTTTCACCTGATTAGTTGTCTAGGATTAAGAATGCAAGTTTCGAACTAGCGTCCCAAATAATCCTATTATTAATTGATCCATCATTTTTTGTCATTATCATATTTATCCTCTACATTTCCAACGTCAATTTTTATTCTCCTGTTGCAACACACAGACATGTTTGCTATGAAATATAATTATCAACATAAAACATGTTAGTCATAAACAATGGTTCCATTTTAGAAAATTATTTAAAAATTACAAAAAATAACCTTAAATTTTTTTTCCAAACAAACAAAAAACAGTTGAAAGACTATTCCTTGCATCACTATGTTGTCATCGGATGAAAATGCGTAGCAGAAATACATCATGACGAACAATGCTATGGAGGCTTCTTCGCATTCACACTTCATGGACTATAAAGCGATACTCAGGGTTGCATTATTTGACATTCGTCAAAATTGGATATAATAAATGTTGTGGATGACAAACGGAGCATGTTCTATTAATTTTATCGCCCGTTGCAACGCACGGGCATTTGTACTAGTATATAACAAAACATGTAAAACCGTGTTATCCTAATCGTCCGGCGGCTAGCAATGCGAGCCTGATAGTATCAGGTCGCCGGGTCAAAACCCCCACCTGCCCCGTGATTTACCAATTTTTGTGTTCACTGTCAGGTCAGACCAACCGGCCAGGGTCTGTCAAGGGCTTTTCTGCATAATTAAATAATTCATGAGGGGGTTTTCTGCACAAAAATCAGCATGCACAGGGCAGCCAGCTCCGTTCTTGCTCCCTCCCTGCCATCGATAGTGGGCCACAGCCACACTGGCACGCCATACGGGCAAGGCATATGCCTCGATATGGGAAGATGCCTTCTATTTGCACGGCCGAACAAGTTAAAGCATGTGTATTTCTCAACTTTAGAAAACAGTGACCGCGCAAGATAATTTAAGTCACCCGAGGTGTGTTTAATTTGCCTGAAAATGCAGGGAAATAGTTTTGAATGAATCTGCTGAAAAAAATCCGGACGTAGATGGAGAAAATTGCCTTCTTTTAATTTAAGAACTGCAGATGTAATTCACACGACAAAGCATTGCAACCACATGTACAGGCACGCTTCAAACCGATTATTGAAGTCTAGCAGACATCTCCACGTACGACCAAACTTCAGATTGCAGATCATACACATACATATGCATCTTTTTTTATAAGCCACATACATACGCGTCTGTGTATGTTATGTAGGGTACTACGTATGTCTATCATAGACACCACGGCCCTGGTGCGGGGGGCATGGCAGAGAAGTCTTGGGGGTTGGGCAGACGCCATGGAGCGCGGAGGCACACGTAGCCTCGCCGACGCAGGTGAGCTGCGCGCAACAGTATTCGGTGATGATGTTCTTGTTGCCGGTGAAGAGCGCTTGGATGAATTGCCCCGAGCACCACTTTGGCACACTCGCCACAGTCTTGTAGCAGTCGTCGCAGGCCAAGGCCATGGACGTTTGCGGTGGCGTGCTTGGGAGGACGGCGAAAGCGACCACCAGGAGAAGGGACACCAACAGGACGCAGACGCAGAGTTGCCGGAGCGCCATTGCTGGTGGTACGACCGTGGTGCTGTATTGTGGTGTAGGTATAGTGGGATCGACCGAGATGGTGTTTGGCTTCAGTATATAACATGGGGCGAATATAATCAATGTATTGGTTGGTGGCTTACTTTCTTAGCTCATTTTTATTAGTTGCCAAATTTGTGGCGTGATAATAAGCACTGTCTAATTATCTCGTGTTTTTGGGTGAAGCCTTCAATTATCAAATCTTGTTTTTGAAGTCTAATGATAGCATCATGATATATTTTTATTCGGCTCAATGGTTTTGTTTTGTTTTTGGATGAAGTCTTAAATTATGGAATCTTGATTCAAGTGTAATGATTGCATCATGATCTATTTTTATTCGGCTCAATCTTTTGCGCCTAGTTTAATAGCAATTAGTTAAAAGAATAAAGAAAGATTATTGCATTTCGCAACCGATTATTTTTTCCTTCTAATGTATTTCTGTTTTATTTATATCTTCTTTATCTTTTTTTATTATCACGGCCCTGGTGTTCTACCATGGTGTAAGTATAGTGGGATCGATTGATATTGGCATGTGGCATCAGTATATATAGGGGGAGAATATAATGAATGTATTGGTTTATGGCTTATTTTTTAAGATCATTTTTATTAGTTGCTTAAATGTGCTATGACAATAAGCATTGTCTTATTATCTTGTATTTTTGGATGAAATACTTTATTACTACCATTGAATCTCAATTTTTCATATCCAATGATCATATCTTGACAAAATTAATTACCTAAAATCCCACTTTTTCATTCCTCTCTCACAAGGCTACTACGGAAAGTCTTCCTCCGCTTGATGTTCCGCGAGCCCATGGATTTGCCTCACCTCCATCCGCACTTCAGCGGGCAGTGATAGTGAGTGTTAAATTGTGATCCAAATTCTACCATATTGGACTAGACGTAGTACATACGGTGTGGGCTTTTGCGTTGGTACCGACGCGTACGAGTACAACTTGTTTACTTGTCCTCCAAGGACTCTCATGTATTGCCCTCATATATGCCCCATATAGTCGCACCTCAGACGGTCTGTCGTCTCGTGCTTGTAATACTCCTTCATCATAGTGATTGCGCCTTCGTGCATCCGTGGTTTTCTCTCGCAAGGGTTTTCACGTAAAAATCCGTGTCTCTCATGTCTCGTTTATTCTCGTTATTATCTAACAAGTGGTATCAAAGCCAAGTTTGCAGGTACGAGATCAGAGACGAGAGTTAGGATTTGCGCGGCCGTTCTGTGATTTGTCAAATCGCAGGTTCAACCGAGACCGACTGGAACTCCGTTCCGTCGCCGCCGCACACGCGATCTACCACTACCAGATCACTTTTTCCGCCGAGTTGCTGCTGGCTTCAATTCCTGAGGGGATCACACGTGACGTAGCCGCCGCCGCTACTACTACTCACGCGTTTTTGATCGATTGATTGTTGCTGCGTACAAGGTCAAGTCCCATCCACAAAGTTGCTTGCTACGTGAAGACAGAAGCAATCATCCACTACTACTCCAACAGTACTTCTCACGGAAGGCTTGCTATTTATCCTATTTCCGTTTGATCCGCATATTAATTCTGTCAAGAATTATTTTTCTTTCGACTTGTACTACTTTGTGTACACAGATTTAATCTACTTATGGCATCCATGAAGTACGATCTTCCGCTGCTGGACCGTGACACAAGGTTTACCCTATGGCAAGTTAAGATGCGGGCGTTGTTGGCATAGTCCGACTATGATGAAGCATTGGATAGTTTTGGGAAGAATAGAATTCAGGATTGGACTGATGAGGAGAAAAGAATTGATTGTAAGGCTTTGTCACAAATTTAACTCCATTTGCATAGTAATATTTTGCAGGAAGTTTTGAGCGAGAAAATTGCCGCCGCTCTATGGTTAAAGCTGGAAAGGATTTGCATGACTAAAGATCTCACCAGCAAGATGCATCTGAAGCAAAAATTATTCCTGCACAGGTTACCCAAGGGAGGTAATGTATTGAATCATATTTCAGAATTTAAAGAGATCATATCTGATCTAGCTGCAATGGAGGTTAAGTATGAAGAGGAAGATACTGCTTTAATGTTACTTTATTCACTGCCAAGTTCTGATACCAATTTTAGAGACACCATATTATACAGTCGTGATACTCTCACACTTAATGAAGTTTATGAAGCTTTGAACTCCAAGGAGAAGACGAAATTAATGGTGCCTCATGATGGTTCGAGTTCATCCCAAGCCGAGGGATTATCTGTTCGTGGCAGGACAAAGGAAAAGAACTCTAATAATGGAAACAGAGGCAAAAGTAAGAAGGCCACATGGGCCGGTCGCAATCCAGAGACAAGAAATATTGCAGATATTGTAAGAGAGACGGGCACGACTCTCGGCTTCAAGCGGTGCAACGGAAATCGTTTTGGCTTCGGATTGACGGATCGCCAGTCGCATGCGGCAGCGCAACACGCAACCCTAACTCTCAGAGTGTTTCAAGTTGCAGAATAAAAAAAAGAGGAAAGGTAACAAACAAGGTGACAATTCTGCTAACGTTTTTTGTGATGGTAGTTCCGATGATGCTCTTGTCGTTATTGCTAGATGTGCTGAGACCAATGATGAGTGGGTACTTGCCGCTGCATTCACTTTTCATATGTGTCCACATAGAGATTGGTTTACTACTTTTGTTTCTACTACTTCTGCTGGTTCCGTTTTGGGTTTTGATAATTCACCAAGCAAGATTGAAGGCATAGGTTTCGTTCGAATCAAGATGTTTGATGACACAATCAGAACTTTGACAGATGTTCGGTATATTCTGAATATGAAGAGAAATCTTATCTCTGTTAGTGTCCTTGATGCAAAGGGGTACAAGTATTCAGGTGGAGACAATGTTTTGAAAGTCACCAAAGGTCCCCTTATTGTGATGAAAGGTGACTTAAGTTTGACCAATGGTCTTTATTACCTTCGACGTTCTACCGTTTTAGGTAACGCTACTCCAGTTATTTCAAAGAATTTTGATTGTTGCTGCTAACTTTTGGCATATGCGTCTTGGACATATAAGTGAACTTGGTTTAGCAGGGTTAAATAAGAGAGGTATTCTTGATGGATATGAACCTGGTAAATTGAAATTTTGTGAGCATTGTATCTTCGGCAAGCACAAGAGGGTGAAGTTCAACACTTCGACTCATACAACTGAAGGTATTCTTGATTATGTCCATTCTGATTTATGGGGACCATCTCGCAGAAAGTCACTAGGTGGTGCTAGTTACATGCCGACTATTATTGATGATTATTCGAGAAAAGTTTGGCCTTATTTCTTGAAGCATAAATATGAAGCATTCTCAACTTTTAATGAGTGGAAGATTATGATTGAAAGGCAGACTGAAAAGAAGGTAAAAATACTTCACACTGATAATAGTATGGAATTCTGTTCTAAGCAATTTAAAAATTATTTCAAGTCTGAAGGCATTGTCAGACATTACACTATTCCTTATACTCCTCAACAAAACGGTGTTGCTGAGCGTATGAACATGACCATTATTTCCAGAGCCCGTTGCATGTTGTCCAATGCAGGTTTGCATAGGCATTTTTTGGCTCAGGCCGCTCCCACTGCTTGTTATCTCATTAACCGTTCACCATCTATTGCTCTTAATAAGAAAACTCCAATTGAGGTATGGTCTGGTTCACCTGCTGATTATTCATAGTTGAGAGTTTTTGGTTGCACTGCTTATGCTTATGTTGATAATGGAAAATTGGAGCCTAGGGCTGTTAGGTGCATCTTTCTTGGTTATAAATCTGGTGTTAATGGTTTTAAATTGTGGAATCCTGAAACCCAGAATGTGGTTATTAGCAGAAATGTTATCTTTAATGAATCTGCTATGTTACTTGATGTTTCATCTACTATGTTCCTGTTGATAGTGAACAACAGCCTACTATTCAGTAGCCTACTGTTCAGGTGGAGCATGTTATTGATTCAGGTGATACATCTGATAAGGACAATGTTGATGCACATGATGAACCCATCATTGATGATGAGTATGTCACTCCTACTCCAAATCAGCCTATTGTTCCACCCAGTTAGAATCTTGCACGTGACAGAGTTAGATGGGGTATTAATAAACCTGACAGGTTAATTGAAGAGTGCAATATTGTTTTTTTTGCTTTATCTGTTGCAGAAGAAATTAAAGGTAATATTGAGCCTTCTTCATATTCCGAGGCTATTATTTCTGGTGATAGTAATAAGTGCATGACCGCTACGCATTATGAGATGAAATCACTTGAAAAGAATGGCACTTGGGATTTAGTAAAATTGCCTAGAGAGAAGAAATCTATTCGTTGCAAGTTAGTTTTCAAAAGGAAAGAAGGTGTTTCTCCTAATGATGAGACAAGATATAAAGCAAGGTTAGTTCCTAAAGGTTACAGTCAGATTCCAGGTATTGACTATCACGAAGTCTTTTCTCCTGTTGTGAAGCATAGCTCTATTCGCACTTTACTCAGTATTGTTGCCATGCATGATTTTGAGCTTGAACAATTGGATGTTAAAACCGCATTCTTACATGAAGAATTAGAAGAGGATATTTATATGGAACTGAAGGAAATATGCCCTAGAGGCAATAATAAAGTTATTATTTATTTCCTTATATCATGATAAATGTTTATTATTCATGCTAGAATTGTATTAACCGGAAACATAATACATGTGTGATATAGACAAACAGAGTGTCACTAGTATGCCTCTACTTGACTAGCTTGTTAATCAAAGATGGTTATGTTTCCTAACCATGAACAAGGAGTTGTTATTTGATTAACAAGGTCACATCATTAGTTGAATGATCTGATTGACATGACCCATTCTGTTAGCTTAGCACACGATCGTTTAGTATGTTGCTGTTGCTTCCTTCATGACTTATACATGTTCCTATGACTATGAGATTATGCAACTCCCGTTTACCGGAGGAACACTTTGTGTGCTACCAAACGTCACAACGTAACTGGGTGATTATAAAGGTGCTCTACAGGTGTCTCCGAAGGTACTTGTTGAGTTGGCGTATTTCGAGATTAGGATTTGTCACTCCGAATGTCGGAGAGGTATCTCTGGGCCCTCTCGGTAATACACATCAACTAAGCCTTGCAAGCATTTCAACTAATGAGTTAGTTGTGAGATGATGTATTACGGAACGAGTAAAGAGACTTGCCGGTAACGAGATTGAACTAGGTATTGGATACCGACGATCGAATCTCGGGCAAGTAACATACCGATGACAAAGGGAACAACGTATGTTGTTGTGCGGTTTGACCGATAAAGATCTTCGTAGAATATGTAGGAACCAATATGGGCATCCAGGTCCCGCTATTGGTTATTGACCAGAGACATGTCTCGGTCATGTCTACATTGTTCTCGAACCGTAGGGTCCGCACGCTTAAGGTTTCGATGACAGTTATATTATGAGTTTATGTATTTTGATGTACCGAAGGTTGTTCGGAGTCCCGGATATGATCACAGACATGACGAGGAGTCTCGAAATGGTCGAGACATAAAGATTGATATATTGGACGGATATATTTGGACACCAGAAAGGTTCCGGAGAAGTTTGGAGCTCCGGGAGGTTACCGGAACCCCCCGGGAGGTATATGGGCCTTATTGGGCCCATGTAGGAGGAAGAGAGAAGGAACAAGGGAGGGGGGCGCGCCCCCCCAAGCCCAATCCGAATTGGGGAGGGGGGCCGGCCCCCCCTTTCCTTTCTCCTTCCCCCTCTCTTCCTTCCTACTACTAGTACTACTTCCTAATACTAGTACTCCTTCCTCCCCCCTCCAAATAAGATAAAGAAAAGAGAGGGAAACCTACTTGGAGTAGGTTTCCCCCTCCCTATGGCGCGCCCCCCTTGAGGCCGGCCACCTCCTCCCTCCCTCCTTTATATACGGGGGTAGGGGGGCACCCTAGAACACACAAGTTGATCATTGATCGTTCCTTAGCCGTGTGCGGTGCCCCCCTCCACGATATTACACCTCGATCATATTGTAGCGGTGCTTAGGCGAAGCCCTGCGACAGGAGAACATCAAGATCGTCACCACACCGTCGTGCTGACGGAACTCCCCCTCGGAGCCTCTACTGGATTGGAGATCGAGGGTGTGTCATCGAGCTGTACGCGTGTCAAGAACTCGGAGGTGCCGGAGTAACGGTGCTAGGATCGGTTGGACCGGGAGGACGTACGACTACTTCCTCTACGTTGCGTCAACGCTTCCGCTTCGGTCTACGAGGGTACGTAGACAACACTCTCCCCTCTCGTTGCTGTATCATCACCATGATCTTGCGTGTGCGTAGGAATTTTTTTGAAATTACTACGTTCCCCAACAGTGGCATCCGAGCCTAGGTTTTATGGTTTGATGTTATATGCACGAGTAGAACACAAGTGAGTTGTGGGCGATATAAGTCATACTGCTTACCAACATGTCACACTTTGGTTCGGCGGTATTGTTGGATGAAGCGGCCCGGACTGACATTACGCGTACGCTTACGCGAGACTGGTTTTACCGCCGTGTTATGCACACAGGTGACTAGCGGGTGTCAGTTTCTCCAACTTTAGTTGAACCGAGTGTGGCTACGCCCGGTCCTTGCGAAGGTTAAAACAGCACCAACTTGACAAACTATCGTTGTGGTTTTGATGCGTAGGTAAGAACGGTTCTTGCTCAGCCCGTAGCAGCCACGTAAAATTTGCAACAACAAAGTAGAGGACGTCTAACTTGTTTTTGCAGGGCATGTTGTGATGTGATATGGTCAAGACGAGATAAGATATAAGTTGTTGTATGAGATGATCATGTTTTGTTGAAGTTATCGGCAACTGGCAGAAGCCCTATGGATGTCTCTTTGTTGCATAAGATGCAAGTGCCAAATAATTGCTTTACTTTATCGCTATACGATAGCAATAGTTGCAAGAGCAATTGTTGGCGAGACGACCATGTGACGACACATTGATATAGATCAAGATGATGGAGATCATGGTGTCATGCCGGTAACGATGGAAATCATGATGATGCTTTGGAGATGGAGATCAAAGGCACAAGATGATGATGGCCATATCATGTCACATATTTTGATTGCATGTGATGTTTATCTTTTATACATCTTATTTTGCTTAGTTCGACGGTAGCTTTTTAAGATGATCTCTCACTAATTATCAAGAAGTGTTCTCCCTGAGTATGCACCGTTGCCAAAGTTCGTCGTGCCCAGACACCACGTGATGATCGGGTGTGATAAGCTCTACCTCCATCTACAACGGGTGCAAGCCAGTTTTGCACACGCGGAATACTCAGGTTAAACTTGACGAGCCTAGCATATGCAGATATGGCCTCGGAACACGGAGACCGAAAGGTCGAGCGTGAATCATATAGTAGATATGATCAACATAGTGATGTTCACCATTGAAAACTACTCCATTTCACGTGATGATCGGTTATGGTTTAGTTGATTTGGATCACGTGATCACTTAGATGACTAGAGAGATGTCTGTCTAAGTGAGAGTTCTTAAGTAATATGATTAATTTAACTTAAATTTATCATGAACTTAGTCCTGGTAGTATTTTGCAAATTATGTTGTAGATCAATAGCTCGCGTTGTTGCTTTCATATGTTTATTTTGATATGTTCCTAGAGAAAAATGTATTGAAAGATGTTAGTAGCAATGATGCGGATTGGATCCGTGATCTGAGGTTTATCCTCATTGCTGCACAGAAGAATTATGTCCTTGATGCACCGCTAGGTGACAGACCTATTGCAGGAGCAGATGCAGACGTTATGAACGTTTGGCTAGCTCAATATGATGACTACTTGATAGTTTAAGTGCACCACGCTTAACGGCTTAGAATCGGGACTTCAAAGACGTTTTGAACGTCATGGACCATATGAGATGTTCCAGGAGTTGAAGTTAATATTTCAAGCAAATACCCGAGTTGAGAGATATGAAGTCTCCAACAAGTTCTATAGCTAAAAGATGGAGGAGAATCGCTCAACTAGTGAGCATGTGCTCAGATTGTCTGGGTACTACAATCGCTTGAATCAAGTGGGAGTTAATCTTCCAGATAAGATAGTGATTGACAGAATTCTCTAGTCACCATCACCAAGTTAGTAGAACTTCGTGATGAACTATAGTATGCAAGGGATGATGAAAATGATTCCCGAGTTTTTCATGATGATGAAATCGATGAAGGTAGAAATCAAGAAAGAACATCAAGTGTTGATGGTTAACAAGACCACTAGTTTCAAGAAAAGGGCAAAGGGATAGAAGGGAACTTCAAGAAGAACGGCAAGCAAGTTGCTGCTCAAGTGAAGAAGCCCAAGTCTGGACCTAAGCCTGAGACTAAGTGCTTCTACTGCAAAGGGACTGGTCACTGAAAGCAGAACTACCCCAAATATTTGGCGGATAAGAAGGATGGCAAAGTGAACAAAGGTATATTTGATATACATGTTATTGATGTGTACTTTACTAGTGTTTATAGCAACCCCTCGGTATTTGGTACTGGTTCAGTTGCTAAGAGTAGTAACTTGAAACAGGAGTTGCAGAATAAACAGAAACTAGTTAAGGGTGAAGTGACGATGTGTGTTGAAAGTAGTTTCAAGATTGATATGATCATCATCGCACATTCCCTATACTTTCAGGATTAGTGTTGAACCTAAATAAATGTTATTTGGTGTTTGCGTTGAGCATGAATATGATTTGATCATGTTTATTGCAATACGATTATTCATTTAAGTAAGAGAATAAACTGTTGTTCTGTTTACATGAATAAAACCTTATATGGTTACACACCCAATGAAAATGGTTCATTGGATCTCGATCGTAGTGATACACATATTCATAATATTGAAACCAAAAGATGCAAAGTTAATAATGATAGTGCAACTTATTTGTGGCACTGCCGTTTAGGTCATATTGGTGTAAAGCGCATGCAGAAACTGCATGCTGATGGGATTTTGGAATCACTTGATTATGAATCACTTGATGCTTGCGAACCATGCCTCATGGGCAAGATGACTAAGACTCCGTTCTCCGGAATAGTGGAGCGAGCAACTGACTTATTGGAAATAATACATACTGATGTATGCGATCCAATGAGTGTTAAGGCTCGCGGCGGGTATCGTTATTTTCTGACCTTCACAGATGATTTGAGCAGATATGGGTATATCTACTTGATGAAACATAAGTCTGAAATAGTTGAAAGGTTCAAAGAATTTTAGAGTGAAGTGGAAAAATCATCGTGACAAGAAAATAAGGTTTCTACGATCTGATCGCGGAAACAAATATTTGAGTTACGAGTTTGGTCTTCAATTAAAACAATGTGGAATAGTTTCACAAATTCATGCCACCTGGAACACCACATCATAATGGTGTGTCCGAACGTCATAACCATACTTTATTGGATATAGTACAATCTATGATGTTTCTTACTGATTTACCAATATCGTTTTGGGATCATGCATTAGAGACAGCTGCATTCACGTTAAATAGGGCACCATCTAAATCCGTTGAGACGACACTATATGAACTGTGGTTTAGCAAGAAACCAAAGTTGTCGTTTCTTAAAGTTTGGGGCTGCGATGCTTATGTGAAAAAGTTTCATCCTGATAAGTTCAAACCCAAATCGGAGAAGTGCGTCTTCATAGAATACCCAAAGGAAATTGTTGGGTACACCTTCTATCACAGATCCAAAGGCAAAACATTCGTTGCTAATAAATGGATCCTTTCTAGAGAAGGAGTTTCTCTCGAAAGAAGTGAGTGGGAGGAAATTAGAACTTGATAAGGTAATTGTACCTTCTCCCTTATTGGAAAGTAGTTCATCACAGAAATCTGTTCCTGTGACTACTACACCAATTAGTGAGGAAGCTAATGATGATGATCATGTAACTTCAGATCAAGTTACTACCGAATCTCGTAGGTAAACCAGAGTGAGATCCGCACCAGAGTGGTACGGTAATCCTGTTCTGGAAGTCATGTAACTAGACCATGATTAACCTACGAACTATGAGGAAGCGATGATGAGCCCAGATTCCGCGAAATGGCTTGAGGCCATGAAATCTGAGATGAGATCCATGTATGAGAACAAAGTGTGGACTTTGGTAGAGTTGCCCGATGATCGGCAAACCATAGAAAATAAATGGATCTTCAAGAGGAAGACGGACGCTGATAGTAGTGTTACTATGTACAAAGCTAGACTTGTCGAAAAAGGTTTTTGACAAAGTTCAAGATGTTGAATACAATGAGATTTTCTCATTCGTATCGATGCTTAAAAGTCTGTCCGAATCATGTTAGCAATTGCCGCATTTTATGAAATCTGGCAAATGGATAAACAAAACTGCATTCCTTAATGGAGTTATTAAAGAAGAGTTGTATGTGATGCAACCAAGAGGTTTTGTCGATCCTAAAGGTGTTAACAAAATGTGCATATATGGACTGGTGCAAGCATCTCGGAGTTGGAATATACGCTTTGATAAGTTGATCAAAGCATATAGTTTTATACAGACTTGCGGTGAAGCCTGTATTTACAAGAAAGTGAGTGGGAGCACTACAACATTTCTGATAAGTATATGTGGATGACATATTGTTGATTGGAAGTAATGTAGAATTATTCTACAAAGCATAAAGGAGTGTTTTAAAGGAGTTTTTCAAAGAAAGACCTCGGTGAAGCTGCTTACATATTGAGCATCAAGATCTATAGAGATAGATCAAGACGCTTGATAAGTTTTTCAATGAGTACGTACCTTGACAAGATTTTGAAGTAGTTCAGAAAATGAACAGTCAAAGAAAGAGTTCTTGCCTGTGTTACAAGGTGTGAAATCGAGTAAGACTCAAAACCCGACCACGACAGAAGATAGAAAGAGAATGAAAGTCATTCCCTATGCCTTGGTCATAGGTTCTATAAAGTATGCCATGCTGTGTACCAGATCTATTGTATACCCTACACTGAGTTTGGCAAGGGAGTACAATAGTGATCTAGGAGTAGATCACTAGACAGCGGTCAAAATTATCCTTAGTGGAATAAGGATATGTTTCTCAATTATGGAAGTGACAAAAGGTTCGTCGTAAAGGGTTACGTCGATGCAAGTTTTGACACCGATCTGGATGACTCTAAGTCTCGATCTAGATACATATTGAAAGTGGGAGCAATTAGCTAGAGTAGCTCCGTGCAGAGCATTGTAGACATAGAAAATTGCAAAATACATAACGGATCTGAATGTGAAAGACCCGTTGACTAAGATTGTCTCACAAGCAAAACATGATCACACCTTAGTACTCTTTGGGTGTTAATCACATAGCGATGTGAACTAGATTACTGAATCTAGTAAACCCTTTGGGTGTTGGTCACATGGCGATGTGAACTATGGGTGTTAATCACATGATGATGTGAACTATCGATGTAAATCACATGGTGATGTGATCTAGATTATTGACTCTAGTGCAAGTGGGAGACTGAAGGAAATATGCCCTAGAGGCAATAATAAAGTTATTATTTATTTCCTTATATCACGATAAATGTTTATTATTCATGCTAGAATTGTATTAACCGGAAACATAATACATGTGTGAATATATAGACAAACAGAGTGTCACTAGTATGCCTCTACTTGACTAGCTTGTTAATCAAAGATGGTTATGTTTCCTAACCATGAACAAGGAGTTGTTATTTGATTAACAAGGTCACATCATTAGTTGAATGATCTGATTGACATGACCCATTCCGTTAGCTTAGCACACGATCGTTTAGTATGTTGCTGTTGCTTCCTTCATGACTTATACATGTTCCTATGACTATGAGATTATGCAACTCCCGTTTACCGGAGGAACACTTTGTGTGCTACCAAACGTCACAACGTAACTGGGTGATTATAAAGGTGCTCTACAGGTGTCTCCGAAGGTACTTGTTGAGTTGGCGTATTTCGAGATTAGGATTTGTCACTCCGAATGTCGGAGAGGTATCTCTGGGCCCTCTCGGTAATACACATCAACTAAGCCTTGCAAGCATTTCAACTAATGAGTTAGTTGTGAGATGATGTATTATGGAACGAGTAAAGAGACTTGCCGGTAACGAGATTGAACTAGGTATTGGATACCGACGATCGAATCTCGGGCAAGTAACATACCGATGACAAAGGGAACAACGTATGTTGTTGTGCGGTTTGACCGATAAAGATCTTCGTAGAATATGTAGGAACCAATATGGGCATCCAGGTCCCGCTATTGGTTATTGACCAGAGACATGTCTCGGTCATGTCTACATTGTTCTCGAACTGTAGGGTCCGCACGCTTAAGGTTTCGATGACAGTTATATTATGAGTTTATGTATTTTGATGTACCGAAGGTTGTTCGGAGTCCCGGATATGATCACAGACATGACGAGGAGTCTCGAAATGGTCGAGACATAAAGATTGATATATTGGACGGATATAGTTGGACACCGGAAAGGTTCCGGAGAAGTTTGGAGCTCCGGGAGGTTACCGGAACCCCCCGGGAGGTATATGGGCCTTATTGGGCCCATGTAGGAGGAAGAGAGAATGAACAAGGGAGGGGGGCACGCCCCCCAAGCCCAATCCGAATTGGGGAGGGGGGCCGGCCCCCCCTTTCCTTTCTCCTTCCCCCTCTCTTCCTTCCTACTACTAGTACTACTTCCTAATACTAGTACTCCTTCCTTCCCCCTCCAAATAAGATAAGGAAAAGAGAGGGAAACCTACTTGGAGTAGGTTTCCCCCTCCCTATGGCGCGCCCCCCTTGAGGCCGGCCACCTCCTCCCTCCCTCCTTTATATACGGGGGTAGGGGGCACCCTAGAACACACAAGTTGATCATTGGTCGTTCCTTAGCCGTGTGCGGTGCCCCCCTCCACGATATTACACCTCGATCATATTGTAGCGGTGCTTAGGCGAAGCCCTGCGACAGGAGAACATCAAGATCGTCACCACGCCGTCGTGCTGACGGAACTCCCCCTCGGAGCCTCTACTGGATTGGAGATCGAGGGTGTGTCATCGAGCTGTACGCGTGTCAAGAACTCGGAGGTGCCGGAGTAACGGTGCTAGGATCGGTTGGACCGGGAGGACATACGACTACTTCCTCTACGTTGCGTCAACGCTTCCGCTTCGGTCTATGAGGGTACGTAGACAACACTCTCCCCTCTCGTTGCTGTATCATCACCATGATCTTGCGTGTGCGTAGGAAATTTTTTGAAATTACTACGTTCCCCAACAAGAACAACCTGAAGGCTTTGTTATTCTTGGAAAAGAAAAGCTTGTCTACAAGTTAAAGAAATCTCTATATGGATTGAAGCAATCCCCTAGACAGTGGTACAAGAGATTTGACACTTTTATGCTCTCTCAAGGTTTCAAAAGGTCTAATTATGATAGTCGTATTTATCTGAAAACTGTAAATGGTTCAACTATTTATTTGCTCCTTTATGTTGATGATAAGCTTATTGCTGCAAAGAGTATGTCAGAGATTAATGAACTAAAGAAGCAATTGAGTAATGAATTTGAGATGAAGGATTTGGGTGCAGCAAAGAAAATACTTGGCATGGAAATATCCAGAGATAGACTATCTGGAAAAGTATATCTAAGTCAGAAGGGATATATTGATAAAGTTCTTCATCGTTTTAATATGCATAATGCCAAGCCGGTGAGTACACCGTTAGTTGCACACTTCAAATTATCATCAGCTTTATGTCCTAAGTCAGATGCACATATTGAGTACATGTCTAGAGTTCCCTATTCAAGTGCAGTTGGTTCACTTATGTATGCCATGGTTTATTCTCGTCCAGATTTATCTTATGCATTGAGTGTTGTTAGTAGATACATGGCTAATCCTGGAAAAGAGCATTGGAAAGCAGTTCAGTGGATTTTCAGATACCCGCGAGGTACTTCTAATGCTTATTGACAGTTTGGGAAAACTGGAGATGGACTTGTTGGTTTTGTTGATTCTGATTTTGCTGGTGATTTGGATAAGAGAAGATCATTCAGGTTATGTTTTCACCATTGGTGGTTGTGCTGTGAGTTGGAGAGCAACTTTGCAGTCTATTGTGGCATGCTCCACTACCGATGCCGAGTATATGGCTATTTCTAAGGCATGCAAAGAAGCTATTGAAGAAATATGCCCTAGAGGCAATAATAAAGTTATTATTTATTTCCTCATATCATGATAAATGTTTATTATTCATGCTAGAATTGTATTAACCGGAAACATGATACATGTGTGAATACATAGACAAACATATAGTCACTAGTATGCCTCTACTTGACTAGCTCATTAATCAAAGATGGTCATGTTTCCTGACCATAGACATGTGTTGTCACTTGATTAGTGGGATCACAACATTAGAAGAATGATGTGATTGACATGACCCATTCTGTTAGCTTAGCACTTGATCGTTTAGTATACTGCTGTTGCTTTCTTCATGACTTATACAAAGTTCCTGCAACCATGAGATTGTGCAACTCCCGTGTACCGGAAGAACACTTTGTGTGCTACCAAACGTCAAAACGTAACTGGGTGATTATAAAGGTGCTCTACAGGTGTTTCCGAAGGTTCATGTTGAGTTGGCATAATTCGAGATTAGGATTTGTCACTCCGATTGTCGGAGAGGTATCTCTGGGCCCTCTCGGTAATACTCATCACTTAAGCCTTGCAAGCATATAACTAATGAGTTAGTTATGAGATGACGTATTACAGAACGAGTAAAGAGACTTGCCGGTAACGAGATTGAACTAGGTATTGGATACCGACGATCGAATCTCGGGCAAGTAACATACCGATGACAAAGGGAACAAAGTATGTTGTTATGCGGTTTGACCGATAAAGATCTTCGAAGAATATGTAGGAACCAATATGGGCATCTTGGTCCCGCTATTGGTTATTGACCAGAGACGTGTCTCGGTCATGTCTGCATTATTCTCGAACCGTAGGGTCCGCACGCTTAATGTTTCGATGACAGTTATATTATGAGTTTATGTATTTTGATGTATCGAAGTTTGTTCGGAGTCCCGGATATGATCACGGACATGACGAGGAGTCTCGAAATGGTCGAGACATAAAGATTGATATATTGGACGGATATATTTGGACACCGGAAAGGTTCCGGAGAAGTTTGGAGCTTCGAGAGGTTACCGGAACCCCCCGGGAGGTATATGGGCCTTATTGGGCCCATGTAGGAGGAAGAGAGAAGTAGCAAGGGAGGGGGGCGCGCCCCCCCAAGCCCAATCCGAATTGGGGAGGGGGGCCGGCCCCCCCTTTCCTTTCTCCTTCCCCCTCTCTTCCTTCCTACTACTAGTACTACTTCCTAATACTAGTACTCCTTCCTTCCCCCTCCAAATAAGATAAGGAAAAGAGAGGGAAACCTACTTGGAGTAGGTTTCCCCCTCCTCATGGCGCGCCCCCCCCTTGGGCCGGCCACCTCCTCCCTCCCTCCTTTATATACGGGGGTAGGGGGGCACCCTAGAACACACAAGTTGATCATTGATCGTTCCTTAGCCGTGTGCGGTGCCCCCCTCCACGATATTACACCTCGATCATATTGTAGTGGTGCTTAGGCGAAGCCCTGCGATAGGAGAACATCAAGATCGTCACCACGCCGTCGTGCTGACGGAACTCCCCCTCGGAGCCTCTACTGGATTGGAGATCGAGGGTGCGTCATCGAGCTGTACGCGTGTCAAGAACTCGGAGGTGCCGGAGTAACGGTGCTTGGATCGGTCGGACCGGGAGGACGTACGACTACTTCCTCTACGTTGCGTCAACGCTTCCGCTTCGGTCTACGAGGGTACGTAGACAACACTCTCCCCTTGTTGCTATATCATCACCATGATCTTGCGTGTGCGTAGGAATTTTTTTGAAATTACTACGTTCCCCAACAGTGGTATCAGAGCCTAGGTTTTTATGGTTTGGTGTTATTTGCACGAGTAGAACACAAGTGAGTTGTGGGCGATATAAGTCATACTGCTTACCAGCATGTCATACTTTGGTTCAGCGGTATTGTTGGATGAAGCGGCCCAGACCGACATTACGCGTACGCTTACGCGAGACTGGTTTTACCGCCGTGCTTTGCACACAGGTGACTAGCGGGTGTCTGTTTCTCCAACTTTAGTTGAACCGAGTGTGGCTACGCCCGGTCCTTGCGAAGGTTAAAACAACATCAACTTGACAAACTATCGTTGTGGTTTTGATGCGTAGGTGAGATTGGTTCTTGCTTAAGCCCGTAGTAGCCACGTAAAATTTGCAACAACAAAGTAGAGGACATCTAACTTGTTTTTGCAGGGCATGTTGTGATGTGATATGGTCAAGACGTGATGCTATATTTTATTGTATGAGATGATCATGTTTTGTAACCGAAGTTATCGGCAACTGGCTGGAGCCATATGGTTGTCGCTTTATTTTATGAAATGCAAACGCCCTGTAATTGCTTTACTTTATCACTAAGCAGTAGCAATAGTCGTAGAAGCAATAGATGGCGTAACGACAACGATGCTACGATGGAGATCAAGGTGTCGCGCCGGTGACGATGGTGATCACGACGGTGCTTCGAAGATGGAGATCACACGCACAAGATGATGATGGCCATATCATATCACTTATATTGATTGCATGTGATGTTTATCCTTTATGCATCTTATCTTGCTTTGATTGACGGTAGCATTTTAAGATGATCTCTCACTAAAATTATCAAGTAGTGTTCTCCCTGAGTATGCACCGTTGCCAAAGTTCGTCGTGCCGAGACACCACGTGATGATCGGGTGTGATAAGCTCTACGTCCATCTACAACGGGTGCAAGCCAGTTTTGCACACGCAGAATACTCAGGTTAAACTTGACGAGCCTAGCATATGCAGATATGGCCTCGGAAAATGGAGACCGAAAGGTTGAGCGTGAATCATATAGTAGATATGATCAACATAGTGATGTTCACCATTGAAAACTACTCCATCTCACGTGATGATCGGTTATGGTTTAGTTGATTTGGATCACGTAATCACTTAGATGACTAGAGAGATGTCTGTCTAAGTGGGAGTTCTTAAGTAATATGATTAATTGAACTTAAATTTATCATGAACTTAGTACCTGATAGTATCCTTCTTGTCTATGTTTGTTTGTAGATAGATGGCTCGTGCTGTTGTTCCGTTGAATTTTAATGCGTTCCTTGAGAAAGCAAAGTTGAAAGATGATGGTAGCAATTACACGGACTGGATCCGTAACCTGAGGATTATCCTCATTGCTGCACAGAAAAGTTACGTCCTGGAAGCACCGCTGGGTGCCAGGCCTGCTGCTGATGCAACTGACGACGTTAAGAACGTCTGGCAGAGCAAAGCTGATGACTACTCTATAGTTCAGTGTGCCATGCTTTACGGCTTAGAACCGGGACTTCAACGATGTTTTGAACGTCATGGAGCATATGAGATGTTCCAGGAGTTGAAGTTAATATTTCAAGCAAATGCCCGGATTGAGAGATATGAAGTCTCCAATAAGTTCTATAGCTGCAAGATGGAGGAGAATAGTTCTGTCAGTGAACATATACTCAGAATGTCTGGGTATAACAATCACTTGATTCAACTGGGAGTTAATCTTCCTGATGATAGTGTCATTGACAGAATTCTTCAATCACTGCCACCAAGCTACAAGAGCTTTGTGATGAACTATAACATGCAAGGGATGAACAAGACTATTCCCGAGCTCTTCGCGATGCTGAAAGCCGCGGAGGTAGAAATCAAGAAGGAGCATCAAGTGTTGATGGTTAACAAGACCACTAGTTTCAAGAAAAAGGGCAAAGGGAAGAAGAAGGGGAATTTCAAAAAGAACGGCAAGCAAGTTTCTGCTCAAGAGAAGAAACCCAAGTCTGGACCTAAGCCTGAAACTGAGTGCTTCTACTGCAAGCAGACTGGTCACTGGAAGCGGAACTGCCCCAAGTATTTGGCGGATAAGAAGGATGGCAAAGTGAAGAAAGGTATATGTGATATACATGTTATTGATGTGTACCTAACTAGAGCTCGTAGTAGCACCTGGGTATTTGATACTGGTTCTGTTGCTAATATTTGCAACTCGAAACAGGGACTACGGAATAAGCGAGCACTGGCCAAGGACGAGGTGACAATGCGCGTGGGAAACGGTTCCAAAGTCGATGTGATCGCCGTCGGCACGCTACCTCTACATCTACCATCGGGATTAGTTTTAGACCTAAATAATTGTTATTTGGTGCCTGCGTTGAGCATGAACATTATATCTGGATCTTGTTTGATGCGAGATGGTTATTCATTTAAATCAGAGAATAATGGTTGTTCTATTTATATGAGTAATATCTTTTATGGTCATGCACCCTTGAAGAGTGGTCTATTTTTATTGAATCTCGATAGTAGTGATACACATATTCATAATGTTGAAGCCAAAAGATGCAGAGTTGATAATGATAGTGCAACTTATTTGTGGCACTGCCGTTTAGGTCATATCGGTGTAAAACGCATGAAGAAACTCCATACTGATGGACTTCTGGAATCACTTGATTATGAATCACTTGGTACTTGCGAACCGTGCCTCATGGGCAAGATGACTAAAACGCCGTTCTCCGGTACTATGGAGAGAGCAACAGATTTGTTGGAAATCATACATACAGATGTATGTGGCCCGATGAATGTTGAGGCTTGTGGCGGATATCGTTATTTTCTCACCTTCATGGATGATTTGAGCAGATATGGATATATCTACTTAATGAAGCACAAGTCTGAAACATTTGAAAAGTTCAAAGAATTTCAGAGTGAAGTAGAAAATCATCGTAACAAGAAAATAAAGTTTCTACGATCTGATCGTGGAGGAGAATATTTGAGTTACGAGTTTGGTTTACATTTGAAACAATGCGGAATAGTTTCGCAACTCACGCCACCTGGAACACCACAACGAAATGGTGTGTCCGAACGTCATAATCGTACTTTACTTGATATGGTGCGATCTATGATGTCTCTTACCGATTTACCGCTATCGTTTTGGGGTTATGCTTTAGAGACGGCCGCATTCACGTTAAATAGGGCACCATCAAAATCCGTTGAGACGACGCCTTATGAACTATGGTTTGGCAAGAAACCAAAGTTGTCGTTTCTTAAAGTTTGGGGCTGCGATGCTTATGTGAAGAAACTTCAACCAGATAAGCTCGAACCCAAATCGGAGAAATGTGTCTTCATAGGATACCCAAAGGAAACTGTTGGGTACACCTTCTATCACAGATCCGAAGGCAAAACATTTGTTGCTAAGAATGGATCCTTTCTAGAGAAAGAATTTCTCTCGAAAGAAGTGAGTGGGAGGAAAGTAGAACTTGATGAGATAACTGTATCTACTCCCTTATTGGAAGGTAGTTCATCACGAGAACCGGTTCCCGTGACAACTACACCAACTAGTGAGGAAGCTAATGATATTGATCATCAAACTTCAGATCAAGTTTCTGCTGAACCTCGTAGGTCTACCAGAGTAAGATCCGCACCAGAGTGGTACGGTAATCCTGTTCTGGAAGTCATGTTACTTGACCATGATGAACCTACGAACTATGAGGAAGCGATGATGAGCCCAGATTCCGCAAAATGGCTGGACGCCATGAAATCTGAGATAGGATCCATGTATGAAAACAAAGTATGGACTTTGGTTGACTTGCCCGATGATCGGCAAGCCATTGAGAATAAATGGATCTTTAAGAAGAAGACTGACGCTGATGGTAATGTTACTGTCTATAAAGCTTAACTTGTTGCGAAAGGTTTTCGACAAGTTCAAGGGGTTGACTACGATGAGACTTTCTCACCCGTAGCGATGCTTAAGTCTGTCCGAATCATGTTGGCTATTGCTGCATTTCATGATTATGAAATTTGGCAAATGGATGTCAAGACTGCATTCTTGAATGGATTTCTAGAAGAAGAGTTGTATATGATGCAGCCGGAAGGTTTTGTTGATCCAAAAGGTGCTGACAAAGTGTGCAAGCTCCAACGTTCCATTTATGGACTGGTGCAAGCATCTCGGAGTTGGAATAAACGATTTGATAGTGTGATCAAAGCATATGGATTTATACAGACTTTTGGAGAAGCCTCTATTTACAAAAAAGTGAGTGGGAGCTCTGTAGCATTTCTAGTTTTATATGTTGATGACATATTATTAATTGGAAATGATATAGAATTTCTGGATAGCATAAAGGGATACTTGAATAAAAGTTTTTCGATGAAAGACCTTGGAGAAGCTGCTTACATATTAGGCATCAAGATCTATAGAGATAGATCAAGACGCTTAATAGGACTTTCACAAAGCACATACCTTGACAAAATATTGAAAAAGTTCAATATGGATCAGGCAAAGAAAGGATTCTTGCCTGTGCTACAAGGTGTGAAGTTGAGTCGAACTCAATGCCCGACCACAGCAGAAGATAGAGAGAAAATGAAAAATGTTCCCTATGCTTCAGCCATAGGCTCTATCATGTATGCAATGCTGTGTACCAGACCTGACGTATGCTTAGCAATAAGCTTAGCAGGAAGGTACCAAAGTAATCCAGGAGTGGATCACTGGACAGCGGTCAAGAACATCCTGAAATACCTGAAAAGGACTAAGGATATGTTTCTCGTATATGGAGGTGACAAAGAGCTAGTCGTAAATGGTTACGTCGATGCAAGCTTTGACACTGATCTGGACGATTCTAAATCGCAAACCGGATACGTGTTTTTATTAAACGGTGGAGCTGTAAGTTGGTGCAGTTCTAAACAAAGCATCATGGCGGGATCTACATGTGAAGCGGAGTACATAGCTGCTTCTGAAGCAGCAAATGAAGGAGTCTGGATGAAGGAGTTCATTTCCGATCTAGGTGTCATACCTAGTGCATCGGGACCAATGAAGATCTTCTGTGACAATACTGGTGCAATTGCCTTGGCAAAGGAATCCAGATTTCACAAGAGGACCAAGCACATCAAGAGACGCTTCAATTCCATTCGGGACCAAGTCCAAGTGGGAGACATAGAGATTTACAAGATACATACGGATCTGAATGTTGCAGACCCGTTGACTAAGCCTCTCTCACGAGCAAAACATGATCAGCACCAAGACTCCATGGGTGTTAGAATCATTACTATGTAATCTAGATTATTGACTCTAGTGCAAGTGGGAGACTGAAGGAAATATGCCCTAGAGGCAATAATAAATTTATTATTTATTTCCTCATATCATGATAAATGTTTATTATTCATGCTAGAATTGTATTAACTGGAAACATGATACATGTGTGAATACATAGACAAACATATAGTCACTAGTATGCCTCTACTTGACTAGCTCATTAATCAAAGATGGTCATGTTTCCTGACCATAGACATGTGTTGTCATTTGATTAGTGGGATCACATCATTAGAAGAATGATGTGATTGACATGACCCATTCTGTTAGCTTAGCACTTGATCGTTTAGTATACTGCTGTTGCTTTCTTCATGACTTATACAAAGTTCCTGCAACTATGAGATTGTGCAACTCCCGTGTACCGGAAGAACACTTTGTGTGCTACCAAACGTCACAACGTAACTGGGTGATTATAAAGGTGCTCTACAGGTGTTTCCGAAGGTTCATGTTGAGTTGGCATAATTCGAGATTAGGATTTGTCACTCCGATTGTCGGAGAGGTATCTCTGGGCCCTCTCGGTAATACTCATCACTTAAGCCTTGCAAGCATATAACTAATGAGTTAGTTATGAGATGACGTATTACAGAACGAGTAAAGAGACTTGCCGGTAACGAGATTGAACTAGGTATTGGATACCGACGATCGAATCTCGGGCAAGTAACATACCGATGACAAAGGGAACAAAGTATGTTGTTATGCGGTTTGACCGATAAAGATATTCGAAGAATATGTAGGAACCAATATGGGCATCCAGGTCCCGCTATTGGTTATTGACCAGAGATGTGTCTCGGTCATGTCTGCATTATTCTCGAACCGTAGGGTCCGCACGCTTAAGGTTTCGATGACAATTATATTATGAGTTTATGTATTTTGATGTATCGAAGTTTGTTCGGAGTCCCGGATATGATCACGGACATGACGAGGAGTCTCGAAATGGTCGAGACATAAAGATTGATATATTGGACGGATATATTTGGACACCGGAAAGGTTCCGGAGAAGTTTGGAGCTCCGGGAGGTTACCGGAACCCCCCGGGAGGTATATGGGCCTTATTGGGCCCATGTAGGAGGAAGAGAGAAGGAACAAGGGAGGGGGGCGCGCCCCCCCAAGCCCAATCCGAATTGGGGAGGGGGGCCGGCCCCCCCTTTCCTTTCTCCTTCCCCCTCTCTTCCTTCCTACTACTAGTACTACTTCCTAATACTAGTACTCCTTCCTTCCCCCTCCAAATAAGATAAGGAAAAGAGAGGGAAACCTACTTGGAGTAGGTTTCCCCCTCGTCATGGCGCGCCCCCCCTTGGGCCGGCCACCTCCTCCCTCCCTCCTTTATATACGGGGGTAGGGGGGCACCCTAGAACACACAAGTTGATCATTGATCATTCCTTAGCCGTGTGCGGTGCCCCCCTCCACGATATTACACCTCGATCATATTGTAGCGGTGCTTAGGCGAAGCCCTGCGATAGGAGAACATCAAGATCGTCACCACGCCGTCGTGCTGACGGAACTCCCCCTCGGATCCTCTACTGGATTGGAGATCGAGGGTGCGTCATCGAGCTGTACGCGTGTCAAGAACTCGGAGGTGCCGGAGTAACGGTGCTTGGATCGGTACGACTACTTCCTCTACGTTGCGTCAACGCTTCCGCTTCGGTCTATGAGGGTACGTAGACAACACTCTCCCCTCGTTGCTATATCCTCACCATGATCTTGCGTGTGCGTAGGAATTTTTTTGAAATTACTACGTTCCCCAATAGCTATATGGTCGAAAGGTTTATATACTGAGCTTTGTGGAGATTCATCTTGCCCTACCGTATTTGGTGACATTCAAAGTGCTATATATCTTACAAGGAATCCAATGTATCATGAGAGAACAAAGCACATTGATGTCAGATATCATTATATTCGAGATGTTGTTGCTGAAGGTGATTTGAAGGTATGCAAGGTAAGTACTCATGATAATCCTGCTGATATAATGACAAAGCCAGTTCCTACCAATAAGTTTGAGCTTTGCTCTGGCTTAGTTGGTATTTCTCACTAGTCCTATGGACTTGGACGCACAAGATGTTTATGCTGATTTGGATGGAGTTATTCACTTTCTTCGACTACTGGAGAGAATTTGGCTCAAGGTGGAGATTGTTAAATTGTGATCTAAATTCTATCGTATTGGACTAGACGTAGTACATACAGTATGAGCTTTTCTGTTGGTACCGACGCGTACGAATACAACTCATTTACTTATCCTCCAAGGACTCTCATGTATTGCCCTCATATATGCCCCATGTAGTCGCACCTCAGACGGTCTGTCGTCCCGTGCTTGTAATACTCCTCCATCATAGTGATTGCGCCTTCGTGCGTCCGTGGTTTTCTCCCGCAAGGGTTTCCATGTAAAAGTCTGTGTCTCTCGTGTCTCGTTTATTCTCGTTATTATCTAACAGGGAGAGGATTCCCGGTGCCTCGGCTATGGCTAGTAGATAAGTAGGATTTTAGTCCTAGCAAGGGTGACGCTGAGACGAATGGCAGTGCTTCTTCTTCGAGTCAGTCTTCCAACCTCTCATCCTCCTCAAGTTTATCCGTCAGGATGGATTACACGGTTCTCCAACATAGATTCCTGTCAGCTCCTCGGGCTAGCGAGGTTAGGTTTTCTCATCAATCACCATGCATGAGCAATGACGAGATTTGGTGGCATGTTCTTCAGATCGATTCAAATATTCAATGATATTGGCTCTGGTATGGGAGTGACGACAGGGACCTGTGATATTTATTACGTGTGAGGTTGTTTGTACTTTTATTACGTTTCATGTGCTTTGTACTTCTATGAATTTTTATAATAGATCTGATCTTTCTGAAAAAAAATGATCATGTCGTGATCTATTTTTATTCTGCTCAATCTTTTTCTTTCTAAAATAGATTGAGTCGAGCTTGACCAATTAGAAAAATACAAGAAATTTATTGTATTTTGTACATGATTTTTCTCTTTTTCTTTCTTTTTTATTTATATCTTCTCTGTAGTTATATATATATAATTGATAGTATCTGCTAACTCGAACATGAATTTAGTATCCAAAATTTTCTCAATGGCTTCTTCTTAAAGATCCAACCCAAATCGGAGAAATGTGTCTTCATAGGATACCCAAAGGAAACTGTTGGGTACACCTTCTATCACAGATCCGAAGGCAAAACATTTGTTGCTAAGAATGGATCCTTTCTAGAGAAAGAATTTCTCTCGAAAGAAGTGAGTGGGAGGAAAGTAGAACTTGATGAGATAACTGTATCTACTCCCTTATTGGAAGGTAGTTCATCACGAGAACCGGTTCCCGTGACAACTACACCAACTAGTGAGGAAGCTAATGATATTGATCATGAAACTTCAGATCAAGTTTCTGCTGAACCTCGTAGGTCTACCAAAGTAAGATCCGCACCAGAGTGGTACGGTAATCCTGTTCTGGAAGTCATGTTACTTGACCATGATGAACCTACGAACTATGAGGAAGCGATGATGAGCCCAGATTCCGCAAAATGGCTGGAGGCCATGAAATCTGAGATAGGATCCATGTATGAAAACAAAGTATGGACTTTGGTTGACTTGCCCGATGATCGGCAAGCCATTGAGAATAAATGGATCTTTAAGAAGAAGACTGACGCTGATGGTAATGTTACTGTCTATAAAGCTCGACTTGTTGCGAAAGGTTTTCGACAAGTTCAAGGGGTTGACTACGATGAGACTTTCTCACCCATAGCAATGCTTAAGTCTGTCCGAATCATGTTGGCTATTGCTGCATTTCATGATTATGAAATTTGGCAAATGGATGTCAAGACTGCATTCTTGAATGGATTTCTAGAAGAAGAGTTGTATATGATGCAGCCGGAAGGTTTTGTTGATGCAAAAGGTGCTGACAAAGTGTGCAAGCTCCAACGTTCCATTTATGGACTGGTGCAAGCATCTCGGAGTTGGAATAAACGTTTTGATAGTGTGATCAAAGCATATGGATTTATACAGACTTTTGGAGAAGCCTGTATTTACAAGAAAGTGAGTGGGAGCTCTGTAGCATTTCTACTTTTATATGTTGATGACATATTATTAATTGGAAATGATATAGAATTTCTGGATAGCATAAAGGGATACTTGAATAAAAGTTTTTCGATGAAAGACCTCGGAGAAGCTGCTTACATATGAGGCATCAAGATCTATAGAGATAGATCAAGACGCTTAATAGGACTTTCACAAAGCACATACCTTGACAAAATATTTAAAAAGTTCAATATGGATCAGGCAAAGAAAGGATTCTTTCCTGTGCTACAAGGTGTGAAGTTGAGTCGAACTCAATGCCCGACCACAGCAGAAGATAGAGAGAAAATGAAAAATGTTCCCTATGCTTCAGCCATAGGCTCTATCATGTATGCAATGCTGTGTACCAGACCTGACGTATGCTTAGCAATAAGCTTAGCAGGAAGGTACCAAAGTAATCCAGGAGTGGATCACTGGACAGCGGTCAAGAACATCCTGAAATACCTGAAAAGGACTAAGGATATGTTTCTCGTATATGGAGGTGACAAAGAGCTAGTCGTAAATGGTTACGTCGATGCAAGCTTTGACACTGATCCGGACGATTCTAAATCGCAAACCGGATACGTATTTACACTAAACGGAGGAGCTGTCAGTTGGTGCAGTTCTACACAAAGCATCGTAGCGGGATCTACATGTGAAGCGGAGTACATAGCTGCTTCTGAAGCAGCAAATGAAGGAGTCTGGATGAAGGAGTTCATTTCCGATCTTGGTGTCATACCTAGTGCATCGGGACCAATGAGGATCTTCTGTGACAATACTGGTGCAATTGCCTTGGCAAAGGAATCAAGATTTCACAAGAGGACCAAGCACATCAAGAGACGCTTCAATTCCATTCGGGACAAAGTCCAAGTGGGAGACATAGAGATTTGCAAGATACATACGGAACTGAATGTTGCAGACCCGTTGACTAAGCCTCTCTCACGAGCAAAACATGATCAGCACCAAGACTCCATGGGTGTTAGAATCATTACTATGTAATCTAGATTATTGACTCTAGTGCAAGTGGGAGACTGAAGGAAATATGCCCTAGAGGAAATAATAAAGTTATTATTTATTTCCTCATATCATGATAAATGTTTATTATTCATGCTAGAATTGTATTAACCGGAAACATGATACATGTGTGAATACATAGACAAACATATAGTCACTAGTATGCCTCTACTTGACTAGCTCATTAATCAAAGATGGTCATGTTTCCTGACCATAGACATGTGTTGTCATTTGATTAGTGGGATCACGTCATTAGAAGAATGATGTGATTGACATGACCCATTCTGTTAGCTTAGCACTTGATCGTTTAGTATACTGCTATTGCTTTCTTCATGACTTATACAAAGTTCCTGCAACTATGAGATTGTGCAACTCCCGTGTGCCGGAAGAACACTTTGTGTGCTACCAAACGTCACAACATAACTGGGTGATTATAAAGGTGCTCTACAGGTGTTTCCGAAGGTTCATGTTGAGTTGGCATAATTCGAGATTAGGATTTGTCACTCCGATTGTCGGAGAGGTATCTCTGGGCCCTCTCGGTAATACTCATCACTTAAGCCTTGCAAGCATATAACTAATGAGTTAGTTATGAGATGACGTATTACAGAACGAGTAAAGAGACTTGCCGGTAACGAGATTGAACTAGGTATTGGATACCGACGATCGAATCTCGGGCAAGTAACATACCGATGACAAAGGGAACAAAGTATGTTGTTATGCGGTTTGACCGATAAAGATCTTCGAAGAATATGTAGGAACCAATATGGGCATCCAGGTCCCGCTATTGGTTATTGACCAGAGACGTGTCTCGGTCATGTCTGCATTATTCTCGAACCATAGGGTTCGCACGCTTAAGGTTTCGATGACAGTTATATTATGAGTTTATGTATTTTGATGTACCGAAGTTTGTTCGGAGTCCCGGATATGGTCACGGACATGACGAGGAGTCTCGAAATGGTCGAGACATAAAGATTGATATATTGGACGGATATATTTGGACACCGGAAAGGTTCCGGAGAAGTTTGGAGCTCCGGGAGGTTACCGGAACCCCCCGGGAGGTATATGGGCCTTATTGGGCCCATGTAGGAGGAAGAGAGAAGGAGCAAGGGAGGGGGGCGCGCCCCCCCAAGCCCAATCCGAATTGAGGAGGGGGGCCGGCCCCCCCTTTCCTTTCTCCTTCCCCCTCTCTTCCTTCCTACTACTAGTACTACTTCCTAATACTAGTACTCCTTCCTTCCCCCTCCAAATAAGATAAGGAAAAGAGAGGGAAACCTACTTGGAGTAGGTTTCCCCCTCCTCATGGCGCGCCCCCCCTTGGGCCGGCCACCTCCTCCCTCCCTCCTTTATATACGGGGGTAGGGGGGCACCCTAGAACACACAAGTTGATCATTGATCGTTCCTTAGCCGTGTGTGGTGCCCCCCTCCACGATATTACACCTCGATCATATTGTAGCGGTGCTTAGGCGAAGCCCTGCGATAGGAGAACATCAAGATCGTCACCACGCCGTCGTGCTGACGGAACTCCCCCTCGGAGCCTCTACTGGATTGGAGATCGAGGGTGCGTCATCGAGCTGTACGCGTGTCAAGAACTCGGAGGTGCCGGAGTAACGCTGCTTGGATCGGTCGGACCGGGAGGACGTACGACTACTTCCTCTACGTTGCGTCAACGCTTCCGCTTCGGTCTATGAGGGTACGTAGACAACACTCTCCCCTCGTTGCTATATCCTCACCATGATCTTGCGTGTGCGTAGGAATTTTTTTGAAATTACTACGTTCCCCAATAGCTATATGGTCGAAAGGTTTATATACTGAGCTTTGTGGAGATTCATCTTGCCCTACCGTATTTGGTGACATTCAAAGTGCTATATATCTTACAAGGAATCCAATGTATCATGAGAGAACAAAGCACATTGATGTCAGATATCATTATATTCGAGATGTTGTTGCTGAAGGTGATTTGAAGGTATGCAAGGTAAGTACTCATGATAATCCTGCTGATATAATGACAAAGCCAGTTCCTACCAATAAGTTTGAGCTTTGCTCTGGCTTAGTTGGTATTTCTCACTAGTCCTATGGACTTGGACGCACAAGATGTTTATGCTGATTTGGATGGAGTTATTCACTTTCTTCGACTACTGGAGAGAATTTGGCTCAAGGTGGAGATTGTTAAATTGTGATCTAAATTCTATCGTATTGGACTAGACGTAGTACATACAGTATGAGCTTTTCCGTTGGTACCGACGCGTACGAATACAACTCGTTTACTTATCCTCCAAGGACTCTCATGTATTGCCCTCATATATGCCCCATGTAGTCGCACCTCAGACGGTCTGTCGTCCCGTGCTTGTAATACTCCTCCATCATAGTGATTGCGCCTTCGTGCGTCCGTGGTTTTCTCCCGCAAGGGTTTCCATGTAAAAGTCTGTGTCTCTCGTGTCTCGTTTATTCTCGTTATTATCTAACAGGGAGAGGATTCCCGGTGCCTCGGCTATGGCTAGTAGATAAGTAGGATTTTAGTCCTAGCAAGGGTGACGTTGAGACGAATGGCAGTGCTTCTTCTTCGAGTCAGTCTTCCAACCTCTCATCCTCCTCAAGTTTATCCGTCAGGATGGATTACACGGTTCTCCAACATAGATTCCTGTCAGCTCCTCGGGCTAGCGAGGTTAGGTTTTCTCACCAATCACCATGCATGAGCAATGACGAGATTTGGTGGCAGGTTCTTCAGATCGATTCAAATATTCAATGATATTGGCTCTGGTATGGGAGTGACGACAGGGACCTGTGATATTTATTACGTGTGAGGTTGTTTGTACTTTTATTACGTTTCAGGTGCTTTGTACTTCTATGAATTTTTATAATAGATCTGATCTTTTTGAAAAAAATGATCATGTCGTGATCTATTTTTATTCTGCTCAATCTTTTTCTTTCTAAAATAGATTGAGTCGAGCTTGACCAATTAGAAGAATACAAGAAATTTATTGTATTTTGTACCTGATTTTTCTCTTTTTCTTTCTTTTTTATTTATATCTTCTCTGTAGTTATATGTATATAATTGATAGTATCTGCTAACTCGAACATGAATTTAGTATCCAAAATTTTCTATAGGTTTGTTTTAGTGCCACAAAATTAGAGAAAATGCATATCACCCCATTACCACTAGTATCAAAGCCTTGAATCCACCTTCAATTTATGGTACTTGCCCTAATTTTGTTTAGCTATAGTCTTTGCTTTTAGTTTTCTCTTGTTTTTACTTCAGTTTATCTTGTCCTTGTTACCGTTGTCCCGTTGAAGCCGATAATTAGTAGGCTATCTCTATGTGCATACGCAACCAGTTCACAACTAGCCCATGTGACTCACTAGTTGTAGTAAAGTGAAATGCCGAACATTTTGATACTTTACTTCGATGTATATTGGCACAATACTTCCATCCAAAAGGTATTGTGGTGATCTGTGCGCTTGCGGCCATCACTAGATGGGCTGAGTAGGATAGGGATTGGGGTGGCTTTTAGCTCATGAATATCATGGGAGAGCTATTTAGCGGTGGCATGGTCCATCTCAGAGGGGAAGACGAGTCCTCAGGTAACCTTCGTGTCAGGAGGTGATGTTCTGCGAGCCCTAAGGCCGGTACTACCGGTGCAATTATGTGGAAGGAGGCATGTCCCGTGAATAGAGTTTAGATGAGGTTGGCGACTATGTATTTGCGAGGGCAAGGGGTTAGAGCTTGTGTTGCCGACATGAGGGAGCTTGAAAAATGAAGGGAATCACAAAGAGGTACAAAGAGATGGACGAGATGTCACTTCTTGATTGGTTTACCATAAGGAGCAACTAGAGCCACTATTCCTAGGAGCTTTGACGTTGAAGGATAAATGTGATATCTGATTACGAGCGTTCAGCTGATGGTTCACTTTTGGAACTCAAATCATGAGATGCCTAATTTGTGCGCTGATTACGAGCGTTGCCATGTTTTTAAACAAAGTACTTCATCACAAGTTACAATATTTCCTCTGGCTAATTTTAGTCCCTTAAAATTTGAGAAGGCACATCATTTTTCCATTTTCCTGCCTTTGGAACTGATTAGCTTTTCAAGAGGCAAACTAGGAGGTAAAATAACAAAACTGAGATATTTCAAATCGGCCACTCTGGGCACCCCAGTTGCTCATGAAGTCTTTAAGCTGCAAAAAGCAGCAGAAACTAGTGCCTCTTACCCAAAACCCAAAACAATGGCACAGCGGGTGACATGAGGACACAGTCGGAGGGAAGATGTTGTGGGGCTCATTTTTCGGTGGATGGTCCTGTATCATTGAGAGCTAATTTTTGGATATGGATTATATTGCACCATCTTTGATGACAAAAATTATTATTAGGAATTAGTTTTGGGACCTGGTTTTGGAAGCTGAATTTCAGGAATCGGTTAAAAATGCCCTTAATCAGAGGAAGGAGCACTGTGTCAACTAGTCAATAATTCATTATTTTTGACCTCCTAATTGTATGCCCACGACCACATGTTTAAGATTTGCTAACAAATCATGATTCAGCCCAAACGGAATCGCCAAACAGAATTTTGGAATCGGAAAAACTACTTTCAAACATCAGGCACCATAGCAAGAGCATCCCATAATTTTAGAGACTGTGAATGTAATTCATTGAACAAAAAATTACGGGTTGGCTATCTGAATCACCATGATGCTGCTTTCCAAAAAACTGCGTTGAGACCGATTATCTAAGTCCATCAAAGATCTCCCACGTACATCAACGCATGCACGTAACTATGTATGCAGAGTAATAATATGATAGGGTACGTAGGCTACGTGTGTTAATTAGCCGTGCCTGTCGTAGACATGGTCAACCTGGTGCGGCGGGCATGGCAGATTCTTCTCCGGGTATGGGCAGACGCCACGGAGCGCGGAGGCGCACGTGGACTCGCCGACGCAGGCGAGCTGCCCGCAGCAGTAGTCGGTGATGATGTGCTTGTCGCCGGAGAAGAGCGCCCGGATCAACTGCCCAGCACATGATCTTGGCACACCGGTCACCGTCTTGTAGCAGTCGCCGCCGGCCAAAACAGTGGCTTCTTGCGGTCGGGGGCTTCGTCCGCCAGCGAAGGCGACGGCCAGGAGGAGGCACATGCATAGGCCGCACAGGCACAGTCGCCGGAGAGGCATTGCCGGTCAGGACAGGGTGCTTGGCACGGCGCTATTGTTTTGTTTATGGATCTGTGTAAACTATATGTATGTAGTGGTCAAGATGACGTTTGGCGTCGGTATATATAGAAGACAAGAATGTAATCGACGCACTGATTGATAGCCTAGTATTTTTGGAACTCCAGTAATGAGATGCTTAATTTACATCCTGGTTATAAGCATTTGCCTAATTATATTGTGTTTTATTTTTAGGTAAATACACCGGTAGTAATAGAACTTGCATGCGACGGTCAGTTTAGTGCACAACTCGCAAAATACATCTCTCTCTCACACTCCTCCTAAAGGAGGAGTTTGTATGTCGTTAGTTCATCCCCCACCACCACAATCGATCGAAGGAGCACCCCCACCGATTTTTCCCTAGCGTAACCCCACCTTCCGTACCGATTTTTTTTCAGACGTACTGGTTTCCTTCCGGTTCTTCTATCTCACGTACCCAAATCTCCCGATCATTAATATACAATTCCACCCCGTCTCACTACTTTTCCTTGCAAAAGTCGTGTAAAAATCAAAACTTTCCTCATATACAACACAAATCATATATCCAGAATCTGGACTTTCCTTCGCATCTCCCACCGCCCATCTGGCTAAACAATTCTGATCTGTTTCCATGTGTAGCGAATCAAACTTTCCTAACGCTAAAACTAACTCCTCCTCGTTTCCTTTCTTGATGAACCCTAGCCGTAATGCTCCATCTCTATTGCCTAGCATCGGCGTTGACTGGTGGGATGCTCGTCGACGGCCGAGCCGAGCATAGCAACTATGGTAGTGAGGCGGTGGCAGTCCTGGCAGCCGTTGGCGTTCGTTGCCTTGCCCGCGTCAACAGCTGGACAGATGTACACGGCCCATGGCCTGCGCACGATTGCGACGCAAAGTGCAACCTCCCGTTCTGGATCCTAGGGCGGAACGTGCATGTGGTCATCGGCCCCGACGAAGTTCCTCCATGTGGTCGGGCCTATGTTCAACTGTCCGTCGCTGGCCACCACCAACCGCTACAGCGTCATGCTCGGCACGGGCCTCTAACTTGGCAGCGTGATTGGGGCGGCGCAAGTAGATGTCCCATGCCCAAGCACTGCAAGTAGATGTTCATCATCTTCTTCATGCTGGTCTACGGGGACTTGTCTGCCAACAGCTCCGAGGAGACGCAAATCACCATGAAGGTAATCAATCTTGTGAGTTGTGACATGCATATGGATATGGAGATGTGGAGAGCTGACATTCTGATTATTCAAGGGATTTGACGTTGGGAAAAGTAAGTAGATGTTGGGTGCATGTTCTTCTTTGCTTCTACATTTATCTCCTGAAGAAATTAAAATTGGCCATGATTTAATTGGTGGTTGTAACACTGTCTTCTGATCATTATGAAGGTAATTGAAGTAAAATAAATAAGATTCAAGAAGACGGGTAGAAGTTTTAGCTTACAAGCCGGAGACTGTGTTCAGAAGAAAGGCTAGAACATGTAATACTTGCTTTTTCAGTTCTTGCACAAAGAATTATGTCATACGGTTTTGTTATAGAGGATTCTGACGATCTTATTTTCAGATCTACTCCAAGACTTGGTATTCTTTGATGGGACTTATTTAATCGAAGCCAGAACTGTGAGTAGTCGCCAACCAGACATGAAAAGTTACAGAGAACTATGAAAACTCTTGTTAGTTTCGTCGAGATCTTTCGACCCAATTCGAGGACTCTATTGACCAAGGTAATATTAGTTACAGTAGGCAAATTTAGACTACACACAAGAGCAGGACGACGAAGTTGGAAGGAGAGCACATGGGCAATTGAGGACTAAAGCATAACACTTAATCTTGCTTTACTATATTCTTGGTTCCATGTATTTTTTTTGGAAATGGAGGCATACCCCCGGCCTCTGCATCATGATGATGCATACGACCCTCTTATTAAAAATCCAGAAAGTATCGGCATAAAGGTCTTACAGCTCGCAAACGAAGCAAAACAAAGTAAATAAAACGGAAAATTACAAGCGGACAAATTAAGACAACCGATACGGTAATAATAAGGATAAGCTCTCTAGACTCCTGTCCTGTTATGCGTATGCCATCCGAACTGGTTGAATATAACCCGAGCCACCATCTCCCATTGATTGCACCCAGTAACCAAAGGCTCCCTGGAGTCCATAGGAGTGAGTAAGGACCACGTACGGATCCAAGCTGTAGCTCTGAAGATAACCTGCAAAAAAGTTAAGTTGTGTTGTCTGTTAAAAATCATATCATTTCTGCAGTTCCATATAGCCAATAATAGCGCACATATTCGAATGCAAATACGAGCAGCCATGATCTGTTCAACCCCAGCTAACCACGTCCCAAACAAAGACGCAATATCTACTGGAGGATTGATATTAAAAGCTATATGAATTGTTCTCCACAGTAACTTGGCAAGTGGGCATTCAAGAAATAAATGTTGTATTGTTTCATCCTGAGCACAAAAACAACACCGCGAATTGCCTACCCATCGCCTCTTAAGTAGGTTATCCTTTGTGAGTATTACTTGCAACCACATAAAAATTTTAATCCGCAAAGGAACCTTAACCTTCCATATATGTAGTGACCTTGAGACGGGGCCAGAATTAATCAGATTCGTATAAAAAGATTTCACCGTAAATATCCCATTTTTAGTTAACTTCCATTGTGTTGAGTCCGGCAGGTCGGAGAGTCGAACTTCAATCAATCTCCGAACCAACTGCATCCAGGCTGTCCATCTCTCACCCACTAACATACGTCTGAACTGAGTAAATTACAAAAAACCACCACAGTTGGGGGCGCTAATTCAGAAAACCACCACCTTTCGTTTTTTTCTTCAAAAAACCACCACCATTGTGCTAACAGTTTTCAAAAAACACTCATCGCTGGATTAGAGACGTCTAACACAAAAAACTGACCGCTGGGTCCCACTTGCAAGTGATGACATGGCAAAAATTGACGCCGTCCGCGCTGACTGTTAATTTGATGAGGGCCCACTTGTCAGCATCTCCTATCCCTCTTCATCCCTTTCTCTGGCATTCCACCGAGCAGTTTGTGAGCTTGCTGCCGGCGGCGTCCGGACAAGGAAGGAGGTCTGCGTGGGAGGCCGGCGCCGTTTGGATCCGTCGCCGGAGGTGTCACGGATCGCTGGAGGCCGGCGGCAAACAGAGGAAGCAGGAGGTGGCTGGTCGTGGCCGATCCGGGCAGCTCGGTAGGACGCAGCTGCATCACTCGGTGGTGCCCATCGGAGTGGCGCCGGGCTGGATCTCCTCGTGCCCAGGAGCTGCCCCACAACACTGGCGAGATCACGAAGTGGAGGAGCCCTGGCGCACGACAGTGTGCAGCGGGGAGCTACGGCGGTCTCGACTAGAGATCTCTCTCGTCGACCTGCAGGTGGTGGCTCAGGCGGGAGGACGAGGCCGGAGAGGCCCTGGTGCTTGCTGCCGTTGCGAGCTGGTGTAGCCGCCGTTGCCCTCCCGCGTGCTGGATCTGGCGGTCGACATGCCCGCTAGCACAGGGGAGGTCGCGTCGCCCCGGATCCGCCGTCGGGGTTGCGTGGGGGGCTGGTGCCTCTTGGATCCGTCGCTGGGCGGTGCAAGGAAGCCGGCGGTGCTCGAATCCGTCGCCGGGAAGTGGAGTGTCAGCGGTCGTGGAGCGACGGGGCAGTAGCGGCGACCTCCCTGGGCGGCGCGGCGGCTGTCAGTGACGGTGTGGCGTCTCCGTCGACTCGGCCATGCGAGACCTCCTCGTTCAGGCAGTGGGCGCCGCCGGCGGCTGGATTCTGGGCGGCAGCGGGGGTGAGTCGGGGTGGGGAGAGATGCCTGAGGTTGGGCCGTCTTTTTTACTAGCGGCGTTATCTCGTCCTGGCCACGTGGCACCTGACCATGGGACCCAGCGGTCAGTTATTTTGTCAAATATCTCTAATACAGTGATAATCCAGTGATAAGTGTTTTTTGAAAACTGTTAGCACAATGGTGGTGGTTTTTTGAATGGTGGTGGTTTGCTGAATTAGGGTCCTCAATTGTGGTGTTTTTTGCAATTTACTCGTCTGAACTGGATGAATTACGTTAAGTTCAGTTCCAAGTAGTCTGATAGATAGGTAGAGATGTGAGTGCTGATTTGGGGTTGATTTTGGTAATGGTATGTTTTTCCATGATTATTGTCATTTTGTTGTCCTACATGTGCTATATGATTTTCTTAGCAAGTTGAGACCACCATTAATGATCTTGCTGTGCATTGTCGTGCAGTTTTTTAAGTGCACAAGCAAGATGGCGAGAGATTACAAGTAACTATGAGCTACAACCTTGAAGCAAGTTTTTCGGGGTTCACTTAGGGGATGCAGCGCCCCTCCCATCTAGCCAATGAAGCGCGTAAAAGGAAAAAAAATACTCTGTACAAATCAAGACCGGCCTTTGTCCAAAACTGAGCAATGCTCACATGATGGAATGGAATGAGATTTCAACATCATGACTGCAGTTTATAATTTAGACGACCACAATAGATGGTCATGTCAGCCTGTGTCGGGCAGTTTTAGAGGACAAAATATTAAACTTGTTAATCCATTATGCAGCCAAGAAAAATACAATAATTTAAAGGACCTAGGTATGGACAATAGATCCAGCCTAATCTAGCAAGATGAGTGACTATCAATTGTGGGATTTGGGGAAGATTGATAGCGAGCTACTGGTTGAGGTCCTTTTGTTATGACTGCACCTGGACACAAAAGACTTGGAGGATCTTGGTTGGCATGGGGTGACCGGTGTACTCCTTAATAGGGGATGTCGTCCGGTGGCAGCGTGGTCGCGGCAGTTGCCGTAGCTGGATACAGAGCGTGACCGAGCAACATGGATAACATTGACATACTATGGTGCACATTTTGCTTGCAGCAATTGTGATACCTATAGTTGTTGTTTTAATGAACAGCCTTACCGAGGTTGTTCGCTGGGTAATCTTAACCCTGATATGTGAGCTTTCAGTGCAGAAAACAATGAACAATAATGCAGCTCTCTGTTTTAATGTGTTTATTCCGTCATTGATTTGTTTGATTTAGTGAGAACAGTGGAAGATGCTATGGCTTTATAATTAGTGGAGAAAATTTTCTCTCATGCTTATACTATTTTTTATCGACTTACCAATATTCTTTACTACAACCTCATGGTATCACACTACTTTGCTTCGTAACCTAATGTGTGTGTGCGTGTGCGTGTGTGTGCGTGTGCGTGTGCATGCGTGTGTGTGTGTGTGTGTGTGGGCGCGCGCGCGCGCGCGTGCGTGCTTGTGCGTGTGCGTGTGTGTGTGAACTCTAATTCTTTTGAAAATATATAAGCAAAATATGCTTATTAGTATTCTTGATTGATTCTTTATGTTATTTTGGAGACTTGCTCTCAGCTTTGTTCTTGGTAGGGGGGCTTGCTAATGGCTCTGTTCAAATAAGGTATCTCATTGGAAATCATGGCATGCATTGATTAAATCTTGCACTTTGTAACTAAATTTTAGTACTAAAACATGGTGTGTCGCTTGTCAGTCTTACGTAATAATCCTATGTCTCATTGGATGTTTTTCATGATGTTGATTACATTTTATTACTATACAGATTAGATACTGAGATCACCCTCTATAAAATTGATTTGTATATAACCGTGGCCATGCGTTGCACTTTTTACATAATCTCTAAGTAGTGCGGTTGTGTCTTTCGCTCATATTTAGTTTCTCTATCCACTCTAGACATGATTTTGTTGTAGTCTACCAAGCACCGCCATACCACTTATACTCTTCCTATCTGGTTGTGCAAAGCTTGATGTTTACTCATTAAAATTTGTAAGATAGTAGGTCCTCCTATCATTAGGCCTAAAAGTAATTGTTTCTCTATTTCTACAATATGTTTGTCCATTATCCCTACTCATAAAGGAGCAGTTCGTACGTCGCTCGTTCGCTCGTTCGCTCGTTCCACCCCTCTTGCGATCTTTTTTTTTGAAGCTAAAACGCCAGTTGGCTCTTTATTCATTTGGCGCTAGCATGTCTGACTGTATAAAATCAGCCAGCCAACCAGGGATTGTCTCATACATAAGCTGAGAAGAAGAAAGTTCTAAAGAATGTCTAGCTATCCGGTGAGCCACCGTATTACAACGCCGGTTAGCAAACCGTAGCTTAAACCCCTGGAAAAAAGTACTAAGCATTTCAATCTCTTTTAAGAGATGGTAACATGACGATTTCTGCGGTGACTCCCATAGCCTTATAATCTCCTGGCAATCCGTTTCGACTTCAACTCGATGTAGCCCCATATCACATGCCATGGAAAGCCCATCTCTACATGCAGAGCCTCCTGCTCTACGGAAGAAACCATGATGATCACGGGCAATATAACCCGTTCCTCCTCGCACCAGTGCCGAGGCAGTAGCTCCATCTGTATTGATCTTAACCCAGCCTTCCTCTGGTGGTTGCCATCGTGGGGGACAAACCGGCTGGTTCTTCTCACTAACAGGGAACTCAAGCGCTCACACAATTTCTTCTATGATGATCATGGATTGCGACGGCTGATACACTTGTTCTCCATGTGTATATCTGTTTCTTGAGTGCCACACCGCCCACATCACCGTAATCATAATAGCAGCCTCCTCTTGCTTAAACAGTTTATGATCAAGCAAATCCTTGGACCATGTTATCGGGTGTAGTCTTGGGATACGAATATCAAAAAATCGCTCCGCTGCCTCCCAGAACCATACCGAATGGTCGCACTCCATGAGTGCATGATACAGAGTTTCGCTTTCATGTCCACACATGGGACAGTGCGGTGACTCCTTGATATGTCGCCGTCTCAACTCGCCGTAATTTGGTAGGAATCCTTTAAGAACTCGCCACCAAAAAACTCGAATTTTTGGAAGCACATTCAGCTTCCATAAGGGACGCCAGGTTTCTTCAGCTCCCGAAGATGAGCCTACTGTTGCCGAAAGTTGAAGCTTTGCTTGCATCGTTTGACGGTATGCTGACCGAACTGTGAAAATGCCAGATCTCTCCCAGGCCCATGCCCATATGTCTCTGCCTCCTCCTCTCGGTCTAGGCATGGCCAATATTGCATCTGCATCCGGGGGGTAAAACAGACTCCTGATGGTCTCTACATCCCATTGATTTGTCTCCGGGTTAATCAAATCAGCCACAAGCTGAATAGAGTTCGGCTTGAGTGCTCCCATTGGAGTCATGGAGGTGGAGCCCTCTATCCAATGGTCATGCCATACTTTGGTTGTTGATCCATCTCCCACTCGTCGGATTAGTCCCTTCTTTAGCATCTCCCTCCCAGTTTTTGATGCACTCTTCGGACAACCCGCAGTTAGGAACTCCTCATTTGGGAAGTATCTTCCCTTGAGAACTCGGGCGCACAAGCTGTTTGGATTGTCAAGAATTCTCCATGCTTGCTTTGCCAACATCGCGTCGTTGAACGTTTCAAAGTCCCGGAATCCGAGGCCTCCTTGTGACTTTGCTACACTCATCTTATCCCACGCCTGCCAATGCATTCCCTTCTTATCAAGTGACCCAGCCCACCAATATTTTGACATATTCGTCGTCAGTTTCTTGCACAGACCTTTTGTGAGTTTGAAACAACTCATAGAGAAGGCCGGTAAGGCTTGAACCACTGATTTCAGGAGAACTTCTTTTGCAGCGCACGACATCTTCCGCTCACACCACCCTTGCACCTTCGACCTTGACCGCTCGTTGATGTGTTCGAAGCTCTGTTCCGTGATCCTTCTCGCGGCAGTCCCACGCGCAATTACAGCAAAAACGGACCCAAAAAAACCGAGAAAACCGCCCGGCTGAAACTTAGGTACATCTTCCCTTCCTGTGCTAATGCACCCACGGCCACACGACCAAAACCTAGGCACGTCTCCACTCTGCGCCACCCATAGTCGCCCCCGCACCCACACCCCCACCCGCGGCGGCTGCGGCAAAAGTCGTTCGAGCATGGGCTACTGACGATCCCCAAGCCGGTCTTCCCAGAGGTAACGATCGCGCAAACCCTAGCGTAACTCAGCGAGAAGCTCGCGGCGCCAGGGGCTGGGCTCATGGGCACCGCGGCACTCGCCGAGGCGCTGAGATCCCCGCCGACCAGGCTGCGCTGGGGCTCGACACGCTCGCCGCGGTCCTCCCCAGCGACGATTGGACGCTCGCGACAACGGCCCCGCCGCGGACGGCCGACCTCCCCTACCAGCTCCTCTTCCTCTACGTCCAGTCCTACAAGCGGCTCGCGTCGCATGCCCACAAGGACTCGCCGTCCGTCGCCCATGATGTGCCCATCCACCTCCGCGTTCGAAGGTTACCTCTTCGTGCTCTCCCCGGTCAGGTCCCGATCAATCCCCGTTCCCGTCCTGATTGCTTCTGGCATGATTGCTGCGTGCTTAGATTGGGGAGTTCCGGGCTGATTGCTGTCTGGTACAAGGATTTGATTTCTGTTTGTATAGGATTAAGAAATAACAACCAGCTGGTGATATATCCAATGAAATGACGAGCATGTGAAACATTTTGATTTTCTTTTGCTCCTTAGCGTTACTATAATTTTGAGATTGACATTTCAGAAATTTTGAAATTGAAGAACGTGCGTTGCTACGGGCGACATACAAGTAAGTCCGTGATCAATGCAGCAGTTTTAAAATATACGCATGTTTTTGCTTGATATAATTTTGAATGCAACAGTTCACAGATTCATTCATGCTTGTGCCTCCCGACTGACTTGTTCTACTTACCGGACTTCTTCAGGTTAGTTAGATTGCTAATAAATTGAGTAAGTCTGTCTGCATTTTTATTTGGTCAGCTTCTGATAAGTAGCAGCTTTATTTGATATTCACAGTTCACTTAATCCTAGCAGGTTACTCACCATGCATTGTATTTTTTTCAGTGTTCAAATATATTTCTTACAAAGGACCAAAATATATGGCTCGGTAAGTATGCTCTAAGAAAATCAGGTAGGAAAAATACTTGAAATAACTGCACTGTGAATACTTGTAAGAACTGACGGCAATATTTGGTGTCCCGAATATATATGTTGTTGTCTGAAACAAGTGATTTTGGGCTGGCTAAAATATTGACTTCCCATGATTTAGCTGTGTAAGTAAGTTATTCTTGCTCAGGTGCTTCTTTTTCTAAGTTGCTTATGATTTGATAAATTGTGTCTCTTCTGAAGATTGTAGGAACTCCCAGATACATGTGCCCTAAACTTGTTGCTGATATTTCGTATGGCTCCAAGTCCAACATATGGTTGCTAGGCAAGCACTCCTATCTAACATTCAGTTGCATGTCTTGCTTGCTTGTTCTCTTGGCTAATATCTGCGATTTTCAGGCTGCTTCATCTATGAGATGACTTCGCTGAAGCATGCATTCAAAGCATTTGTAAGTAGCTATGTTGACATGCTCTTTAAGTTATAGCTCCTTCTTTCCTTCATCTATGAGATGACTTCGCTGAAGCTTGCATTCAAAGCATTTGTAAGTAGCTATGTTGACATGCTCTTTAAGTTATAGCTCCTACTTTCCCGCAAAAAATATAAAAGAAAAAATACATCTCCTTTTTTTCATCAAAAGTTGTATCTTGGATGATGTTTTTTTCCGGACAGAATATGTAGACACCGATAAACAAGTTAAACGAGTTTGTTGCCACTCGTCACGCCACCCACCACCTCCACCCTCCATTGTAGCCGACTGCCTCCACCCGGCTCCTCCACGAGTGCCCAACCCCACCCGCCCGTGTGATCCCTGCCCCAACCTCCGCTCCATCCCACACGAAGCCCGACCGCTACACTCCCGCAGACTGAGCCCTATACATACTCCCCGCTGCACTGGGATCTCGCTGCTGCCGACGTCGACCGTTGTCGCTGACGCTCACCGGCTACTCATCGTGCTTAGCCTCCACTGAGATCCGTGGCAAAGGTCGGTGGGTAGGAAGCACGCCGGCACTCTGTCGAGGTATATATACTTTGTCACCACATCCCTGGCAATACATGAGGAACTAATAAGGTAATGTGAGATGGACTTTTAATGCTAGAAGTGCTGATGAAGAAAATGGAGGTGGATGGCGAGGAGCAAGGAGAAAATGTTGAGAGGGAGGTCAAGTAGACACGACGACAATCGAGAAGAAAAGAAGTGTGAGAGGATTGCAAATTTTTCGCTATATGCATGGAAACTATAAGCCGACATGTTCAACACACATTTGTTGTAAGAACGGGAACCTAACTTTTAGTTTGCCAAAAATCAAGGTGATTGTATACATTGAGTGTTATTCGAGTCAACATTGATGACCTAAACTTCTGTTTCCATTCGAAGCAGACCACTTACTAAAATATAAATTCTCAAATGAGCTCAATGAGCATCGGTTGCCTCAAAAAGAAAGGCTTAAGTTTTCATATTTTTATTCAGTTTTGTTTAGGTTGGTTAGTTCAAAAACAGTGATGAGTTTTTGTGTGGATGATGTTTGTGCCATTTAGAAAAAAAGGCTCTTAAGTTAATTTTTCTTCTTCATGTCTTGCTTCTGCACTGTGTCAGCATATATATATAGGACAAATGTTTTCTACAAGCAGTGGTAGTTACCACCACTTGCGATTTGTATGTTGTATGTAGTATCTATCGAAACCGAGAGTATGCATCGTGTAGTATGTAGTATATAACAATGATTAGGTAGTATATATACTAATTTTTAGGTAGTATGTATAATATTTTGAGTATGCTTTTTTTACGTACAAATATGTATGTATTTCACAAATATAACAAAAACTATGGACTCATATGCAATTTTTTCATATAACTTGCTTTGAAATATCTTAGATATAGTATATGAACATATTTAAAATAATAAGATAGTATATATAGTACCACATGGTAGTATATGAGATATGTGGGGTAATTACCACCGGGTGGTAGGATGAATTTTCCATAAGGTCCCATAAGGTCCGAATATTGATAGAAATTCCCATAAGGTCCTTTAAATATTGATAAGGTATTATCAATCATATGGGCAGGGAAGACCCCCTGTAAAAAAATTTTAATAATAATAATAATAATAATAAAAATAATAATAAAAATATTTATAAAATAAATAAATAATAATATTAAGCAATGTTGACAATGTGAGCACCTTGGCATGTATGTACGCATACACTGGCACAAGGTTTCTTGAAGGCAGAAGAAGCTCTCAAGGCTAATTACATGAAGATCTGTATGGCCGAAGAGCAAAGACTGGTACACAAAGACCAGCCAATTATTCACCGAGAGACAATGCCACGTGAAGAAAGCAAAGATTCCTGAAGATTGAAGCTTGTCGGCACTCTCTCGCACTTTTCTATATTATTAGAAGGACACGCGTATACCCTAGTAGGACACGTGTGCATGCTACCGTGTGTAAAATAAGTGAAGGAAGGCTCCCGAAGGCCACCTTGCAGCCACCCCTCGAGGCTATAAAAGGAGACGCTGGGCTCAAGAAGAGAACACAAGACACGGGAGAGCACGGAGCACTCAGAGCATCTAGACTCTCCACCAGAGCACCACTTCCTTCGTAGTCTAGCCACCACCACCACTACTACTAGAATAGCCAAGAAGGCGCTTAGTTCGCCAAGAGTTTGAAGGTAATTTCCTAGTTGTGTGTAATCCCTTCGGGGCCTCCCGAAAGGGAAAACCATATGTAAATTATGTTGTTGAAATGATGTAGTTTCTTGGTTTCACTTAGTGCTTTTATTTATGAATTTATGGGACGAGTTCTTATGCTAGGGATCCTATAGGAGAAACCTCTGCGTGTGTAGTTCTCTGTGTAGCCAGAGTGGCGTTTGAATGAGAAACTTGTGGCCGTAGAGAAGTGTTCCCTTCGGGTGGAACTGCCTGGGAAGATGATAGGAATTTACCCCATAAATTTGCAATTAAAACTGCTAAGTGAACGTAACTAGCTACATCTGATGCAACATAATGAAAAATATGGTGAGTACTGAGTAGGATTTTTACACCTTTGTGCACATCGTCGGACGAATTGTTGGCCTCGCCAGCCTCTAAATAGATCCTGCATTAAATATATAATCAAGTTAGAACGTGAAGGTAATCATATTGAATTAAATATTGTTGTGAATAGTGGAATACTATTCCAAATAGTGTATTCAATAGTAGAGCACTATTGTGAATAGTGCCCTACCTAGTGAATAGTAAATACTATTCAAGATAAAAAGGATACCTGTCTACCACTTCCACCTAATCCCAAATTAATCTAATCAAAATCTAGTCACATATAACTAAAGAATAATTAATATCCATATATTGTTGGTATCAGGTCCAGTGTTTAACCATTGAAAGGTTAAAATATTTAAACTTAGAACTTAGCGCAGGTAAAGTAATAAATACTAAAGAAAATCTAAATATAAGGTGTAGAGTAAATCCTTCTGAAGAGCATATCTGGCATTCATCTCATAGCCAGTTAAATACAGTCGTCGATTTGATATATAACTTTTACATATCTTGGGGGAAAAGACAAGATATTTTAGACCAAAAATTTGAAAGTTTATTCAAAGAATACCAAAAGCTTGCTGATAATTATTCAAGTTTGAATAATAAAATTGATCTAGCTTTACATAAGCTAGAGGAAGCAAAAGCAAGACAGAATATAGTTTGCAAGAATAACGATTATATTAAAGAAGAAGTGTTATCAATAGGCCGTTACTTAAGTAAAGGCAAAGAGTCACTCCCACGCACTGATACAAGACAAGATATACTTGAAATTAAAAGGTTGGTGCAAGAGGTTAAAACTTTGATTATCTCATAATTCTATGACCGAATATACTCAAGCATTAAACGAAGTAGCAAAATATCTGTCACCTCCTGTTGGATTCTCCGATCACGACTCCCCAAAGGAAGATTCCAAAGTAATAATAAGACAAAATAACACAATCATCCAACTACTAATTCAAGTATTAGATAAGCTAAAAAGTGTTCAAAGCAATAAAGAAATTGTGCTATCATCATCCGGAATAGTTTCCTCTACTAGAAATATTAATTCAGAAAAATGGATGTATCTAAAGGCTTCCTTAGAAGAGACAAAACCCTCCAATTAGTAAGGCAAGATTCAAGACCTCTAGCCATGAAGCATAGGCTATCATGCAAAGCTGATGATATTGATAGCATTGAAGAAGTTATTGATATACAAAGAGATTTAGAAAGATATCAGAAAGATACCCTAAGAAAAATAAAGCCGCAACAAGTATACCACATGGGAATGTTTGAAAGTAAGAGTGGTCTATACAGAATATCTCGAGAAGTAGAATTAAGCGTGTTAACACATCCAGTAGATTTAAGAATTGTAAGCAAAAATATTGAAAATGAATTAAAATATTGTGGTTACAAATATATTCACCAAGGCATGTATATCATAGGAGTCAAAGGTATGACAAGGAAGAAATTAGGTGCGAAGGTTTTAATAACATTATTAGATAGAAGATGGGAATCTGTAGATAAAGCAGCATTAGGATTTTTGGAAGGAGACATGAATGAAAATAGATTAATAACATATATAGCTCCAGATCTAATGATGCCCGTAAAAGAATTTATTGAAAAAATGAGTTTTGGTTTCCAAACTAAAGGTTATGAAGATTTTAAAGGAACAAATTTGCTAGTAAGCATAGAATTTATAGGAAGGCTCACTAATAGAAGTAGCTCCAGATATAGAGTGAATGTGAATGACGTAATTGATAGCATGCAATCAAAAGGTATTAAATTTATGAATCCTCTTAAAATTGGCTCTGAAGAAAGAGCAGGAGAAGAATGGAAGATAGGAGAATTAATAGAGAAAAAAGAATTAAAGCAACCTGAAAATTACATTAGCTATCAAAATTGTGAAGGAAGTAGCAGTATTCGATTTATGAACTATAAAGCTGCATCAATAGAAGACTCTGAATCATTTATGTCAGAATCAGAAATTAATGATGATAAGAATAAAGGCATATCTGAATATATGGAAAAGGCTAATTTAGATGATGAAATAATTCATTGGGAAAAGAAGCTAAAGCATATTGAATGGGAATATAGTCATTCTATGACAAAGGATTGGCCGAAAATTAGAGAAAGAGAGCTATTTATCATTCGAGAAATTGCAAGGTTAAAGAAACTAAAAAGCGACAAAATGTCTGTCACTAATAGTTCAAGCATGGAAGATAAAATTTTAGCATCCGCAGAAAGAAAAGCAAATGCGATCATTAATAAAAATTCTATCATTAATAATAATAAAGATAAAAATATTATTCAAAAAGAAGAAATTGTTAGTGAAGAAGAGCAATGGGATATCAATAATAAGTTATTATTAGAAAGTTATGAGGAAGAGGAGGAATTAATAAAAGAAATGTGGTTAGAAGATGAAAGATATGATGATTCAGAACAAAATAGTGATTTCTATAACTCACTAGATGATGTGGGACTACATAATTTAGACAATGCAATGGAAGCCATGGAAGTAGAAAGTAGTGGTAAAAGAAGAAGGGGATATGGTGAATCATCTGTAAAAAGAGAAGGAGAAAGAGAGAGACCTACCAGGACTGCTGGACAATGGCCTCCAGAAAAAGATGATTACCAGCCTACATATATCCCAGGACAATATAGATACATGGGTACTAAAAGAAGAGATTTTGAAAAACCAGTGCAATTCCAAAATTATAAAAATGATGGTGCTATATTAAACCTAGCAGCTCATGACCCAATAGATTGGCCGAATATAATCAGCATATGGAAAGGTTTAATAGTACAAAAATATATACAAAATCAGTATAGCATAGGCACTAAGGTAGAAGATATGTTAACATATCTTGAAACATTTTTAGGAGAATCTGTAAAAGTTCTTTGGGAACAATGGGTAGAATCATACCCTAGTCAATATGAAGAATTAAAAAGGGCAGGAAGTAACCCTAATAATTTTGCGAATGTTATCTCAAATATGATCATAGCAGAAGATCCTGAATTAGGACATACCTCATTGCAAAATGAAAGGTTAAGAGAAATAGAAAAATTAACATTAACTAGCTGGAAAGGTATTAAAGAGTTTTCCCAGCATTATTTGTATAATGCTACTACTGCTAAACAAGGTTTTAATGTAGGCGTAGTAGAAAGATATTTTAATAAGTTGCCTGATCCCCTAGGGTCAATAATATTTGAAGAATATAAAAAGGAAACGGCGGGAAACGTGGTAAACATATCTCAAGCTGTAACATTTGTTTTCAAACAATTAAGAAAGGTGTGTAGTAGTATTCAAGCCCAAAGATCTATGAAGAAATCAGATTATAATTTTTGCAATAACATAGTCCAAATACCACTTACATATGGAGAAGAAAGGCATAGGAAAAACAAATATTATAAACCACAAAGGAGAGATAATAGAAATTTTAGAACAAAGAAAAGATATTTCTTAAGAAGATCATACAATAGAGCCCCATTCTTGCATAAAAGAAATGTAAGAAGATACAATCCTAAGAAAACCTATGATAAAACATGCAGGTGTTTCATATGTAACTCACCAGATCATCTAAGTAGAACTTGCCCTAATAAAGACCAGAAAAGATACTCTAGCAAATATGAAGAACAAGAGAGGGTGTTAATTATAGATAGCGTTAATGAAAATATATTAGTATGTGATGATGAAATAAAAGACGATGAGTCAATATATTCAATTATAGAAACAGATGAAGTAGAAAATGAGGCTCCAGAATATGAATCAAGTGAAGATGAAATAGACCTAATAGATGATTTAGCCGGTTTAAAAATTGAAATGATGAACCAAGTAGATTGTGAACATGATTGGATTAGAGGAAAAGGTGATTATAACATAAAATGTGCTTTCTGTATATATTATCCAAGCCAAGATAATAGGTTTACATGTAGCTTGTGTTTAAAACAAGCATGTGCCTCATGTCTAAGAACCAATAATCAAAAGTGGAGACAAGAGATAGAATTGGAACCAGAAGAGCGAATATTATCCAGTAGGGTTAGAAATTTAGAAAATAGAATAAATAAGCTAGAAGCAGAGCTAGAAAAACTTAAAGATGAGTTAGAAAATAGTAAAGAGGAAAATGATAATGTTCCAAAAAACACAGAAATGAAAGAGCAAATGATAACAGTAAGGGATAAAAAAGGAGACAAATTAATACAATTGAAAGATGCAATTACTAGTTTTGGAAACAAATATATTGTTCGATTACCATTCAAAGAAGTGTTAGGAATAAGGATCCCAGTTAAGATTGTTCTGAAGCCAAATATTTCATATAAAGTACTAGCACTATTAGATACTGGTTGCACTAAAAATATCATCCATGATAAATATTTTATGAGATGTCCCGAAATAGTTGAAACTATAGATGATAATAAAGCTGAAGTATCTACCGATATGTCAGGAATAAAGAAGATCCATAACCAGCTAGCATATAATATTGAAGCTTACATAAATGGCACAAAATATATAATAGATGAAATTACAATAAGAGATTTGTCAGTAATAAATGATGACATGATAATAGGGTTAAGACTTTTACAACAATCTTTACAAACCACAATCATACATGAAGAGGGGGTAACATTTATTCCTTATCAAGATAATGTTCCATACATATCTGAAGTGCGAAAACAAAGAAAGTCCTTGCAAAATGTAGAAATATCTAATTTAGATGATGAATATAGCACAAGTCCAGATCCCCTTGAATTCTGTAAAGACGAAGAACTTAGTGAGACCATAGAAGAATATCATATAGAAAATACATGTACTGAATGCATTGGGTTGCAATCATTCTCTCCAAATTGGTATAGAGATATAAAATCCAAAAAGGATATAGATAAGATTGTGCAAAGACTAGAAAGCATACAAATTATTGGAGAAATGCCAATGAAACATTGGGATAAGAACTTTATAGTTTGCAAAATAAATATCATAAATCCAGATTATATAATTAAGTCAGGACCAATAGAAGCAACTCCTAAAGATATCGAAGAGTTCAAAATGCATATTGAAGAGTTATTAAAGTTAAAAGCTATAAGAGAAAGCAGAAGCCCTCATCGATCTGCTGCTTTTATAGTTAGAAATCATGCTGAAGAAGTTAGAGGTAAATCTAGAATGGTAATTAACTTTAAAAGGCTTAATGATAATACAGTTGACGATGCATACAACATACCTAATAAGCAGGAATGGATTAACAGAATACAAGGAAGTAAATATTTCTCCAAATTCGATTTAAAGGTAGGATTTTGGCAAGTAAAAATGGCTGAAGAATCTATTCCATGGACAGCATTTACTTGTCCACAAGGCCATTATGAATGGCTAGTAATGCCATTAGGCCTAAAGAATGCACCTGCACTATTTCAAAGAAAGATGCAAAATATATTTAATGAGAATCAAGCATTTATATTAGTATACGTAGATGATTTGTTAGTATTCTCAAAATCATACAAAGAGCATATAGCCCATCTTGAAGTGTTCTTTCGAAAGGTAGAACAAAATGGGCTCATATTATCTAAAAAGAAGATGGAGATTTGCAAAGAGAAAATAAATTTCCCTGGTCATGAAATAGGAGAAGGAAAAATATATCTACAAGAACATATTGCAAAGAAAATATTAGAGTTTCGTGATAATATGAGTGATAAAAAGGTTTTACAACAGTTCTTAGGAATTGTAAACTATGCGCGAAACTATATAGATAACTTAGCAAAGCTAGCAGTACCTTTATATGCTAAATTAAGAAAAAATGGTCAAAGATTCTTCAATTCTGAAGATATAAAACCCCTAGAATTGCCTCTAGAAGACAATTATTTTATAATTGAGACAGATGCATCTAAGGTAGGATGGGGTGCGATACTAAAACAAAAGCCCAATAAATACTCTCCAAAGGCAGACGAAAAAATATGCAGATATGCTTCAGGAAGTTACAAATTAAAGATGGTAAATAATATTAATAGAGAAATTCTTGCAGTTGTAAATGCAATAAATGCATTTAGGTTATATCTAGGATTTAAAGAATTTACAGTACGAACAGACTGTGAAGCCATATGCCGATATTACAATAAAATTAATAGTAAGAAAAGCTCAACCAGAAGATGGGTCTTATTTGAAGACACCATAGCTGGGAATGGTTATAAAGTTATTTTTGAGCATATTAAGGGGAAGGATAATACCTTACCTGACATATTTTCTCGTGCATCAAATTTGCAGGAATGAGGAAAGGATTATTCGCCAACAAGGATGAATATCTCTTCTTTGGAGAAGAAAATAGGCTGAAAATGTTTCAGCCAAATACATTCAATTTTAAGCCAAAATCCCATATTAAGCTCGATGAAGCTCAAAGATGCATATTGGATAACTTTTGGTTCCAATATACTCGCAAAAGAGAGGAACAAGGATATTTTTTATCAATTCTCAACAGTTTGGATGAATATTTTAATGAATTAAACAAAAATGTGCTAAAGCCAGCAAAGGTTGAAATACCAAAAGGAGAAACTCTATATCTTATATTTGATGGAAACAAACCTGGCATATATTTGGAATGGGAGAATATTATGATTGAAAAATTAGATGCAAAAAGAAATGGACAAGATTTAACATTCAAAAGATATTACAGTATAGATGAGGCCTTACTTTGGGCAAGGAAGGTATTAGGACCGGATTATTATATTGACCCAAAGGCTAAAAACTATATCCAAATGAAAAGAGGCATACCTGCTTCACCAACTCCCACAAAGGGGGAGGCATCAAGCTCAAACAATATAAAGAAAGAAGAATCCCCAAAATATAAGACATATCAAGAATGCCTTCTAAAGGGGCTTGACCCTTTAGACAGTGAATACATAGATCAAGAAATGGTTAAAAGGTTTGAAGAATTTTCAAAGATAATAAAGAAAGAATTAAAGGAGGAAATATTAAAAGAATTAAGGCAAGAAATGGATGAAAAATTTGAAGAAATAAAGAAAGAATGTGATGAAAAATATGATTTCAATCTGTTAAATGATGATGATCATATGGACATAGCAGGACATGGGCAGCGACCTGAATAAAGCCCAAACTGCATATATTGATATTGCTATCAATTATTCGGGCGCGGAGGACATATACCCGACCCGAATATTGATAGAAATTCCCATAAGGTCCTTTAAATATTGATAAGGTATTATCAATCATATGGGCAGGGAAGACCCCCTGTAAATAATAATAATAATAATAATAATAATAATAATAAAACTAAAAATATTTATAAAATAAATAAATAATAATATTAAGCAATGTTGACAATGTGAGCACCTTGGCATGTATGTACGCATACACTGGCACAAGGTTTCTTGAAGGCAGAAGAAGCTCTCAAGGCTAATTGCATGAAGATCTGTATGGCCGAAGAGCAAAGACTGGTACACAAAGACCAGCCAATTATTCACCGAGAGACAATGCCACGTGAAGAAAGCAAAGATTCCTGAAGATTGAAGCTTGTCGGCACTCTCTCGCACTTTTCTATATTATTAGAAGGACACGCGTATACCCTAGTAGGACACGTGTGCATGCTACCGTGTGTAAAATAAGTGAAGGAAGGCTCCCGAAGGCCACCTGGCAGCCACCCCTCGAGGCTATAAAAGGAGACGCTGGGCTCAAGAAGAGAACACAAGACACGGGAGAGCACGGAGCACTCAGAGCATCGAGACTCTCCACCAGAGCACCACTTCCTTCGTAGTCTAGCCACCACCACCACTACTACTAGAATAGCCAAGAAGGCGCTTAGTTCGCCAAGAGTTTGAAGGTAATTTCCTAGTTGTGTGTAATCCCTTCGGGGCCTCCCGAAAGGGAAAACCATATGTAAATTATGTTGTTGAAATGATGTAGTTTCTTGGTTTCACTTAGTGCTTTTATTTATGAATTTATGGGACGAGTTCTTATGCTAGGGATCCTATAGAAGAAACCTCTGCGTGTGTAGTTCTCTGTGTAGCCAGAGTGGCGTTTGAATGAGAACCTTGTGGCCGTAGAGAAGTGTTCCCTTCGGGTGGAACTGCCTGGGAAGACGATAGGAATTTACCCCATAAATTTGCAATTAAAACTGCTAAGTGAACGTAACTAGCTACATCTGATGCAACATAATGAAAAATATGATGAGTACTGAGTAGGATTTTTACACCTTTGTGCACATCGTCGGACGAATTGTTGGCCTCGCCAGCCTCTAAATAGATCCTGCATTAAATATATAATCAAGTTAGAACGTGAAGGTAATCATATTGAATTAAATATTGTTGTGAATAGTGGAATACTATTCCAAATAGTGTATTCAATAGTGGAGCACTATTGTGAATAGTGCCCTACCTAGTGAATAGTAAATACTATTCAAGATAAAAAGGATACCTGTCTACCACTTCCACCTAATCCCAAATTAATCTAATCAAAATCTAATCACATATTACTAAAGAATAATTAATCCAAGGTAATTGCCTTTGGCTCCTAGGTGCATATGCACCCATTGTCGAAATACACATTTTGAAAAGTTGAAAAATTCGGAACAAAAACCCCGCGTGTATATTCGGACATTTTATGTGTGTGCACAAGGTTTGAGTGAAAAACGACGTTTTTTGTGGCTTGTGTAAAAAAGACAATTTCTGATGCTTCATTCGAACTATTCACAAGGCATTTCTTTATCTTTTTTACACAAGCCACAAAAAACGTCGTTTTTCACCGAAACCTTGTGAACGCACATAAAATGCCCGGATATACACGTGGAATTTTTGTTCCGAATTTTTCAATTTTCGAAATGTGTATTTCGACAATGGGTGCATATGCACCTAGGAGCCAAAATGCCGCTCTCACTCACTCTCTCTCTCTCTCTCTCTCTCTCTCTATATATATATATATATATATATATATATATATATATATATATAGGGAAAATGCATCCTACTACCGGGTGTAGTTACACCCATTTATCATATACTACTATGTAGTAGTATATACTCTACTTTACTATTTTTACTATGTTCATATACTATATCTAAGATACTATAAAGCGAGTTATGTGAAAAAATTGCATGTGAGACCATGTTTTTATAATATTTGTCAAATACGTACATATTTGTACATAAAAATGAGTATGCTCAAAATGTACTACATACTTCCTAAAAAATAGTATATATACTACCTAAACATTCTTACATACTACATACTACATGTACATACTCTCCGATATGATAGATACTACCTAGAACGTATGAAACAAAACTGGAAGTAACTACACCCGGTAGTAGGAAAAATTTGTCCATATAAATAACATACAACAATAATGGGTCTCTATCCACCAGTGGACACTTGCAGTGTCACAGTCTACAAGAATCAGGCGCGGCGGGGAGGGGAATGAGAGAGGAGCGGTTGGGATTCACCATGGCATGGAGGGGAGGTTCCTGGGAGAGATGGCAATGGCGACACTGTTGCAGGGAAATGAGATGCATCGGCAATCGGTGGCTGGCTGGCTGGCTGTGTGAGAAGTAGGAGGCGGCTGTGAGGCGAGTGAGAGAGGAGTGCATGTTTTTTTCTCCGTCAAGAAAAGAAGAAAAGAGCAACTCTATGTGGTGACATCAATGTCACATGGTCTATCAAGTCGTTTTTAGGCTATTAGGCTTTTACTCTGCCACAATTGAATATCCACTACAATCAGGTTATGCTTTGGTATGGTGGGAACAATATTAAAAGGTATACACCCACTTGGGTGTAATTTATTTTAGCAAACGTATAGCAAGATGCCATTTGTATCCCAAAGAGGTTAGTGATACAAGGCTCCGATGCATGACCAAAGAAAAGAAAAAGAAATAAGGGATGATGATTGTAATTCTGCACCTTTGGAATAAAATTATCATTTACCCCACAAAAGAAGAAAAGAAATGATGAAGGTGTAGTGTGTGACTTTGCGACACTTGATCGCTCTAAGTCAATGGTCACTAGGACTGAAATAACCCACATACGAATGGGTCAGCTACATGGCTGGCACCAACAAAGAGTTGCAGTCCCTTCTGCACCTCCCGGGTGGATCCACCTACCCAGGATGCCAGACCAGCGGGCACACTGGCTCGATGCCTAGATGGCGGCACGAGAAGTTTTCAGGGGTTGAAGGAGGTGTGCCACGTCGTGGTAGGGAGAGAAGGGGGCTGGCAATGCCGTGGATGAGGGGGGAGCGACGGAGAGAGGAGCGGATGGGCTTCACCATGGCGTGGAGGGGTGGTTCTTGGGAGAGATGGCATCGACGATGTTGTGGCTGGGAGATGAGATGCGGCAATAATCGATGGTTGGCTGGCTATGCGGGAATAGTAGGAGGCGGCTATGCGGTGAGTGAGCAGAGGAATGACTACTTTTTTCTCCATCAAGAAAAGAAGAAAGGAGCAGCTTCTATGCGGTGACATCAATGTCACATAGTCTAGCAAGTTATTTTAAGGAAAACACCAACCAAATGATCTAGAAGTAGCCTACAATTTAAAGCTCACTAAAATCAGGATGTGACTTACATTGTACCACGGGAACGAAGCTAAAAACAACATTTCTCACATTGTACGTAAATTTAAACACATCAAGTAGATCTTAGTTTATAAAAGATAATTAGTTGGATCACTGCTCTGTGTGTACACATCATTCTATTAAGGTGTTTTTATCAACTCACATTACAAGTAAAGTGGATTTTCAATTACTTTTACGGGCTATCATTTCTGTCAGTCATGGCCCGTAGCAACGCACGGGCATTCTACTAGTAATGAATGTTCTCGAGTAAGAAAGTTTGTAGGTTAGGTATTTTTCTTGCCAAGTTTATTCAATATGCTAAAAAATTCTTAACAGGCTGAATTGATATTAGACTAAAATCTTGAGAATACTTGATGGGGACAAGGTGTGTATCTCTTGTACTAAAGGGCAGTTCGTACATCGTCTCGTTTCATTTTGTGAACACAAGTGAACGAAGACGTCCCCCCCAATCCCTCCTCCCACCGATGTTTTTCCAGAAAAATCCCACTTCACTAAAAAACTTCATTGGTTTTTCGTAGTGTGCCCACCTCAACCTCTCCAAGCTTTCATAAATATACCGACCCCTCCATATGTTACTGTTTGGATAGTTACTTAAGGGGGGAGTTAAGGTTCTGTGGCGAACAACGATGGATAGTTACTTCTTTCCACTCACATTCTCTGCAAACAAGGCTGGCCTAATTAGATATGGATTGTTCTGGGTTCTCTTGATGTTTTTCATTCTTTTTTATTTTTCATATTTTTCTTTCTTTTGGTATTTTTGTATTGTTTCTTTTTTTTCATTTTTGTTTGGTTTGATATTTTGGTTATTTTAGTTTTGACCTTCTTGGGTGTTTCATCAGTATGATGTTTCTTGGCACTAACTTCTCAAAACATTCACACGCAATTTTTTATTCACAAGTATATAAAATCTTATGGTAGTTTTGTTTCCTATACGAAGCAATCAATGGTGTGTCATGTGATGCAATTTAACATTTAAAAATACACATGTACATTTTCATGAATGTTAAAAATAGTCCAACATGTGTATTTTCTGGAATATTTTAATGACATATCAAAGTAATCGCATAAATTATATGAACATATATTTTGATATATTTCAACATTTTTTACATGCAGTGGGAAAAAGGAAAAGACGACAAAACTGAAATGTTACCCTGAGAAATCCTCCAGACGTTGCCTCAAGAAGGAATTGTCAATCATATGCTGATGTGGTCTGGTCTAACATAACAAGAAGATCAGATTTGGGATGTCAAAAAAAGAAGAAGATCAGATTTGGGATTATCGCCCTATATTGAAGGTGATTCGACATAAAGTTACGAGGACGTTTTTTAAAAGAACATATCTCCATAGCGCAAAAAAGGAATAAAGGTAACATACATAAATACATATTTAAGATATTCAAAACAATATACTCTCCTACGTGACATTGACAAAAGGAGCAAATACTTTCATGAAAATGCGCCCAAATAATTTGTTATTTGCCAGGATTTTTTTTGTAGCGTGCAAATCATAATATTTTTTGAACTTAAATTTACAGATCTGTCGTGGATATGTAGAAGTTCTCACATATTTTTTTTTTGAAACTTGGAAAATATCATTTTTGCTTTTTTGAAATAACAGGTTCCAAGGAGCCCATCCTTCATAAGTGCGCATTCGAGCTTCAAGCTAACACATCTTCAACGGATTCATACTCGAGGTTACCACCACTGAGGGGGTGTTTGGTTCAGGGACTTTTTAGTCCTAGAGACTAGAAAAAGTCCCTAAAAAGTCCCTAGGAACCAAACAGGAGGGACTTTTTCTACAGGGACTAGAAAAAGACTCTACTGGAGAGTCTTTTTTGATTAGTCCCTGGGACTAAAAAAAGTCCTACGACTTCTGAACCAAACACCCCCTGAAAAGTGAGCTTCAGCCAATACCTTCAACAATGATCCATAAATGCTGCCATCTATACATCCCGGCTAAGTGACTAATCATCATGTGCTCACACAAAACAAAGCGTGCATCAACTGAAGGTACATTACACTGAGAAGTTTGTCGAATACAAGATGACCACACCAATTTTTGCAAACACCTTTATGGACCACTATCATGCCACTCATCCGAGAGGGTGATAGCATTGGCCACGACCGTATGCCACCATAAATGCCAAAAGAGTCGCACCACCGAGATCCAAAGAAGTCAAGCCTTGAGCCTCACCAGGGATGATGACCAACGTCAATGGTTGCCACTTGGATGAGTGTCAGTAGATGGCCACTGCATGTTACTCCCTCCGTTCGGAATTACTTGTCTCGAAAATGGATGTATCTAGAACTAAAATACGTCTAGACACTAGTAGAAAACGGGCCAATGGTCCAGGCCGGCCCAGCCCATTAGTCCCGGTTCAATCCAGAACCGGGACCAATGGGGGCATCGGACCCGGTTCGTGAGCCCCGGGGGCCGGCCGGGCCACGTGGGCCATTTGTCCCGGTTCGTCTGGACCTATTGGTCCCGGTTGGTGGGACGAACCGGGACCAATGGTCCTCGCTCCTGGCCCAAAATCATTGGTCCCGGTTGGTGACTTGAACCGGGACCAATGGGCTTCCATTAGTCCCGGTTCGAGCCATCAACCGGGACTAAATGGTTGGTACCCGTTGCGACCAGAGTTTAGTCCCACCTCGCCAACCGAAGGGGAACGGGACCGGTTTATAAGCCCCTCCCTCTCTACCCTATTGAGCTCCTCCGAAAATGAAAATAGATGCGCTTATATAGGTAATTTAGCATAAATTCATACGGATTTCTCTTGAAATTCGTTATGAATTTAAGTTGAATTTCCTCTATAAGCGCATCTGTACTCATTTCTGAGTAGTTTTTTTCTTTTTCTGCTATATTTATTTTTTTCTTTTTATTTCTGAGTTGTAATAAGCCATTAAAACTAAGCATATATGCTCCTTTTTTAGTATAGTTAATCACAACTATTTTTTGCTTCTATTCATTTCTGAGTTGTTTTTTATATAGTTTTTTTCTTTTTGTGATATATTATTTTTTCTTTTTATTTCTGAGTTGTAATAAGCCATTAAAAATAAGCATATATGCTCCTTTTTTAGGATAGTTAATCACAACTATTTTTTGCTCTATTCATTTCTGAGTAGTTTTTTATATAGTTTTTTTCTTTTTCTGCTATATTATTTTTTCTTTTTATTTCTGAGTTGTAATAAGCCATTAAAAATAAGCATATATGCTCCTTTTTTAGTATAGTTAATCACAACTATTTTTTGCTCTATTCATTTCTGAGTAGTTATTTATATAGTTTTTTTCTTTTTCTGCTATATTATTTTTTCTTTTTATTTCTGAGTTGTAATAAGCCATTAAAAATAAACATATATGCTCCTTTTTTAGTATAGTTAATCACAACTATTTTTTGCTTCTATTCATTTCTGAGTAGTTTTCTATATAGTTTTTTTCTTTTTCTGCTATATTATTTTTTCTTTTTATTTCTGTGTTGTGATAAGCCATTAAAAATAAGCATATATGCTCCTTTTTTAGTACAGTTAATCACAACTATTTTCTTTTTATTTCTTCTATTTATTTCTGAGTGGTTTTTTATATATTTTTTCTTTTATGCTACATTTATTTTTTTTCTTTTTATTTCTGAGTTGTAATAAGTCATTAAAAATAAAAAAGAGGCGCAATGCTCGTTAATTTGCTTCAAGCCTTTTGGAATAGTGTCAACTGCACTGCACATAGCCCTGTGCAGTCTACCGTATTCCGCAAGACTTGAAGCTAACCAACGTGCAGGAGCATTGAGCCTCTTCGTCATTGTATCTGCACTCAGGGCTTATAAACAGCTGCGAGTGCCTCTCGCTTGGCGAGGTGGGACTAAAACAACAGCTGCAGGAAGAATCAACAAAAAAACAGCTGCAGAAGATAAAAAAGTAGTTAGACGGGTCCATTGGTACCGGTTGGTGGCACCAACCGGTACCAATGCCCCTCGTTGGTCCCGGTCGGTGGCTCCAACCGGGACCAATGCCCTTCTTTTGTCCCGGTTGGAGCCACCAACCGGGACCAAAGGTCTTCGTTTCCCGCCCTTTGGGCTGCTGAAAAGAGGCCATTGGTCCCGGTTGGAGGCTCCAACCGGGACTAAAGGAGGCATTGTTCCCGGTTTGTGCCACGAACCGGGACCAATGCCGTTGCTATATATACATCACTTAGCGTCCTCCTCTCCCGACTTCGATCTCTCCGGCCTCTCCTCCTCCGCCGTCGCCGCGTCCCCTGCCGCTACCTCGCCGTCGCCGCCCCGCCCCGACGCCATCGCCGCCCCGCCCCGCCCCGACGCCGTCGCCGCCCCGTGCCGCCCCGGCCGCCCCGCGCGCCGTCGCCGCCCGCCCCTGCAGCCGCCCCGGCCCGCGCGGCCTCGACGCCGTCGCCGCCCCGCGCCGCACCGAGCCGTCGCCGTCGCCCCTGTGAGTCTCTTTTTTTAATTTTTGTTAGATTTGTTTTTAGATTTTTTTGTAGTTCATATATTTTTTTGGTTAGATTAGATGTGTAGTAATTTAGATATGTAGTTAATGTAGATTGTGTAATTAATTTGTTCATATTATGTTAGATTTTTTTTGTTAGATTAGATGTGTAGTAATTTAGATATGTATTATATTATGTTAGATTTTTTTTGTTAGATTAGATGTGTAGTAATTTAGATATGTAGTTAATGTAGATTGTGTAATTAATTTGTTCATATTATGTTAATTTTTTTTTGTTAGATTAGATGTGTAGTAATTTAGATATGTATTATATTATGTTAGATTTTTTTTCTGTAAATACATTTTTTATGTTAGTTTTTTTATGTTAGATTTTTTTTCTGTTAGATTTGTTCATATTGTGCAATTTAGTTCTTTTTGTTAGATTAGATGTGTAGTAATTTAGATATGTATTATATTATGTTAGATTTTTTTCTGTAAATAGATTTTTTATGTTAGATTTTTTTATGTTAGATTTTTTTCTGTTAGATTTGTTCATATTGTGTAATTTAGATCTTTTTGTTAGATTAGATGTGTAGTAATTTAGATATGTATTATATTATGTGTAGTAATTTTAATGATTTTTTTGTTCATAGTATTTAGAAAAAGGAAAAAAAGAAGAAGTAGTTTATATATAGTTGAACTAGCTAGCTGATTTAATAAACTAATTTATTTTACTATATAATGAAGTAGTTTGTTTTTAGTAAGTAGACTGAGCTCCGCCGGGTTGGTATTGGGAGGTGCTACCTTCCGGGGGACGTAGGTTGGTGAGGAGGCAGCCCGTTGTTGACCCGATCCTTGTTTGGTGGCGGTCGCGTGGGCCAGTGACGGTGGTGAGGCATCCGGACAACGCGGAGGTGGTACGTCACCGTGTCAGCGAGGAGGACGAGCACGTCCATCGCTACATGGTTGCATTGGAGGGGAGGTTCGACAATACCTGGCAGGTTCTTCAGGGATCTCACTGGAGCTATGATCCTGTGATGGTTCCTTATCTTTGGGTGTCCACCGCCCGCGTCGATACCTGTTGGGCGCTACGGTTCTAGTTGTATTAGTGATAATATTCGATGATGTACGGACACCAAGAGATGATGTATAATTATTGAATGCATGCTAATTTGAATACTATATATACTTTATTTTGTGATTTGGTTTTGCTTATTGAATGCTCATATTGGATAAGTTCTCCTTCATTCCCGTGTGCTAGACAATTTGGTATAATAATGCATTCGGGAATGAAAGAGGAGCTACGTACGTACATCGATCATCGATAGTCAACCCGTGATTAATAATAATGATCTAGTTTAATATTTGAATTATGAACGTAGGCCGGAAATGTCGTACTCATCGGACGACGAAAATCGCCCGGGGGAGTGCGACTGGTGCCACGACGACCGAGGTATGTGCGACAGATTCATTGAGCTGGACGAAGATCGGCGCTGCAGCATTAAGCTCGAGGAGACTTGCGATGTTCATACGGTACGCAATGACGACAATAGTTTTTTTTCGTAATTAAGCACGACTTCAACTATTTTAACGTGTATTTTCCATCTTTTCCAATTCGACTAGCTTATCCCATGCTTTGCAAGACGCTATGTCTTGGAGAGGATGGATTTTGAAGACCATGAAAATTTCGAAACCAAAAAAATTATCCTAAGTACCGAACATGGTGTGGATTTTCAAGTAAAGTTGTACAATGCTCAGAGTGTAACCCATTTTGGTTGCAAAAATTAGGATGCATTTTGCAAGATGTATGGTCTTGATGAGGGTATGATTGTCACCATGGATCTTGGTGATCCTACAATCGAGTAAGAGACACCTTCGATTTGGGTCTTTGTGGATACACCTCCAGTTATTCCCTCATGTGAGCTAAACGTAGTTATTAAGTAATTTATATTGTTTATTTTAAAATATATAGTTGACAACTTATCTCCATTGACAGCTTATTTTCATTCTTCAAAGAATGTGCGGAAGATGGTAGACAGAACGTACTACACCGAAGGCTCCGAATTAACTTATCAGGAGAAAACACATCTGGTCGGATTTTGTACTGATCTTGAGAATTACAATATCTACAATCAAACTCCTCAACATTATAGTCAATATGTGCCACTAGTGCACGTGTTGAACTACGGTAACTACCATGGAGATACCTTGGTAAGATTATTTTTTACTATTACAACATCCGTGCATCTTTTTGCACACTTCTAAAACTAGTACATCATTGCTAACTACGAAGTTATTACTATGTTTTTCAACAGATAATCCCGAATGATTGTGTGCCTCATCTGATGTATACGCGTGGTAGTCTTCATGTTTTGAACATACGACCAGGTCGTCCTACGAATCTCAACTGTCCATACCGGGTTTCTAAAAGAAGTGGAGACGTAACAATCAAAGAATGGAAAAAATGTATGGACAGTTGTAAGGAGCTTCTTGGAAGCAATAAGCAGCGAAAGGCAAGAATTGGAGACAGGATGATCGTCATTCTTCATAATGGAGAGTCAGGGTCTATATTGTTTTATGCTATTTTACCTTCAGGGTGTTTAGGTCCTATACCTGATACTGATGATCATGTGCTAAGAACAATTATGTAGGGTTGGGTTCGATGACTATATATGAGGATGATGATCGTATGGCTTATTATTAATAACGAGTAGAAGTTGTATGATGATGCATGATTAGTAGGACTTTATTATATACATATATATGATGATGTATGATGCAAAGCATGCATGAGCATGTCATATCTGCGGGTGCAATGAACATAGCAGCAACGTTGATAAACCAAGGACGAAGATAAGAGAGGACACTTCTCTCTATTAGCTAGCTATAATAACAACCTAAAAATAACCTCCAAAACCCTTAAAGCAGCCACTTTTGTAAAAAAAAATTGAATTTTGGTCCCGGTTGGAGCCACCAACCGGGACCAAAGGCCCTCTGACTGGGCTCGGTGCACAGGACCACGTGGAGCCACATTGGTCCCGGTTCGTGTTTGAACCGGGACTAATGGGTGGTGGCATTAGTAACGACCCATTAGTCCCGGTTCATGAATCGGGACTAAAGGCCCTTACGAACCGGGACTAATGGGTGCTTTTCTACTACAAGTAATTTCGAACGGAGGGAGTACAGTCGTTTGGAGAAGAGCACCACCATTACCTATTCTGACATCTTCAAAATCGACCAAGCTGTACGTGATCATAGTCGGTTTTGGATAGTCAACCACGTGAAACACCAACATTTTGATTAGGACAAGGCAGACAAGACCATACTGGACAGTGGTACAACCCCTTGGTTCTTTGATTGAGCCCAAGAACAGTGCCCAGGAAAGGCACTAGATAATTGCAGTAACGTGGGACACGATTGCTTTTATGCCAAAATTTGGCAAATGCCAATACTGCCTGGGAAAGCCAATAGATGATTGCAGAAATGTAGGACACGATTGGTTTGATGCCAAAAGTTGGTGTGTCAAAATTTGGCAAATGCAATATATTGGCTAGTCACCATTTGGTTACCAGTTTTTCTTGCCAACCTCAAAAAAAGTTGCCAAATTTTGGGAATTTTAATTTTTCCTAATTTTGCTTACCAAATATTGGCAATACCAAGTTTGGCATCAAACCAATCTGTCTCGTAAACCGAATACATTACACACAACAGAATTGCTATTTCACATCTAGATGTGAAATACTTATCTCACATCTAAGTTTAGAACCGCTAGATCTTCTCTGTCTTTAATATTCGTGCAACTTTACCGTCTTGCTAGATAAAACTTACTTATGTCTCATCTAAGTTGTGGACCACATGATTTTTTGTTTCCAAATTCGTGCAAAACCTTTGAACCGTGATGATTTGTTTGTCCATGTCGCTATTTTTGTTGGGTTGTACGTGGGCTGCATTGTCTTGCTTTTCCCTCTTCATTTTCTATGCGTGAAGCGATCACGCTGGACACTTGTTTTTTTTGGCATGGTAATATGTTTCTGATTCATATCATAAAGATTAAAGTATAAGTCACATAAAGACTGACATGACAAAACTGAAAAGACAACAGAATGTCTACGAGCTTGACACCAACGTCCACCACCTGCCTCTGGCACCACCATAGCAGCCACCGAAAGAAAAAATGACGGGTCACCTTAAACCATAGCAGCCACTTGTATTATTTTCCTTTTGCAACAAAGCGTCTATCCCGTACATAAGGGTCTACCTTTTTATACGTACGTGACTCCTCATGTCCTGATTTTGGGCTAGAAGTTATTGACTGTGTTTTTTTCTCTTTGATTTTTTGATGATTTGTTTCTCAAATTACAATTTATTTAGTTCATTTTCCTTTTTATTTCTTACTTCTTTTTTAAAAGTTCATGATCTTTTTGTTTTTTTACTTTTATTTTAAATATCCCTATTTTAAATTTTTTTATTTCAGATTTGCTAATTCATATGTAGATATTTTTAGCTATCTCACACCTAAGATGTTTACCTCACAATCAAACATGTATGTTTCATGCAAACATGTTTTGTTCACATGCATGTGCCTTGTGTTGCGCTGGTGTTTGTGTTGTCGCTCCGTTTTTTCTGTCATGCCGGTGGCCGTTTTTCTTGTTGTCTCCCATATTTGCGCTGGTGTGAGTATATGGGCCTCTGTTTCACATAGAATGTGACTCATAGGACGAGATTTAGCAATATCTCATCTAAGTTTTCAAACGTATGGTATCTTGTTGCTGATTAGTTTTGTGCAACGTTTTGATCTGCATCATGTTTTCGACCCCATTTGTGTCTTGCATCAGTTGTTGGCTGGTTATGTGTCGTCACACACTAGCTCCATTTCACGCTCACATCTGTTGTCTGTTGTCTTAGTTTTCACTTTGTGTGGGCTATAAATTCTTTTACTCTATGTTGTGGGTGCGGTTCCGTTTTTGTATAGAGTAACATGTCTCATCACTCTCTCTGTCTCTTTCCTCCCGTTGAGTTGCGGATTAGTTTTTGATTTTTCTTTTTTCCTTTTATTTTTCATTTCCTTTTTCTTCTTTAGTTTTGTGTACCTTTCCCAGTTACAAGTCCATCTTTGACTCACATTTGGGCTCGTAGATTTTTTAATTCTAGTTGTAAGCCCACCCTTGACTCATAGTTAGGCTTGCGGTTTGTTTTTCAACCCAGTTGCAAGTCAACCCTCAATTGGCAACTTGACATGTTGTTTGTAGTTGTCCCATTTGCAAGTCCATCCACGACTCTCAAACTCGTATCATAGTTTTCTGTAATTGTCCCAGTTGCCAGTCCACCCTCGACTCGTAGTTCGTATCATAGTTTTGTACTTTGTTTCAGTTGCAAGTACACACCTTTAGCTCGCAACTAGGCATGTAGTTTGTTTTATCCTAGTTGCAAGCCCACCCTTGACTTGTAACTCATGTGTTTTACTTTTCATTCCAGTTGCAGGTCCTTGCCTCGCAGCTGGGCGCCTAGGCCCGTAGTTTGTTTCATACCAGTTGCAGGTCGACCCTTGTCTCGCAACTTAGGTCGTATTTTCGTAGTTGTCCTAGTTGCAAGTCCACTATCGACTCGCAAATGGGCTCGTACTTGCCCAATTTGCACGATCATCCTCTACTCACAACTAGAGCATGTGTTTTGTTTTTCTTCCCAGTTGCAAGTCCACCCTTTAATCACAAGTAGGCCCATAGTTTTGTTTCATCCCAGTTGCAAGTCGACACTTAAATCGTAACTGGGCTCGTAGTTTCGTGGTTGTCCAAGTTGCAAGTGCATCCTCGACTCGCAACTGGGTTCATAGTTGTCCAAGTTGCAAGCCCACTGTCGACTTGCAACTAGAGCTTGTGTTTTGTTTTTCATCCCGGTTGAAAGTCCACCCTTGACTCACAAGAGTCACAACTGGGCCCATAGTTTTCTTTCATCCTAGTTGCAAGTCGACACTTGAATCACAAATGGGCTCGTAGTTTCATAGGTTGTCCAATAGCAAGTCCACCATCAACTCGCAAATCGGATCGTACTTGTCCCAGTTGCAAGTCCATCATCGACTAGGAACTCGGCATATGTTTCTTTCATCCCAGTTGCAAGTCCATGCTCGACTCGCAATTGGGCTCATAATTTGTTATTGTCCCAGTTCCAAGTCCACCCTCGATTCGCAGATGGTATCACAATTTTGTGCAGTTGTACTAATTGCAAATTCGCCTCGCAATGGGCCCGTATTTTGTTTCATCCAAGTTGTAAGGACTCACAACTAGTCTCGTAGTTTCATAGTTGTCCCAGTTGTAAGGCACATAGTTTTGTTGTTGTCCCAGTTGCAAGTCAACCCTTCGATTGGCAATTGGGCCTGTAGCTTGTTTTCATCCTAGTTTCAAATCCACCCTCGACTTGCAACTCGGAATTTAGTTTGATGTTCATCCCAGTAGCAAGTCCGTCATCGGGTCGCAACTAGGCTCACAGTTGTCCATTTGCAAGTCCATCATCTACTTGAAACTAGTCTCGTAGTTTTGTGTAGTTATCCCAGTTGCAAGTCCATGATCAACACGCAACTGGGATTATAATTTGTTTTTCATCCCAATTGCAAGTCCACTCTCGACTCGCAACTAGGTTCACAGTTGTCCCAGTCGCAAGTCCACCTCAACTCGCAGCTATTCATAATTTTGTGTGGTTGTCCCAGTTGCACATCGACCATCGATTCGCAATCGGAGTTTACTTTCATGCCAGTTGCAAGCCTACCCTCAACTCGGAAATGGGCTCAAAGATTTTTTTCTCTTCTCAGTTTGCAAGTCAACCCTCGGCTTACTACTAGCAGCAACCCTTTTTTGTTCTGATCCTACTTGCAAGCCAAACATATACTTGCAATCGAGCTTTTTTAACCTTATTTTGTTGCCACAGTTACAAGCCCACCCTTGTTTTTGCGAGTAGGCCATCCGTTTTTATTCTTCGCGCCCAGTTGCAAGTCCACCACCGACTTGCAATTGGGCTCCAAGTTTTATTCCCGCAATTACAATTCACATCAACTTGCAACTAGGGTGAGAAACAACGAATTTTTATCCCAGGTACAATTCCATTTTCAATACACAAAATGTGAGTTCGACCGTGACAGTTACTAGTCCAACTTATCTTTTTTGCCCGTTTTAGCTGCTCAACATTGCTTATTTTTTATTTTTTTCGGGCCCAACCAATTCTTTTTCAAGTGTTCCGGTAGCAAGCCAATCTTCGAACCATTTTTTTTTGAAAGATGCAACCAAGCCGGAGGGACACAAGTTTTTGTTATTTTCTTGAAAAACTCCTCCTTTATATGATTTTTAGTTCCCAGCCCATTGAGTTAGTTCCCCACCTTTTTTTGAAACCTCCTAGTTGTATACGACTTTTCAAAATGTTCCCATTTTCATATTTGTTCATATTTTTAAAAAGTGTCCAGAATTTTAAATATCATTTGATTTTTTTGTTATTTTATAATTTCTTCACATTTCAAAATATTGTTCACATTTTGTCATTTATTGCATTACAAAAAATATTCGGCATATCAAAATTATTTCCCCTAGAAATGGCTTTTTAAAGCAAATGTGGCTACGATTATCAAACTGGGAAGTTTATCATTCAACGGCCATCTACTATCTCCATCACGTGGGAATCCTGCACTAGTACAGTATGATAAACTCAATAAGTTGATGACCTTTTTCTTGGACTTCAATAATTTGATGACTGGGGCCACAATTTCAGCACAACCATTACACCAATTGCCTGTGAAAAATGCTTACAACAACAGAAGCAGCCCAACGTCATGGACCACGTTGCCAAAAGACATGGACTGGAAGGACAAACAAAAAAGAAACGGGATGGTGGGGACAGAAACAGGACTACAAGGGCGTGTTTGGTTGCCTGCATGAGGCCCAACCAGGCCCGCGCGGGAAGGAAACTAGCTGTTTGGTTGACTGGATACACTGTTGGGCCCGCATAGTATGGAACTTAAAGCACCTCTAATCCTGGCTCGCTGGAAATGCTTAGATTGGCAGTTTCTTGCGAGTCAGGCCGAGTCGAGCGCAAGCGAGCGGACCCTTGCACGAGTGGAGACGCGAGGGATGCGGGGCGATTACCGGAGCGCCGCCATTGTCACAGGCGTGCATGGCGGTGCTGTTTGTTTATCTCTACTCCTAATGTCTCAGTTCGTAGTCTCCACTCATCGGTTAATTTTCGTCCCAACACGCCTGGTTAATTTTCGTCCTCGTTCCCACCTCCAACAAACCAGAGACCCCGCCGTGGTTCCAGCTCGCACACGTTGTTCCTACACGGTGGAACGAAAAAAAAACCCTTCGAAAAAAGTCTACGAAATAAACCTACGAAAAAAAAATCGCCCCAAAGGAATTGGTCTCACGTACGAGCCATTCCTCCTTCGCCGCCGCCGCACGTACGAGGAATTGGTCACACAGAAATCGGTCGCACGCACGAGGCATGCGCCCCTCCATACGTCGGCGCCGCCGACGTTCACTTCGCCGCCGATACATCCCTTCGCCGCTGCCGCCCGTTCCCTTCGCCTCCGTCCCACGGCGATCCCCATATGCTGCGCTGTTCTCGTTGAGGATTCAGTACCCGCGGATCTTACAGAAGCCGTCGCCGATCGCGTCAGGATCCGCGGCCTACCGGTTCCAGGCGCCGCCTCTGCTCGCGCTAGGCTTGGGCGCCGATCGCCGACAGGATCCGACGCCGAAACTACAGCAGGATCCCCGCGAGCTACCCGTTCCAGGCGCCTCCTCCCATCGCGCCAGGATCGACCGCCGATCGCTGACAGGATCCGGCGCCGTTTGCGGAATTTTTACAGCAGGTAAAAAACAGATGATCCATTACAAAGTTTTTACAGAAATGATCGTTACTTATTATCAGCATGAAAGTCTAGCCTCAATACACAAAATCTGGCTGCAGTTGTTAGTAAGCAGCTGGTATGGAATGATTTCTGCATACAGTTCATGTACCTACAGTTGATATAAAATAAACAAGACTAAACGGCCATATATCAAAAGTGAAGTGGTGCTGAAACATCGACTTGCCTGTTGGTTAGACTATACATGAACGTGCTAAGCATGATCGTCAAAGAAAACATTGTAAGCCTTGCCTTTCCCTGATGAAAATGAATAAGCTGCTGTTAATGTGTATGTGTATATGTGGTAAATAGCATAAAGGAAAAGTCTGCTCAGGAGAAGCTGATGTTAACTTGCCTGATCTTCTCTCTACTCATGAAATAAAGGAGTGTGTGTCCCCCTTGTGGCTATAGTCAATATAATTGATCCTGAAGCATCAAACAGCTGCTGTTAACTCACGAATACATTGAACATGCAATAGTCAATATATGTGCCTATGATAGAACAAAGTGAATGGTTCACATTGAAAGAGTTCGTTGTCACCATTAGCTTAGGTTAATGATAATGAGGTTATACTAATTTCTGCATACAGTTCATGTACCTACAGTTGATATAAAATAAACATGACTAAACGGCCATATAAAAGTTAAGTGGTGCTGAATAGGTATTGGGGCTGAAACATCGAGTTGCCTGTTTGTTAGACTATACCTGAACGTGCTAAGCAGTATCGTCAAAGAAAACATTGTAAGCCTTGCCTTTCCCTGATGAAAATGAATAAGCTGCTGTTAATGTGTATACATGGAAAATAGCATAAAGGAAAAGTCTGCTCATGAGAAGCTGCTGTTAACTTGCCTGATCTTCTCTCTACTCATGAAATAAAGGAGTGTGTGTCCCCCTTGTGTCTATAGTCAATATAATTGATCCTGAAGCATCGAATATCTGCTGTTAACTCACGAATACATTGAGCATGCAATAGATATATGTGCCTATGATAGAACAAAGTGAATTGTTCACATTGAAAGAGTTCGTTGTCACCATTAGCTGAGGTTAAATATTTAGAGGTAGAACAATACTGGTACTTTAGATTTCCAAACAGTCATAATGGGAAGATTTTTAAACACCCATACTATATTTATTCTATGTTCACACTGAAATGGTGGTGGTTCTTGAAATTGCTTGTCATCTGGGGGTCACAAAACAGCAACACAGATTCATACCTTTTCAGAATTATATCTGTGCTAGAAATTTGTGCCTTCTAAATAATGCATCTGACAAGAACATAAAATTGGGTTCACTTAAAGGGGGTAAATTGGTTGTATTTGGACAGTAGCAGGAAAAGACTTGCACTCTTCTGAAAAAAAATCTATGCATGTCTCTCTGCAATGGAATCTACAAGTTGTGCATCCTTTCTAACTTCTCATCAACACTGGGAGGGAGCAATTTGTCAGGTAATGTATGTTTCAGATGCTCCAACACTGAGATTAAAACATCATCTAATACTTTCTAAACAATGAAGTACATTTTGCATCAAAAATCTTTTCTGCTTACAATGCTTACAGTGCTGGAAAAGAGGTTAGAAGGGCGCTTACATGGTACATTAATAAGATGTACATCCAATAGTCTTCCTGCACCTGCATGCATTTAAGATCGAGACATGCCAACTATATGTACACACGTACTATTTCAAATACAAATGTACAACCATTCCAGTTTGAGACACACACTAGTGCAGAACCGGGCAATAGCACCGGTTCGTAAGGCCCTTTAGTGCCGGTTCCATAACCGGCACTAAAGTGTGGGCACTAAAGCCCCCCCCCCCCCCCTTTTAGTACCGGTTCAGCACGAACCGCTACTAAAGGGCAACCACGTAGCACGAGCCAGCTCCGGGGGCCTGGAGCCCTTTAGTACCGGTTGGTAAGACCAACCGGTACTATAAGGTTTGGGGGTTTTTTAGTTTTATGATTTCTTTTTCATTTAATTTTGTGTTTCCATTTTCATTCTTTTTCGTTTGCTGGTATTTTACGATACTATACATTGTACACGTTATATATATATTAATTAATTCACACATACACACATGTATAGCTATATACAATTTCTCCTACATATGCATGTTGCCTTCGGAGCCAGTGGCATTAGCCTAATTGGTGCCTTCGGAGCACGATGACAATCGAAGTGCTTCATGGTAGCGGGTAATAGTATTCTCCCTTCGGATTTATAACCTGGTCGAGCAAAAATCCCGCTATTTCCTCTTGAAGTGCTTCTACACGCTCCGTTTCTAGGAGCTTCTCCCGCACCTCTTTGAACTGTTAAGAAGGAGATCAATATGCATGTGTATTAGTTGTGTGACTAGATATCGATAATGGTGTAAAAATTGTGAATAGTGTTCTGACAAGCGTACCCATTTCTGTCTTTGAGATCTGCTCCTTTCGGACGCCATCATGCGAATGTTCTCGCAAACGCAGAATGCACACAGATCAGTCCCCTGCGCCTGCTTTAGGGCCTTTACGAGAATGGAATTTGATCAGATAATAATTAATCAAGCATGATAATTAAAGAGATGACAGCTAGCTAGCTAGCTAGTACTACTTAATTACTTACCTTGGGTCGAAACCATTTAAGCTTTTTTTTCCATTCGCCTTCGTGACGCTGATGAACCTTGCCCAAGCCCTGCCCGCCGACAAAGAAAATGAATAAAGGGGTTATTAAATAGTTCATATCATGAAATGACGAACTAAATAGGCCGAGATATATAGTTAATAATGATTGAAATTACCTGTTGACTATCCCAAACAAGATGTTATAGTCAGTATTTGCTTTGAGTAGTGAGTCCAGTATTTCAACTGTTCCGACGTCAACTTTAATGATACACAAGATCCAGTGAAATCTGCATGCACACACGTTTGCATGTCTTAATTAAGCGGGCATATGTAAGAAAAACATGTAGCTAGCTAGTAGGCAAAAATAGAGAATTTGTAGTACAAGACAGTGTGACTCACTGAAAGTTGTAAGGAAGTAGTATATCTTCATTGTATTTGAGGCGCTTCAAGAACTCTACCATGTTGTCCTCTACGTCCTTTTCATGATGTGGATTTATTAGCCATGTGTATTCATTAACGGTGTTTGGGTCAATGAACCCAATGCCAAAGCGTCCACCTTTTGTCATTTCATACATCTTCATCCTGCATAATACCACAGAAAAGAATATAGTGAGGATAATTACAGGTAATGATTGATCAAAAGGATCACTACAGCTAGCTTGAGACTTAAATTACAGAAAGAAATCACTTACAGACAATAGCAACTGACGATAGATTTGTCGAGTGCGTCTTGATTGTATAACTGAAACAGTTCAGAATACTCAACGGACAGAGCTTTCTCATGGAAGTAATGCTCCTCCTTGACATTCACCATGAGGGACTCTCGATTGGAAATCTTGGTAATGTTCATGTACCATTGATGCAATTCATACATTTTCGTTGGGAGGTTCTTGACCTTGTCTGGCTCGACCAAAGGTTGGCCCCGGACATATTTTCGTTTTATTTCATCCTCTGTAAGCACAGGCATGGGCTTGATCTCGAGAGTTGTCCAACAGTGATGTTGAGAACTTTAGCCTGCATTATATGGTCCTTGGTTATTACCACATTGCCCACCTCGGGAACGTAAACTGTTGCCCACAATAATATTGGGCGCGCGTACTGTCACGTGTTGTTGGCACAACAAGCGAGGGGATCGATTGCGCCGCCTGTTCTCCCAGCTGGGGAATGGTTTTCTCGCATTTTTTGACAACTGCTTGTTGTTTGCTCGATCCCGAGCTCGCCTCCTTACGTAGACGTGCTCGATTTAACTTCCTGATGTGGCGCTCATAGTCTGTGTCAACAGGCTTGGGAGCTGGTGGTTGAGGCATACGAATGAAGTGGTCAATCGTTTCCTCAGGCACTTTCTCCCTTGGCCGCGGTGGCGGTTTCGGTGCAAAATGGGCTTCCACCTCGGCCTTCGATATGGCTGCGTTTTCCTCCTCGGACTTGTCATAAGGCCTCTGCGGAAGAGGCGTGAGGCTTGGACCATATTTATATCGCTTGCCTCCGCCTGTACTTCCTGTACTACCTCGACTCGTACCGCTACGCACCATAGCTGCGGGGTGTCTCTTCTGCGATTGCTGAGGCGGCGGAGACGGCTGACGGGGCTGAGTTGGACGAGGAGGAGTGGCCTGAAGCTATGCCGGACTTGGAGGAGGAGTGGCCTGAGGTTGTGCCGGACTTGGAGGAGGAGTGGACGTCTGACGCTGTGGCGGACTTCGAGGAGGAGTGGCCTGACACTTTGCCGGACTTGGAGGAGGAGTGGCCTGACACTTTGCCGGACTTGGTGGACTTGCAGGAGCGGTAGTCTGCTGACTCGGTGGCGGACTTCGACGAGGAGTCGGCTGACGCGGCGTCGGTGGCCTTCGAAAGATGATGCAATCCTTTTTCCATAGGATGATACGATGTTTGGCCTCTCCGAGAAAGTGCTCGTCGTCACCTCCAGGAATGTCAAGCTGTAGCTCCGAATATGGGTCCACCACCTCATCAACCAAGACACGAGCATAGCCCGCTGTAATCGGGTTGCAATGGAAGGTTGCCTCCGGGGGATTTGTAAAAACAACGGTGTCCGCCACCTTCATGGATATGTTCTTCATTTTGACGTGTAGCTCGCAGTTAGTGTTCTCCGTGATGTCATCCACGGGGTATCTACCCAGCATTGCGTCGTCCGGGGCGGAACCCACGCTGCTTCTCGGCATGGATGGGGCGGTGCTATCCAATGCTGGATCATCCGCTAGCTTTTGCAGCTGCTGAGACCCCCTTTGCTGGGTAAGTGAGTCGATCTGCTCCTGCTGCCGCTGGAATTTGACTGCCAATTCCGCTTGACTTGCTTCTAGCCCTTGAAGGCGTTCATAGTCCCGCTTCCTCTGCTCCTCCTCCATCTTCCTCTTCTTCTCCTCCGCAATCTTCTTTCTCGCACGGGTTCTGTAGTCGGTGTTCCAGTCTGAAAACCCCTCATACCACGGAATAGCGCCCTTGCCTCGTGTTCTTCCCGGGTGTTCACGATTTCCCAGGGCACGTGTAAGCTCGTCATTCTCTCTGTTGGGCTGGAACACCCCCGATCGTGCCTCTTCTATTGCAACAAGTATCACATCGTCGGCTCCCTTCAGACTTGCCTTCGTCGAAACATTGCCTGTCTTCGGGTCCAACTCCCCCCATGCGCATAGAACCAAGTCCTGCACCTGGGGGGCCAGCTCTTAGTAACCGGAGTGACACCTGCATCCTCCATCTCTTTCTCAGACTTATCCCACTTAGGCATTGCCACCGCATAGCCACCTGGCCCCAGCTTATGGAACTTATCCTTTTTTCGGCATTCTTCTTGTTTATTCTCGACCGTTCCTTAGCTAATTCCGAATCCTTGAATTTCACGAAATCGTCCCAATGAGCACGTTGGTTCTCTAGTGTTCCCTCGAATACTGGAGTCTTCCTTCCTCCCTTGACGTACTTGTCCCATTCACGATTCTTGTGGTTCTTGAATGCAACCGCCATCTTCCTAAGAGCAGCGTCCTTGACTTTCTGCACATCTGCTTCTGTGAAATGATCTGGTAGGGTGAAATGTTCCATGAGAGTATCCCAAAGCAGACCTTTTTGTCTGTTGTTGACAAAACTATCATTTGGACGTGGCTTTGCTGGCTCTCTCCATTCTTGAAGGGAGATCGGGAGTTGGTCCTTCACAAGAACTCCGCACTGACGAACGAACTTGTCCGCAATCTTCTTAGGCGCTAATGGTTCGCCATTAGGTCTGATTGCCTTGATATTGTACTTTACACCCTCCTTCAACTTTTTGTTCGAGCCTTGTTTCGTCCTTTTGCCTGAAGATTTGCTCGAACCGGATGGCTGAAAGAACAAAGATCGATTCGTTAATATATCTTCAAGTCATTTAAAACATGTGATGATCACCAGATGCCTGCTTATATAAATATATATACCTCGCTGGTCTTTGTTGTTTCAAGATCAACATTTTCTTCGTCATCATCATAATCATAGTTCATGACTTCATCAATTCGGTCGTCGCGATCGAATATCATATCACCCTCTCCGGTGATCATCATCTGGCCCGTGAGGATGGCGTATCATATCGAACATGGCCTGTTCTCCCTCTCTGCCGGTATTGTCCGCCATAGCTTTTATTTAACTAATCCAAAAGAAATATAAAACAATTTAGTATTCAAATTACATCGTCTCGAATAACAGATATAATCTCGAATACATAGTCTCGAATAATAGATATAATCTCGAAAACATCGTCTCGAATAATAGATATAATCTCGAATACATCGTCTCGAACAATAGATATAATCTCGAATACATCGTCTCGAATAATAGATATAATATCGAATACAAAATCTAGGACACTCGTGGTTCCTGCGGCGCGGGCGGTGGACACCCAAAGAGAAGGAACCCTCACAGGATCATAGCTAAAGTGAGACCCCTGAAGAAACTGCCCGGTATTGGAGAACCTGCCGCCCTCTAACGCAACCATGTAGCGATGGACGTGCTCGTCCTCCTCCCTGACACGGTGACGTACCACCTCCGGCTGGGCCGGCTCCCTCCGCACCGAAACTGGCCCACGCGAATGCCACCAAACGAGATCAGGGTCGACGACGGGACCCGGGGCCGGGTTCCTCATCAAGCGGCGCGCCCCTCCAGGCAGCACCTCCAAGTGCCAGCCCGGCGGAGCCCAGTCCCGGACATGGGTCAGCCGGACGTCGTCGCGGACATGTCGACGGCGAGGATGCGGGTCGGGCATCGTCGAGAACAAATACTAGCTATATGCCCGCAAAAAGTAACATTTTTTTAATGATTGGATTTTGATAACTAAAATTTCTAACATTTCTATATAACTAACATTTCTATAACATTTCTAACAATGCTATATATAACTAACATTTCTATAACATTTCTAATATTTCTATAACTAAAAAACAGAAAAAAAAAGCTATAACATTTCTATATATATAACTAACATTTTTATAACTATTTCTATAACTAAAAAGAAGAAAAATTTCTAACAATTCTAACTTTTTTATAACTATTTCTATAACTAAAAAACAGAAAAATTTCTAACAATTCTAACATTTCTAACTATTCTAACAATTCTAACATTTCTAACTATTTGTATAACTAAAAAATAAAAAATGTATGTGTGTGTGTGTGTGCGCGCTCACCGGCGAGGCGAGGGACGACGGGGGGCGGCGACGGGGGGCGCGCGGCGACGACGGGGATGACGACGACGGGGACAGGGACGGGGCGGCGACGACGGGGAAGGGGACGGACGGGCCGGGGCGGTGACGACGACGAGGACGTACAGGGCGGCGCCGACGACGGGGACGGGGACGTCGCGGGATGGGCCGGGACGGGGCGGTGGTGACGACGTGGACGACGGGGACGGGGACGACGGGGCGGCGACGACGGGGACGGGGCGGCGATGGGGGCGGCGACGAGGGATGGAGAAGTACGGGGGCGGCGGGCGACGGTACAGAGGAGAAGAAGCCAGATGAGAAACTGAAATTTTCGTAAGTGTTGTTTATATAGGATGGGCCTTTAGTATCGGTTTGTGCCACCAACCGGTACTAAAGGCCAGTTTTGGCCAGCCCAAGCGGCGGGAAGCGACCCCCTTTAGTACCGGGTGGTGGCACAAACCGGTACAAAAGGCCCCCTCTTTAGTATCGGTCTGTGCCACGACCCGGTACTAAAGGGGGTGCGCTGGCGCAGGTGCGGTGCGGCAAGTTTAGTCCCACCTCGCTAGCCGAGGGGCGACCGCACTGGTTTATAAACCCCCGTGCGGTCGCTCTCTCGAGCTCCTCTCCAAAGCAGGCCTACTGGGCCTACGTGTTCTTTGCTGCCCCGTGGGCCCACTTGGCCTTTGCGGGCCTGCATCCTGGCCCAATAGCAGGTTGGGTTTCTAGTCGTATGCAGGCCGCTCTGGCCTAGTAGGCGGGTTTTTTTTACTTTTTTTGCTTTATTTTTTTGTGTTGTTTTTTTGTGTATTTAGAGTTTCTTTGTGAATATTTTTGCTTTAGGTACAAAAAATTACAAACTTTCTGCTAGTGCCCGTAGTATTCAAATTTGAATAGTTTAAATTTTGAATTATTTGGAATTAGTGTGAATCACTAGTTTGTGAATAACTTAACTTTAAAAATCAGTAAAGGCATGAAAGAATTTGTTTGCACATAAAATTTCTTCGCTTTTCAAATGCCAAAACACATAACTACCCTAACTATTACAGAGATTCCCCTCTGGGTGTGAAACACAGAAGAAAGTGATGATAGTGAAGCCGATCACATCCCAGATCTTTGGGTGTGAAAATTTTTCTTCGCGTGTGTCCCTTTGTGCCGTAACCATGGAAAATCTTCATCATTTAACGGGATGCTCGGGTCAATATTCACTGTGAATGGAGCAATTTCATCAAACTTTTCATAATCTTCTGACTTGTCTGTCTTGTCATCCACTCCCACGATGTTTCTCTTCCCAGAAAGAACTATGTGCGGCTTTGGCTCATCGTACGATGCATTCGCTTCCTTATCTTTTCTTTTTCTTGGCTTGGTAGACAAGTCCTTCACATAGAAAACCTGTGCCACATCATTGGCTAGGACGAATGATTCGTCTGCATACGCAAGATTGTTGAGATCCACTGTTGTCATTCCGTACTGCGGGTCTTCCGTTACCCCGCCTCGTGTCATATTGACCCATTTGCACCAAAACAAAGGGACCTTTAAACCACGTCGATGGTCAAGTTCCCATATCTCCTGTATATAACCATAATATGTTTCCTTTCCCGTCTTGGTTTCTGCATCAAAGCGGACACCACTGTTTTGGTTGGTGCTCTTCTTATCTTGGGTGATCGTGTAAAATGTATTACCATTTATCTCGTACCCTTTGAAAGTCATTATATTCGAAGATGGTAACTGGGACAGCAAGTACAGGTCATCTTCAATAGAGGTGTCATGCATGGTACGTGTCTGCAACCAGCTGGCGAAACTCCTGGTTTGTTCATGTGTAATCCAGTCATCAGACCGCTCCGGGTGTTTGGAGCATAGCAAATTCTTGTGTTCATCCATATACGGAGCCACCAAGGCGGAATTCTGTAGAACTGTGTAGTGTGCTTTAGTGAGAGAATGTCTGTCCATACATATTATTTGTTCCCCTCCTAGCGTGCCTTTTCCATCCAGTCTGCCCTTATGCCGCGATTCAGGAACACCAATCGGCTTAAGGTCAGGAATAAAGTCAATACAAAACTCAATGACCTCCTCATTTTGATGCCCCTTGGAGATGCTTCCTTTTGGCCTAGCACGGTTATGAACATATTTCTTTAAGACTCCCATGAACCTCTCAAAGGGGAACATATTGTGTAGAAATACAGGTCCCAAAATGTTAATCTCTTCGCATAGGTGAACTAGGACGTGCATCATGATGTTGAAGATGGATGGTGGGAACACCAACTCGAAACTGACAAGACATTGCACCAAATCATTCTGTAACCTTGGTATGATTTCTGGATCGATTACCTTCTGAGAGATTGCATTGAGAAATGCACATAGCTTCACAATGGCTAATCGAACGTTTTCCGGTAGAAGCCCCCTCAATGCAACCGGAAGCAGTTGCGTCATAATCACGTGGCAGTCATGAGACTTTTGGTTCTGGAACTTTTTCTCTGCCATGTTTATTATTCCCTTTATATTCGACAAGAAGCCAGACGGTACCTTAATACGGAGCAGGCATTCAAAGAAGATTTCCTTCTCTTCTTTGGTAAGAGCGTAGCTTGCATGACCCTGATGTATGCCGTCTTCTCCGTGCATACGTTGCTGGTCCTCCCGTGCCTCAGGTGTATCTTTTGTCTTCCCATACACGCCCAAGAAGCCAAGCAGAGTCACGCAAAGATTCTTCGTCACGTGCATCACGTCGATTGCGGAGCGGACCTCTAGGTCTTTCCAATATGGCAGGTCCTAAAATATAGATTTCTTCTTCCACATGGGTCGCGTCCGTCAGCGTCCTTCGGAACAGGTTGTTCGCCAGGACCCTTTCCAAATATGACCTTCAAATCCTTGACCATATCATGTACATCAACACCAGTACGGTGGCGAGGCTTCGTTCGGTGATCGGCCTCACCTTTGAAATGCTTGCCTTTCTTTCTTACGAGATGCCTGCTCGGAAGAAATCGACGATGTCCCAGGTAAACATTCTTCTTACAACTATTCAAATATATACTGTCGGTATCATCCAAAAAGTGCGTGCATCCGCGGCATCCCTTGTTTGTCTGTCCTAAAAGGTTACTGAGAGCAGGCCAATCATTGATGGTCACGAACAGCAACACCTTTAGGTCAAATTCTTCCCCCATGTGCTCATCCCACGCACGTACACCTGTTCCATTCCACAGCTGTAAGAGTTCTTCAACTAATGGCCTTAGGTACACATCAATGTCGTTGCCGGGTTGCTTAGGGCCTTGGATGAGCACTGGCATCATAATGAACTTCCGCTTCATGCACAACCAAGGAGGAAGGTTATACAAACATAGAGTCACAGGCCAGGTGCTATGGTTGCTGCTCTGCTCCCCAAAAGGATTAATGCCATCTGCGCTTAGACCAAACCATACGCTCCTTGCGTCATCTACAAACTCCTTCCCGTACTTTCTTTCGATTTTTCTCCACTGCGACCCGTCAGTGGGTACTCTCAACTTTCCGTCTTTCTTACGGTCTTCTCTGTGCCATCGCATCACCTTGGCATGCTCTTTGTTTTGGAACAAACGTTTCAACCGTGGTATTATAGGAGAATACCACATCACCTTGGCAGGAATCTTCTTCCTGGGGCGCTCGCCCTCGACATCACCAGGGTCATCGCGGCTGATCTTATAGCGCAATGCACCACATACCGGGCAAGCGTTCAATTCCTCGTACTCACCGCGGTAGAAGATGCAATCATTAGGGCATGCATGTATCTTCTGCACCTCTAACCCTAGAGGGCAGACAGCCTTCTTTGCTTCGTACGTACTCTCGGGCAATTCGTTGTCCTTTGGAAGCATATCCTTTATCATTACCAGCAACTTTCCAAACCCCTTGTCAGATACACCATTCTCTGCCTTCCATTGCAGCAATTCCAGTGTGGTGCCCAGCTTTTTTTTGTCACCTACGCAATTCGGGTACAACAATTTTTTGTGATCATCTAACATGTGCTACAACTTCTTCTTCTCCAAATCACTTGCGCAGTTTCTCTTTGCATCGGCAATGGCCCGACCTAGATCATCAACGGGCTCATCTGATGCCTCTTCTTCAGCTTCTTCCCGCATTGCCGGCTCAGCTTCTTCCTGCATTACCGGCTCAGCTTCTTCCCCCATTGTTGTATCATCGTATTCAGGGAACCCATGGCCAGGATAGCTGTCGTTGTCCTCTTCTTCTTCATTGTCTTCCATCATAACCCCTCTTTCTCCGTGCTTGGTCCAAACATTATAGTGGGGCATGAAACCGGACTCAAACAAGTGGACGTGAATGGTTCTTGACATAGAGTAATTGTGACCATTCTTACAGCCAGCACATGGACAAGGCAAAAAATCATCCGCCCGCTTGTTTGCCTTAGCCGCAAGCAGAAAAGTATGCACGCCCTCAACGAACTGGGGAGAGCATCGGTCATCGTACATCCATTGCCGACTCATCTTCATTACACAACACCGAATAGACCAAATTAATACAAGTTCATACATAAAGTTCATACAACACTTAAATGCAACAAACAAATAACTCTCTAGCTAAAGCATTTAAATGCAACAACAAATGCGATCAAGATCGCAACTAAGGTAACAATTGATCCAACAGCATAATGATACCAAGCCTCACTATCGATGGCATATTTTCTAATCTTTCTAATCTTCAAGCGCATTTTCTCCATCCTGATCTTGTGATCATCGACGACATCGGCAACATGCAACTCCAATTCCATCTTCTCCCCCTCAATTCTTTTCAATTTCTCTTTCAAGTACTCGTTTTCTCTTTCAACTAAATTTAACCTCTCGACAATAGGGTCGGTTGGAATTTTCGGTTCACATACCTCCTAGATAAAAATATCTATGTCAACTTGATGGGCATAATTTGTCATAAACACGAAATGCAACAAATAGTTTTAAAAGAGAATATACCACATCCGAATCATAACAAGGACGAGGGCCGACGGGGACGGATATCAAAACCATGGCACTATGTATAACAAACAACGTACGGGTAAGATAATTATACGCGTAACTATATATCCAAATCACACAAACATCAATTTTTTATATAAAATTTCATGAACAAGAGGCTCACCACAAGGTGGTGCCGGCGACGGGACGGTGCGGGCGATCGACGGTGGTTACGACGGAGATTTAGAAGGCACTAAGTAAACCACACCTACATATGCAAACTAAGTGTTATTTTGACCTCAAATTGCATATAAATCAAATACTACCACATATAATTCCTTCCAAATTAATAAAACCCACAATTAATCACTATATAAACCAATGCAAGAGCTAATCTAGCAATGAGAGATGAAAGGACAAAGTTGCTAACCTTGGTGATCATTTGAATGGATGGGGGCCTGTAAATCTTGACAAATTTGGGGCAAATTTTGTGATGAACTCGAGAGGAAGAAGGGAAGAACAGAGGAGAGGGAGAGGGGAAAGGGGGAAGAACAGAGTGCGGGTGGACGAAGGGTTTATATAGGATGACCTTTAGTACCGGTTCGTGCCACGAATCGGTACTAAAGGTGCTGGAAGGGCGCCACTCTGACAACATCCTGCCACCACTTTCTTTAGTACCGGTTCGTGGCACGAACCGGTGCTAAAGGTTCGCCATGAACCGGTACTAAAGAGCTCCTCCCGCCTAGCCGTTGGAACCGGCACTAATGGACACATTAGTGCCGGTTCTGTTACAAACCGGGACTAATGTGTCTCACATTTGGCCCTTTTTTACTAGTGACAAACTATGACATGAAGCTGCAGGTATAATCTATATGTAGTTAGAATACTGACCCCACCCCATCAATTGTCATTTCATGTTAGGGAACTGACATTCCATAGGTGCGTATGGGGAATTCAAAAAGCAAGCCAGGTGAACGGCAACTAGAAGAGGACGTAACTACAAGGATCATGCAATCTATCAGATATTCCTACACCTACAAATGCGAGACGTGCATTTCTGATAGTGGCAACCTATATGCATAATGTGTTGCAGGACTTACCACTGCGGCAAATGTTGAAGAATACAATGCAAGCATCATACCCGTAGCTGAAAATGTTGACGATAGTTATACGACGGTTCTAGGTACTGAGACTGTGTGAAGATTGCTGAGAATGTTGCTTGCATGCTTTCTCGAGTATGCTCATTATTAACCCATGCTCATTGCACTACTGGAATCAGCTTCTTTGCCGTGGCGGACGGCAAAGGCATTGATCCCGGACGGCAAAGTCCTTTGCCGTCAGCTAGCGAACGACAAACCGTCCGGCTGAACACGTGCCAGCAAAGGCCTTCTTTGTCGTCCGCTTCGAAGAAACAGACGGCAAAGGATTGTGTTGTTCGCCATCCGAGGCCAGCAGATGGCAACGATAACGGACGGCGGCAATGTGGGATGAGAGCCGTTAGGGGGTTAACGGCGCTCTTTGCCGTTCGCTGACAGACGGCAAAGAGCTTAGCTAGGGCAGCACTGGGAAGCTGCCACGTGGCCAGCTATGCCGTCTGCCAGCAGACGGCATAGATGGCCCTATTTGCCAGGCCTATTTGGTCACTTTGCCGTCTTCTTGCAGACGACAAAATGACCAAATATCAGCCAGTGTTCCTAGTTTGCAAAGGTGACTGCCACGTGTCCTCTTTGCCGTCTGTTAGCGGACGGCAAAGCTCTTTGCCGTCCGCTAGCAGACGGCAAAGTGTCTACATATCCCCTGTTTTTTATTTAAATCCAATTAATTAGACATGGTTTCAAACACAGATATACATGCATACATATCCAACATTTCCAACGGTACGTCCAACAACATATTTGATCAAATCCAACAACATAGTTCAATAAAGTCCAACATATCCATATATACACAACCACAAACAAGTTTCCAACAACATATCCATATAGACATACATATCCAAACAAGTTTTCATAAACAACAAGGAAGCACAAGGAGAATAGTACACTCCATGAGTCCAAGCCTTCCTCATGTAAAGCAAATCTGCAAATTGGGAAAGATGAAAGTTAGAAGAAGAAGAAGAAGAAGAAGAAGAAGACTAGTTAGAAGAAGACTAGTTAGAAGGAGAAGAAGAAGAAGAAGAAGAAGAAGAAGAAGAAGAAGAAGATTTTTTCTTCTCTTTCCTTTTCTCCTATCCTCTTCTTTAATTATCTTCTTCTTCTTCTAACTAAGGTAAGTAAAAATGCTTTTATTGCTAAGCTAGGTAAAAATGCTAAGTGTAGGTCATTTTAGAGCTAAGCTAGGTAAATAGGTCATTTTGGAGCTTAGTAAGGTTATTATGTCATTTTCGAGGACAATAAGCTAAGTCTATATCATTTTGGACGTAACAAAGATTATCATGTCATTTTTGACCTAAGTATGCTAAGTATGTCACAAATGAACTGAATAAGCTAAGTATAGCTCATTTTTATCTAACTTAGCACTACTAGGAAAATGCATGCTAGTGGCGCACTGGTTTTGCCTTCTAATGGCGCACTACCAGTGCGCCACTGGCATCACGCCATTAGAATTAAATTCTAATGGCGCACTGCCGGTGCGCCATTAGTATCTGGTGTTCTAATGGCGCACCTCCTACTGCGCCATTACTATAGCCTGCAGTGCGGCATTAGAATGCCTCCCAGGGCCATATGTACAAATGTGCTATGGCATTCTAATGGCGCATCAGCTGTTAATGCGCCATTAGTGTGATGATCACAGTGCGCCATTAGTGTCTTTTTTGGTGCGCCATTAGTATGAATATTAGGTTTTATTTTTTTTTTTTTGATTTTCTGATTTTTGCACAGGTTATAAAATATATTATTGCATAGAATATAGACAGCAGCACACAGCAACATCAGATTCATCAAATACAATAGAAGATTAGTCTCCGAATACAATTCATCATATTAGTCTCCGGATTCAAAAGACCGGACAAAGATAAAACATTACAAGTCTCAAGACCGTGAGTATCGAGTTTGCCTTCACATTACAAGTCGATATCGATCATCTAAACTACCATCACATAGAAGAGAGCTGTGGTCATCACGATGAGCATCATCGCGATCAAACTGGTCTTCATCCGGTTCCTCCAACGCTCCCTCCTCTCTCCTGCTAGATAGCGGGCGTATCTAGATTCGGCCTCCGCCCTAGTGGTGTACCTTTTGTAACTATTACCGCTGAAACGGTGAACCTGTCTCCGACACTCCTCCTAGTCATCGTAGACTCCGGGAACCTTACCCTTGTACACGACATACGACGGCATCTCTATGCACAAGCCAAACAACAGACAATACATAAGCAATGTGTAAGTATGCAACAAAAGGATCGAAAGAGAAAAGCAAGACATTAATAGCACGATTCATGGTCCTACTAATAAAATAGCATCGATTACATCTAAGTTGAACAACCGTCCAAACCAAAGAGACATACGAATTCATTAAAAAGTTTAATTACAACATGAGCCAATCAATGTTTCAGAACTACACATCACTACTTTCGACTCGACTCATCGGACAGGAGCATGGATGAAGCCGCCGTCTGTCGCGATGGTCATGAAATCGCGGCCGTTGTCACCCTGCATTTGTAGCATTCCATCTATCTCACTGTTGGACGGTTGATTTCTGAGGAAGAACTGCCCCGACGTATGAAGGACATCTTGATGGATGATGTCCGCAAACTCCGACTGGATGCGAAAGAATTCTTGTCTGAGGTCCGCGTCCTAGACTGCCGACAAGCTCGCGGCCCAATCTTTGAGATTATCTGGTAGCAGAAGGTGATGATGGTCCCTTACGATCGCCCGCATGTGATGGAGGGCGTAGTAGGCATCCTTCTGACCGCCAGGCGGCTGCTTGACGCAGCAGAACTTCGTATTGTGTGAGAAGATGTGCTTGCCGTACTTACGAACTGTCCTGGTGAAGGTGCCTCCAGATTTGGCGTAGCCGGGGAGAACATCATCAAGAACTTTCTTCACATTTGTGTAGTCTATCATGGAGTTACGGTTCGGGTCGAAATACGTGGCCATGGAATATTTCGGGCTTAAGAGGATGAGTGTGCAATGTGTGTCACTGCACAGAACACGGAATGTTAGAAAAAAAAGAACGATTGAAATCTAAGAAATCATATGTTACGGGGCGGTTAAGGGATGACTTACTCGGGAAAGTAAGGCACAAGGAAGTTATCCTTATCTGTGTTTGCCAGAATGACGCCTTCGAGGTGTGAACTCGCAACTTGGCGGTCCCCAGCGCTGCTCAAGTGCTTGGCACGCATGTAGAAGGGGTCGACTATCACGATGTCCGGGGTATTGTCTCTAATGATCCGCATCTGCATGCTCAGCGAAAACAGCCGAACGAAGGTGTAGTGCAACGGATGAAGGTTAAACATAGCAAAGATGTCATCAAACCGCAGGACGATCATACCCCCGATGTCGCCATCCACAAAGCCCTTGCTCTCTGGCACCTTGGCCACGAAAACCGGGTATGCCACATCCTTCTCTCTGAGACGCTGCTTCTCCAAAATCAGAACACTGTCATGCAGACTCCGCATAGCACCGGTTGCAGCATTCAGCATATTTAGCGGTAGCATCGCCCTACCCGCCACATGCACCCTCCTCGAGATATCCTTAGGTGAAGGTGGCCCGTCCTGAGCACGGATCGAACTCGGTGCCGGCTGGCTCGCACCGGCGCCCTTGTTAGTCTTTCGTTTCCGGCCCTTCTTCTTGATCTCCTGTAATGGGACCGAGTTCTGCTCACAGACCGCCTTCTTCAGCGTGTTGGGGCTGATAATATTTCGCGCCTCAGCTATCTGAGGCTCGGTGAAGACGGGAGCTGGAGGCGTGTCCTAAGAACTGAACGCCAGACGACGCTTGTTGCAATTGGATTTCTCCGCCGTACCAGCTAGATCGCGGTGGTCTTGGCTGGGTTCTTGAGAAAGAGGCCCGCAGAAATCGTCAGCGTAGCCATGTTCGGCAAAGTACTTGTCAACTTTGGTAAATGTACCGTCGTCGTTGTCGTTGCCGTCCGGATCCTGTGCCATAGGGCTGTCCGGATCCTGTGCCATAGGGATGTCCGGTAGGTCCGGTAGCGTTGCTGCGTTCTTGCCATGGCTTGGCGCCGGCATGACTGGCGGTCTTGTCTGTGGGGTGGTGTCCCCCGCCCCCAAACGAATCTGGCTCTTCGGCCATAGCAGGGGCCAGTTTACGCAGGTGCCGAGGGTCATCTCATCTTCTTCGTCGGCCCCAGCGGGTCGAATCGGAGGTAACAACTCGTCGCAGCCTGGCAGCACCTGGACCACTTCAACCCTATACATTGTGGGTGGCATCGAATTACCGTGGAACATGGGGTTGCCCGGTTGAACGATTTTGCCCTTGGCGACATCGACCAACTCGGCGCCCACGAAGTGCAGAAGAGTGCAAGGAACGTCGGCGGTGCCCTGCGAAAACATGTGTAGGGCGTCAGGGATGCCCAGTCAAAGGCAAGGAGATGAAGTCAACGGCCGAGAGGCTTAGTTACCGTGATGCCGTCGAGCTCGGCTAATGTCGAGGCACCGCCAACGGCGGGCGTGCAACTGACGGAGGGGGCGCTTGCTGGCGAGGTGCCGGTCGGCGTACACCCGAGTGCATTAAGCTCCAATACCCGTGCCGGTGCCGGAGACACGAATACCGCCTCCATCGGAGACACCAATGGCGCCGCCGCCGGAGACACCAATGGCGCCGCCGCCGGAGACACCAATGGCGCCGCCGCCGGAGACACCAATGGCGCCGCCGCCGGAGACACCAATGGTGCCGCCGCCGCGCTGTGCGAGTTGCTGGCCGTGAAGCTGGGAACCGGGGGAGGCCCCTTTTGGCCGCCCGCAATCCACGTCGTCAGCCCATGAATCAACGTAGGCACCATGGCTTCGAGCTTCGTTCCCAGCTGTTGTTCCACTTGCTCTTGGACAAGCTCCGGAATCCGCGCCACTTGTGCCCTGAGTGCTTCAACCTCGCGCGTCTGGCTTTCCGAGCTGGCCTTTTTCTCCTTCCGCACACCAGCGGTATAGTATGACCCCCATTTTGTGGACAAGCCTTTGCCGGCCACACGACCAGCTGACGCCGGCTTATCGAGCTTATCCTTCTTTTTCATTACGTTCAACGCCCTATTTAAAGGGGTGTCGAAAGGGGAGCTCTTAGACGACCCCGCGCTACTGCTTTCATTGTCCTGCGAAAGGAACATGAGCCATTTAGAAATATTGGTGATTAATTAGAGTGCAACCATATGGAGCTAATTACGCGGGGGTGTATTCCTTACCAGAACAAGCTCAAGCGCCCTGGTCTTCGGATCCGTGGTAAGCTCCTTTGTTATCGGGTCCTCCTTGTACCGGGCCCTGACATAGTTCCTGGTCTGCTTGTCACCGCTGTATTTCTCGAAGCGGGGCGGTAGGCCTTGCTCGGCACGCTCTGCGTCCTCCTTGTCCCATATAGGCTCCGCCACTCTATAACCGCCGGGACCGAGTTTGTGTTCCCCTAAGTTCAACTCCCGCATTTCTTTCCCCCACTGACTTGATTCGGAGCTTGCGGGGCTCTGGCACTTGATCTTGAACTCCTTGTACTCATCTTCGCTCATCAAATGATATTTCGCCTTGATCTTGTCATAACTATCACCTTTATCAATCATTCTCTTCACCGTGCTTCTCCAAGTAGACAGGGCCGTGCTCATCTTCGTGAGGGCGGCATTGTTCACTCTATTCCCTGAGAGGCGTGTGTTTTCAAATTCGGCGGGGAACTTGTATCGTTCGTGCAGCTTCGTGAAGAGGAGGCTGCGCAAATTCCCTCGGTCCTTATGCCTAAGGTTCTCGGTGTTGATCGAGACAGTGTTCCGGAGAATGCACCCGAGCTGAACCGCGTACCCCTTGACTATATGTTTGGGCTCTGTTGGATTCCCGTCGGAGTCCACTTGAGTGAATTCCTCCTTGACGGTGCGGAGCGCATTCGGGCGCCGGTCCTTCCTTTGCTTCTTCGGTTGGCTGCCATCTGTGTGTGCGCCGCCATCATCAGTGGTGGCATCCTCGGCGGCACCATCAGTGGTGTCATCCCCGACGCCACTAGGGGTTGTGTAATCAGGATCGGTGTCTTCCGCGGCGTCATCATAGCGGTGAGGTTGTTGTTCCTCCAACTCTTGGGACATCTCCCAGAATTGCTTGCCGCCCGAACCACCGGCCTCATCGTTGTGGGCCATGTTTCTCTCTAAATAGGAAAAAAGTTTGGTCAAAAAGATGGTTATTGTCAAGGAACAAGATCATGATCTCATGATTTAGGGTTTGTCGACACCGAGGCACCCTAAAAGCCTAAGCTTTCATCATTTAGGTTCTCATCGACACCGAGGCATCCGGGGCAGCCAAGTTAAGTTTTCATCATTTAGGGTTTATCGATGCCGAGGCACCCTAGGTTGGGCCTAATCACTTGGCTCTATTGCCACCTATGTTGGGTTTATCATCTAGGGTTTATCGATGCTAAGGATAATTCTAAGTTGGGCCTAATCACTTGGCTCTATTGCCACCTATGATTTAATGCAGCAAGAATGGCAGGGCAGTTGATCCTACTTAACTAAGTACTAAGATAGCCCGGCCCATGCATTAGTCGCAAGTACCCCATATGTCCTATTTTTAGCAAAGTCATGCTAAAATTCACGGAAAATTTCAGCATGACCTTTGCTGAAAATAGGACATATGGAGTACCCGAATTTGCCGGAACGGAAGTTAATCGACATTCCGGAAAACTCAAGGGCCTCTCGGGGTACCTGCAAATTCATCACGACACAATGGTCGGAGACAAAACCCAGCAAACTAGCAAGATGATCATCATCCTTCATATACACTGGAGTACAATTAATGCTTTATAATGTTCCATCATCATTACAGAAAATTGACAATTGTCCATAACAGTTAACTGAAATGCAGTACTCACTAGATCTATCCATCTGATCTAACTAATTTTAAGATCTGAAAATCACTGCAGCAAATAAAAGAGAAAGAAACATGTTCTATAGATTTATATAAATTCTGTGTTCGCTTCAACTATTCATCAGTGGGAGGTTCACCATTCTGCCAACAACTATACATATAGTACATCCTGCCCAAAGATAGTTCAGTGGTTACATAGAACTAGAAGGATGCACCAGCTATGAAATTGTCTCAAGCCACTTTCAAGACTTCCAATTTCTTATTTCCTAATGCATAAATAATTTACTTAGTGCTTCATGTCATCTTGCCATACTGACAGCAAATTAAATGAGTCAGGACATATTTTTATAATGCACTAGAGCAGAAAAATACAACCAAAATCAAAATCACATAGGAAACAGAACACACTCCTTAGTCCTTATTGGATGGCTACTAAATCACTGGATATAGCAAAGACCAGGGTGATACTTCACATAGGAGCGGCACAGCAGCAGTAGCACAGCCAGCAGCGGCACAGCAGCAGTAGCACAGCCAGCAGCAGTAATGCAGTAGTAGTCAGCACATCGGCAAGCGGCGCAGCAACAAGCGACAGCAGCAGCGCAAGAGCAATAGCAGTGTGAGGAGCTGCGGCAACAACCAGTACAGGGCAGCAGCAGAGACAGCGAGCAGCGGCAGCAAGCACGCACGTACGCGGGAGCTCGGGACGGCGACTACGGCAACGAATCGAATAGGAAAAGGTGGGGATTAGGAAGATGGGCTCACAACGGTTCCAACGGAGGCGACGAGGAGGCCGGAGGTGGACCGGAGCCACGGAAAACGACGTCGGACGCCGGTGATGCACGGGACGGCTCTGCTCGATTTGAAGCTCTGAATGGATGAGGTCGACGATGGGGGTGGGGCGCGGGGGTGCGGGGGCGGCGGGGGTGGAGTCCGGCAGGGGTGGGGGCGCGGGGGCGCGGGGGCGGCGGGGGTGGGGGCGCGGGGGCGGCGGGGGTGGAGTCCGGCGGGGGTCGGGGCGGCGGCGGCGTCGGTTAGGTCGAGTGGGGGATCTGGCGAGGGAGGGAGAGAGGCCAGAGGGGAAGTGGAGGGAGGGAAGCTTTCTAATGGCGCACGACACAACGGTGCGCCATAAGTACAACTATTCTAATGGCGCACCACCCCTCAGTGCGCCATTAGAATTTTGTTTTAACCTAGCCTAGTAGCCATATCTACAGCCCAACCCTATCTACAACAGAACCCACCCACTAGCCCGACTGGTCAGCACGCAGCACACACACCAGGAGGTCCTGGGTTCGATTCCCAGGATCCCCAATATTTTTTTATGCATTTTAAATGGTGTTTTTTATATTTATTTGTGTTTAAATATGTTCAAACTTGTTTAAATCATAACAGTAATTTTTTTATGCATTTGAAATGCTGTTTTTTATATTTATTTGTGTTTAAATATGTTCAAACTTGTTTAAATTATAACAGTGTAATATTTTTTATAAAAATAGTAAAAAAAATTTAAAAATATGTTCAAAAAGTGCGGGTGAGGGGGGCCGGGCCGGTGCTCCTGCGGTGGAGCGGGGGAGGGTTGCGATGGGTGGAGATAGCGGGGGAGGGTGCGGGTGCGATCGAGATCGATGGAGGGGGATCGAGATCAAGATGGAGGGGGAATCGAGATCAAGTGTCCTCATGAATTCAAAAAGTGCCCATGAAATTTAAAAATATTCATGATATCAAAAAGTGCCCATGAAATACAATCGAGAAATGAAGACTACAATTTAAATACAATCGGTCTTAGCTAGCTATCTGTTCACAATCTTCTTGCCCTTCTTTTTCGCAAACGGAGTTCTTCTGTGGAACGGACGTCCTTTAGGTAGGGTGGTCCTGCTTCTTCTTGTGGTGTGTGCTGCTACTTCATCGTCGTCGTCATGTTCGATCTTCGGGTCGCCGTACTTGTCGAAGTCCTGCTCATTGGCTACTCCATCCATTCCGATGATCTTCCTTTTGCCTCTCCTCACGACAACACGACTGGGCTTTGGCGGGTCGGTAATGAAGAAGCATTGGTCCACTTGGGAAGCCAGTACCCATGGCTCATTTTTCACGGTGACGTTTGCGCCCGCGGTCTTGGATTTGGCTTCGGGTATAACCATGGTGGTGAAATGCCGGTCTTCTTTTATGACGTTTTTGGCCCATCTGACACGGAACATCGGGACCTTCTCTCCAGCGTAGCTCAGCTCCCAGATCTCCTCGATCCTTCCGTAGTATCTGTCCTTGTCGTTACCGGTGTAGGATTCCATCGTTACCCCGGAGTTCTGATAACCATCGCTCTTCATGTCCTTGTCCTCGGTGTAGAATGTGTAGCCGTTGATATCGTACGCCTCATAGGTCATCAGGTTGTGCTCGGCGCCCTGTGACAAGGCGAATATGAGTTGTTCTTCCGCGGAAGAATCCTCACGTAAAGGGTACGACAGAAGCTTCTGCTTGAACCAACGCGTGAAACATGAGTTGTGCTCTTTGAGTATATCTCCGTCCGTCCTCTGTTGGCCTCGGTCATTGTACGTCTTCTTGATAAAGGTTTTGTGCTCTACCACCCAAGGATCGACCACGTCGATGTGTTGTAGCGCGACTAGGTTTGCTCTTTCAAAGTCGGCGAGTCGACCCTCGAAGTCGACATGCATTTCGCGGCGACCCTCATGGTGACCCCATCCAGCGAGCCTGCCGAGGTGCCTCTTGACGGGCAGACCAACGGGGTTCTCGATGCCTAGATAATTTGTGCAGTAGGAGATGCACTCTTCGGTCAGAAAGCCCCTGGCTATGCTTCCCTCTGGACGTGACATGTTGCGAACGTATCCTTTGATGACACCATTCATCCTTTCGAACGGCATCATGCTGTGCAGGAACGTCGGCCCGAGTTGGATGATATCCTCCAATATATGGACCAGCAGATGCACCATAACGTCGAAGAATGCGGGCGGGAAGTACATCTCAAGCTCGCATAGTATCACCACGATCTCTTCCTGTAGCCTTCTGAGTTGCCTCACGCCAATCGACTTCCGAGAGATGACGTCGAAAAAGTTGCACAGGCCAAATAGCGTTTCACGGACGTGCGCGTCCATGATCCCACGGATTGCAACTGGAAGTATCTGCGTCATCAGCACGTGACAGTCGTGAGACTTCATCCTGCTGAACTTCTGCTTCGCTGGGTCTAGGTATCTGCTTATCTTCCCCGCGTAACCGTAAGGAAGTTTTACTCCTAGGAGGCAGGTGAAAAACTGCTCGATCTCCTCCTGACTTAGAGTGAAGCACGCGGGAGGGTAGTCATTTCCGGTCTTCTTGGCCTCTTTGCCTTTGCGACGACTTTCTGTGTCCTGCTTCGCCTCATCATCATCATCATCATCATTAGCGTGAAGCTCCTGCCTGATGCCCATTGATTTCAAGTCTGCCCTTGCTTTCGGCCCATCTTTGGTCCTCTCTGGCATGTTGAGCAGGGTACCAAGCAGACTCTCGCACACGTTCTTTGTGATATGCATGACATCAAGGCTGTGAGGCACACGGTGGATCTTCCAGTACGGCAAGTCCCAGAAAACAGACCTCGTTTTCCATACCTTCAGCAGCGGCTCTGGCGCCTTTTGCATCTTTCCCGGCAGTGGGCAGTCTTTCCAATTTTTCAACAGCTTGTCTATTTCCTCGCCGCTCCTCGTACACGGGCGTTTTCGGGGTTCGGTTTCACCATCGAACAGATCCTTGCGTTTCCTCCACGGGTCATCATCGCGAAGCCACCTTCGATGTCCCATGAACACGGTTTTTGAAGACCCGGGATCTCTATCTAGCTGGCGATACGTTGTGTCATCCATGCACCTTACGCATCCAGAAAATCCGTGGACTACCTGCCCCGCGAGATATCCGTAACCGAGATAGTCGTGCACCGTCGTGAGTAGTGCGGCTCTCATAGGGAAATATTCTTTCTCTGCGGCGTCCCACGTATTGGCTGGCGTTTTCCACAGCGTGTCTAGCTCCTCCTTCAGCAGCCCCAGATACAGATTGATGTCGTTCCCTGGTTGTTTCGGCCCTTCAATTAGCATACTCATGTGAATGTACTTCCTCTTCATGCACAACCAGGGGGGAAGGTTGTACATCCACACAAACACAGGCCAGGTGCTATGTGTGCTTCTCTGGCTGCCAAACGGATTGACTCCATCGGTGCTCGTGCCCAGCACGATGTTCCTTGGATCCTTCCCAAATTCTGGGTCTTCGAAGTTCAACGCTTTCCACTGGCTCGCATCCTTAGGGTAACTCAGCATCTTGTCTTTTTTATCTATCTCCGGATCATTTGCGTCATCTTCTCGCTTCTTCTCCTCCCTATCCGCGTGCCAACACAGGAGCTTTGCTACCTTAGGGTCCGCGAAATACCGCTGCAGACGAGGAGTGATCGGAAAGTACCACACCGATTTTCGAGGAGCTTTCTTCCTCTTCTTGTATCGAGTGACGCCGCACACCGGACATATGGTAGACTCCGCGTGCTCGTCCCGATAAATGATGCAATTGTTCATGCACACATGGTATTTCACGTACGGTAAATCCAGAGGACACACGATTTTCTTCGCCTCCTCGAAACTGGTCGGGCACTTGTTCCCCTTGGGAAGACATTCGTGCCAGAATGACATGTTCTCGTCGAAGCATGCATCGGTCATTTTGTGTTTTACCTTCATCTCCAGAGCCATGAGCGTTACTTTCAGGCGGGTATCCTCGGGCCTGCATCCTTCATACAATGGAGTAACCGCGTCTATCTCCAGTTGATCCAGCTTGGCTTTCTCTCGGGCGGCAGCTCTTGCGTTATCTGTCCGCTTGAGAAGCAGCTCTTGAATATGAGGGTCCTGCACCCAGCCTCCATCGTCGTCTGCTCCGGCATCTTCATCTTCATGATGATGCCCTTCGTCTTGATCTTCCTCATCATCATGTACGACATCTTCTACATGATGACTGTGTACAGCATCACCGTCGTGATCATGTCCTGGAGATTCTTCGTCTTCTCGCCCGCCCTCGCCACGGTGGTACTTGTCTTGTTGCCCTTCCTCATTTCTTGCCCGGCCCCGGCCATGGACGACTTGATAGTCATCTTCATCACCTTGCCACCGATAGCCATCCATGAAACCACGCAAGAGCAGGTGGTCCCGCACCTGCCCGGAATCCGGGTCCGCAATAAGGCTCTTCAGCTTGCATCTTCGACATGGACATCTTATCTCCGTCTCGTTCTTTTGAAGCATCTCGGCCTTTGCGGAGCTCAAAAACCTATTCACGATGCCCTCAGTCATCATGCAGACCATGGTCGCCTGCGGGGTAGAGCAAAACGATATGTTAGAACCAAGAAAAAATTTGGCATGACCTTCCCTAAAAATAGGACCAAAAAGAATGCATAGTGCCAAAATTCTCGCCGAAACGGAAATGAATCAAAACATTCCGGCAAAATATTGGCAACTATCGCATATTTCAAATACCGGTACCTTCAAACACAAACATATATGCAACACCACAAACACTTGCAACACCACAAACATACATAGATCTAGCTAGGCCACAAAAAGTGCATGTGCACGTTGTTGGAGCGAGCTAGGGAGAAAAAAAAGTAGATCTATATCATGAAGATAGCTTTCCCTTACTTACCTATCAAAAAAAGGTAATTTCACCACTTAATTTTGTTGAATCTATGGTGGAAATGAGGTGAGGTGGAGGAGATGGCCGAAATCTTGGAGAAGGAGGTGGATGGAATGAAGTGGGGAAAGTGAGTGGGTAGGTGTGGGCTGTCCAAAATATCTTGTTGGTCCCAGGTTACTAATGGCGCACCGTCTGGTGATGCGCCATTAGTAAGCCTGGTTACTAATGGCGCATCAGCAGACGGTGCGCCATTAGTAGTTTTGCAAAAAAAAAGAATAAAACAAAATTTACAGTAATGGCGCACTGCCTGCTTGGTGCGCCATTAGAAGTTATATATAGTAATGGCGCATTGTAGACGTCATGCGCCATTAGTATGTATGGGAAAATGGAAAAAAAAATTCATACTAGAGGCGCACCCTATCCACGGTGCGCCATTAGAAGTTATATATAGTAATGGCGCATTGCATGCCTCATGCGCCATTAGTATGTATGGGAAAATGGAAAAAAAATCATACTAATGGCGCACCCTATCCACGGTGCGCCATTAGTGTCTTCCACTCTAATGGCGTATGAGGAACAGGTGCGCCATTAGTATATAGTAGTGGCGCACTGCCTCCACCGTGCGCCATTAGAATCAATCCTATATATAGCCCTTTTCCTAGTAGTGTAGGTAACTATGCCATTTAGGAGGAAAATTTACCCTAATCACATTAGAGAAAACTTACCCTCATCACAACAAATATTAGAGAAAACTTACCCTCATCACAACAAATATGATGAAGATCGCAACTAAGGTAACAATTGATCCAATGTCATAATGATACCAAGCCTCATTATCAATGGCATATTTTCTAATCTTCTTAAGCTTCAGGCGCATTGCATCCATCTTCAAGCGCATTTCACTCATCTTCATCTTGTGATCATCGATGACATCGGCAACATACAACTCCAATGTCATCTGCTCTTCTTCAATTCTTTTAATTTTTTCTTTGAAATACTCATTTTCTTTTTCAACTAAATTTAACTTCTCGACAAGAGGGTCGGTTTCAAATTCTGGTTCACATACATCCTAGATTAAAATATCTCTATGTCAACTTGATGGCCATAATTGTCATAAATGCGAAATGCAACAAATAGTTATGAAAGAGAATTTACCACATCCGAATCATAAAGCGGGCGAGGGCCGACGGGGATGGACATCAAGACCATGGCACTATGCATAAGAAACAATCATACAAAGTAAGAAAATTATGCATACCAACTATATAAATCATACAAAGTACAACATAAAAATTTGAATACCTAATAATCACTATCGGTAATGACGTGCTCATCATCATCATTCATAAATGCATCATCATCATCACTATCGGTAATGACGTGCTCATCATCATCATTAATAAATGCATCATCATGTGGAAGGCCACCTTTACATAATCGTTCAAGCATTGACAGGTCATTTGCAGCAGTAACTTCTTCTTCTTCCGGCTCTTATTGTTTCGACTCAGGGTTGGATTCACTATCGTTGTCTACTTCAATGTTCTGGTGTGGAGTAGAGCGTTTCTTGAAACGTTTTTTGGCAAGACATGTTTCTTGGAAGGATTCCCCTTCGTCATATGTGTCTTGGTTAATGTGACGTTCATAGTCCTCTTCATTGGTGGGAGGTGGTCTAACACGTGGCGGCACTTCATAAACGACATCCCAGCCACTGAGATTTGGATCACTTTGACAGGCCCACAGTAGATAGAAAACTTGGGTTGCTTGTTGAGCCGTAATATAGACATCGGGAACATCCAAATGGGTGCTTTGCTTGATTTCGACTAGCCCTATATGTTCATGAGTCCTTCTAGTCTCCCTGGACTGGAACCAATAACATCTGAAGACTACGACGTTTGGTGGGTTTTCACCATAGAATTGAAGTTCATAATTTGCTTCAACTCTTCCATAATACTCGACACCTCCTTCGCCGATAGCAGAGACACAACAATTTGTAGATTTTCAGTCGGCCATAGATAGCTCTTTGCCATAGGTACGAAAGCGATACCCGTTGATGTCATAATTGTCAAATGAACGGACCTTATAGTCAAAACCATTAGCTACTTGTCTCAGTTCGGCATCCATAATCTCTGAATTAGCCTACAAGTTTAATACGAAAGGATTGTTGCATTAGTCGCAAATTAGCCAAAGAAATGAAAGGGTCTAATGGAAATTACCGTTTTTTTTTGAACCAAGAGATGAAACTGGGATATTCACCTCCTTGCCTTGCCAGAAGCTCATACTCTTCGACGGAATCTTTTTGGATCACCGCTCCATACGAGAATATGGTGATCTATCGACTACGTCAAATATCTAGGAATAAGAGCAGTTCTAAGAAATTAGAAGTTGCGAAACAATGTAACGAGATCTTACTCGATGTACGGCCGCACTTCTGTTAGGTTGTTAAAGAGATACATCGAAATGGTCCGCCATTCTTCAACATCCAACGATACTGGTTTCCAAGCACTGGATGGTGCGAGATTCCCTTTGAATAGGCTGAGGTTGGATTGACCCTTTTTAGGCTCGTCAGCATTGTACCGAGGCTTCGGATTATGCAAATGACGATTTTTGGCTTCGTAGTGTGCTGTCACGAAGTTTGACGCCTCCTCAGTGATGAATGCCTCGGCCATCGATGCTTCTATTCTACGTTTATTTTTACATTTTGCTCGAAGCGTCTTCTGCATCCTCTCAGTTGAGTAGCACCAATGATTTTGCACAGGCCCCCCCAATCGTGCCTCGGTCGGGAGATGCAAAATCAAGTGTTGCATTGGATTAAAGAAGCTTGGCGGAAAGATCATCTCTAACTTGCAGATCAACTCCAGTGCCAACTGTTCCATTTCTTCTAGGAGGCCAGGCGATAGTTCCTTCGCACAAAGAACACGGAAGAAATAGCTCAACTCTGCCAGTACTAGCCATTCATCCTCAGGGATGAAGCCACGCAACATCACCGGCATTATCTGCTCTATCCATATGTGCCAATCATGACTTTTTAGACCAAATATATTCAATTTATCAAGACTCGCTCCCCTCTTTAGATTTGCTGCATACCCATCGGGGAACATCAACTGCATTTTCACTCACAAAATAATTTCCTTCATAGATGGCCTTCCAAGATTAAACCATGCCTTTGGCTTCTTCCAGTTCCGCTTTCCTTTTGGTTCTTGCATGTTCTGTAACGGTCTATCATAGAGCTCCTCTTGATCGTCTCTAACCTTAGTATTATCCTTTGATTTCCCCTCTATGCCGAACAATGTACCAAAAATGGCTTCGGCGATATTCTTTTCAGTGTGCATCACGTCGATGTTGTGTGGGCAAAGGAGGTCTTTGAAGTAAGGTAGATCCCAGAAGCATGTCTTGTGAGTCCAGGCGTGTTCCTTATTATACCCCTTGAAATACCCTGGACGCTCTGGATCTGGCTCGAGAGCGTTTAACTGATCTAGGGTCTGTTGGCCTATCAACGCAGGTGGTGCAGAGTGTTTGACAACTCTACCTTTCATGAAGTTCTTCTTGTCTTTCCTGAACTTATGGTGAGGATCTAGAAACTGCCTATGCAAGTCGAAGCAACTATACTTGTGCCCTGCCGTCAGCCAATGAAACTCAACAGCTCCCTTGCATGTGGGGCATGGGAACCTTCCATGCACACACCAGCCAACAAATAGTGCATACGCCGACAAGTCATGCGTCGAGTACATGTACCAGGCACGCATTATGAAGTTCTCTTTGCTAAAGGCGTCGTATGTCTTGAACCCATTATCCCAAGCTTCTTGCAATTCATCCTTAAGCGGCTGCATGTACACATTCATATTCTTCCCCGGATAGTTGGGCCCTGGAATTATCAACGTCAGGAAAAATGTTCTTTCTTTGCATAATCTGCCGGGGGGGGGGGGGGAGAGATTGAGTGGAATGACAAACAGGGGCCAACAGCTGTATGGGGCTGCCATCTGACCAAACACACTGAACCCATCTGTGCTGATGGCGACTCGCGGATGCCTTGGATCTGCCGTTTTTTCCTTATGTGTAATGCATCGAAGCGCTTCCACGCTTCACCATCCGATGTGTGCACCATCATCACATTCCAATCTGCATCTAGTTCGGTTCTTTTACCCGTTTTGTGCCATGTCATCTATCTGGCCGTCTTTTCGACCATGAAAAGACGTTGAAGTCTTGGTACGATTGGCATATACCGAAGAACATTAACGGGTATTTTGGTCTGCGTCTTCTCACCCATACCGTTGTCTACCACAACATACATGGAAGAGTTGCAAATGGGACAATAGTTCAAGTCCTCATACTGAAGCCTAAATAGGACACATCCTTTCTGACAGGCATATATCTTCTCATAGGGCATCTTAAGAGCATGGAGCATTTTTTCTGACTGGTACAGGTTTGGAGGTAGCAGATGGCCTTTGGGTAGAAATCGTCCGAAAATTGTCATCATCGCGTCGTAGCATTCTCTGCCAAAGTTGAGTTGAGCCTTCAAAGCCATTATTTGTGAGATGGCATCCAGCTGACAAAGCTCAGTGTGCTCGTGGAGAGGATGTTTTGAGGACTCCACCATTTCAGTGAAGGCCTTTGCAGATTCCTCCATCTCCTCGTCCAAGTACCGAGCATCGTCAAAGTCTTGCACCATGTCTGCGGTCCCGGTACCATGCTCGTCGGTGCGACGACGAACCATCTCGGCTCTGGCACGTTGGGCAGACTCACCATGTGATGTCCAGACCGTGTAACCAGGCGTAAAACCAAACTTCTGTAGGTGTTTACTCATTTGAAGCTCGTCGCTCTAATTATAGTTGTCGCACCGGACACAGGGGCACCAGCTTAATTTCTGGCCATTTGCATATGCGGCTCTAACAAACGCCTTAGTTTTTATTAACCATTCCTCGGTCCAAACATACCGACTAGTGTAACCGGTGTAATCCACGCACGATCACTCATATTGACTTCCTACTGGACACACAAGAAATATATACATAATTAAGTAAACTATATCCATTAGTTAATGGAGTTTATTAGTTTTATTACGTCCATGCAACCTACACGCTAATAGGTAAGGATAGGTCCTAATCCCACCCGAGTATGTGTAGATCAGGTTCATTTTCCCATGCTCTGTTGCGGATCCGACGCAAAATTTTGGCAGCACCTCCCCGCTGTTCTCCGGATACACGTCTCGGCAATAAGCAGAGAGGATGTGTACCCGGAGAACAACAGGGAGGCACTGACGAAATTCTGCATCGGATCCGGAGCTAAGCATATGGGAAAACGAACCCAATCTACACATACTCGGGATGTCCATGGATAACGTTGGACAATTCGAAAGAATCACGATTATAAATATGCAAATGCATGCATATTTATAGATGTAACCCTTTCGAATGGGAGACGCATAGTGGTTACGCATACTGATGATTGACACCTACAGCTAGGAAGTTTCATCAGCACGGAGACAGGAACAGAGCAAATGAAGGGGGAGGAGGAGATGTCATTTGTGCTCACCAACGAACGCAGGGGCGGAGCTCCTCGAACACTAGATCCTCGCAATGACAAAATAACTGCATATTTAAATCGAAAGATGAGTAACATAGCAAGTATTCGACACCGACGGCCACATGTACCTCGCACTGACGATCCTTGCTATTTACGATACCATCGACACCGAAGAACCCTCTAACCCGCTCGTCCCCCGGTAAACTAAATAGCAACTACCATAGGTGCAAGGTACATGAGGCGGTCGGCGTTGAACACTAGATCCACATCCCACAAGTGAAGCCGACGCCCGGCTTCCCACAACAATAGTTCTGGTGGCCGATGACGGTCGAACACCTTGGCGAATTTGTCTGGCAGCCTCTGTGATGAGGATTAAAGCCAAGTTTTGAAATTTCAAACAACCAAACTGACTTGAGTTAGTTTGGGTGTTTCAAGTTTTAGCCCTTAGCTTTCAATCGTCATCTCTGAGGCTGCGAGACAAATTTGCAATGGTGTTCGACCGCCAACGACGCCGAGAACTATTGCTGCTGGACGCAGGACCCCTGTGTCACTTGTGGGACGTGGATGTAGTATTCCACAAAGACGTCCACATGTACCTCACAATGACGATACTTGCTATTTAGGGTACCATCGACACCGAGGAACCCTCCTTTTCTTCTTCTTCTTCTTCTTTCTCTTTTTTCCTTCTCTTCTTCTGCTTCTTCTTCTTCTTCTTCTTCTTCTTCTTCTTCTTCTTCTTCTTCTTCTCCTTTTTCCTCTCCTTTTTCCTCTTCTTAAACCTAGCACTAACCTAAAACAAAACAGGAAAAAACTACACCTAAAACTAGCACTAACCTAAACCTAAAAACTCAAAACTACACCTAAACCTAGCACTAACCTAAACCTAAAAACTCAAAAGTATACCTAATTAAACCTAGCAATAACCTAAAACAAATCAAGAAAATAGCGAACAAAAAAACAGGAAAAAAACAGAAAAAAATTACATCTTGCTCCGGCGAGGTCGGCCGGTGGGGCGGGGCGGCGCAGGGGCCGCGGGGAGGAGGACGGCAGCGGGGCGAGGCGGCGCAGGGACCTCGGGAAGGGGCCCGGCACTGGGGCGGCCCGGCGCAGGCAACTCCGGCAATGGGGCGCGGCGGGGCGGCCGGCCGACGGGGCGCGGCGGGGGGGGGGGGGGGGAGCGACGGGGCGCGGCGGTGCGACGGGGCGGTGGGGCGGCTGGGCGGGGATGGCTGGCGGCAGCGACAGAGGAGAGAGGCGGGCACACAGGAGGGAGAGAGAGAAAGAGAGAGAGGGGGGAGACGCCTCGGCCCATTAAGTGGGCCTTCTTTGTCGTCTGTTAGCAGACGGCAAGAAGGGCCACCGTTAGGGCTGGCCCATGTCTCCTCGTTGCCGTCCGCAACCAGACGGCAAAGGACTAACATTGGCGTTGGCCAGCAGACGGCAAAGTAATCACCTCTCTTGCCGTCTGCTAGCGGACAGCAAAGAATCTGACCTAGCCACGCCGTCCGCCACATCTTTGGCGTCTGCCTTCTAGCTTTTTGCCGTCAGCTGGCCGACGACAAAGAAGCAGCTGACTGCAAATAGTATTTTTGCCATCTGCACTTTCTTTGTCGTCCGCTTTGCCGAAGCGGTCGGCAAAGAGTCTCTTTGCCGGCAGTTGGCAGACGGCAAAGATGTGGCGGACGGCAAAATGCTAGATTCCATTAGTGTTGGTCTTGTATTCATCCTGATTACAACTCTATAGGCCATGATGCTTCGTTGTCGGCTCCGAGTAATCTAACACTTCATGATGATACAAGTGTGGCACAAGATTCATGTGGTACTAACTCATCCACATTTCATATGACATGCCTTAGTTATAATTATGGGTGTTCAACTTCAAGTACGACAAACCGCATTTTTTGTTTATTTGTAAGTTGTAGATTGCGAGCCTTCAAACGACGGGTCGCGGTCGTCTTATCAAAATAAGAAGGATGGTACGACCAATCTACAAGATAATTCTGTTGGTATTGCCAGACATGCTTTTCCACCATCCAAACCGACGTATTCGATAGCGGATTAGTCAGGTTAATTTCATTTTCCAGTATCAGCCTTATGTTTTTTTATTTTAACATAATGCAGACGACACACCTTCCGAGCAGCATGCAACAGGAGCTGTATTTAATGAACGCATAAATTACTTCACCCAAACAAGAGAGCAGTTCAACGCACAGAGGCGTGCAGCTTATCGGAAGAAAAAACAGGAGCATACGGTAAGGTTACAGCAGGACGATCAGCCTTCCCTTTCGAACTCTGGTAAGTTCTTTAACGTGATTTCACATACTAATCTTAGGTCGTTATAAATTATTTTTTGAAAACCTATAGTATGCTAAGTATTTGTTATAGTAACCTGTGTTGGTTACATAGATGTAGTATCAATGTGATCTAAGATATTTGTAAACATAACCTGTATATATCTGACCTGACTAAACATAACCAAAATAAACAAATCACGAAAAGAGAAACCTATTCTTCAACCAGACTTGTAAAATCCCATGCTCATAATAGTTTTTCTCACTAAATCCCAATCATCTGATTAATCTGGTAGATCATATAGGGAATTTATGAACGCACGGAGGCGGGCGTCTTATCGCACAAACGAGTCTGATGGTTTGAAAAATCAACAAGACAATGGGCAGACTGTTCACCGCCGAACTTTATGTGATATCACGAATGTGAAGCAACCCGCACATGTGATCCCAGGTATATTTTAGGTGCTTTTGGTATGCCGTGATTGTGGCGTACAATTTTGGGTTTTGTTAAACTTTTCTTTGTTTTCTGTATTTATGCTGGTTTGCAATAGGATCTGTCTCAGATGACCCCAAACAAACCATGGGAAAACTCGTGGGACAGTGCCACGATACCGGGTCAGTACAAAAGCTGGGGCATGGAATCGAACCCACCCGAGATGATCATCACAGGCAAATTGATCTAAGTCCCCTTAGTCTATCAAGTAAGAATGTTTTTTTAATCCGAATAAGCATGGTTCAACCATCTAAATAAGTACTGACCACTATTGATGAAACAGATAACTCAACTAGCTCGGTCTATACATCAATCTCGCATAATATAGCAACATATACTCGTACAACTACGGGCACATCTGGTGTCATGAGTGCGAAAGATATACAAGGTAATCTGATTGTACCTTTTCCACGATCGTTTGATGTCAAGTTACGATTTATCCTTTGGCTATTGAGAGAATGACATGCAAGACACCCTTAGATGACTTGAATGACACCAAAGAAAATACACAAAGATCAGAAGAAGAACGCAAAAGAGACCATAGAAATGCCCTGAGGAGAGCTTCTTATCGGCGCAAAAAAGATCAGAAACTCCAAGATGAAAAATTGCAGGCCCTTAATTTGTCAGGTAAACATTTAATGTTCTAGCCATTATGGTCAGTAATTTCAATATGTTTTGACAACTTTGTTTAACCAGACAACACAACTAGCTCCAACTAGACATCATTCTTGAATATTACTTCAACATTTCCTGCTACAGCTACAGTCACATCTGGTCTGGTTAGTGATAATGGTATACAAGGTAATCATAAAGTGTGTACTCAATCATTAATTGATGTCAAGTTAAACTTTATTCACTATATTTTTTGAATGTCCTGAATGACACCAGGTGTTGACTTGAATCTCATTCCGGAAACAAAGCAACAAACGGACGAAGAACGCAAGAGAGATCATAAAAACGCCCTGAGGAGAGCTTCTTATCGTAGGAGAAGTGATCGGCTTATCAAAAATGAAAATCTTCATCCACTTTCGACATCAGGTAAAATTTTACCTTTAGTTTCACCTAGATGTTCTAAGATTGTTTCGGTCATAGCAAAATATTCTTTTAGCGCCCATCATACTCGAATCATAGAGTTTATTGCTTCATCTTAATGCACGTGGTTTTTTTATGTGACAAAAGAAAGTTCTAATATTCTTTAAAATCAGATTGTTCTAAATATGCTTTCATATTGTTGTTCAACCAGACAACCCTAATAGCTCTAGCTAGACAGAGTTCTTGCATGATGATGCAACATTTTCCCCTTCAACATTAGATGCGTCTAGTGTCACTCATGACAATGGCCTAGCTAGGAGGCAACGTGATTTTGAACAGAATGTAATTTAACAAATGAGCAAAGGGAGCAGAAGAACACACGTAGCCGATCATGTTATCAGAAGAAAAAGGATGAAGTATCGGAAGATGTCAGAGAAAATCTGAATGCAAAGATACGAGAGAAGCGAAAGCAGCGCCGCAAAAGCATGTCGGTGATTGAGAAGGGGGAGTCAAATGCTCAAAGGAAGGCCAATGATGCTAGAAGGAAAAACACCCCGTGCAATGAAACCATCGCAATGCCACGTCCAGACCTACCAAACTCAACCTCTGAATGCCACGATCGTTTGACTTTTCTGAAAAAGGAAACCACGTTCAAATTCTATAAAGAAGTTTATTTTCTTTTCCCCGCCTATAGTTTATATAAATTGACCTGCCATACAAACATGTCTATGAACATAGTGGCTCGCGACATGGTTCTATCACTGGAGGCCGTGGGTCCTATCCTATACACACACACGTTTTGGCTAATATTTTGCGAGCTATTCTCTAAATTTTGCCATTGCCTTTCATTTCTTTACGTATCGTGTTGCAAATATTCCATTACAGTTAGCCGGTCATCCTGGCTAGGTGCCCGGTCCTGTATTCCGCAGGGTGCGGGTTCGATTCCCATCTGGGACTCCATGTTTTGTTGTAAAATGGGCCGGCCCAGGTCACTTATCCCTGTGCAAATCATCTTCAATTTGCCGCAAAAGCGAAAAAGGAGGTCCCCTAGTTGTCTGATGCGTCTGTTTGGGGTTCTATATAGCTAGTATAGACACCAGTCTTGCTTATATGTAGGAGTAGTATTTATGATTATGTATTAATCCGGTAGCCGATCGGGTTACCCATGGGCATAGATGAAGACCCGTACCCTACCATTGACTAATCGGATTGTCCATGAGTTTAACCCATGGATGAAGATGAAGAACCATACATTACCCATTCGGGCCGGGTGCCCATGGGTGGCCGCACCCATCGGTCGAATTGCCAGGTTGAGTGTAGACCACTACGCCACTTTATTGCTTGCATGAAAGTAAAGGCTTACAGCCTTTTATAACTAAACCTTAGACACGTCTAGGGCTTTGTTGACCGTTTCATTTTTTGTATGTTTTTTCATACTTTTTTTTTATTTTTCCAGATCTTGAGTATTCTTCGGGGTTTTCTTGTTTAAACTTTTCCATATTTCTTTTTTATATAGGTTTTGTAATCAATGGTGTACGTTTTTCAATATTATCGACATATTTTGAATTTGCACTATTTATGTATGATTTTTTGTAAATACAAACTGAACATTATTGTATACACTGAATAAGTTTTTACACACACTAAACATTTTTTAATATACAACGATCAGTTTTAATTATCTGATGAACACTTTTTAAATATACGATGAAGTTGTTTTAATATGTATTGACCATTTTTTTATATTATGCGATATTTTTGAAAATGTGCACTGAACATATTGTATAATATACGATGAACAAATTTTTTATATACGTTGAACATTTTTTAATATACAATGTTCATTTTTAGTTATGCAATGATTTTTAAAAGATATACAATGAACTTTTTAAATATATATTGACTTTTTTATATTATTTGACATTTTTTGAAAATACACACATAGAGCATTATTTTATAATATCGAATGAACAATTTTGTTATATACATTGAATTTTTTTAGTATACAATGATCTTTTTAATTATACGATGAACTTTTTATTATATACGATGAATTTGTTTAATATATACTGAACTTTTTTATATTATGCGATATTTTTTGTAAATACACACTGAACGTTATTGTATAAATATACACTGAACATAATTGTATAACATACGATGAATTTTTTGTTACATATATTGAAAAACATTATACAGTGAGCTGAAAAAATATCACAATATAAAAGATAAAAGAACCCAAAAAACACATAAATAAACTAAACAGTCCAAGTTTGGATTATGAAAGTATGTAAGCTTGTACTTTGACACAAGCCATCAATGGCCGTATAGGTCTGCGCGCACGCCTAATTTTTCGCGACCCAGGACCGAATCCTCTGTGTGTGTGTGTGGGGGGGGGGGGGGTGCGTGGGTAGTTTCTGCAGACCCAGGATTGAATCCTGCTAGCCTCTTTTTTTGAAACAAGGGCATTTGCTTGATTACATATAAATCCAGGGTGTTTTTCTCTCTCGAAAGAACGTGCCACGTCGGCCCGTGACAGGAGGGGCCTGCCGGTCAGTTTGAGCATCAATACTTGTTTATACGGAGTTTAGATTGTTCTGTAGCCATGTGTTCCAATCTTGATACTGACATGTAAAAATTACGTAAAGTGATACCAATCCACTCGCACTACCTCAACTGTGGCACCTTCGTGCAATTAACTATTGCCTATGCATGTGGGTCAAGAGATAGAAGAAGAGAAGAGACGAGCTAGCAAGGACCACACATTATATATATAGCAAAACATATAAAACTGTGTTATCCTTATCGTCTGGGTGGCTATCAATGCGAGCCTGATAGTACCAGGTCGCCAGGTCAAAACCCCCACCTGCCCCGCGATTTACCAGTTTGTGTGTTCACTGCCAGGTCAGACCCACCGGCCAGGGTCTATCTAGGGCTTGTCTGCGTAATTAAATAAATCATGAGGGGGTTTTCTGCACAAAAATCAGCACGCACAGGGCACCCAGCTCCGTTCTTGCTCCCTCCCTGCCACCGATAGTGGGCCACATCCACACTGGCACGCCATACGGGCGAGGCATATGCCTCGATATGGGAAGATGCCTTCTATTTGCACGGTCGAACAAGTTAGAGCAGTGGTTTTGTGTATTTCTCAACTTTAGAAATCAAAGTGACCGCGCAAGATAATTGAAGTCACCTGAGGTGTGTTTAACTTGCCCGAAACAGTTTTGAATGAAACCAGTGAAAAAAACCCAGAGGTGGATGGAGAAAATTGCCTTCTTTTATTTTAAGAACTGCAGATGTAATTCACACGACAAAGAATTGCAAAAACATGTACATGCACGCTTCAAACCAATTATTAGAATCTAGCAAACATCTCCACGTACGACCAAAATTCAAATTGCAGATCATACACATACATATGCATCTTTTTTTGTATAAGCCACATAAATACGCATCTGTGTATGTTATGTAGGGTACTACGTGTGTCTATCATAGACGCCACGGCCCTGGTGCGGGGGGCATGGCAGAGAAGTCTTGGGGGGTGGGCAGATGCCGTGGAGCGCGGAGGCACACGTTGCCTCGCCGACGCAGGTGAGCTGCGCACAACAGTATTCGGTGATGATGTTCTTGTTGCCGGTGAAGAGCGCCTGGATGAATTGCCCCGAGCACCACTTTGGCACACTCGCCACAGTCTTGTAGCAGTCGTCACGGGCCAAGGCCGTGGACGTTTGCGGTGGCGTGCTTGGGAGGCCGGCGAAAGCGACCACCAGGAGAAGGGACACCAACAGGACGCAGACACAGAGTTGCCGGAGCGCCATTGCTGGTGGACTGGTGGTACGACCGTGGTGCTGTAGTGTGGTGTAGGTATAGTGGGATTGATCGAGATGGTGTTTGGCTTCAGTATATAACATGGGGCGAATATAATGAATGTATTGGTTGGTGGCGTACTTTCTTAGCTCATTTTTACTAGTTGCCTAATTTGTGGGGTGATAATAAGCACTGTCTAATTATCTCATGTTTTTGGGGGAAGCCTTAAATTACCAAATCTTGTTTTTAATTCTAATGATAGCATCATGATCTATTTTTATTCGGCTCAATGTTTTTGTTTTGTTTTTGGATGAAGTCTTAAATTATGGAATCTTGATTCAAGTCTAATGATTGCATCATGATCTATTTTTATTCGGCTCAATCTTTTGCGCCTAGTTTAATTGCAATTAGTTAAAATAATAAAGAAAGATTATTGCATTTCGCAACCGATTATTTTTTCCTTCTAATGTATTTCTGTTTTATTTATATCTTCTTTATCTTTTCTTATTATCACGGCCTTGGTGTTCTACCATGGTGTAAGTATAGTGGGATCGATTGATATGGCATGTGACATCAGTATATATAGGGGGAGAATATAATGAATGTATTGGTTTATGGCTTAGTTTTTAAGCTCATTTTTATTAGTTGCTTAATTGTGCTATGATAATAAGCATTGCCTTATTATCTTTTATTTTTAGATGAAATACTTAATTACTACCATAGAATCTCAATTTGTCAAATCCAATGATCATATCTTGACGGAATTAATTACTTAAAATCCTGCCTTTTTCATTCCTCTCTCACAAGGCGACTAGGGAAAGTCTTCCTCCCCTCGATGTTGCAGCGAACCCATGGATCCGCCTCACATCCATCCGCGTTCCGGCGGCCGGTGCTAGGGAGGGTATTCCTCGTGCCTTGGCTATGGCTAGTAGATAAGAAGGGTTTTAGTCCTGGCAGGGGCGACGCTCAGACGGATGGCGGTGCTTCTTCTTTGAGTCAGTCTTCGAGTCTCTCATCCTCCTCAAGTTAATCCGTCGGGAAGGATTACAGGGTTGTCCAATGTAGATTCCTGCCAGGTCCTCAGGGTAGCGAGGTTAGGGTTTCTCATCAATCACCATGCGTGCGGAATGGCGAGATTTGGTGTTAGGTTCTTCAGATCGATTCAAAGACTCAGTGACACCGACTCTGGCATGGAAGCGGAGGGACCTGTAATATTTATTACGTCTGAGGTGCTTTGTACTCTTATTACGTTTGAGGTGCTTTGTACTTCTGTAAATCTTTATAATAGATCTAATCTATTTGAAAAATGATCATATCATGATCTATTTTTATTCTACTCAATCTTTTATCTTTCTAAAATATATTGAGGTGAGCTTGGTTGCAATCAATTAGAAGAATACAAAAAATGTATTGTATTTTGTACCTAATTTTTCTCTTTTTCTTGTGTTTCTTTTTTATTTATATCTTCTCTATCTCTAGTTATATATATAATGGATAGTATCTGCTAACTCGAACATGAATTTGGTATCCTAATTTCTCTATAGGTTTGTTTTAGTGCCACAAAAATTTGAGAAAGTGCATATCACCCCATTACCACTAGTGATATCAAAGCCTTGATACCTCCTTCATTTTATGGTACTTTCCCTAATTTTGTTTAGCTATAGTCTTTGCTTTCAGTTTTCTATTGCTTTTAATTTGGTTTATCTTATCCTTGTTACCATTGTCCTGTTGAAGCTGATAATTAGTAGGCTATATCTAGGTGCATACGCAACCAGTTCGCAACTAGCCATGTGACTCACTAGTTGTAGTAAAGTGAAATGCTAAACATTTTGATCCTTTACTTCGACGTATATTGGCACAATGGTTCCATCCAAAAGGTATTGTGGTGATCAGTGTGCTTGCGGCCATCACTAGATGGGTTGAGTAGGATAGGGATTGCGGTGGCTTTTAGCTGATGAATATCATGGGAGAGCTATTTAGCAGTGGCATGGTGCATCTCAGAGGGGGAGACGAGCCGTCAGGTGACCTTCTCGTTGGGAGGTGATGTACTGCAAGCACTGAGGTCGCTACTACCGGTGCAAATTATGTGGAATGAGGCATGTCCCGTGAATAGAGTTTAGATGAGGTTCGTGACTGTGTATTTGCGAGGGCAAGGGGTCAGAGCTTGTGTTGCCGCCTTTCCGGCATGAGGGAGAGTAAAAAATGAAGGGAATCACAAAGAGATAGAGTGAGATGGATAAGATGCCACTTCTTGATTGGTTTACCATAAGGAGCAACTAGAGCCCCTATTCCTAGGAGCTTTGACCTTGAAGGATAAAGTGAAATCTGATTTCCAGTGTTAGAATTGAGATCAACCGTCTGTACTCCCTCTGCTTCTTTTAAATTAACATATAAGGTTTGTCTTAAGTCAAATTTCGTAAAGTTTGATGAAGATTATAGAAAATGTCAATATTTACGATATCAAATCAATATTATTAGATGCATCGTGGAATTTAATTTCTTATTCTATATCTTTTGTATTGCAGATGTTGATATATTTTTAATATAAACTTGATCAAACTTTATGAAATTTCACTTAAGTTAAACTTTATATGCGGAGTAAATATAAATGGAGGGGGTATATCTCTACTTCTAATGGAGCAGTTGGTAGTCTCGCTTCCAGGTTTTTTTTCGTCCCACCTCCCATGGTTTGTTTGGTACCTCGTCCCACCTCACACTGAGCCGCCACGAACCGCAAAAACCGCGTACCGGAGCCCCCACCCGCCCTCACGCATTCCAGGGCCTAACCTCCGATCGCACCCAAGACAATTCAGCGAAAAAAAACCTATGAGAATTAACCAGCGAAAAAAAACCTAATGAAGGAGTTGGTAGTCCGGTACGGTTTATTTTCAACACTTCCTAATGACAAAAGATCACGGATCTAACTTTCCTACCTTAGCCAAATCAACGAATCTCTCTCATTAATGCAATTTGCTTTAGGAAACAAATAATAGATTCTTTTCTACCTTAGCGAAATCAACGGATCTCTCCCATTAATGCAATTTGCTTTAGCAAACAAATAATAGATTATTTCCTACCTTAGCCAAATCAACAAATCTCTCTCATTAATGCAATTTTCTTTAGGAAACAAATAATAGATTCTTTCCTACCTTGCAGATCAACTCCAGTGCCAACTGTTCCATTTCTTCTAGGAGGCCAGGCGATAGTTCCTTCGCACAAAGAACACGGAAGAAATAGCTCAACTCTGCCAGTACTAGCCATTCATCCTCAGGGATGAAGCCACGCAACATCACCGGCATTATCTGCTCTATCCATATGTGCCAATCATGACTTTTTAGACCAAATATATTCAATTTATCAAGACTCGCTCCCCTCTTTAGATTTGCTGCATACCCATCGGGGAACATCAACTGTATTTTCACTCACAAAATAATTTCCTTCATAGATGGCCTTCCAAGATTGAACCATGCCTTTGGCTTCTTCCAGTTCCGCTTTCCTTTTGGTTCTTGCATGTTCTGTAACGGTCTATCATAGAGCTCCTCTTGATCGTCTCTAACCTTAGTATTATCCTTTGATTTCCCCTCTATGCCGAACAATGTACCAAAAATGGCTTCGGCGATATTCTTTTCAGTGTGCATCACGTCGATGTTGTGTGGGCAAAGGAGGTCTTTGAAGTAAGGTAGATCCCAGAAGCATGTCTTGTGAGTCCAGGCGTGTTCCTTATTATACCCCTTGAAATACCCTGGACGCTCTGGATCTGGCTCGAGAGCGTTTAACTGATCTAGGGTCTGTTGGCCTGTCAACGCAGGTGGTGCAGAGTGTTTGACAACTCTACCTTTCATGAAGTTCTTCTTGTCTTTCCTGAACTTATGGTGAGGATCTAGAAACTGCCTATGCAAGTCGAAGCAACTATACTTGTGCCCTGTCGTCAGCCAATGAAACTCAACAGCTCCCTTGCATGTGGGGCATGGGAACCTTCCATGCACACACCAGCCAACAAATAGTGCATACGCCGACAAGTCATGCGTCAAGTACATGTACCAGGCACGCATTATGAAGTTCTCTTTGCTAAAGGCGTCGTATGTCTTGAACCCATTATCCCAAGCTTCTTGCAATTCATCCTTAAGCGGCTGCATGTACACATTCATATTCTTCCCCGGATAGTTGGGCCCTGGAATTATCAATGTCAGGAAAAATGTTCTTTCTTTGCATAATCTGCCGGGGGGGGGGGGGGAGATTGAGTGGAATGACAAACAGGGGCCAACAGCTGTATGGGGCTGCCATCTGACCAAACACACTGAACCCATCTGTGCTGACGGCGACTCGCGGATGCCTTGGATCTGCCGTTTTTTCCTTATGTGTAATGCATCGAAGCGCTTCCACGCTTCACCATCCAATGTGTGCACCATCATCACATTCCAATCTGCATCTAGTTCGGTTCTTTTACCCGTTTTGTGCCATGTCATCTATCTGGCCGTCTTTTCGACCATGAAAAGACGTTGAAGTCTTGGTACGATTGGCATATACCGAAGAACATTAACGGGTATTTTGGTCTGCGTCTTCTCACCCATACTGTTGTCTACCACAACATACATGGAAGAATTGCAAATGGGACAATAGTTCAAGTCCTCATACTGAAGCCTAAATAGGACACATCCTTTCTGACAGGCATATATCTTCTCATAGGGCATCTTAAGAGCATGGAGCATTTTGTCTGACTGGTACAGGTTTGGAGGTAGCAGATGGCCTTTGGGTAGAAATCGTCCGAAAATTGTCATCATCGCGTCGTAGCATTCTCTGCCAAAGTTGAGTTGAGCCTTCAAAGCCATTATTTGTGAGATGGCATCCAGCTGACAAAGCTCAGTGTGCTCGTGGAGAGGATGTTTTGAGGACTCCACCATTTCAGTGAAGGCCTTTGCAGATTCCTCCATCTCCTCGTCCAAGTACCGAGCATCGTCAAAGTCTTGCACCATGTCTGCGGTCCCGGTACCATGCTCGTCGGTGCGACGACGAACCATCTCGGCTCTGGCACGTTGGGCAGACTCACCATGTGATGTCCAGACCGTGTAACCAGGCGTAAAACCAAACTTCTGTAGGTGTTTACTCATTTGAAGCTCGTCGCTCTAATTATAGTTGTCGCACCGGACACAGGGGCACCAGCTTAATTTCTGGCCATTTGCATATGCGGCTCTAACAAACGCCTTAGTTTTTATTAACCATTCCTCGGTCCAAACATACCGACTAGTGTAACCGGTGTAATCCACGCACGATCACTCATATTGACTTCCTACTGGACACACAAGAAATATATACATAATTAAGTAAACTATATCCATTAGTTAATGGAGTTTATTAGTTTTATTACGTCCATGCAACCTACACGCTAATAGGTAAGGATAGGTCCTAATCCCACCCGAGTATGTGTAGATCAGGTTCATTTTCCCATGCTCTGTTGCGGATCCGACGCAAAATTTTGGCAGCACCTCCCCGCTGTTCTCCGGATACACGTCTCGGCAATAAGCAGAGAGGATGTGTACCCGGAGAACAACAGGGAGGCACTGACGAAATTTTGCATCGGATCCGGAGCTAAGCATATGGGAAAACGAACCCAATCTACACATACTCGGGATGTCCATGGATAACGTTGGACAATTCGAAAGAATCACGATTATAAATATGCAAATGCATGCATATTTATAGATGTAACCCTTTCGAATGGGAGACGCATAGTGGTTACGCATACTGATGATTGACACCTACAGCTAGGAAGTTTCATCAGCACGGAGACAGGAACAGAGCAAATGAAGGGGGAGGAGGAGATGTCATTTGTGCTCACCAACGAACGCAGGGGCGGAGCTCCTCGAACACTAGATCCTCGCAATGACAAAATAACTGCATATTTAAATCGAAAGATGAGTAACATAGCAAGTATTCGACACCGACGGCCACATGTACCTCGCACTGACGATCCTTGCTATTTACGATACCATCGACACCGAAGAACCCTCTAACCCGCTCGTCCCCCGGTAAACTAAATAGCAACTACCATAGGTGCAAGGTACATGAGGCGGTCGGCGTTGAACACTAGATCCACATCCCACAAGTGAAGCCGACGCCCGGCTTCCCACAACAATAGTTCTGGTGGCCGATGACGGTCGAACACCTTGGCGAATTTGTCTGGCAGCCTCTGTGATGAGGATTAAAGCCAAGTTTTGAAATTTCAAACAACCAAACTGACTTGAGTTAGTTTGGGTGTTTCAAGTTTTAGCCCTTAGCTTTCAATCGTCATCTCTGAGGCTGCGAGACAAATTTGCAATGGTGTTCGACCGCCAACGACGCCGAGAACTATTGCTGCTGGACGCAGGACCCCTGTGTCACTTGTGGGACGTGGATGTAGTATTCCACAAAGACGTCCACATGTACCTCACAATGACGATACTTGCTATTTAGGGTACCATCGACACCGAGGAACCCTCCTTTTCTTCTTCTTCTTCTTCTTTCTCTTTTTTCCTTCTCTTCTTCTGCTTCTTCTTCTTCTTCTTCTTCTTCTTCTTCTTCTTCTTCTCCTTCTTCCTCTCCTTTTTCCTCTTCTTAAACCTAGCACTAACCTAAAACAAAACAGGAAAAAACTACACCTAAAACTAGCACTAACCTAAACCTAAAAACTCAAAACTACACCTAAACCTAGCACTAACCTAAACCTAAAAACTCAAAAGTATACCTAATTAAACCTAGCAATAACCTAAAACAAATCAAGAAAATAGCGAACAAAAAAACAGGAAAAAAACAGAAAAAAATTACATCTTGCTCCGGCGAGGTCGGCCGGTGGGGCGGGGCGGCGCAGGGGCCGCGGTGAGGAGGACGGCAGCGGGGCGAGGCGGCGCAGGGACCTCGGGAAGGGGCCCGGCACTGGGGCGGCCCGGCGCAGGCAACTCCGGCAATGGGGCGCGGCGGGGCGGCCGGCCGACGGGGCGCGGCGGGGGGGGGGGGGGGGAGCGACGGGGCGCGGCGGTGCGACGGGGCGGTGGGGCGGCTGGGCGGGGATGGCTGGCGGCAGCGACAGAGGAGAGAGGCGGGCACACAGGAGGGAGAGAGAGAAAGAGAGAGAGGGGGGAGACCCCTCGGCCCATTAAGTGGGCCTTCTTTGTCGTCTGTTAGCAGACGGCAAGAAGGGCCACCGTTAGGGCTGGCCCACGTCTCCTCGTTGCCGTCCGCAACCAGACGGCAAAGGACTAACATTGGCGTTGGCCAGCAGACGGCAAAGTAATCACCTCTCTTGCCGTCTGCTAGCGGACAGCAAAGAATCTGACCTAGCCACGCCGTCCGCCACATCTTTGCCGTCTGCCTTCTAGCTTTTTGCCGTCAGCTGGCCGACGACAAAGAAGCAGCTGACTGCAAATAGTATTTTTGCCATCTGCACTTTCTTTGTCGTCCGCTTTGCCGAAGCGGTCGGCAAAGAGTCTCTTTGCCGGCAGTTGGCAGACGGCAAAGATGTGGCGGACGGCAAAATGCTAGATTCCATTAGTGTTGGTCTTGTATTCATCCTGATTACAACTCTATAGGCCATGATGCTTCGTTGTCGGCTCCGAGTAATCTAACACTTCATGATGATACAAGTGTGGCACAAGATTCATGTGGTACTAACTCATCCACATTTCATATGACATGCCTTAGTTATAATTATGGGTGTTCAACTTCAAGTACGACAAACCACATTTTTTGTTTATTTGTAAGTTGTAGATTGCGAGCCTTCAAACGACGGGTCGCGGTCGTCTTATCAAAATAAGAAGGATGGTACGACCAATCTACAAGATAATTCTGTTGGTATTGCCAGACATGCTTTTCCACCATCCAAACCGACGTATTCGATAGCGGATTAGTCAGGTTAATTTCATTTTCCAGTATCAGCCTTATGTTTTTTTATTTTAACATAATGCAGACGACACACCTTCCGAGCAGCATGCAACAGGAGCTGTATTTAATGAACGCATAAATTACTTCACCCAAACAAGAGAGCAGTTCAACGCACAGAGGCGTGCAGCTTATCGGAAGAAAAAACAGGAGCATACGGTAAGGTTACAGCAGGACGATCAGCCTTCCCTTTCGAACTCTGGTAAGTTCTTTAACGTGATTTCACATACTAATCTTAGGTCGTTATAAATTATTTTTTGAAAACCTATAGTATGCTAAGTATTTGTTATAGTAACCTGTGTTGGTTACATAGATGTAGTATCAATGTGATCTAAGATATTTGTAAACATAACCTGTATATATCTGGCCTGACTAAACATAACCAAAATAAACAAATCACGAAAAGAGAAACCTATTCTTCAACCAGACTTGTAAAATCCCATGCTCATAATAGTTTTTCTCACTAAATCCCAATCATCTGATTAATCTGGTAGATCATATAGGGAATTTATGAACGCACGGAGGCGGGCGTCTTATCGCACAAACGAGTCTGATGGTTTGAAAAATCAACAAGACAATGGGCAGACTGTTCACCGCCGAACTTTATGTGATATCACGAATGTGAAGCAACCCGCACATGTGATCCCAGGTATATTTTAGGTGCTTTTGGTATGCCGTGATTGTGGCGTACAATTTTGGGTTTTGTTAAACTTTTCTTTGTTTTCTGTATTTATGCTGGTTTGCAATAGGATCTGTCTCAGATGACCCCAAACAAACCATGGGAAAACTCGTGGGACAGTGCCACGATACCGGGTCAGTACAAAAGCTGGGGCATGGAATCGAACCCACCCGAGATGATCATCACAGGGAAATTGATCTAAGTCCCCTTAGTCTATCAAGTAAGAATGTTTTTTTAATCCTAATAAGCATGGTTCAACCATCTAAATAAGTACTGACCACTATTGATGAAACAGATAACTCAACTAGCTCGGTCTATACATCAATCTCGCATAATATAGCAACATATACTCGTACAACTACGGGCACATCTGGTGTCATGAGTGCGAAAGATATACAAGGTAATCTGATTGTACCTTTTCCACGATCGTTTGATGTCAAGTTACGATTTATCCTTTGGCTATTGAGAGAATGACATGCAAGACACCCTTAGATGACTTGAATGACACCAAAGAAAATACACAAAGATCAGAAGAAGAACGCAAAAGAGACCATAGAAATGCCCTGAGGAGAGCTTCTTATCGGCGCAAAAAAGATCAGAAACTTCAAGATGAAAAATTGCAGGCCCTTAATTTGTCAGGTAAACATTTAATGTTCTAGCCATTATGGTCAGTAATTTCAATATGTTTTGACAACTTTGTTTAACCAGACAACACAACTAGCTCCAACTAGACATCATTCTTGAATATTACTTCAACATTTCCTGCTACAGCTACAGTCACATCTGGTCTGGTTAGTGATAATGGTATACAAGGTAATCATAAAGTGTGTACTCAATCATTAATTGATGTCAAGTTAAACTTTATTCACTATATTTTTTGAATGTCCTGAATGACACCAGGTGTTGACTTGAATCTCATTCCGGAAACAAAGCAACAAACGGACGAAGAACGCAAGAGAGATCATAAAAACGCCCTGAGGAGAGCTTCTTATCGTAGGAGAAGTGATCGGCTTATCAAAAATGAAAATCTTCATCCACTTTCGACATCAGGTAAAATTTTACCTTTAGTTTCACCTAGATGTTCTAAGATTGTTTCGGTCATAGCAAAATATTCTTTTAGCGCCCATCATACTCGAATCATAGAGTTTATTGCTTCATCTTAATGCACGTGGTTTTTTTATGTGACAAAAGAAAGTTCTAATATTCTTTAAAATCAGATTGTTCTAAATATGCTTTCATATTGTTGTTCAACCAGACAACCCTAATAGCTCTAGCTAGACAGAGTTCTTGCATGATGATGCAACATTTTCCCCTTCAACATTAGATGCGTCTAGTGTCACTCATGACAATGGCCTAGCTAGGAGGCAACGTGATTTTGAACAGAATCGTAATTTAACAAATGAGCAAAGGGAGCAGAAGAACACACGTAGCCGATCATGTTATCAGAAGAAAAAGGATGAAGTATCGGAAGATGTCAGAGAAAATCTGAATGCAAAGATACGAGAGAAGCGAAAGCAGCGCCGCAAAAGCATGTCGGTGATTGAGAAGGGGGAGTCAAATGCTCAAAGGAAGGCCAATGATGCTAGAAGGAAAAACACCCCGTGCAATGAAACCATCGCAATGCCACGTCCAGACCTACCAAACTCAACCTCTGAATGCCACGATCGTTTGACTTTTCTGAAAAAGGAAACCACGTTCAAATTCTATAAAGAAGTTTATTTTCTTTTCCCCGCCTATAGTTTATATAAATTGACCTGCCATACAAACATGTCTATGAACATAGTGGCTCGCGACATGGTTCTATCACTGGAGGCCGTGGGTCCTATCCTATACACACACACGTTTTGGCTAATATTTTGCGAGCTATTCTCTAAATTTTGCCATTGCCTTTCATTTCTTTACGTATCGTGTTGCAAATATTCCATTACAGTTAGCCGGTCATCCTGGCTAGGTGCCCGGTCCTGTATTCCGCAGGGTGCGGGTTCGATTCCCATCTGGGACTCCATGTTTTGTTGTAAAATGGGCCGGCCCAGGTCACTTATCCCTGTGCAAATCATCTTCAATTTGCCGCAAAAGCGAAAAAGGAGGTCCCCTAGTTGTCTGATGCGTCTGTTTGGGGTTCTATATAGCTAGTATAGACACCAGTCTTGCTTATATGTAGGAGTAGTATTTATGATTATGTATTAATCCGGTAGCCGATCGGGTTACCCATGGGCATAGATGAAGACCCGTACCCTACCATTGACTAATCGGATTGTCCATGAGTTTAACCCATGGATGAAGATGAAGAACCATACATTACCCATTCGGGCCGGGTGCCCATGGGTGGCCGCACCCATCGGTCGAATTGCCAGGTTGAGTGTAGACCACTACGCCACTTTATTGCTTGCATGAAAGTAAAGGCTTACAGCCTTTTATAACTAAACCTTAGACACGTCTAGGGCTTTGTTGACCGTTTCATTTTTTGTATGTTTTTTCATACTTTTTTTTTATTTTTCCAGATCTTGAGTATTCTTCGGGGTTTTCTTGTTTAAACTTTTCCATATTTCTTTTTTATATAGGTTTTGTAATCAATGGTGTACGTTTTTCAATATTATCGACATATTTTGAATTTGCACTAAATTTATTATTATGTATGATTTTTTGTAAATACAAACTGAACATTATTGTATACACTGAATAAGTTTTTACACACACTAAACATTTTTTAATATACAACGATCAGTTTTAATTATCTGATGAACACTTTTTAAATATACGATGAAGTTGTTTTAATATGTATTGACCATTTTTTTATATTATGCGATATTTTTGAAAATGTGCACTGAACATATTGTATAATATACGATGAACAAATTTTTTATATACGTTGAACATTTTTTAATATACAATGTTCATTTTTAGTTATGCAATGATTTTTAAAAGATATACAATGAACTTTTTAAATATATATTGACTTTTTTATATTATTTGACATTTTTTGAAAATACACACATAGAGCATTATTTTATAATATCGAATGAACAATTTTGTTATATACATTGAATTTTTTTAGTATACAATGATCTTTTTAATTATACGATGAACTTTTTATTATATACGATGAATTTGTTTAATATATACTGAACTTTTTTATATTATGCGATATTTTTTGTAAATACACACTGAACGTTATTGTATAAATATACACTGAACATAATTGTATAACATACGATGAATTTTTTTGTTACATATATTGAAAAACATTATACAGTGAGCTGAAAAAATATCACAATATAAAAGATAAAAGAACCCAAAAAACACATAAATAAACTAAACAGTCCAAGTTTGGATTATGAAAGTATGTAAGCTTGTACTTTGACACAAGCCATCAATGGCCGTATAGGTCTGCGCGCACGCCTAATTTTTCGCGACCCAGGACCGAATCCTCTGTGTGTGTGTGTTGGGGGGGGGGGGGGTGCGTGGGTAGTTTCTGCAGACCCAGGATCGAATCCTGCTGGCCTCTTTTTTTGAAACAAGGGCATTTGCTTGATTACATATAAATCCAGGGTGTTTTTCTCTCTCGAAAGAACATGCCACGTCGGCCCGTGACAGGAGGGGCCTGCCGGTCAGTTTGAGCATCAATACTTGTTTATACGGAGTTTAGATTGTTCTGTAGCCATGTGTTCCAATCTTGATACTGACATGTAAAAATTACGTAAAGTGATACCAATCCACTCGCACTACCTCAACTGTGGCACCTTCGTGCAATTAACTATTGCCTATGCATGTGGGTCAAGAGATAGAAGAAGAGAAGAGACGAGCTAGCCGGGACCACACATTATATATATAGCAAAACATATAAAACTGTGTTATCCTTATCGTCTGGGTGGCTATCAATGCGAGCCTGATAGTACCAGGTCGCCAGGTCAAAACCCCCACCTGCCCCGCGATTTACCAGTTTGTGTGTTCACTGCCAGGTCAGACCCACCGGCCAGGGTCTATCTAGGGCTTGTCTGCGTAATTAAATAAATCATGAGGGGGTTTTCTGCACAAAAATCAGCACGCACAGGGCACCCAGCTCCGTTCTTGCTCCCTCCCTGCCACCGATAGTGGGCCACATCCACACTGGCACGCCATACGGGCGAGGCATATGCCTCGATATGGGAAGATGCCTTCTATTTGCACGGTCGAACAAGTTAGAGCAGTGGTTTTGTGTATTTCTCAACTTTAGAAATCAAAGTGACCGCGCAAGATAATTGAAGTCACCTGAGGTGTGTTTAACTTGCCCGAAACAGTTTTGAATGAAACCAGTGAAAAAAACCCAGAGGTGGATGGAGAAAATTGCCTTCTTTTATTTTAAGAACTGCAGATGTAATTCACACGACAAAGAATTGCAAAAACATGTACATGCACGCTTCAAACCAATTATTAGAATCTAGCAAACATCTCCACGTACGACCAAAATTCAAATTGCAGATCATACACATACATATGCATCTTTTTTTGTATAAGCCACATAAATACGCATCTGTGTATGTTATGTAGGGTACTACGTGTGTCTATCATAGACGCCACGGCCCTGGTGCGGGGGGCATGGCAGAGAAGTCTTGGGGGGTGGGCAGATGCCGTGGAGCGCGGAGGCACACGTTGCCTCGCCGACGCAGGTGAGCTGCGCACAACAGTATTCGGTGATGATGTTCTTGTTGCCGGTGAAGAGCGCCTGGATGAATTGCCCCGAGCACCACTTTGGCACACTCGCCACAGTCTTGTAGCAGTCGTCACGGGCCAAGGCCGTGGACGTTTGCGGTGGCGTGCTTGGGAGGCCGGCGAAAGCGACCACCAGGAGAAGGGACAACAACAGGACGCAGACACAGAGTTGCCGGAGCGCCATTGCTGGTGGACTGGTGGTACGACCGTGGTGCTGTAGTGTGGTGTAGGTATAGTGGGATTGATCGAGATGGTGTTTGGCTTCAGTATATAACATGGGGCGAATATAATGAATGTATTGGTTGGTGGCGTACTTTCTTAGCTCATTTTTACTAGTTGCCTAATTTGTGGGGTGATAATAAGCACTGTCTAATTATCTCATGTTTTTGGGGGAAGCCTTAAATTACCAAATCTTGTTTTTAATTCTAATGATAGCATCATGATCTATTTTTATTCGGCTCAATGTTTTTGTTTTGTTTTTGGATGAAGTCTTAAATTATGGAATCTTGATTCAAGTCTAATGATTGCATCATGATCTATTTTTATTCGGCACAATCTTTTGCGCCTAGTTTAATTGCAATTAGTTAAAATAATAAAGAAAGATTATTGCATTTCGCAACCGATTATTTTTTCCTTCTAATGTATTTCTGTTTTATTTATATCTTCTTTATCTTTTCTTGTTATCACGGCCTTGGTGTTCTACCATGGTGTAAGTATAGTGGGATCGATTGATATGGCATGTGACATCAGTATATATAGGGGGAGAATATAATGAATGTATTGGTTTATGGCTTAGTTTTTAAGCTCATTTTTATTAGTTGCTTAATTGTGCTATGATAATAAGCATTACCTTATTATCTTTTATTTTTAGATGAAATACTTAATTACTACCATAGAATCTCAATTTGTCAAATCCAATGATCATATCTTGACGGAATTAATTACTTAAAATCCTGCCTTTTTCATTCCTCTCTCACAAGGCGACTAGGGAAAGTCTTCCTCCCCTCGATGTTGCAGCGAGCCCATGGATCCGCCTCACATCCATCCGCGTTCCGGCGGCCGGTGCTAGGGAGGGTATTCCTCGTGCCTTGGCTATGGCTAGTAGATAAGAAGGGTTTTAGTCCTGGCAGGGGCGACGCTCAGACGGATGGCGGTGCTTCTTCTTTGAGTCAGTCTTCGAGTCTCTCATCCTCCTCAAGTTAATCCGTCGGGAAGGATTACAGGGTTGTCCAATGTAGATTCCTGCCAGGTCCTCAGGGTAGCGAGGTTAGGGTTTCTCATCAATCACCATGCGTGCGGAATGGCGAGATTTGGTGTTAGGTTCTTCAGATCGATTCAAAGACTCAGTGACACCGACTCTGGCATGGAAGCGGAGGGACCTGTAATATTTATTACGTCTGAGGTGCTTTGTACTCTTATTACGTTTGAGGTGCTTTGTACTTCTGTAAATCTTTATAATAGATCTAATCTATTTGAAAAATGATCATATCATGATCTATTTTTATTCTACTCAATCTTTTATCTTTCTAAAATATATTGAGGTGAGCTTGGTTGCAATCAATTAGAAGAATACAAAAAATGTATTGTATTTTGTACCTAATTTTTCTCTTTTTCTTGTGTTTCTTTTTTATTTATATCTTCTCTATCTCTAGTTATATATATAATGGATAGTATCTGCTAACTCGAACATGAATTTGGTATCCTAATTTCTCTATAGGTTTGTTTTAGTGCCACAAAAATTTGAGAAAGTGCATATCACCCCATTACCACTAGTGATATCAAAGCCTTGATACCTCCTTCATTTTATGGTACTTTCCCTAATTTTGTTTAGCTATAGTCTTTGCTTTCAGTTTTCTATTGCTTTTAATTTGGTTTATCTTATCCTTGTTACCATTGTCCTGTTGAAGCTGATAATTAGTAGGCTATATCTAGGTGCATACGCAACCAGTTCGCAACTAGCCATGTGACTCACTAGTTGTAGTAAAGTGAAATGCTAAACATTTTGATCCTTTACTTCGACGTATATTGGCACAATGGTTCCATCCAAAAGGTATTGTGGTGATCAGTGTGCTTGCGGCCATCACTAGATGGGTTGAGTAGGATAGGGATTGCGGTGGCTTTTAGCTGATGAATATCACGGGAGAGCTATTTAGCAGTGGCATGGTGCATCTCAGAGGGGGAGACGAGCCGTCAGGTGACCTTCTCGTTGGGAGGTGATGTACTGCAAGCACTGAGGTCGCTACTACCGGTGCAAATTATGTGGAATGAGGCATGTCCCGTGAATAGAGTTTAGATGAGGTTCGTGACTGTGTATTTGCGAGGGCAAGGGGTCAGAGCTTGTGTTGCCGCCTTTCCGGCATGAGGGAGAGTAAAAAATGAAGGGAATCACAAAGAGATAGAGTGAGATGGATAAGATGCCACTTCTTGATTGGTTTACCATAAGGAGCAACTAGAGCCCCTATTCCTAGGAGCTTTGACCTTGAAGGATAAAGTGAAATCTGATTTCCAGTGTTAGAATTGAGATCAACCGTCTGTACTCCCTCTGCTTCTTTTAAATTAACATATAAGGTTTGTCTTCAGTCAAATTTCGTAAAGTTTGATGAAGATTATAGAAAATGTCAATATTTACGATATCAAATCAATATTATTAGATGCATCGTGGAATTTAATTTCTTATTCTATATCTTTTGTATTGGAGATGTTGATATATTTTTAATATAAACTTGATCAAACTTTATGAAATTTCACTTAAGTTAAACTTTATATGCGGAGTAAATATAAATGGAGGGGGTATATCTCTACTTCTAATGGAGCAGTTGGTAGTCTCGCTTCCAGGTTTTTTTTCGTCCCACCTCCCATGGTTTGTTTGGTACCTCGTCCCACCTCACACTGAGCCGCCACGAACCGCAAAAACCGCGTACCGGAGCCCCCACCCGCCCTCACGCATTCCAGGGCCTAACCTCCGATCGCACCCAAGACAATTCAGCGAAAAAAAACCTATGAGAATTAACCAGCGAAAAAAAACCTAATGAAGGAGTTGGTAGTCCGGTACGGTTTATTTTCAACACTTCCTAATGACAAAAGATCACGGATCTAACTTTCCTACCTTAGCCAAATCAACGAATCTCTCTCATTAATGCAATTTGCTTTAGGAAACAAATAATAGATTCTTTTCTACCTTAGCGAAATCAACGGATCTCTCCCATTAATGCAATTTGCTTTAGCAAACAAATAATAGATTATTTCCTACCTTAGCCAAATCAACAAATCTCTCTCATTAATGCAATTTTCTTTAGGAAACAAATAATAGATTCTTTCCTACCTTAGCCAAATCAACGGATCTCTCCCATTAATGCAATTTGCTTTAGCAAACAAATAATAGATTCTTTCCTACCTTAGCCAAATCAACGGATCTCTCTCATTAATGCAATTTGCTTTAGGAAACAAATAATAGATTTTCAGGAAACAAATAATCTCTAATCTCATCTCTAATTCTCTAATAATAATAATTAATATAATATAATAATAATAATAATACCTAAAAGAAACACAGCGTTCCGTTTCCCGTCTTACGTCGTCGAACCCTTCGTCGAGCCTCCCTCCCGTGCGCTGTTGGTTTTCCCTGCGTACGTTCCACCCCAAACGTGATTCGTTCTTCTTAATTACGTGGTCCCACCCCCATGCGATCCGGCGAAAGAACCAGCAAAACCGTCATACCCATGCACGCAAGCAACAAAAAATCCACGCAAGCCGTGTCTCCTCCTCCCTGTTCAAACCCTAGCCGCCCCTTCCTAGTTGACGCCGCTAGCGAGTAGCACGTAGCACAGGCACCAGTGCGGCCCTTCCGTGGTCCCCCTTGACCTCGCAATGAAACAGCTCGTCAGCATCGACGACGAGCCGGTGCGTCTGGTGTTGATTCCTGTGGATGGGTCAAGCAGGACAAAGGGCGGTGGATCCGGGACATAGCCATGAAGTCTGCTTCGATGCGCGCCCAGTATTGTCTCTAGTGCATGGGTCGATCCTGGACGGCGGGTGATGGATCAAGGACGTACATAGCAGCGTTCACCTACGCAAACGGCTGACTACTCAACCTCCTCTCGGCGGTGGCAGCAGCCAGGTCTGGTTAGCTACCATTTATCTTTAATACATGCCATGAAAGGCGATCAAAAGGAGCAATCATAAGCGGCGAGGTGTTCCAGGGCTACGAGCGCCAGTACTGCGACTCTGCGTCTGCGAGGTCTTCGCCAAGATCGCCACCCTCTCTTCCCGTGCCTATTTCTATTCGCTGTTGTTGGTTTCGTCTTACATGGTGAGATCTAAGCAGACAATATGAAGCAGAGGCTCTCTGAGATCCAGTCCAACGTGCAGGATACTGAATCGCTGGTAAATACTAGATTGTGTTTTACGATTTGATCATCCATTCCGCTGCCTTACATACTGCCTTTGGGACATTTGGCAGGTGGAGGCTTCATTTTGGATGTAGGTGAATGTGTGATTTCTGGAAGCTCTGTATATTAACTTCATGATCTGCTCTTGATTTTCTTCTTGGGGACTAGATTTGAAGATTTGCCAGCTACACCATCTAAAAATCAGGCAGCTGATCCGGGTACATTGCTACTCGGAGACGTTGGTGCATTCACACTTCTCATGGATCTTTGTATTAGCCTGATAGTGTTGGGATCTCGAAATTTTGCTGTAGGTGAAGAAGGGATTCCTATCTCGAAATTCTGTTGTAGGTGAAGCACCTCCTGTAGGCCATGGAGATGACTAGGGATGCATTGGGAGGCGGGCGACATAAAGTGCTGGAAAGGAGTATTGTATTATGTATGGTCCTCCTTCTCTTTTTGGAAGGTTGTATAGTCGTTTTGATACACAAGATATAATTTCAGGTTCTACATACATATTGGTTTGAGATGTTTTCATCTTTTATCATGTCAATGAATAATGCAATCTAGATTTGTTTTATCATGCCAATTTGAGGCATTCTGTATGGGCTGGTTGGAGGAATATTAATTTTTTACGCACTATGTGTGAACATGTTGAAGGGGCATGACCATCAACGAGCTTGTGGCAGAAGTTTGAATGTGAGTAGCTCCTATCTTTTGTGTACTTATTTTCAGTCTATTAATCAAAGGGTAGAATGATTACACGTGCAGTTATTTTGGTGTGAGCTTTGACAAGGGATGCCGATTGTTATGTTAAAGAGGCTAAAATCTTCCTCAGTAAGTGATGTGCATTATGCATCTGATAAAAAAAATAGGCTTTAGGGAGTTGATTGTGCCCATGAGAGGTGGTCCTGATATTAGGCTTGCTACAACATGTCATATTTAACACGTAATGTTCTTTACCAACCAAATGTTCACGTTTTAGATTATAAAGAATGATGACCTCAAAGACAAAGAGCTCCAAGAACTCGGTTCTGAAACTTTTGGTTAGTTTGAGTAATGAAATGTGACCCTACTGGAAGTTCTAGCTCATTTCAGTTCTTCTCTTTTCCATTTAATTATCTATTTCATTCCAAGCTAACTGTCTTACATACCTATATCTTTCAATGCAAGACTACACGAGGACTATGGTCTATGGGATATCAAGCTCCTTCAAATAATCTGCACCTATTCTTCTGGAGAATAATGTGTATGCATGGTCTACAATGGAGTTTACAAGTTCATTTACTCAAAGATTCAGCCTTACATTTTCCATAAGGATTATGTATGTTATACAAACTATCAGTAATCTCTACTACTAATGTCTTAGTTGGTAGTCTCGCCTCACTCCACCTCATCCCACCACTCCTATCTTTCGCCCACCTTTGACATCATCACATCACAGCATTGGGCTGGCCCATTAATGTGTATGTGAACGCAATCCTCCCATCAGCTGCCCTCCTCGCGATAATCCCGACGTCCTCGCGCTGCCGTCCTCTTCTCCCTGATCTCCTCTACTAGCGTGCCTTCCTTGCGATCCTCCCGACGTGTCCTCACGTCGCCGTCCTCTTCTCTCCAAACTCCTCTACTAGGGGGACTCCTCTATGACCCAGGCGGAGCGAACATTGTACGCAGGTTTTTTTGGCTTTCACCAGTTCGTTCTCTACCCCTCCTTCATGACTCCCTCACCATCGATTTTTTTCGACGTCTAAATGCAATCCCTCCATGGGGAAGTATGATGTGAAGGAGAGAGGCCGCGATGGCGAAGGTGAGGTGGGCGTCATCCCGTTTTAAAGGAGAGGGCTCCAGCAAGAAATGTCTCACTACGGCGAAAACCGAGCGGAAGGGAGGGTCCGACAGGAAAACATAAGAGTGTGTCATGGGGTGGAGTTTTTATGTTGCTACACTAGATCGCGGGAACCTGCCGTCGACCTTGAGGTTGGTGTATGAGAGAGAAATAAGCTTCAATATCAATAATTTGTCTGATTCATTTATATACAGTATAGCCCGTAGCAACGCACGGGCGTTTTACTAGTATACATATAAAGATGAGGTTGTGATCCACGGTCAACACATTTGCCTGATGGTTCACTTCTGGAACTCAAATCATGAGATGCCTAATTTGTGCGCTGATTACGAGCGTTGCCCGTGTTTTTAAACCAGGTACTTCATCACAAGTTACAATATTTCCTCTGGCTAATTTTAGTCCCTTCAAATTTGAGAAGGCATATCATTTTTCCATTTTCCTGCCTTTGTAACAGATTAACTTTTCAAGAGGCAAACTAGGAGGTAAAATAAGAAATTGAGATGCTTCAAATCGGCCGCTCTGCGCACACTAATTGATCTCCGTAATCCATAAAGTCTTTAAGCTGCAAAAAGCAGCAGAAACTAGTGCTTCTCACCCAAATCCCAAAAACATGAGGAAACAGGCGGAGGGAAGATGTTGTGGGGCTCATTTTTCGGTGGATGGTCCTGTATCATTGAGAGCTAATTTTTGGATATGGATTAGATTGCACCATCTTTGATGACCAAAATTATTATTAGGAATTAATTTTGGGACCTGGTTTTGGAAGCTGAATTTCGGAAATCGTTTAAAAATGCCCTTAATCAGAGGAAGGAGCACTGTGTCAACTAGTCAATGATTCGTTATTTTAGGCCTCCTAATTGTATGCCCACGAGGCCACGACCGCATGTTTAAGATTCGCTAAAATATCATGATTCAGCCCAAACTTTTTGAACATCAGTACAGACACAAACACTCATATACACGCGCATATACTCATCCCTATGAACACACACATGCACACCCTACCCCTATGAGGACCTCCGAAAGACTGAGCCGGCATATCATCTTGAAATTTACGAAGTAACCGTAGGCACCTCGTCATCGACGGGAACGTCTCGGAGATACCACAGTCACTCTAACCATCCAACCATAGACCAAACTGAATCGGTAAGCAGAACTTTGGAAATGGAATAACTACTTTAAAACATCAGGAACCATAGCAAGACCATCCCCTAATTTTAGTGACAGTGAATGTAATTCATTGAACGGAAAATTGAGGTTTGGCTATGTGAATCACCATGAGGCCCAGTTATCCTGTTTTTCCTGAAAACAATTATTTTTATGCGATGAGATCGATTATCAAGTCCAGCAAATTCTCCACGTACTACAAAAATTCGAATTGCATATCTCACACACACACACACACACACACACACACACACACACACACACACACACACATGCATGGATGTATGTACTTTTCTGTGTAGATCTAGTAATAGGGTAGGCTACGTCCTACGTGTGTTAGCTAGCCGTGCCTGTCGTAGAACGGCCAGCCTGGTGTGGCGGGCATGGCAGATTCTTGTCCGGGTACGGGCAGACGCCATGGAGCACGGAGACGCACGTCGGCTCTCCGACGCAGGTGAGCAGGCCGCAGCAGTAATCCGTGATGACGCTGCCGGAGAAGAGCGCCCGGATCAACTGCCCCGCGCACGATCTCGGCACACCGGTCACGGTCTTGTAGCAGCCACCGTCGGCCGCTTGCGGTGGGGGGTTTTGTCCGCCGGCAAAGGCGACAACCAGGAAGAGGCCCATGAATAGGCCGCAAAGGCAGAGTCGCCAGAGAGCCATTGCCGGTCCGGACAGGGTGCTTGGCGCGGCGCTATTGGTTTGTTGATAGATCTGCGTAGACTTGGTATGTAGGTGCTGGGATGTATCTATTGGGATGGCATTTGCCCTCGGTATATATATACTAGAAGAAAATGTAATCAAGGCAATGATTGATAGCCTAGTATTTCTGGAACTCCAATTATGAGATGCTTAATTTACGCGGCATGCCTAATTATCCTGTGTTTTATTTCCATCTATAAATATTTTCAGTACAAATTAAATTACGAGCATATATGCGAGTAAATAAATGTTTGCTAATGCATTTTTTTTGTTTGGGAAGTACTATATTCTTCTATATTATGCACGTTTTTAGCTGTATATCAAGCATGTCTTTTTTACATGTATACAATGTATGTTTGGCACGCCGTGTAATAGAGAGTATGGCTTTGGTCCGCTAACTTCTCCAATGGCAAGATATAGTCCCTCCAAAAACTAGATTTTCTTAAGAAACACCTACACACAAGCATTACATGTACACTGCTTTGGATCCACAATCCAAGAAATTATAAAGTAACTCCTATAACTAAGAATTAAAATGAAATCTGTTAATCACCGCTGTAAAGTGGAGATCTGCTGTCCTCCGGCGGCTGCGCCGACCGAGAGTTTCTTCGTTGTCGAATACCGGGTGTACGGTCTCCTCGTCGCAAGCGGACCGGTCGTCATGAAAGTCTTGATTTGGAATTGTCGCGGGCTTGGGAACGCCGCGGCAGTTCGAGCTCTACTGGATGTCCAGCGAGCATGCAACCCCAAGGTGATGTTTTTGTCAGAGACACATCTTGAAAGTTATCCATCGGAGTGTTTGAGGAAGAGATTGCACATGGACCAAAAGCTTGTGTGCCCTGGAGATGGTAGAAAGGGAGGACTGATCTTGTTTTGGAAAAAGGAAATCAAAGTGCAGCGTCTGAACCTAGACCCAATGTATATAGACGTGACAGTGGAAGACTCAAATAGCTTGGTGTGGAGACTTACGGGCATGTATGGTGAATTTAGATGGGAAAACAAGTACAAAACCTGGGATCGCATGCGCCATCTCCATCATGCTCACAATCTTCCCTGGTTGCTGATTGGGGACTTAAACGAAATTCAGTTTCTACACAAAAAAGAGGGTGGGAATCCACGCCCACAACAGTATATGCATGCATTTCAAAATGCTATTGATGATTGTGAGCTAAGGGATATGGGTTTTTTGGGTGATAAATTCACATGGCATCGAGGACGGATCCGAGAAAGACTAGACATGGGTTTGGTGAATGAAGCATGGGCGAATCTTTTCCCCATGGCAGCTTTGGAAAACTTACAGTACAACCACTCGGATCATAGACCATTGTTGGTCAACACTGAACACTATACTGTGCCCGTTCATGACGATGCAAGACCATTGAGATTTGAGTCGAGGTGGTTGCGAGAAGCAAAGTTCAATGATACTGTAATGGACGCTTGGCAGAATGTAGGATCGGACCCTACAGCCAATTCGGTTTATGAGAAGTTAAATCGCATGCATGTGATGTTCCATGATTGGGACCAGAGAGTTTTGAAGAAACCTAAACAGCGCCTCCGTAAGGCGCAGCGTGATCTTGAGAGGGTGATGAGAGGCCCAATTAATGACGACAATGAAGAAGCGCGCAAAGAGCTTTCAGAGCTGATTGAATACCTACTAGAACTTGAAGAAATTCATATGATGCAAATGTCACGTATTTCGTGGCTGAAAAGTGGTGATAGAAATACGGGTTTCTTTCAAGCCTATGCTTCGGCAAGGAGAAAAAGAAATTTTATCAAAAAGTTGAAAGACTCAGATGGAAATTGGATGGAAGGTACAACGGAACTAAACCCACATATTCAGAGTTACTTCTCCAACCTTTTTACGTCGGAGGTACAGTACACCGATCCATCTATTCTTTCTAAGGTCAATTCCAAAGTTACAGCTCGGATGAACAACATGTTATTAGCTCCATATACTCTGGATGATGTTCGTAAAGCTGTTTTTAGCATCGGTGATCTTAAGGCACCAGGGCCTGATGGCCTCCAAGCAGTCTTTTTCAAAAAATACTGGCATATATTAGGGGAGGAGATAACCCAAGAAGTTCTTATTGCGATTAATTCAAGGCAGATCCCAGCTGAATGGAATGATATAACGATTGTTTTGATTCCTAAAGTTGACTCTCCAGAGTTGGTAACTCAGTTAAGACCCATTAGCCTTTGCAATGTTTTGTACAAGATTATATCAAAGATGCTTGCTGCTCGGTTGAAAACAATTCTTCCTGAAATTATTTCTCCAACCCAAAGTGCCTTTGTTCCTGGGAGGCTCATTATCGATAATATTCTCATCGCTTATGAATGTATTCATAAAATAAAAAATAAAAGAGTGGGCCAATCAGGTCTATGTGCAGTCAAGTTGGATATGCATAAAGCATATGATCGAGTAGAATGGGTGTTTCTGAGGAATATGATGTTGAAGCTGGGATTTCATGAAAGTTTTGTGGAAATGATGATGGCTTGTGTGTTGGGGAACGTAGTAATATCAAAAATTTTACTACGCACACGCAAGATCATGGTGATGCATAGCAACGAGAGGGGAGAGTGTTGTCTACGTACCCTCGTAGACCGAAGCGGAAGCGATCACAACGTAGAGGAAGTAGTCGTACGTTCTCCTCGCGATCCAACCGATCCCAGCGCTGTTACTCCGGCGCCTCCGAATTCTTGACACACGTACAGCTCGGTGACGCTCCTCGGGCTCCGATCCAGCAAAGCTCCGGGGAGAGAGAGTTCCGTCAGCACGACGGTGTGGTGACGATCTTGATGTTCTACCGACGCAGGGCTTCGCCTAAGCACCGCAACGATATGACCGAGGTGGAATATGGTGGAGGGGGGCACCGCACACGGCTAAGGAACGATCTCAAGGATCAACTTGTGTGTTCTAGGGTGCCCCCCTGCCCCCGTATATAAAGGAGCAAGGGGGAGGGCCGGCCGGCCTAGGAGGCGCGCCAAGGGAGGGGGGAGTCCTCCTCCTAGTGGGAGTAGGACTCCCCTTTCTTAGTCCAACTAGGAAGGAGGAATGGGGAAGGAAGGAGAGGGAGAGGGAGAGGGAAAGGGGGGCCGCGCCCCCCCTCCTTGTCCTATTCGGACTCCCCATGGGGGGGCGCGCGCCACCTCCTGGTGCGGCCCTCTCTCTCCCCTCTCGGCCCAATAAGGCCCATTACTTCCCCGGGGGGTTCCGGTAACCCCTCCGGCACTCCGGTTTTCTCCGGAAACTTCCGGAACCTTTCCGGTGTCCGAATATAGCCGTCCAATATATCAATCTTTATGTCTCGACAATTTCGAGACTCCTCGTCATGTCCGTGATCACATCCGGGACTCCGAACTCCTTCGGTACATCAAAATACACAAACTCATAATATAACCGTCATCGAAACCTTAAGCGTGCGGACCCTACGGTTCGAGAACAATGTAGACATGACCGAGACACGTCTCCGGTCAATAACCAATAGCGGGACCTGGATGCCCATATTGGCTCCTACATATTCTACGAAGATCTTTATCGGTCAGACCGCATAACAACATACGTTGTTCCCTTTGTCATCGGTATGTTACTTGCCCGAGATTCGATCGTCGGTATCCAATACCTAGTTCAATCTCGTTACCGGCAAGTCTCTTTACTCGTTCCGTAATACATCATCTCACAGCTAACTCATTAGTTGTAATGCTTGCAAGGCTTAAGTGATGTGTATTACCGAGAGGGCCCAGAGATACCTCTCCGACAATCGGAGTGACAAATCCTAATCTCAAAATACGCCAACCCAACATCTGCCTTTGGAGACACCTGTAGTACTCCTTTATAATCACCCAGTTACGTTGTGACGTTTGGTAGTACCCAAAGTGTTCCTCCGGTAAACGGGAGTTGCATAATCTCATAGTTATAGGAACATGTGTAAGTCATGGATAAAAGCAATAGCAACATACTAAACGATCGGGTGCTAAGCTAATGGAATGGGTCATGTCAATCAGATCATTCAACTAATGATGTGACCTTGTTAATCAAATGACAACCCCTTTGTCTATGGTTAGGAAACTTAACCATCTTTGATTAACAAGCTAGTCTAGTAGAGGCATACTAGTGACACTCTGTTTGTCTATGTATTCACACATGTATTATGTTTCCGGTTAATACAATTCTAGCAGGAATAATAAACATTTATCATGAAATAAGGAAATAAATAATAATTTTATTATTGCCTCTAGGGCATATTTCCTTCAGTCTCCCACTTGCACTAGAGTCAATAATCTAGATTACATAGTAATGATTCTAACACCCATGGAGTCTTGGTGCTGATCATGTTTTGCTCGTGGAAGAGGCTTAGTCAACGGGTCTGCTACATTCAGATCCGTATGTATCTTGCAAATCTCTATGTCTCCCACCTGGACCAAGTCCCGGATGGAATTGAAGCGTCTCTTGATGTGTTTGGTTCTCTTGTGAAATCTGGATTCCTTCGCTAAAGCAATTGCTCCAGTATTGTCACAAAAGATTTTCATTGGACCCGATGCACTAGGTATGACACCTAGATCGGATATGAACTCCTTCATCCAGACTCCTTCATTAGCTGCTTCCGAAGCTGCTATGTACTCCGCTTCACATGTAGATCCCGCTACGATGCTTTGTGTAGAACTGCACCAACTGACAGCTCCTCCGTTTAGTGTAAATACGTATCCGGTTTGCGATTTAGAACCGTCCGGATCAGTGTCAAAGCTTGCATCAACGTAACCATTTACGATGAGCTCTTTGTCACCTCCATATACGAGAAACATATCCTTAGTCCTTTTCAGGTATTTCAGGATGTTCTTGACCGCTGTCCAGTGATCCACTCCTGGATTACTTTGGTACCTCCCTGCTAAGCTTATAGCTAGGCACACATCAGGTCTGGTACACAGCATTGCATACATGATAGAGCCTATGGCTGAAGCATAGGGAACATCTTTCATTTTCTCTCTATCTTCTGCGGTGGTCGGGCATTGAGTCTTACTCAACTTCACACCTTGTAACACAGGCAAGAACCCTTTCTTTGCTTGATCCATTTTGAACTTCTTCAAAATTTTGTCAAGGTATGTGCTTTGTGAAAGTCCAATTAAGTGTCTTGATCTATCTCTATAGATTTTGATGCCCAATATGTAAGCAGCTTCACCGAGGTCCTTCATCGAAAAACTCTTATTCAAGTATCCCTTTATGCTATCCAGAAATTCTATATCATTTCCGATTAGTAATATGTCATCTACATATAATATCAGAAATGCTACAGAGCTCCCACTCACTTTCTTGTAAATACAGGCTTCTCCAAAAATCTGTATAAACCCAAATGCTTTGATCACACTATCAAAGCGTTTATTCCAACTCCGAGATGCTTGCACCAGTCCATAAATGGATCGCTGGAGCTTGCACACTTTGTTAGCTCCCTTTGGATCGATAAAACCTTCCGGTTGCATCATATACAACTCTTCTTCCAGAAATCCATTCAGGAATGCAGTCTTTACATCCATTTGCCAAATTTCATAATCATAAAATGCGGCAATTGCTAACATGATTCGGACAGACTTAAGCATCGCTACGGGTGAGAAGGTCTCATCGTAGTCAATCCCTTGAACTTGTCGAAAACCCTTTGCGACAAGTCGAGCTTTGTAGACAGTAACATTACCGTCAGCGTCAGTCTTCTTCTTGAAGATCCACTTGTTTTCTATTGCTTGCCGACCCTCAGGCAAGTCAACCAAAGTCCACACTTTGTTTTCATACATGGATCCCATCTCAGATTTCATGGCCTCAAGCCATTTTGCGGAATCTGGGCTCACCATCGCTTCTTCATAGTTCGTAGGTTCATCATGATCTAGTAGCATGACTTCCAGAACAGGATTACCGTACCACTCTGGTGCGGATCTTACTCTGGTTGATCTACGAGGTTCTGTAGTAACTTGATCTGAAGTTTCATGATCAACATCATCAAGTTCCTCACTATTTGGTGTAGATGTCTCAGAAACCGGTTTCTGCGATAAACTACTTTTCAATAAGGGAGAAGGTAGAGTTACCTCATCAAGTTCTATTTTCCTCCCACTCACTTCTTTCGAGAGAAACTCCTTCTCTAGAAAGGATCCATTCTTAGCAACAAATGTCTTGCCTTCGGATCTGTGATAGAAGGTGTACCCAACTGTCTCCTTTGGGTATCCTATGAAGACACATTTCTTCGATTTGGGTTCGAGCTTATCAGGTTGAAGCTTTTTCACATAAGCATCACATCCCCAAACTTTAAGAAACGACAACTTTGGTTTCTTGCTAAACCATAGTTCATAAGGTGTCGTCTCAACGGATTTTGATGGTGTTCTATTCAGCGTGAATGCGGCCGTCTCAAGAGCATAACCCCAAAACGATAGCGGTAAATCTGTAAGAGACATCATAGATCGCACCATATCTAGTAAAGTGCGATTACGACGTTCGGACACACCATTACGCTGTGGTGTTCCGGGTGGCGTGAGTTGCGAAATTATTCCGCATTGTTTCAAATGTAGACCAAACTCGTAACTCAAATATTCGCCTCCACGATCAGATCGTAGAAACTTTATTTTCTTATTACGATGATTTTCAACTTCACTCTGAAATTCTTTGAACTTTTCAAATGTTTCAGACTTATGCTTCATTAAGTAGATATACCCATATCTGCTTAAATCATCTGTGAAGGTGAGAAAATAACGATATCCGCCACGAGCCTCAACATTCATCGGACCACATACATCTATATGTATGATTTCCAACAAATCTGTTGCTCTCTCCATAGTACCGGAGAACGGGGTTCTAGTCATCTTGCCCATGAGGCACGGTTCGCAAGTGCCAAGTGATTCATAATCAAGTGACTCCAAAAGTCCATCAGTATGGAGTTTCTTCATGCGCTTTATACCGATATGACCTAAACGGCAGTGCCACAAATAAGTTGCACTATCATTATTAACTCTGCATCTTTTGGTTTCAACATTATGAATATGTGTATCACTACTATCGAGATTCATTAAAAATAGACCACTCTTCAAGGGTGCATGACCATAAAAGATATTACTCATATAAATAGAACAACCATTATTCTCTGATTTAAATGAATAACCGTCTCGCATCAAACAAGATCCAGATATAATGTTCATGCTCAACGCTGGCACCAAATAACAATTATTTAGGTCTAAAACTAATCCGGAAGGTAGATGTAGAGGTAGCGTGCCGACCGCGATCACATCGACTTTGGAACCATTTCCCACGCGCATCGTCACCTCGTCCTTTGCCAGTGTTCGCTTAATCCGTAGTCCCTGTTTCGAGTTGCAAATATTAGCAACAGAACCAGTATCAAATACCCAGGTGCTACTGCGAGCTCTAGTAAGGTACACATCAATAACATGTATATCACATATACCTTTGTTCACCTTGCCATCCTTCTTATCCGCCAAATACTTGGGGCAGTTCCGCTTCCAGTGACCAGTCTGCTTGCTGTAGAAGCACTCAGTTTCAGGTTTAGGTCCAGACTTGGGTTTCTTCTCCTGAGCAGCAACTTGTTTGCTGTTCTTCTTGAAGTTCCCCTTCTTCTTCCCTTTGCCTTTCTTCTTGAAACTAGTGGTCTTATTGACCATCAACACTTGATGCTCCTTCTTGATTTCTACCTCCGCAGCCTTTAGCATTGCGAAGAGCTCAGGCATAGTCTTTACTAACCCTTGCATATTATAGTTCATCACGAAGCCTTTGTAGCTTGGTGGCAGTGATTGAAGAATTCTGTCAATGACACAATCATCCGGAAGATTAACTCCCAGTTGAGTCAAGTGATTGTAATACCCAGACATTCTGAGTATGTGCTCACTGACAGACCCATTCTCCTCCATCTTGCAGCTATAGAGCTTATTGGAGACTTCATATCTCTCAATCCGGGCATTCTGTTGAAATATCAACTTCAACTCCTGGAACATCTCATATGCTCCATGACGTTCAAAACGTCGTTGAAGACCCGGTTCTAAGCCGTAAAGCATGGCACACTAAACTATAGAGTAGTCATCAGCTTTTCTCTGCCAGACGTTCTTAACATCGTCAGTTGCATCAGCAGCAGGCCTGGCACCCAGCGGTGCATCCAGAACGTAACTCTTCTGTGCAGCAATGAGGATAATCCTCAGGTTACGGACCCAGTCCGTGTAATTGCTACCATCATCTTTCAACTTTGCTTTCTCAAGGAACGCATTAAAATTCAACGGAACAACAGCACGAGCCATCTATCTACAAACAAACATAGACAAGCAAGATACTATCAGGTACTAAGTTCATGATAAATTTAAGTTCAATTAATCATATTACTTAAGAACTCCCACTTAGACAGACATCTCTCTAGTCATCTAAGTGATCACGTGATCCAAATCAACTAAACCATAACCGATCATCACGTGAGATGGAGTAGTTTTCAATGGTGAACATCTTATGTTGATCATATCTACTATATGATTCACGCTCGACCTTTCGGTCTCCGTGTTCCGAGGCCATATCTGCATATGCTAGGCTCGTCAAGTATAACCTAAGTATTCTACGTGTGCAAAACTGGCTTGCACCCGTTGTAGATGGACGTAGAGCTTATCACACCCGATCATCACGTGGTGTCTCGGCACGACGAACTTTGGCAACGGTGCATACTCAGGGAGAACACTACTTGATAATTTTAGTGAGAGATCATCTTAAAATGCTACCGTCAATCAAAGCAAGATAAGATGCATAAAGGATAAACATCACATGCAATCAATATAAGTGATATGATATGGCCATCATCATCTTGCGCTTGTGATCTCCATCTCCGAAGCACCGTCGTGATCACCATCGTCACCGGCGCGACACCTTGATCTCCATCGTAGCATCGTTGTCGTTTACGCCATCTATTGCTTCTACGACTATCGCTACCGCTTAGTGATAAAGTAAAGCAATTACAGGGCGTTTGCATTTCATACAATAAAGCGACAACCATATGGCTCCAGCCAGTTGCCGATAACTTTGGTTACAAAACATGATCATCTCATACAATAAAATATAGCATCACGTCTTGACCATATCACATCACAACATGCCCTGCAAAAACAAGTTAGACGTCCTCTACTTTGTTGTTGCAAATTTTACGTGGCTGCTACGGGCTTTAGCAAGAACCGTTCTTACCTACGCATCAAAACCACAACGATAGTTTGTCAAATAGACTCCGTTTTAACCTTCACAAGGACCGGGCGTAGCCACACTCGGTTCAACTAAAGTGAGAGAGACAGACACCCGCCAGCCACCTTTAAGCACGAGTGCTCGTAACGGTGAAACCAGTCTCGCGTAAGCGTACGCGTAATGTCGGTCCGGGCCGCTTCATCTCACAATACCGCTGAACCAAAGTATGACATGCTGGTAGGCAGTATGACTGGTATCGTCCACAACTCACTTGTGTTCTACTCGTGCAAAACATCAAACCATAAAAACCTAGGCTCTGATACCACTGTTGGGGAACGTAGTAATATCAAAAAATTTCCTACGCACACGCAAGATCATGGTGATGCATAGCAATGAGAGGGGAGAGTGTTGTTTACATACCCTCGTAGACCGAAGCGGAAGCGATCACAACGTAGAGGAAGTAGTCGTACGTTCTCCTCGCGATCCAACCGATTCCAGCGCCGTTACTCCGGCGCCTCCGAGTTCTTGACACACGTACAGCTCGGTGACGCTCCTCGGGCTCCGATCCAGCAAAGCTCCGGGGAGAGAGAGTTCCGTCAGCACGACGGCGTGGTGACGATCTTGATGTTCTACCGACACAGGGCTTCGCCTAAGCACCGCAACGATATGACCGAGGTGAAATATGGTGGAGGGGGGCACCGCACACGGCTAAGGAACGATCTCAAGGATCAACTTGTGTGTTCTAGGGTGCCCCCCTGCCCCCGTATATAAAGGAGCAAGGGGGAGGGCCGGCCGGCCTAGGAGGCGCGCCAAGGGAGGGGGGAGTCCTCCTCCTAGTGGGAGTAGGACTCCCCTTTCCTAGTCCAACTAGGAAGGAGGAAGGGGGAAGGAAGGAGAGGGAGAGGGAGAGGGAAAGGGGGGCCGCGCCCCCCCCCCCCCCCTCCTTGTCCTATTCGGACTCCCCATGGGGGGGCGCGCGCCACCTCCTGGTGCGGCCCTCTCTCTCCCCTCTCGGCCCAATAAGGCCCATTACTTCCCCGGGGGGTTCCGGTAACCCCTCCGGCACTCCGGTTTTCTCCGGAAACTTCCGGAACCTTTCCGGTGTCCGAATATAGCCGTCCAATATATCAATCTTTATGTCTCGACCATTTTGAGACTCCTCGTCATGTCCGTGATCACATCCGGGACTCCGAACTCCTTCGGTACATCAAAATACACAAACTCATAATATAACCGTCATCGAAACCTTAAGCGTGCGGACCCTACGGTTCGAGAACAATGTAGACATGACCGAGACACGTCTCCGGTCAATAACCAATAGCGGGACCTGGATGCCCATATTGGCTCCTACATATTCTACGAAGATCTTTATCGGTCAGACCGCATACAACATACGTTGTTCCCTTTGTCATCGGTATGTTACTTGCCCGAGATTCGATCGTCGGTATCCAATACCTAGTTCAATCTCGTTACCGGCAAGTCTCTTTACTCGTTCCGTAATACATCATCTCACAGCTAACTCATTAGTTGTAATGCTTGCAAGGCTCAAGTGATGTGTATTACCGAGAGGGCCCAGAGATACCTCTCCGACAATCGGAGTGACAAATCCTAATCTCGAAATACGCCAACCCAACATCTGCCTTTGGAGACACCTGTAGTACTCCTTTATAATCACCCAGTTATGTTGTGACGTTTGGTAGTACCCAAAGTGTTCCTCCGGTAAACGGGAGTTGCATAATCTCATAGTTATAGGAACATGTATAAGTCATGGATAAAAGCAATAGCAACATACTAAACGATCGGGTGCTAAGCTAATGGAATGGGTCATGTCAATCAGATCATTCAACTAATGATGTGACCTTGTTAATCAAATGACAACCCCTTTGTCTATGGTTAGGAAACTTAACCATCTTTGATTAACAAGCTAGTCTAGTAGAGGCATACTAGTGACACTCTGTTTGTCTATGTATTCACACATGTATTATGTTTCCGGTTAATACAATTCTAGCAGGAATAATAAACATTTATCATGAAATAAGGAAATAAATAATAACTTTATTATTGCCTCTAGGGCATATTTCCTTCATTGTGTTGGATCCGTAAGATACAAAGTAAGGTACAATTCACAAGAAACTGAGATATTCATACCTACTAGAGGAATTAGGCAGGGAGACCCCCTTTCTCCCTATCTATTTCTCCTTTGTGCAGAAGGTCTTTCTAGTCTATTGCAGTATGAAGAAGAAGCTGGTGGCATTGAGGGAATTAAAGTGTGCAGGAATGCACCGTCAGTCTCACACCTTTTATTTGCTGACGATTCTTTGATTCTCATGAGCGCGGATGTTTTAAATGCAGCTTCCTTACAGCAAGTGCTAGATACCTATTGCCAAAATTCTGGACAATTGGTAAGTTTGGCAAAGTCTAGTGTTTTTTTCAGTACTAATACCAGTGCAGTTTCAAGATCTGAAGTTTGCCAACAATTATATATTGATACTGAGGCATTATCTGATAAGTACCTAGGCCTTCCGGCTATGGTAGGAGCTGATCGTTGTGACAGTTTCAAGCACTTCATTGAAAGGATTAAACAAAGAATCCAAGGATGGATGAAAAAACAATTATCAGTTGGAGGTAAAGAAATTCTTCTTAAAGCTGTGGCACAAGCTATTCCTGTTTTTGCTATGTCTGTCTTTTGTCTACCAAAAGGTATTTGCAAGGAAATTACAGATATTATTGCTAGTTTCTGGTGGGGAGATGATGAGGAAAATAAGAAAATGCATTGGTATTCTTGGTGGAAATTATGTTATCCAAAGAGTGAAGGTGGTATGGGCTTCAGAGATCTATACTCGTTTAATTTGGCATTGCTAGCTAAGCAATGTTGGAGACTTATTACTTCACCTGAGTCACTTTGTGCACGAGTTCTTAAGGCAAAATACTTTCCAAATGGAGGCCTCTTAGAAGCATCTCTAAAAAATGGAGCTTGGTTCACTTGGCAAAGCATTATAAAAGGTCCTGAAGTGTTCAAAAAAGGCTATATTTGGAGAGTGGGCAATGGGAATGAAATCAACATATGGTCAGATCCATGGATTCCTTCTAGTCCCAACAGAATGATCATCACGCCCAGAGGTCAAACAGTCGTATCGGTGGTGAGTGACTTGATTGATCCTCACACAGGACTTTGGGACGAGCAACTCATTAATATGATTTTTAATCCCGTCGATGCTCGAAGGATTCTGCAAATCCCCTTAAGTCTTCATGCATTTGACGATTTCATCGCATGGCACCCCGATAAAAAAAGGATGTTCTCCGTTCGAACAGCTTATAGAATCCAATGGTTACATAAATTTGGGGCGCATACAAATGAAATCAGTCGACCGGGAGGTTCTGCTACTCCAGCGGTATGGAGTACATTATGGAAGCTACAAATTCCACGTAAAGTTTCAATATTTTGCTGGCGTCTACTACACGGAATTCTGCCCCTAAAAGGTATACTCGCTAATAGACACGTTGGGGCAATTGGAGGGTGCCCAATTTGCCACAAGAGCTCTGAAGATATTCGTCATCTATTCTTCACGTGTATTCATTGAAGAGGTATGTGGAGCCGACTTGGATTGACAGATTTCATCAACACCGCAACACATGTTGATAGATCTGGGTTGGTTATTATGGAGTATATCTTGTCTATTGATCAAACGCCACTACCTCTAATGCCGACATTGGAGATTAAGCAGGTCGCAGTGGTGGGATGTTGGTACCTCTGGTGGACACGCCGCCTTATAACACATAATGAGAGTTGCCCGCCGATGGTAAGATGGCCTTTGTCGGTCTTGGCAATTACAAGCAACTACCAATGAGCCATGGCGAAGATAGTTGTGACAGAAGAGGAAAGATGGTTGAAGCCAGACCCAAAGTTCATCAAACTTAATGTGGACGCGGCCTTTTTTGCAGAGCAAGGAGTTGGAGCTACGGCATCAATTATTAGAGATGAACGAGGTATTTTTCTTGCAGCTCAATGTAAGTTTATCCCATATGCAGCGGAGGCAATGACATCAGAGGCAATGGCGATGAGAGACAGACTGAACTTGGCAAATAGCCTAGGGTTCCAGCAAGTTGAAGCGGAATCCGACTCTCTAACGGTGATCAACTGCTGCTCCGGTCAGAGTACTTGGTGGGACGCGGCGGCAGCGATATTCGCGGAATGTGTGGACATCTCTACCTTGATTGGGAAGGTCAACTTTAAGCATTGTTTTCGATCAGCAAATCAAGCGGCGCATGTGCTAGCTAATTTTAGTTATTGTAATAAACTTTCTTCTAGTTGGACTGACGAGCCTCCAGATTGTCTGGTGAGCAAGCTCGTAGATGATGTATCTTTATGCATTAATCAATAAAGCTAGCCATGATGGCCTTCCCTCAAAAAAAAATGAAATCTGTTAGAGTCATCTTCCCCGTAGTATCAATCTTTGCAAAACGGAAAACTACCAACACTTCAGTAAAAAGGACTACAGTTGGACTAGAGTAGCGATACTGCCACTTCACCTCCATGAACTTGATTAGCAATAAAAGTTTCCAAAAGCCTCTTGAGTCGACCATCCAAATATAGGAAGAAGTGAGCAATGAACGTATTGGGCCAAGAATACTCCCTTACAAGTGCAGGCTGTCGAACCACAAAAACTCCATCCTAATGTCGAGAAAATACTCCAACTCCATAAAGAATCAAACGGACAAAAACAAGACGACGCATAAACTCATCAGATCAGATTAATTGGATTCACGAGGACACATACCTCTCCGCTTTCATGGCACCACCACAAAGAGCCGGATTCATTTTATTCGTAAATGCCATGACTATCACTAGATGTTGACTAAGACTAATAGTTTCTTGATAATCTGATGTCCCCTCCCCTCTCCCCAACATCTCAACGCAAAGGTGGAAGCTGAGGACCATGGGGCGAAGTGTTTCTTCTCCTGCTGCGGCTATGGTTCTGTTCCTCAAGGTATTCCCTTAAATAGATTCAAAAAATGAGTTAAGGTGCATCATTGTTCTACAATCTAAAGATAACTTCCGGCGGGTCCAAGCAAGCTTAAGGGTGTGTTTGTTTCCATGGACTTTTTGATGTAGGGACTAGAAAAACTCCCTCTTACAGATTTTTTAACCAAACAGGAGGGACTACTAGGGACCAAAATTTGCCTTTTGGGACTAAATGAAGAAGACTCTCAAGGAGAGTCTTTTTTGGGACTTTTTCTACAATGCCCCTCCCTGCACCCATTGCCCCGCCGCCCAATGGTGTTGTTTGGTTGCTATTTTTCTGTATACTAGGGGAAACATGGTCATTTAATAATCTCTAGGGAGGGACTAAGGACTTTTTAGTCCTTGGAAACAAACAGGGAGGGACTTTTTAGGGACTAGGGACCTTTTAGTTGGGACTAGAAAAAGTCTTAGGACTTATGAACCAAACATGGCCTAAAAGGATCGGGAACCAATTAAATGTGGGACTGTAATTTAGCTGCTTTAAATAAATGAAAATTATTTTGGAAAATCATGAGTTAATTTATCTTCCGGGGAATCAAAATTTTATTAATACAAAGTAGAATTTCAGAATAAACTGTTGTAAAGAATAATATATATGTTTCACATCCAAATTTCCTGTATGACAAGTACATTGTTTAGGCAACCCGTGAAAAAATTGCAACAGATAAAATTGTTTTGTTAGTAGTTTATTTATATGTCCTAATATTAGAAAAACGATCATGTATGACAAACAATGTCCACACACATTTAAAAAATTAATACGTAGATAAACACATTCCCTTATTGTGTAATATGTTTAGTACATTGTATATATTCATGTATTTAACAAAAATATTTTGGTAATTAGTTTAAAATGTTTCTACAGATGAAGATGATAAATAATACCACTAAATTAAATTTACCATTTTTGTTGTCTTCTTATGAAGATGTTATCAAAACAGATTATATCGATATGTAAACGCAAATTTTTTGTGAGAAAGAAAAGTAAAAAAAAAGAAAAAAAGAGAAAAAATGGGGAAAGCAAATGTGACAAAAATAATAGAATAAACAAAAGGTTGAATAAGAAGGACACGGGAGAACATGACCCGATTCCTTCCCTCACCCTACGTGACCAGGGCAAACTATCCCCACCAGACTTCACCGGCTAGCACGTGGATTTGCCTCCCTGTACCTGCCGCTCCGGTGGCCGATGGCGGGGAGGGGAATCCCAGTGCCCCCGCTCCGGTTAGTAGTTTAGGTTTGTGTTTTTTTGTCCTAGTAGGTGAGGCATTTGGACGGATATGGCACTATTTCTTTGAGTTTGTCTTCTGGGCTCCGATCCTCCTCAAGTTTGTCCATCTATGTAGTCGACGGAGCTTTGGCGTAGATTCCTGTCGTCTCCTTTGGGCGGCGAAGTTAGGGTTTTTTCTTCATGTGGCGAGATTCCGTGTCAGGTGCTTCATATCTATGCAAGGGTTAAGGGCGACGACTGCGGCTCCACGGAGTTGGCCATGGGGGCATGTGCACGAAGACTTCCTGGCTGCCATTGACAAGGTCAAGGCGGTTCTAGTAAGGGAGCGGCGACATCGGCGTGTCGGCTGCTTGTTCTTGCGACAATAGTGTTTGCTTAGTGGTCTTCGAATCTCGATATAAATTTTATTTTGTTTGAGACGCTTTGTAATTCTGGTGAACTTTGATAATAGATCTGGATCATTTTCTCAAAAAATATAAGCAATAAGAAGAAGCGAGAAGTCTACTTAAGGTGGGAGTTAAGGTACCGTGGCGAAGAACGATGGAATGTTAGTTTTTTCCACTCACATCCTCCGCAACTTTGACTTCCTAATAAGAGTGTGATTTTTATTGTTTCTTTGGATGGTTTTCCTTTTCCTTACTTTTGTATTTTTTCCTCTTTTGTTCTTTCTCTTTTAGTTTGATTTTTTTTACTAATTCGGCATGTAGTGTATGAGGTAATTGGGCATTTAAAAATACACATATACCTTTTCGTGAATGTTAAAATATAATTCAATATGTAACCCAAGAACAGTGCGTAGGAGAGCCACTAGATGATTGCTTGCTTTTAGGCCAGTGTTAGGCGCCGGCGTGCCGGCCCAACTCTGGGCCGGTCAGCGCCCGAGCGTCCGATCTGGCAGGGTACGACCGTTGATTTGTTCTTCCTGGCACGGAACAAATTAGCGATTCGCATGCGCACAACCTCCAGCTTAGCCATGCACGGCGTGGTCACCGCCCCTCGGCGTCCTCCATGTCCGTCGTCGTCGCCATCAGACGCAGCTAGCTGCCCCTCGCAGCAGCTCGTCGTCGCCGTCGTCACATGCCCATCCCAATCTCACCGTCCAGCGCCACCCACTTTGCCGGATGCAGCTCCATGAAAACCTGATGCAGCGCGCACCCCATCGGAGCACGCCGTCGCTGCCTCCGGCTCGCCGTCATTGTCGATTCGCAGCACCACGTTCAAGCAAAAAACAAACCTGAGCAAACTAAGCAAAGTCAATTGACGCAAAACTTTAGCTGGTTCCAGAAAAAAATTGTCGGTTCCAGCAAAACCATGGATCTTGGTCGGAACGTAGCAAAATTTCTGGCCGGCCATAGCAAAAACAAAAGCCGGTTCCAGCAAACTCACCACCATCGTTGCAGGCTTGCAGCACCCCCGTCGGCATGGTCTCCATCACTGGCATGGTGACCCACCAGGTTGAAGCTCGCCGTTGTGTCGCTTGCAGCTCGCTGGACACCGGTTTTAGCTCTGCCCGTGCCGGTGGCAGCTTGCCATTGTCAGGTTGTAGCACCGCCCTGTGTTTGTCGCAGCTTGCCGGCCAGCGGTTGTACCTTGCCGGTGTGACGATTGCAGCTCGCCGGGCCACCGGATGTAGCACCCATTCGTGTTGGTTGCAGCTTTTCGGCGTGAGGTTGTAGCACCTGCACCATTGCCGTGGTGTAGCTTGCCGGACCCCGGATGTAGCACTCACCCGTGCCGGTTGCAGCTCGCCGGCGCGAGATTGTAGCAACCCCCCGTGCTGGTTGTAGCATCGCTGCCGGGAAGATCCAGCATCCCAGCGACCGCTCCCAGTATCCATGCCTACGGGACGGGTCGTCGCATCAGGGGGCAGCGCTTCCAGCATCAATGCTGGCGGGTCAAAGCATCCCGGCCCGGCAACCCCTCGTGTCTCCATGGCGGCAGGTAGCTGTGGCCAGGCGCGTGCAGCAGCAGCGCCGCTACCTTGTGCGCTCGACGGGATGATGGGTGAGAGGATACGGCGAGGTGCGAGTGGAGAAGATGACTAGGAGAAGAAAAGTCCAACGAACAGATAAGGTTGGATTGAGAGCGGTGCGTGGGCCTGAGAAAAAGGTGGATCCGACGCATTCAATCCATATTGATTGTACGTGTAGCATGAGTCCGGCTGAAACTTCAGCCTGCACGCCGGCATGGAACGTTTCCCTTGCTTTTATGCCAATATTTGGCCAATATTGCCTATGAAAGCCATTACTAGATGTTTGCACAAAATTAATTTATAGCAATAGTTGGCATGTCAAAATTTGGCAAATGCCAAATATTGGCTAGTGATCGGTTGATTACCAACTTTTCTTTTCATTCAAGCTCACAAAAAGATGCCAAATTTTGGCAATTTTTATTTTGCTAAATGTTGCTTAGCAAATATTGGCAATGCCCAGTTTGGCATCAAACCAATCTGCCCCGTAAAGCCAATGCATTACGAACAAACAAAGAATTGGGACTACGTTTATTTGACTGTCCAGCATACATCCTCCACGTACGTGCTACCGCCTCCGTCTCGGTAAACAGGGACGAAGCTAGAAAAAATATTTGATGGGGTCATGTCCATAACAGTGGGTCATCTTCTCTAAAGTAAGAGTAACTAGTATTAAAATAATGAAGGATTGCCTAATTCCATTGGGGTCAATTGACCCCAATGCTTACATGGGAGCTCCGTCCCTGTCGGTAAATAAATCATTCGCGTAGTTCTAGGTCAATAATTTAACTATCTAAATATGTATTTATATGTGACAAAAAATATATATTTAAAAACTACATTCGTTTAGAAATCTGGTGATATAGTTCTTATGACATATTACAAATTTAATTGCTCAAATCGATGACCTATAACTACGCGAATGACTTATTCACCTAGACAAAGATAGTACCAAAAGTTGAATTGCAAATCAAACGGATACACACCCATGCAGATGTAGTACTAGGATACGTAGGCTTCGTATTACTTAATAATCGTGCCTGTCATTGACCGCACGGCCGGCCTAGCGCGTCTGGCACGGCCGATCAGTCTCCGGGGGCGGGCAGACGGCGCGGAGCGCGGAGTCGCATGACGACTCGGCGACGCAGGTGAGCAGCAAGCAGCAGTAGTCGGTGATCTGGAAGCCCTGGATGCCAGGGAAGAGCGCCCGGATGAACTCTCCCGAGCACCAACTCGGCACGCCTGTCACCGTCCTGTAGCAGTCGTCGCGGCTGTGGAAGCCCGGCGGCAGGGTTGGTGGGTTTGGGACGCCGGCGAAAGCTACGGTCAGGAGGAACCACATGCAGAAGCTGCATGCGCTGAGATGCCGAAAGGCCGCCATTGTCACAGGCGTGCGTGGCGGCGCTGTTTGTTTATATTTAGTAACGGTCTAGGTAACGGGATTTACTGGATGGCGTACGTTCGGCGTGGATGCATATATATAAGAGCAATGAAATCAGCCGGCAACTAATTGATTGGTGGCTCAAGATCTGACATTCTTAACTTATGCCGTGATTACCGACATTTGCCTAAAAAGATTTTTATATGTTTCACCTTAACTTATACTTAAATTACAGTCCGAGAATAAACATACTGCACATGGAAACTTTGTGAAGAAATAAAGGAAATAAAAGGGAGAATAAATTAATAACTAGCAAAATGGAAATAAAGAAGAAAAAGGCAAATATACATTTCTGAGCCCAGACTCATCTGCACCTCGTTGAAGAATAAAAATCAAAATAAATACTAGAAAATTTTAATAAATTCCAAATAGTTTTTGCATGGTAGATAATTTGATGTTTGTGGTCCTCTCCAATTTTCAGATCATTTGAACATTTGAGTAGGTCTCAACAAAAAAGACAATTTTGGAGTTTGTAAAAAAGTTTACTGTTCATGTACTGTTCTGACCTGATTTGTATTTTTTGCTGAGAGCTACTCAAATATCCAACTGGAATGGACATCACGCAATAAATTGTCTACCATGCAAAAAAATTGTACTTTTTGAATTTTTGTGAATTAGTTTATCACCAGGTGCACATGAGCCTGAGCACCGACTCGCTGCACTCAGAAAAGGGTAACTTGCTCGGAAAAAAAGAAAGCGATAACTAGAAAGCTAGAATAGGCAAGTTTGCTCAGGATGGAGGAAGCCGTGAGTGGAGTTACACCGGAGAGCAACTAGTTGACGAGCGCTCCTTCGGAGCCTCACAACGATCAGCACCACTTGGCGCGCTCTTATCCACCCCGCCACGTGTCGCGCTCTAGGCGCTCCCTTCGGGTTATATATATTTTTATTTTTTTGCATGCATTTTCTGCTTTTTGAACGGTTTTTGGGTTTTTTGACGTTTAGATTTTCCACCTGTCTTTCTTAGCTTTTGGGTCAATTTTTTCGAAAAGAATCTTTTTGCGCGAAAAAACACGTTTATTCCCTTCCGCGAGAGGGACGGTTTTACTTCCACGAGAGACACGTTTTTGCTTTCGCGAGAGGCACGACCACGACTCTCGGAAACAAAAAAAAGACGCATTTTTCATTTTTTTTCTTCTGCGAGAGGCACGGTTTTGCTTCCGCGGAGGCACGTTTTTGCTTTCGCGAGAGGCACGACCATGACTCTCGAAAACGAAAATTTTTCTTCCACGGGAGGCACGACCATGACTCTCGGAAACGAAAAAATGCATTTTCTGTTTTTATTCTTCCTCGAGAGTCATGGTTTTGCTTTCGTGAGAGGCACGTTTTTGCTTTCGCGAGAGGCACGACCATGGCTCTCAGAAAAGGGAAAAAAAGATGTGTTCTCTATTTTTTTCTTTCGAGAGAGGCACAATTTTGTTCCCGCGAGAGGTATGGTTGTGCATTCGTGAGAGGCACTGCCGTGCCTCTTTTGGAAAGAGAAAAAACCATGCTCCCGATTTGGTTTTTCTTCCGTTTTTTTGTCTGGTTTTTTATCGTGAAAAAAAAGTTCGCCAAAACCTATCAACATGGGATCTAGTTTTGAAGATCTCGATGCGAGGAATCCAACGGTGAAAACGGTTCGATATTTGGACACATGGTTTAAAAGATAAAACATCTTGAATAAACGGATCTATGAAAAAAGGGAAAACTACCGGGTTGCGACATGTGGCACAACATGCAACACGCCACTTGTTGCAACCTGGGAAGGTGGGAGTGATCTTTGCGAGGAGTACTCCTCAATTAGTGATTTCGGTTACATCGGGCAGCCTAATCGGCAAAGGCAAATCCTAAACGGCGCTATGCAATCTGGCGCACACTCCCTCCGCCACGTGGGCTTTATACTTTACGGACCGCCTCTCTTTCGGGATACAAAAATGTATACAAGATTAATACAAGATAAACACAAGATTTATATACAAGATGAATACAAGATGAATACACAACTCAACAAATGAACAAACCATCATCCTATGAACAAAACTCAACATACAACAAATGGTAGAAATTCTGTAGCATCTTACGAAGATGGCTGAACAATTCAAGAACTAGAACAATTCAAGTATGCTACCGGATAGAATGGAAGATTTTAGTTGAAATTGACCTAAAGACATTGGAAAACTTGTAGCTAGATACCAATTTGAAAGCAAGTTTCAGACTTAGAGAAAAATAGCATGGCATTGTAGCTAGATACTAATTTGAAAGCAAGATTTTGAACATGCTACAGAATTTCTACATGGTAACAATGGCATGACATGGATGTGCATGTAACACATGGCAAACATGCTTACTGAACTAATTCAAATGACCCCTAGATCAATGGCAATCATCATGATACAGTTGACAAGTATTAACAGATTTTCACACAGTGATATTTGCATAGTGGCACAAAACATATTCAGGATGCAACCTTTGAGGCAAGTAAAGTATATGCTACAAAAGTTTTTCATGGCAACAAAGAGCATGACAAGCATGTACTAATTACCTCAACAAATCACCCTTAGAGCATCTCCAGCCGCCCCCAGGAAGGCTTCCCCAGGCGATTTATTTGCGCCGGTGCCCAAAAAATGGCCCAGTCGCACCCCAGGATGCCGAATTCCGCCGGCTCGGGCCGTTTTTGCGCCCGGCGCTCGAAGGCCGAACCCGGCACACTGGGGGGAGCTCGGGGGCTCCAGCGCAAGAGAAAAGTGTTCCTGGGGCCACATTGACAGGCGAAAAGTCAACCCACTCGCCCAGATTTGCCCTCCTGCCCTTGCGCTCGGCCACCACCCTACACCACCCTGCCGTTCCCGGCGCCGACTGATGAAGCCATGTACCTAGGGTAGGGTCATGGACCTGTCCAAGATACCCTCCCCAAGGACATCTCTAGAAGAAACTACCTTTCAGTCGACCTGGAAGGATTCCACTCGACGGACTCGAAGACACTCAACCATGAAGCCTCACTCGACCACCAGGAGATCAAGAGTCACTCTGCACCCAAACGGTCTGTTATTAAGTAGTCTTTATGGTCATGATAGCACTTTATGTAGGGCGTTACCAGTAACGCTAGGCCTTAATGTACTTTAAACCCCGCATAACTGAGGGCCAGAAGGGTCTGGCAGACTCTATATAAGCCACTCCCCTCCTCAGTGTAAAGGGTTCGCACCTCTGTAACTCATACGCATATATTCCAGTCGACCACCTCTGGGCTCCGGGACGTAGGGCTATTACTTCCTCCGAGAAGGGCCTGAACTCGTAAATCCCTTGCGTATATAACTACTCCATAGCTAAGATCTTGCCTCTCTATACCTACCCCATATTCTACTGTCAGGCTTAGAACCACAATAGTTGGCGCCCACCGTGGGGCAGGTGTCCTAGCGACTTATTGGAGAAGTTGCAATTGTTCCGATCGCCTTCACCATGGTTTCTGGCGGAGTTTTAGTTGAGGGCCGCGAGATCCGTCTCGGCGCGCTCACGTTCATCGCCGACGACTCCGCTTGGCTCCAGGAGGCTCCACTCGACATCGACGCGCTCCCAGTCCGCGGGGCGACACACTTTCGCGTATGTGTTCGCGGCGTCCTGCTGCGGCAACCGTCGACCCCGTATCGGTCGACCCCTGCGTCGTCCTCCCTCCCTGTCTCCCGCCAGCGCAAGTGCTCTGGTCGGTCGAGGCTTCAGCGGTGGGTGAGGCACGCAGCGGCTCGCCAGTCGGCCACCCCCAACTCGCGGCGATTGAGCCCGACGAATCTCTCTACGACATATTCGATCTGTCGGCTGGCTCCGTAGAGACTGCATCCGAGTGCGACAGCAGTGATCTAGCGGCGGAGGTCTTGATGGTCAATGGACCGCGTAGTCCTCCCGGCTTCCCCCGCACGGACGGAGGAGACGGCGGAGGCGACCCAGCGCAGGTCCATGAGGAGTATCAGCCAGAACCACTCACTTCACTGCAAAGGGAAGATCTTCGCCGCCGGAACATGGATGCTCTGCATACTCCTATCGTAGGAGAAACCCATGAGGCTCGCGCCCTAGAGGACGCGCATTTGGCAAACTTGGCTGAGCGCACTTGACTGGAGAACCTCCAACGAGCACTCGACGAGCGTGCGCGGCAACGAGTATCAGACTCCAGTCGACGTCAGCTCTTTC